>CM056743.1:169746404-170946404 GCA_029851415.1 Eretmocerus hayati
GCACTGCAGCATAATATGCTTACGGTTTCGAGAGGCTCTTGCACTGCGGAGGTTTTAGAGCTATTTTCCATGGTGGGGGTATCATTTTCCATTTTTGTTTTTGGTGTTTCTGGAATCCAATTATCTTGTAGATGGAGATGAGGACCAGTTGAAACCGATGGTAGTTATCTTCGTGCATTAAGACTCAGATGAGAATCCTCGTTACCGAGAAAAAAAAATCACAAGATCGATTCCTCGACGATATGACGTGGAATAGATTGCGTCATCGTGATTATGAATGCTCCTGGGTGGAATTCGTTCAACCAAGTTGAGAGCCGATTGGAATCATTGGGCCGTGAGCTTCCTGTTTGGCTCTCACCCCAATACTTGGTTCGAGAAAGACTATTGATAACAATCTTGAGGAGAGGAATTCCAAATTTGCTGGTAGTTTACTTACAAAAATATAAGAAAAATGGTTCTTGATTATTATGCAGTAAGATTGATGCTTTCACCGTCATAACTCAGAAGGAATAGATTTTATCGAAAAGATGTTCAATATCTTTTTGTAGATTTCCCAAAGGTCTACAGATTCATCTGCCCTCATTCGTCGAAAAATGAGGAACGACTGCTGTGAGATCCTCAGATGGAGGAAGAATATCACAAACCTTGGAAATTCCTCGCATTCTTCCCCGGAATTGTATGAATTACCCAGCAGCCGTATTCTAAATTTCGCGGTCAAATATAACGGCAAATTTTACCGTAAAATTTGCTGGCATCGGTGGCGCTCCGTCTGTAACCTGTAAAATTTGCCGCAATTGCTACAGTTTGCCGTCGTGCTTTGCCGTATTATCCAGGCCGAACGCCACCGGAAACGCAAAAATGGCAAATCGCGACGGCAAACTACAGCAAACGCGGCAGATTTTACAGGTTACCGTCAGAGCGCCACCAATGCCGGCAAAATAAAGAATACACACCCAGGGTGGATCAGTTCTCTGATTGAATGAAGCATATCAAATTGGAGAAATTTGAAAAATCTACAAAAAACTACTCGACACATATTCTGATAGAACTCATTCCTTCTGAACGATTACCGTAAGATCACAAGAATACGGAAAACCCTGGGAAGATAAATTTGTACCCATCCTTTATATTAGAAAGATGAAGAAATTGCCTCTATTTCAAAACCCACCGACGAATTGTTTTGATTCTTGTTGGAGAATGACCGTGGGGATACCTAAAACCAAATCCCACAACAATTTTTTCATTTCATTGACTTCTAATTCTCCGGCCTTTTAGACCCACGGCGGATAGTCGATCAGTCAAAGTAAGGAGAAATTTGTTGACCAAAAACACGCAACAAAGAATCGTCATCGTAAGAGTCGTGAGAGGAGGGCTTTGAGTTGGCCGTATCTAGAAATCAAACACTTTGTTCAAGAGTTTGAGAATCAACGACTTGCACTTCTGGCTCTGTTTCCTACAGAGAACGGAGTGAGAATGGAAGGGACAGAATCAGTCATGATTTCAAGTTTTTCACTTCTTTGATGAATCGTGATGCACGTGATGTTATGATGCTGCCTGGAGATCAAAGAGTAGTATTGGGAGATGATGAATGAGCAAGTCATCATGTGAAATATTGCAAAGTGCCTATCCACTCTGTTAAGTTTCCTTTTTCTCCTCTCCCTCGATTCTCTCGTTCAAGGTACTGACTGTAGTACTTGGCCGACAACGAGCCTGAACTATTAAATACTAATTCCATTAAAGCACAGAAGGGTTGCAGTAGCAGTATACTAGTGGTGACCCTGCTCGTATTTCATCGCAAAAGCTTTTCAATCTGAGAAAATACTACTTACGCGTTTGGTACGGCTCTCCCGCGTCGACTTTTTGGCCGTCACTGCAATTCAATGACAGAATGAGGCGCCAATGCTGCAGACTAGAGGATCATTACTATCCCGTGTTGCACTATTCACGGAAGATATTTTTCTCAATACAACATGAGTTCCCCGCATGTGTCTATGAAAGAAAAGTTGTCATGATAGGTAAGAAGTTCCTCGTTTCTTCTGGCAAGGTTTGTTCGACGATCATTTTACTGATTTTAGACCAATCACCACGACGTCACATCTGATTTATTGGCACATCTCGCTCAAAATCAGTGGCCTGGGGACGAAGGGGATGCAGGTTTCCATGTAGTAGGAACGCGGGGAAAGATGTATTTGAGGATAAGGAACCCATGGCACCTAGACCTCAAGCGATTTTGAGAAGTCTCTTCATCTGATTTAATTTCAGGCTAGCTAAGACCATATGAATGTAAACCAATGGATTGACTGTTCGTCAAACTTTTGTTAAAATGATTCTCACGAGGACTGAATCATCTCATTAATGTGAGATTTAATGACATAACTCGATGATTCTTACGGGAGTAACCTCGGTACAGCGTGAGTCAAATAGATCGACTTTTTTCAACTCTCACAAATTTGCCTACGTGTGTGTCTTATGTGTTAATCAGATCTCAATACACCCTGACATAAACTTGCATAAGCATCCGACTCACGAATCATGAAATATGAATCCCTGATTATGGGCGAATTTGTCTTAATTGCGACTTATTCGTGACTTCACGCTGAAAATTAATCAGAACTTTTTTCCAAGCTAACTAAAGCTTGAGAAAAAAGTTTGAGCACGTTCTTTGCATTAAGATCTATAAGTGAGCAAGACTTGAACAAAAACTGATTGGTCAGTCTTTTATAATCTAATAATCATCGCGATGCCCCATAAGACAGCGGGTATAACCTCTAATAGTACATTACGCGACAAGGGCCGAAAGTGACCCATCGCGGCCCGGGTAGGTTGCCGCACGAGCCGGTAGGCGAGGGCGGCATACCCGCGGCCGCGATGGGTTATTTTTGGCCCGGGGTGCGTACACTGTTTTTCGGTGACACTTGTATCGAAATTCTATGCTTTCCGACGCGATGTCGGGGCAAAATGCCGCTCCGCCGTACAGGTTAGAAAACGTCGGAGCATGCAATGTAGTGGCTCGAGGGCGCAGCCCGAGGGCTACTGCGCATGCTCGCTCGTTTTCTAGCCTGGGCGGCATTGCGGCATTTTCTGCCCCGGGATCGGGGCGGAAACCATAGGCTTTCGATGCCAGTGTGCCGAAAAAATGTTTGTGCTGATGGTTTGACTCAGGGGTAGCCAATGCTCGTGAAATTTCGACTGTGTTCAATTGACACGCAAATACATCTCTCTGCCAAGTTTGATCAAAATCTGATCGGTGGATCTTCTACCGAGGTTACTCCCTTAAACGCTGCAAAACCGATGTCATTCCTGGGGTGAACTAGGCACTGAAGCCAGTTGCCTTCGCCGATGATGACTATAGGAGCTCGTAGAATTCTCGAAGATCTGAAATCTCTCGCCTGCATTCGAAAAATATTACCTTAGTTTCGAATCGTACAAATTGAATTCCAAGATCCAAGTAGATATTTAAACTCCCCCACTGTCTTTAAATCCTCTGTACGTGCAATCAACTAGAAACTTACGATAATGGGAAGAAAATCAATTAATGCCAGCTCATCCGATCCCTCTACTGACACAAGTGATTCTAGAGATGTAATTCCTCTCTGAACATTCATCTCGGTTCAATGGAAATCTAGTGATAAATTTCCCCGGGAATCAAACTCGGAAAAGAAAGATTTCGTGCACTCCTAACGAAAATTGCTCAATCCACATCAGAGGCATTTGAGATACCTGTCTCTTCCTCTATTTTGGGTGACGAGACGTTCTTTGTGGATGAATGTTCGCGGCATCAGGAGCTCATGTATTGAATTCTAACTGAGGAATACATCAATTGTTCAAAGAATCACGGTCGATGGGCTAGCAGGTTTGGCAAGGTTTCTCCGTGAATCACTCGTAGGATTGGACTTTTTACTTTTCGTATGAGTATTTGAAGATCGCGAACTCGTCGAGTAATGGCCAATTCTAGCCAATTGGAGCGAAAGACCTTATAAAAATGTCAAAGGTCGAGATGTGGCTGTTCCTGATCCTCTTACTGCGGGTACGAAAAACTAGATTTTTGCCAGACTTACTCTCTGAAACGGTTCTCGCCCGATTATTTGCAGTTGAATCAAGATCTTCATCTGTTGGAGAATCCTTGCGCAAATCTCTACACACGTTGTGTGAGAGATAAGTGGAAAAACGATAGTTCGATGAGATAATGAAGGATCATGACACGACAAACGTTATCCCTCTATCGGATTTCCGAACTTTTCAGTTCAGCTGAATATTCTTTATGGAAAGAGTCAAATGGGGAATCGAATGATGAGATCAGTGGATTTAGTTCCATTGGAGTTACATTCATCTTGAGATTGCTACTCGTTTAACACATGCATGGTTTTTTGTTACGCGTGGTTGCAACAAGGAGCTCTTCTGACGGTTTGGCTACAGACACTGCTCAAAGCTTGGTTTCACATATTGGCTTGAGTCATGCGGAACAGTAACGAGCTAACGATCTGCAGAGTATCATGGTAGGCGACATAGTGGCGCTCAAAAGCTCTCACTTCTGCTGTCTCTGGTCAATAAACGTAATAAACTCATCCACCGCTTCATTGCAAATCGTTTTACAACACTGCCACCAACGTCGTTGAGACAACGATTACGAATGGGTGAACAGATATGAGCGCTAGTTATCCAAACTGTGCCAATTTAAATTACGAGTGGGGCAATCTCGATTCCCCTGCAATTCACATCGCGAAGATCTATTGCGCACCAACGGTGATGCGAGAGCTACGTTCTTGAGTTGGCCGCTTTTTAATCGTCCTCGACCGAACCGCGGTAAGCTCATGAATGTTTGAGGTAAAAATTGTGGTACCTCCCCAGTCTTCGACTGAGTGCTGTCTTTGGAAAAATTAAACTTTCTAGAAAAGGGTATTTGTACGAATTCAAGCACTCAAAAAAATGTGAGATTCTGATCTAATTGTTGAAATATGGAGGACATAATCCCACGGAAATGAAATAGATGTGTATTCCTATATTGAGACCTGAGTTTATTGAGCATGACATGTTGTAAGTTCTCTGCTTCAGTTTGATTATGTTGTAGCCTGTTCTGACAGAGAAGAGAAATACACTGATTGGTTCTTATTCTTGATATTCGTCGCCAAGTAATTAAATGAATATGTGGTACTTGTCGATCGTAGAGGACTAGGTGAGGGGAAGGTGGTAATCCCTTCCATCTAGTCCTCCACGATTGACAAGTATCACATATTCATAAAAATACACTGACAATGAGTACGGCAATGCGATTCTCCAGAAGGATCGTCCCAATTCCCGATGCTTACGAATATGAACAAATCCAAGGAGTTAGCACTAATTGTAAGTTGTTCAAGTGTGAAAAGAAGAGTTTATTGAACTCAAAAAGATCTCTGATTATCAGGTTGCAGTCATTGGGTAACGACAATTATAAGTGGTTTGACTATACGTCACACACAGAGATCTCTACAATGAGAATAATTGCCGAACAAAATAATTTCAGTTATCAATGATGTAATGAATCTATTTTTGTAGCTGGTAGATGGTACCACCTTGCTACTGGGAGTTATTCTATTAGACCGTACATCCGAAAAGATAAGATGAAATGAAATAAAAATCCTCCGAGGAATATTTGACTGATTTTCAGTGGAAAATTGAAGACTCACTGGAGAGAGGACTCGAAAAGAACGTTACGCAAATGGCTTTTTGAAGTAGCCATCTTTGGTCGTGATTTCTCACCGTAAAATATTCTAGAGGTCAGACACAACACCTGTCTATGATAGTGGGAATCTCAATCATGTCACAACGTGCGCAATCGACCCCTTTCGGGAAGAAAAAGAAATATTCAAAGCCACACACGTTCAAAATTACAGCTATCATAGTCCAAAATGGTGGGATGAAATGATTTATCCTCGAACATCAACGGATGGTTTCCCAACCGCCTAACTAGATTCACTAATCCTCTATCTGCTCTTTGAAACTTCCTTATAATCATCTGACGCCCCATGCACGAGATTCTTCTACAAACCCTCCAAATTCTACTTCATTATTTTGGACTCGAATCTCGTCATACATATGTATGTGAGTCTTCAGATTTGATGAATCGTCAACGAGTAACAGCAATATCTATTTTGTGAAACAGATATGTAGATGAATAAGCCGAGGGAGGGAAAACGACAGAATGAAATGAGTGGTAGGTACGAGAGAGAAGGAGAGAAGAGGGTGCACAGGGTGCGATGAGTAAGCGAGTGTAGAACGAGTTGCCCGCGGGCCAGAATCGAAACCACCTCATTACAGCGCAAGCCAGTGTCAGAGAGCGGACTAGAGGGTGTTGTAGGTGTGTATACGTCACAGTAACAGGCAGCCCGCAGCTTGGTGGAGAATCCGTTTTGCGAATATTGGAGGTAATGTCGCGAGCGGTTTTATACAGTGGCACGCCACGCCTCCAAAGCAAAACACCACTACCAAACTCTATTTGTACGTTGCTGTACACTCCAGCCTACGGCTATTGCGGCTGGCACCCATTATAACGGGCGGGAGTAACAAGGAGAGCGGCTTGATGAAAAATGGAAATAGTTATTTGTTTTGGACCTCCATCTAAACCGAGCCGAGATTGGCCCCTTGTTTCATTCCCATCGTACATTGTATCTCGAGTTGTAGCAGCCACTCAACGTCTGTGCTTGAACGGATTATGCGCGGGATTGACTCGAAACGATTATGCCGACATTGTTGGAATTGTGATAGCGTTTTGATGCTTTTATGATTGCCTTATAAAACGATTCGCTTCTCAAGTCGATTTCCATCACTGCTGGAATTCAATGAGTTCAATTGCTGAAATCAATTGGATAACCTCTATCATTACCAAAATCGGGCAGCCAACGCGGTCTCGTGGATAAGGATCTAGCCTCTATCGCAGAAGCCCTTGGGTTGAAATCTCGGGCGGCACCGATACAAGACCTTCTGAGTGACTTCCCCGTGGCTCCGGCAGGTTAGAAACCACCCCATAGAGGATAAGAATCTGTAGAAGTCGAGAACTGAATGAACTATTATCACAGCTCGAAATATATATTCCTACGATGATGAAAGAGAGTGCATCCATACTTCGCAATGGATGATAGATTCCTGGAATTGAGACAGTGACGGAAAACTCGAGAAAAATCAAAAAGTTCACTGATCAGATCATAACCCACAAGTGCTTAGATGCTCTTGCGAGGAATCTGTCGGGGAGGAATCGATTCCCACACCCAGCAAAGTATCGAACCCCTACGTGCCTGGATTCTCGAACCATGAATTGTTCCAAAGGATTAACTAACTCCAAAATCTAGGAAGGCAATCAAAACTACAAATATCTTGATGCTGGAATTGAAAATTTCACCATGAATGGACCAAGATAGTGGAAATGGAGTGAAGAAGAACCTGAAAGTGTGATTAGCCTGGAAAAAATACTGCCATACTCAAATAGTTTGAGGTGCAAAGGAATCAAAATATACCTATTAATGGTCCAATCTCACAATGTCAAGCTGAAAAATTCGCATCTCAGTTAAACCTCTGTTACTTTTGTTGCACATTGATCACTGGTCTGACAACGAGTGCAACCTCATCATGTGTATTTGTGCATTTTTAATTTGCGGTTCCTTTAATTCGTGACAAGTGCAAATTCCTTAACTTACTATGTCTATTCTATCATAATCGGATTCTACGGTATTTCCAATATAATCTTCGGAACAAGTATCAGGTTATTTCCGGGCTCTATCGCTTCCCTAGCTTTCAAGGTCACTTGTTATTCTCATCGGAATTCCCGCTCTGGGTATCCGAATATGTGCGGGTCCGTTTGTTTCCTCAGGTTTTGGGATCGATTGATCCTCCAATCCAAGCATTTGCAGGTGAGATCACCTTTTTGGGTTGAAATCTACCCATGGAATCCTCATCTCGAGCATTCGAACCTCCCGGATTTTATTGCCTCTCTTAGGCATGGAATTCCCCTATCCCCGACAGGATTTATGCCCTGAGCATCCAGGTTTTCGCATGTTTGAGAGCCTCCGTAGATATTCCAACAATTCTACGTCGAGCACCCGGGTATTTGGGGGTTTCATTGCCTTCGTGTGTTCTATTGGTTGAAAGACCCACAGGATTCTTTTTTGGAGCATCCAGAATTCTGGGGGTTGAAATTTCTTCCTAAGTCTCGACAATCTCTATTCCCTGGCAGAATTTCCATCTTAAGCATTCTTCCATCTGCGAGATTGATTTCTCTTCGGAACCTGGTGTCTAGCAGCCGGCTTCTCTGAAAAGAACACACCCTCATGTTTCTTCCTTAACCTATGTTTCTGATTCCGTTATTGTAGATCGCAAATGATAAACAGTCTGAGTTCGAGATCTGAAAGATTTATTGTTTCCTAAACAACCACCTAAGTTTCGGGGTCGATCTATAATTCCTAGTACGATCATCTCAGCATCTAGCATCTACCGGGTCAATTGAATCCCTGGGTTCTGAGAAGTAATTGCTCCTTCGGAGAACTAACAGGTCTAGCATTTCAGTATTCGTGACTCTGTTAGGATTCCGAGATTTCAATTTTCGATCTTGAGTCCCAACAGGATCAATGGTCCGGTTTTCCTGGTATTTGAGCATTCCATTGTCATACTGGGCTTGGGATATGGTTAATCTCTTTCTATTTTCAGCATCCGCGCATTTATGGGTTTGACTACCTCCCTAGGTTCGGGAGTTGATTCACATTCTCTGACAGGATTCACGTTCCGAGTATGCGAGCAGTTGCGGTCTCATCACTCTCTCAGGAACTGAGAATAACTTCTACCCGATCGTGTCAGTTCCCCACCTCCTCATCTGCTGGGAGAAGTTTCTCTTCCTTATCTTGCTCTAGGCATCACATCCTTTCCTTTTCTAAATAAGCAATCGGAAGAATTTGTTATTTGGCTCCGAATATGATTCAAGTGTACGATACAACAACATACGCAGTGATGTGATTATGAGTTTGACCTGTCGCTACAGAATTTCTCGACAGAATGATTCTACGATCACTCTTGTCTGTGAATGAACTAGTTATCCCTTCAACTGTCTCTTATAGGTCTGTCAAGGATTACACAGAACATTGATCGAGTGATTCCTCGAGAGGAAATTGATTCGAAATGGCGGGGGGAATCTACGAAATTCCCTGAATTTCCCAACTCCGTATCGATCCGGAAAATTGCTGATCTACTGACAAATAAATCTGCAGGTTCTTGTATTGATGTAGAATAACATCCCAAGATTAAATAGAAATTCGCGTGTTCCTTATACATGGGTTGTTTCCTCATATTCAGCTCCCATGACTTTTCTCTAACGAGAAAATGGAAATCTGCTTAGTAAAAAAGTTTTCACATGTGCGCGTGAATTCTACCTTCCATTCCCATTCTGAACTATTGCAGAAGCACGTTTCTATCGAAAGTTCCGCTTGCGAAAAACATGGAGTGAAAGGAAAACACTGATAGTGCGATAATGGGAAACGATGAGATATTCTAATCATTTAAACGTATTGCTTCTCATTATATCGATTTCAAGTTTAATCCTTGGAGATCCTTGCTTGGACTTCTTCTAAGGAACTATATGACTATACTCAGAATGAACATACCTACGGTGATGAACTCTTGGGTTGTCTCATGGGAACTCGCTTCACCAAGGAAGTCTTGACTCGTGACTTATAAAGTCCATGAAGTTATGAAAACCAAAGGAGATATTTAAGTGAGAACTGGAATCCTTAATGATCTCTCTATCCCTTCCCCCTAGACCCCACCCTTCCTTTGTTGGATAACTGCAGGAAGTCTGAAGCCAAAACTTTGATTGGCGGAGATCTCTTTCCTACAATACGTTTTAGTCTCATTTTTTCTATGATAGGTTCCCTGTATATGCACTATTCACTATCAAAACTGTCCTAAGAAGAAGAAGATCAGCTCGTACCAGAAACCTTCATCGAGGATCATACCTTGGAAGAGTTTTCGCTATTTGCTCGGTACAGGATCGCGATCACAGAGCGAATATTCAATTAAAAATGCGACACCTTCCCAAGGCTAAGGGGTTGTCTTCCCAACCTCTTGGGCTTGTAATGCACGCCACGCAGTGCCGCGTTGTCATATCGCGGCATATCGTAGGGACTATTTTCCTCGATCTCACTGTACACGAAGTCATGGCTCTTGCGTACTTGAGCTTCTCCAGATATCATTAGGGAATACATTGCGGCATGCGCGTCTGCGTCGCAATACAGGCATCTTCGCGGTGCGTGCTATGACTCGGTGTAGTTTTCCTTATCAGCCAGTTTTCCTGAGGAACGTGTCATCTGCTCTCGTTTGCGTTCGCAGCGGTTAAGCTTTTCTCTCTTCTTCTCATGCCATCAGCACGATCAAGAGTTAAGATTTCTAGTGGTAGCAAAGCAGCATGGAAGTCTCCAAGGCGCGTCTACGAGATCCTTCCTAATTAAGCTGAATCTTATCTAGATTTTCGTACTGAACATCACCATCGCCATTTTGCTATGCGAGTCTCTGTAAGAAGGACCCTGAATGACAATGAATGAAGCTTCGCAGTGAAATATTTTTATGCCTCAACTCCAACCACGATTGAACCAAAAAGTGAACGGGAAAGAAAAATGAATCATTAGTATGTTGTGAATATGAACGGCAGTATTCCTGCGTAAGTTATTCAAAACCTCGCGATGAATCTAACATCGGGAATGATCGAATCATGAAATAGACGATTCATTCCTATGTCATCGCTACATTGCTGTGAAAAATTTGGTTGAATTTCCAACCACTGGTCAAATCTTTCCCCATTTCTCAACCAAGTAACCAAGTTCCAAGTCACTCCACGGGGATCCTGTTAGAAATATTTTATGCAATTTGGGAGCCAAAAATCAATCCCGGAGTTTTTAATAAGTTAACTATTAGAAAAAATAGTATTCTTTGATATTCATGCTTACATAATGCATATATTACCCTCGTATGGCACAGAAGTACTAAACAAATATTCTTTCGAAAGTTTTTATCTTATCTACTCTCCTACGGCGAAATTGCGAACCAGAAAAATATCATTTTTCATGCAGTTTTTCGATGTTTGGATGCTTACTGCATGAACTATTTTCCTCGTTTCGTACAAAAGGTTTCCCGCTCCCGAATGATTATCCCGACTTTTACCTGCGCCTCTATCAACTCGGTGTAGAATGAACTTACTTTAGTCGATCCTCGAGATATCAATGTTGGAATAATCAGACAAGCTCAAATATTGATGGATATGAGAATTATCTGTTGATGACCGAGGGCTCTACTGATGATAACAACGTGGTGCCACCAGCTCTACTTCTTGCTGAGCTATCGGCAGGTTAGCATCTCGACTACAGATTCGTTTCATCGAGTCATATCGCGTATCGTCATGAATCGAGTGATGCACGCATCTTCAATTCTCAATCGATAAACATATTAACATCACTTTAAAATGTCTGGAACACAAATTTCACATGTCATGACTCCTCGCGTAACGTGGCGCACCCGACCATTATGTATCGCAACTTTGCGTCGTGTAACCCTTACTGTTCATAAAGTTTGTAATGGGTCAGGCAGATTAATAAATGCACTCCGATTTATTAATAATCATGACTAGATTTATTGAAAATAACGCGTGTACAAGTGGCAGCGAAAGCGAACGAGCTGCCCGCTGCCATGGCCAACGAGAGATTGATGAGAGAGAGCGTAAAGCGGAAGCGAAGTCAAGATCGCTTCCACCCACTCACAGTGAGAATCGATTTGAGTATAGACCGGCTTCGCCTTACCCATAATCCACCCACACAACCATCCCGAGTTCATCATCCACCTTCAGCGCATTGCCTCTCCAGGTGATCTAGTGGGCGATTCACCTAGGCTGGCAGCCTGGCTGAATGCTATTAATTCGATTCAAATGGGCGAGCGAGGATCCCTCAGAATACCCTAGGATAAGATACTGGGGTAACAGCCTAGGATAATATCCCGGGATAATTGCTTGGGTGATTATCCATAGGGTCAGTGCTTCAGTGAAGCAAGTGAAAACGTTCTCGAAGTGGGCTAAATTCACTGAGGATAAAGACCTGGGATAATTGCCTGGGTGGATATCCGTAGAATCAATCCGGGTGACGAGTAAAAATTGATCAAAAACGGGCAAAATTAGCTCGGAGGAGAATCTCAGGATAATGGCCTGAGTGAATTTTCTCGGATTAGCAAAAGCGTTTCGTTTGAAGCGAATCAAAATAGACCAGGACGAACATCACGTATTAGAAATCGGTGATCTGGAAGAATAGAAGTAGAGGGAAATAAGAGATGTCATAGTAGTGTGGGTGAATATCATGAATTTGAACGATCGTTACCATGCCGATTTTATTTTTGCCACGATTTAGTATTTAGTATTCATTTAGAAAAATTCACGGGCCTGATGGCCCAATATGAACATATTCATATACAATGAAAAAGAAGAAATCATATATATGTCGCAGGCAAAGTGATCAATTTGCCAATGTATACAGTCGCTAGCGGATGTATACATTACCTAGTCACTGTATACAGCCGCAGTCAAAGTGTTCAAGAATCGCTGCTGCAGCGCCGGCGAATAGTTTGCCTAGGTAATGTATACTTTGACTAGCGAGTGTATACACTGCCATAGACCGACTCGGCAAAGTATTCACCGATGGCCGGGGAAACAGCTTCGCCTATATAACAGCTCAATGATGGACATTTTATTCTCTATATTGGCATACGTGAATGCACCAATGAATAAGTTCCAATGCTTATTTGAAAAGAAATTTGGCTGGCCAAGAAATTTTGGGTCAGAAGTAGTGCGTTCGTCGGGCGATAATTTTTTGTGTGTTTTTTGACGTAGAAGCCGGATCCGACCTCTGCTTTGATCCTACACACGGGAAAATTTTTTCAATCACGAGAAACTAATTCACCTTCAAATAGCTATTGTCACGTTTTTTGCCAATTCTGTAGATGCGAGAATATGGTGACTTATCGTTGTAGCGGGCCAAGGGCGCATCGGATACATGATTTTCCACATATTCTGACCTGCTGAACACGATGTTAGCAATTTTGAAGGCCTACGATACGTTCGAAATGAGTGACAAGCTAATCTTTTGAGTACCGAACAAATTAGAAGTCATAAGTGTTTGTTTTCTCAATGAAAGTGCTATTCAATCCTTATCAAAAGACTTTGTGATTAGGGTCTTGATTGGATTCAATTTCATATTTCCATCCTCTATCATTTACCATAGTCTCAATATCAATTGAATGCATGGTTTACATTAATAGTTGGGGAACATTCAGGCATGAATTTTCAAATAAGCATTGGGACTTACATATTGATGCAATCACGTATGCCAATATAGAGAATAAAATGTCCATCATTGACCTGTTATATAGGCGAAACCGTTACCCGTGCCATCGGTGAATACTTTGCCGAGTCGGTCTATGGCAGTGTATACACTCGCTAGTCAAAGTATACATTACCTAGGCAAACTATTCGCAGGCGCTGCAGCAGCGATTCTTGAACACTTTGACTGCGGCTGTATACAGTGCCTAGGTAATGTATACATCCGCTAGCGACTGTATACATTGGCGAATTGATCACTTTGCCTGCGACATATATATATATATATATATATATATATATATATATATATATATATATATAAATGACACAATAGTGAACGAATATAATAGAATATAAAATAAAAAATTTCAGAATTGTAGGAATGTAAGATATCACAGTAAGAGAGCTGAGAAATATGAGTTGATTGAATAACTTATCAAAGTAATTACTGCAACATTTGTGAGCTAGGAGTTACACAGAACTTTGATCTTAGACTTGGATGTAATATCACTCACGATTCAATTTTCTTCGTCATTTTGTTGACATTCTTATCCACATTGCTGACACTCTAAGACAAATCTAAATTTAAACGGAAGAATGTGTTGAGTAGGAATATCTTTGTATACACAAGACTTGGAATCGTCGAGGAAAAAGTTAAGCACAGAGTATTATTTATGAGATTTGCCAGGGTGAATGGATAGGAAATCCTTCGATGAGTTTTCGTGAAATAAATATTCACGATGAATGTATATCTTCCTATTTGCTTTGTGTAAATTGAATTTGAGATTCATGACATTGATGAGGAATAATACATTCCTCAATAAAAGTTTATAGAAAATCATAAGTATAATCATAAGTATAATTAACACGAACCAATATTTTCAAGCAGACAGATATTTCATTGTGACTTTGATCAGAATTTGACTACAGCTTCACAAACTATCCAATTCATCATATAATACCAATCCATTATAGAATGCAATCAATAATTTTTCACGATTGTTTCCATCCTTCTCACGTCGCGGGTTTTGAAAAATTATGATACAGGAATAACATAATACGCTCATCAAGACGTACAAGTTGGAAGCCTGTCTTGATAAAGAGTACTAGAAACTTGATTCACTGCTATAGCTACTTATCCCATCAAAATTGCACAATCTCGGGGCTTGATAATTCGTTGAATCGATGGGAACTATTTAAAAAACGTTTCGGAATAAGTTAAGATGGAGAAACGTTGTCATGGAAACATCAATCAGAATTAACACATTGGACACAAGGTGAATGGCAAATGCTCAATTACACTTTTTAAATATTTTAATAACGATATCTCCACTGTTTTCTGTTGTGTTTGGCAGGATTTGACAAAACGAACCTGCTACACATGCAGCTCAACTGCAGCTCGTCGAGGCCAGCGTGGCGTAAATTCATAGCCAATGACCTCAATGATGGGGCAGTCCCCCAAATCGCGCAAGCTCGGTACAACGTAACCTCCGACTCTAGACTTGCAGGCAATGGAACGATGTGGACAAGCGTGATCTGTCGGCGGGCTGTGCTCGACTGTGTGTATTTCCGGTAGCGTTCATTTCGGTACTTGTTGGTTCCAAAGCTGAAATCAGCTCTGACCTGACAAGCGAGCTCTCGTATTATCTCGTCCTTCGGCTCGCCTTGGAATCGGAGAAAAAAAATGAATAACAATTCAGAAATTCCATAAATCAATATGATGGAAGATACATAAACAATATCATGAAGAACAAACGTCAGAATGAAAGATAATGGAGAATCACAAGAATGACAGCTTAGATTGGGCCCATCTCTTCAGCCCGAGTAGAAATCTATTCAGGCGCGCCTGCACAACAACTTTGGGCACTTACAGGGGTAAGTATGTCAGTTCTTGGGTGGGCTGTGGGCGTAATGCAGTCGTGAAACGCAAAACCACTCAGGGCTAAGCTTATCGCGCAGCCTATTGCCTGAGCAAGCATGTAGCTTGCGGCCGCCTTGCTAAGACCTTGGTAATTTTGACAGCTGCGAAGTATACCTAATTTTTAGAGCACGGCGTCTGTCACACACGTTTTTGGAGTATTTGGGTTTCTATCAAATCTTCCACTCTCATATTCGGTTTTTTTTCTACTGATGCAAATGTATCTATGATTTATCAAATATCTAGCCTTCAAGATAATTCGATGGGCCGATGGACAGGTTTAAAAGAAACGAGTGCATGTAGTATTGGGAAATTCAAAGTGAAGATATATTTTTCAGAAGCAATCACTTTCTTGTACATTTAGTGCTAGATATCACACACCGGTATAATGCTGAAAGTGAAGACTTCTACTCTGAGAGTCCAACATTTTCGGCTTACAAGGCAGTTTCAAAAGAAAGGAGAGAGTCAGGATGATGTCCCATCATCAAAATCATCCAAGTGTGATACTAACAACTCATCTCGACTGCCTGCATCGCCTGATTCTGCAGAAATACATCAAGACTTGAGGCTCAATGTACCCTCTAATGAGCAATTGAGTGCAACAACGAGGGTAGAGCCAGGTCGACCAGACTCACAAGGGAGACCCACGAAGTGCGGGTCACCAAAGCTCACCAGATTTTTTTCACAGTCTTGTACCACCTAGAATATGAAGAATCCAGAGTAACGCCGTCAAATGGGCCCTCTGTCCAAAGTTATAGCCTATGACATTCGCATTGCCCGTATAGGCCCTTGTTAGAAAGTGATATACATAGATATACTGACAATGCTAACATTTTCACTTGTAGCTCTGAACAGGGAGCCCATTTGACGGAGTTACTCTGGATTCTTCATATTCTAGGTGGCCTCTGTCCGAAGTTATAGCCTATGACATCAGCATTGCCAATATAGGCCCATGTTAAGAAGTGACATCTATAGATATACTGACAATGCTAACATTTTCACTTGTAGCTCTAAACAGGGAGCCCATTTGACGGAGTTACTCTGGATATTCCATATTCTAGGTGGTACGAGACTGTGAAGAAAGTTTGGTGAGATTTGGTGACCCGCACTCCGTGGGTCCCCTTTGTCAGCTGGAGAAATTCTGAATGTGGGTGATAGAAATGAAATTGGGCCTGATAAAATTGCCAGTACTAGAGAAGTTCATGTGTGTCTCTGTAAGTGCTGTGAAAATTGTAAGAAAGGGCAGAATACTAGGGATGAACCTCATATCTGTGAAGATTTCAAGAAGATGGCGAAAAGGCAATCAATTCCTTACAGCCACCTGAGCATCATGTTGAAAACCTTGAAGCCGTATCATCCCACTCTACCTTCATGTGCCAGAACACTTCCGGGTCACCATGCAAAACTTACCATTGAAACTCATTTGACGGGTGATGCTCATGGCGATACAGCTGAGTTTGTGTATTTTGGCATTAGTGATCATCAGCAAAATACGCTGCTAAATGATATTAGCAGAATGCTTTCTCGCATCGAAATGTGCTTACCGTTGTATAGACCAATGGACTATAACTTTGAAACTACTCATCAAATTCAGCAATCGTTTTTGATGGATAGAAGATTCTGAAAATTATACATTAACCAATTGGCGGAAAATGATGGAAAAATGGTTGATTAGGTGAAGCAAAATTTGACGTGTTGATCTTGAGAAAAGATATTTAAATATAAAATAATCGGTTTTTGGAAAATTTTGTCATTTTTATTTTCGAAGAGTCATTTATCGATAACTGTCTGATAGATTGAGCTATGAATTCTTTCAACACATCTTTGCATGGTGCTCTACCACTCACATGAATTTGAGGAAGATCGGTCGAGAGGCTGAGGAGAAACCGTTGTCGAAAAAAAAACAGGTGTAATAACAGATACTAACGGACATGCACATCGACAGAGATAGCTGAATTAGTAGAGGAACAGGGATGACCCTGGAGGAAAGAACGTGACTCACAATAGAAAGATATCGGTGAGTCGAACAGAATGGTGGAAGCTGATTGAGTATGAATGGTGACTTTTAGAATAAACAAATGATCCAAATGGTAAAGTTAGTCGGAAATCTGTTGTCACGAAATAAATTCTATGATTTTTCGTCCACGGTTTCTCTTCAGCCTTTCGACCAATCTTTCTGAAATTCATGTGGGTGGTACAGCACCATGTAAAGATGCGCTGGAAGGATTTATAGCTCAATCTTTTAAACAGTTCTCAATTAATGAGTGTCGAGAAATGAAAATGTTAAAATTTTCAAGAAATTATTAGGAATTTTTAGAATTTATGTCTAAAAAACTTCATAAGAGAAGTTGAGGTGACCTAACAAAATGTTAATCTGGTCATCCTTGATTGATTGGTTGATACGGAATTACGTTGAACTATATGGGAAGAGAACTGTACATGATTTTTTTTCATTGATAGAAGATTTATGATTTAATTGGTAGAGATAGATATGAATGAAAATTGCACATTAACCAATTGACGGAAAATGATGGAAGAATGGTTGTTCAAGTGACGCAAAATTTGATGTGTTGATTTTGAGAATAGTACATTACACGTCGAGTGCTGGAAACATTCTTCCCTTCGGGAAACCAAGCTGGACGTGGGCGATGGCACCGTCCAGCTTGGTTTTCCCGAAGGATAAATGTTTCCGCACGAGACGCGTATGCAGTTCTGTACGTCTGTACGCAGAAAACGCTTGTTTCAAGACCTCCTCGCGTAGCGAGGAGGTCTAGAAATACGCTGTTTCTACGTATGGACGTTATTTGAATATAAAATAATCGACTTTTGGGAAATTTTGACATTTTTATTTTCGAAGAGTCATTTATCGAGAACTGTTTGATATATTGAGCTATCAATCCCTTCAGCACATTTTCACATAGTGCTCTACCACTCACATGAATTTGAGGAAGATCGGTCGAAAGGCTAGGGAGAACCCGTGGACGAAAAATGAAGTGGCACAGACACACATACAAACGGACACGGACAACAGAGACAGTTATATTGGTGGAGGGCCAGGGATAAGCCTGGATGAAAAACTGTGACTTACAAGACGAAGATTCCGGCGAGAGGAACAAAATGGTTAAAACCGATTCCCTATCGATAGAGATTTTCAGAATGGGAAATTGATTTGAGTGAAAAAATTGAGCAAAGATATTTTGTCACAAATACAACCCTTCCTCTTTGAGAAAGCAAAACTGTGAATGTTAAATTTCACCCAGAGGAAGTTTTGAAGCTCCAGTTCAATTGTGATGGTCTGACACTCTTCAATTCAAGTAGAAGAGAATTTTGCACTGGATTAGGGAAAGTATATACTACAAAGAATCATTCTGATCCATGATATAGTAGTACAAGTACATAGTGGCGTTGGAAAACCTAAGTGCGTTTGTCAATTCTTATGGAAATTCATTAGTAAGATCAATCACTTATCAGCTAATGGTATTACAAGTGGTGGTGAGCATTTCAAGGTGGAAATCAAATCAATGGTTTGTGACACACCAGCGAGAGATGTTAACAAAAGTACCAAAGGACACACTGGTTTTTATGCTTGTGAGCACTGTACAGTACATGGCTTCAAGGTTGATAACACAGCTGTGTATCCTCTCAATGAGGGCATCCTAAGCACAGATGAGACTTTTAGGAATAGAAATGATGAAGAACATCATCACAATGACTTATCACCTCTCCTACTCATTCACCCTCCTATCAACGTGATTATCTTGTTTGTGTTGCATTTCATGCACCTTGTTTGCCTGGGTGTAACAAAAAAGTGATATCAGACTTTTGGCTCCGACACTTTTGTGAACTCCTGACAAGAAATGATATCTTGCGTGTCTCTGCCAGACTAAGCAAATTGAGTAGTCAGATTCCTACAGAATTTCAGCGAAGAACTAAGACTCTACAAAGTTTTGGTGAATTGAAGGCAACAGAATACAGATTCATCACATTGTATAGTGAAATATTTGTTTTTAAAGACATTCTGCCTGAAGCTTACTATAAGTATTTCCTTCTTTTGTGTATTGGTTGCAGAATTCTGTGCAGTCACGATTATCATAAGAAGTATTTTAATCAAGCATAAGAGTATTTAGACAAATTTGTCAGAACAGCATCCCACCCAAGTCTCTATGGATTAAAAGCTCTTGTATAAATCAACATAATCTCCCACACATGGCAGATGATGTAATGAATATGGGTTGCTCTCTCATGGACTTTCCAGCATTATCATTTGAAAATCTTCTTGGAAATTTTCAAAAAAATTAGTTGAGAGTGGAAACAAACCCCTAGCCCAGCTGATGAATGAGATTTATGATTCCTTTATGAGTGAAAAGGCCTAAGAAAAACCTGATTTTGGGATTTTGGAAGAAAAGAAAGTAAGAGATGAAGGAGGTCTGTACCAATATAAGAGAATCAGACTGCTAGACTGTGAACTATCTAACAAACGTCCAGAAAATGTTGTACTGCTCAAGACAGGCCAAATCATGGAAATCATTTCAATGCAGGCTCCTCCAAAGAAGTCAGCTCTTTAGGACATTTGCATTGAAGGAAGGAGTATTGAGATTCTTGGGCCTGAACTATCCATGCGACTCATCAGCACTCAACATGTTCAAAGTGTCATATGATACCACCAATTAAGTCATTCAATCAAATTTGTCGTTGATGAAAGGAAGATGGTATTGCTAGACATTTTTGAGTTGGAAAGTGACCCAAAAGAATCATACGCTATGCCACTTCTTCATATGAGTTGAAGATTTCATCATTTGGGTTATCATCATTCCACAGAATGCCTCAACGAGTTAGTATAATCTGTAAAATCATCTGAATGATTGAAAAAGGAGATATAGAAAATTTCTAAAATATTCAATAGTGACAAGGGCGGTTCGGGCAAGGGGTCGCTTGGTAACATTCCCTTGGATTCCTCGTCACTGGTCACTTTTGGCACAACATGGACGTCGAGGAGGTTGAGGTCAGGGATGTGGTTGATGAGGTTGAGGTTGAGTGAATTCACACACAGAATGTTTACACAAATATGACACAGGAACCAAAGTGCGTAAAACAATTATGGAATGTTCACTAGGTCGCGGTCACGACGTTCCTGACGGCACCAGGATACGTCGGAGTAACGGAGCAGCGTGGCCACGGCTGGGCCGAGTGTCGTGGAGAGTGCGTCGCGACGGCGGTTCGAAAGTGGACTGTGTTTTGAGCTTGGACAGCTCAGGTTTATATAGGTGGGCTAAGCCGCAGAGAGTGTGTAACGCTAAGCAACGTTACGGCGTATGAAATACGCTATGTGTAACGCGCGGATGCGTTGCGTGTGTACCCGAGGGTGTAACGGTAAGATGCGTTTCCTTATGGGAAACGCGCCATGGTGAACGTGTCGTTGCGTTACATGTTTTTGGTGAGAGGTAACGGTAAGCGGCGTTTCCTTAGGGAAGATTCCCATGGTTAACGCTGCTTTGCGTTACATGTTTCTGTGAGTGGTAACGGTAAGCGGCGTTTCTAGGTATGAAATTGGCGTAAGTAACGTTCCTTTGCGTTATGCGAAAAAAATGCATGTAACTGCAAGTTGCGTTTCAGATATATGAGAAAGTGTGGGGTAACGCGCGGATGCGTTACAAAAAGTGGGTGATCGTTTATCCATGTCATAAAAGTAACGGGGTGCCACGTTACTTTTATGTTAATGATGCAAATGAATGGTAACGGGGTGCCTCGTTACGTGTTCAATAAGCGTCGTGTAACTGTAAGATGCGTTACCGCAATGTATGGCATGTGTGAGTTGAAAAAGTGATACGAATGTGATTTTGATTGAGCGCACGGGAAACAATGTGCTCGACGGAAAAATTAGATGTGTGCATGCACGCGTCAATAGTATATAAGAAATATTAATTAATAGTTGTGTAATGTTGATACAATAATCAGCTTTTTAGCATGCAGGTAGAGTTATACGGGTCTATCTCTTTTTTTGAACTCATCAAGAAGCTTGATAAATTAAAACCTGAACTGCAGTTAACGTTTGTGTTTCTTTTCAGCTCCCGTTGTTATCCATGTGTACATAAAGGTTCCTTCAATATATTTAAGAAGTTCTAATTATGTTTTCTTCGGCAATTTGAAGACTAGCGTTTTTGCCTACCTCGCTAACGCTCGTCCGGCTTGAAAGTGTCTCTGATATGGTATGGATCCCTGAAATGCTTCTGTAGTGCAACAATGTAACGTTGAGATTCCATAATACAGTGGATTCTGAAAAAATAATTTCACGCCCCATCCACGGCCCTAACCCCAGTCCCAGCCCCAGCCTCAGCCACAGACCCAGTCTCAGCCTCAGCACCAACCTCAGACGAAGACCCAGCTCCAGCCCCAGCTCAGCCTTAGCTCCAGCCTCAGCCTAAGCCTTACCTTCGGCCTCAGCCCCAGCCTCAGCCTCAGCCTCAGTCCCAGCTCCAGCCCGAGCCACAGCTTTAGCCACGCCCTATCCACAGTCCCAGTCCCAGTTCCAGCCTCAGTCCCAGTCACAACCTCAGCCTCAGTCCATCCTCAGCTTCGGCCCGGCTCCAGCCCCAGCCTTAGCCTCAGCCTCAGCCCCAGATCTAGCCCGAGCCACAGCTTCAGCCACGCCCTATCCACAGCTCCAGCCTCAGTCCCAGTCACAACCTTAGCCTCAGTCCATCCTCAGCTTCGGCCCGGCTCCAGCCCCAGCCTTAGCCCAGCCTCGCCCCAAGCCACAGGCCCTGCCTCATCCTCAACCCCAGTCCCAGCCCCAGCCTCAGCCACAGTCTCAGCCTCAGCACCAACCTCAGACGAAGACCCAGCTCCAGCCCCAGCTCAGCCTTAGCTCCAGCCTCAGCCTAAGCCTTACCTTCGGCCTCAGCCCCAGCCTCAGCCTCAGCCTCAGCCCCAGCTCCAGCCCGAGCCACAGCTTCAGCCACGCCCTATCCACAGTCCCAGCCCCAGTTCCAGCCTCAGTCCCAGTCACAATCTCAGCCTCAGTCCATCCTCAGGTTCGGCCCGTCTCCAGCCCCAGCCTTAGCCTCAGCCTCAGCCCCAGATCCAGCCCGAGCCACAGCTTCAGCCACGCCCTATCCACAGCCCCAGCCCCAGTTCCAGCCACAGCTCCAGGCTCAGTCCCAGTCACAACCTTAGCTTCAGTCCATCCTCAGCTTCGACCCGGCTCCAGCCCCAGCCTTAGCCCAGCCTCGCCCCAAGCCACAGGCCCAGCCTTATCCTCAGCCTCGGCCCCAGCAAAAACCTAAGCTCCTGCCTTACTCACAGCCCCAGTCCCTGCACCAGCCTCGAACCCAGCCCATCGATCCAAAAGGAATGTTTTGACTGATTGGATCTTAGAACAACCGATCGGACCATCAAATCAACTGCCCAATCCGTACGGATAAGTCAAAAGACTCCACCGACCCACCGGACCCACTAATCCACCAACAGCACCAACGATGTCACCACGATACGAGGCATCCGGACGGATGAAATCGGACAGACGCTTAATTAATTTAATTTGTTGGAAGGATGTTGCAAAATTTACGATTATTTGCTTTATGACTCTTATCCCACTTAAGATTTGTACCTAGATAGAAAACTAATCACGAAGGATATTTCTCTCTCCAGCAATGAATAACATGTATACCCTTATTGCCCATCTCGTTTGACTCAGTCAATACACTAATTTCGAAATAGTTATTTACATCCAATGATGCAATTATACTGAAATAAACAACTATTCGAATCTAATAGACAGTGGAACCTTGAGCGATTTTCACTGGAATTTCAATGAAAGTTTCACTGAAACTCTAGCGATTTTTACTGCAATTCCAGTGGAAATTTTTCTGAAGATGAGGTGATTTTCGCTGAAATTCTAGTAAAATTGTAGTGAAATTTTCACTGATTCTTTAGTGAAATTTTCACAGATTTTTTAGTAAAATTCTTACTGAATTTTTAGTGAAATTCTCACTGATTTTTCAGTGGAATTTTCACTGGATTTTTAGTGAAATTTTCACTAATTTTTCAGTGGAATTTCCACTGATTTTTTAGTGACATTTTCACTGATTCTTTAGCGGAATTTTCACTGATTTTTCAAGTGAATTTTCACTGAAATTTCACTGAAATTTTCACTGATTTCCAGTGAAATTTTCGCTGTTTTTTTAGTGAATTTCCATCGAAATTTTAGTGAAATTTTCACTGATTTTTTAGTGAAATTTTCGCTGATTTTTCAGTGAAATTTTCACTGATTCTTTAGTGAAATTTCCACTGATTTTTTTAGTGAAATTTTCACTGGAACTTAGTGGAACGTATCACTTGAACTTTGATGATTTCCACTCCATCCATCCACCAACCCACCCACCTGACCATTAACCCTCACTCACCCACCAACCCACCCACCCATGATCCAACCATGACCCATCCACCCACCCATCACACTTCACCCCTTCTGCATAGGCGACCCGATACGCAGTATGTGGACGGACAAATTTTGCCTGGCTCCTTAATTATGATAATTATGAAGAGTTAGGTAACCTCTCATGTAATGTATGTCAATTCTGGGAATTGCGAGAAAGATGATTTTAACCCGCTATTTCCATATGAAATCGACTCGACAGGTTTTCAGCCTACTGTCGGATATATATCAAACTAATATTTGTACTCGATCGATAAGATCAAGCACTGTATTTATCGCTGGCGGGAATTACAAATGATTGAATTTCAATTGATCGGCTTTTGCCAGTGGCATTGTGTCAACAAATTTTGCTGACTCATGTGCGGGAGTTGATCAATGCTTCATAAGTTTCAAAAATTTCGAGAAATGAATCTCAGAACCCTTGGAAGTGAGATTTGGGGCTTACACATTTTGGACCCCTAAATGACGAAGTTTCCGCGGAACTACTCATATATATAACCGTAAGCCATGCACAACAAATTGTCAGGACACGCATTAGATATCACTGTTACGTATATGAATCTGTCCAGTGGCGATTTTTCGTGACAACATGGTGGCACAAAGTATGCCGGTCACGTGATAACTTAGCAATCACACTCCTTGGCAGACAAGGGCAAAGGAACTCCGTTCCAAAAATGTTTGAATGATCAAAGTTGGCCTTGCAACTCCCAGAATTGTACCTTAAAATTTTTTCGTGGTCTCGTGAAAAGTTTCTTCGAAACACTTCGATACACTCGGTATTTTTGCTGGAACACCTGCACCAATCCGTTTAAATTCGGAGTTTGTGTCTGTTGCAAATATGTGGAAGAACAAGAATCGTCTCAGAGTATAGTGACTCAAAATCGCGGGAATATTTCTGCTTATTACTAAACTTGTCAAAAAATTGAGATTCCAACAAATCGAATTCAGAAATATTATTCTCACTTTCACTCTCGAATTCGAATAGAACGGCCCAACCACAAAAGACAACAAGTACCAGCTCTAGAGGAACCTTTTAGCACTAATGGTTATGACAAGCTCATTTTCTTTTTGCAACGACGGTTGCGAACTTACCAGTAGAGCGTCGTCCACACCGACTGTAGATTGACTCGGCTAGTCACTCCCATGAGCAGGCAAGCACGAGCTCTACATACCCCTTATCTTCAGAGCCCAGGAATCACCCGCACTTCTCAAGTCTGCCGGTAACCCTTAGCGGAGGTTTCATCACGTTTCACTGTGAATTCTGCACTGTAATTTGGAGGATTTGACTTATCTAAACGATGAGAAGACTGTTTCTAAACCATTTTTGCGTTGAAATGTTTGTACAAAGGCCCATGGAATTCACATAATTCATTTTTATTCAAGTCAGAATTCCTTGTCATCTAAGAGGTGAATGATCTAACAATTTGATTTTCACAAAACTATCTTTGCACTTTTGAGCGCGGTATACGGGCATCTATTCTAGCATCAGGGCAACCAATGCGAAAATCCTTGTGCTCAACCAATCTCAATGTATTCCATTCCAAATTTTCGACATCCCTAGTCCGATTCCAGAATCTGCAGAAGCCAATGAGTCTTCTTTATTTGAAAAATTTGAAACTCATCCCGCCTCTACGAAACGGTGTTCTCTGGAAGACATCTTATATCTCTTGCAAAGTCAACTTGTGATGAATGACTGGATTGGCCGACTAAACGCAGTAAGGATTCAAGTCTCTTACGTAGGAAGAAATGAGAAGAGGGAGTTTCCTATGATACCCCACCCTATGATACACACATGATGATGGGTGCATTGATATCAATCATCGCTGAGATTCAATGACGAATGATTTTCGGTTAACGTGAGCGGACTGATACATACACGTTATTTGCTGATGTCTCAGTGCATCACGAATAGTCTCAGATTCTTGAATTACTCGAAGACCAAGCATAATCATGCATACTATCTGTAATTCGTTGGGGCCGCTGAATGGCGGGTCACTGATATCTGCTGGTAATTCATAATTTTGATGTGTTTCTTAGAGAAATCAAGTATTTTGGCTGGCATAACGGTTAAAACTTCTGATGAGGTAGTGAAGAAGGGTCTCAATTGGTCGATTGGGGATACTTCTGGTAGGTTATCAGAATCCAGATTCAGTGGATGATTATAACTTCCCGGGATTTCATAATATGGTTCAAGTCATCAGTTTGGCCTCAATGGACTCCACATTTGGATTTCTCCACCCATAATAATTATCTGGTTTCGTATTTATCTGTTACAGTCTTCTGTCTATTACAATCAGGTGACCTGAGAATAAAAATTTTAAATGACAGGGCAGTGATTCTCAATCAATCAAGATATTGTTAGAAAAATTAGGATCTTCAAGATCAAAATAATACCAAATATACAAGAATTTGAAGCGACGACTCAAATTGTATGGAGGATTCATAATTTATTCCTAGAGACTGTTCTTCGGTTGATGAACCATATTCATATCACTCTAGTTAAGTCGTAGATGTTGAATAAGTTGAACGTGTTGTGCAAACGCTGATGATCTATATCTTTGAGATCAGTCAGGGATATCGTCGGGAAGGGAGGGGCTGGGAGTAGAGTAGGTCGTGTCAAATACTTTGGGTATCGGGGTCTCATTCTCTCACTCAATTTTCAGCTCGCAGGGCGGGCCCGGAAGCAATGTTGCGCGAACGCAAATAGTGCTGCTCCTTGCCCCGCTGCTGCATCGGGAGTACCGAACCTTTCTCATACGAATATGGAGAAATAAGGCACGGGTGGAAGCTTGAGAGCAGGGTGGTTAATGCAGCATTTCTATAGTTGATGCGTTTACGTTTATCCGAGCGTAATTTAGCCCGAGCGAACCGCGATGCTCACAACAGTGGCTCTTACTAGGGGGGGGGGGGAGATAAGCTGACAGAGTCCGGTTTGCTCACATGCTCCAAATGCATGGACGTCCAGCCGAACAGCCGAACCCGACTGAACAATACGCGTGCGGGTTGAGAATTATATCCCATCGCTTATCCTGGCTGAATTCACCGTGCCGAGTTTGTGTTATGCGCGAGGCGCTTGTTGCGCCGTTTGATGAATGTGCATGGTGAGTGGTCTTGATGTCATTCCTCCCTTTGTATGCCTCGTCACTCCTTTCATACCTCATATCCCGGATCTCGAATGTGGTGAGCTGGGACTGTCGATGAGGTTATCGTCATAGAGTTGATTTTCTTCTGCTATATTGGTTGCGTAAGGAGGTCCGTAGAATTATCAATTTATCCGTTGTTGGTGATGAGTTTCATGAACAGAGCTTTGTGCTCTGAGGAAGATAGACAACAGTTATGGATCTCGTTGTGGTGCTAAGATCATTAGAGGCACCATCTACCCGATTGAAAATATGTTCAAGCAGCTTGCAGTTCTCATCATATCTCAATTGAGTTATTCATCAAGACCTGATCAAGAAAAAAATTCCAGTTTGATCAAACTCGACCTTCTTCCTCGATTATATTTCTTCATGTTTGGGTGTTTATTTACCTCATGCTATACACACCACGAAGCAGAATTGATTGATTGGTTGAGTTGATCCATTCACCCGGGGACAATTAGGATGGGGCACGTAAATGGTACATAAATTATATAAAATAAAAAAATACATAAGCATATAGAATATACAATATATAGAATTCATATAAATGACATATGAAATGTATGAAACAATGAGATGATCATATCATACTTGGTGCCTTAGTTCAGAGATCAATTAAAAATCTTCAACATTTGGTTAGACATATGAGCACAATACAGAGCATTATATATCGCTATTTGTATCAAGATCGAGAAGATGTAGAAGTAAGCTGTTTTTAAAATTTTTTAGGGAGGTGAGCGAGGCATGGTGGATATATCACGCGGTAATTCATTCCAGTAAAGAGAAGCGTCAACGTGAAAAGCATTTTGCAAAGACGCTGTACGACATTTGGGAACTATAAGGTCTCCAGTCTGGAGACGAACGGATCTCTTAAGACTTGTGTTGCATACCTTCACAAGGTTTTTAGCTGAATACAGAGGTATATGCGTTCGCATCGTCGTTACAATTCCGCAGTTCCAGAAGAATAAGTATCTCGACACGATAACTTGGCACAAATAACAATAGCAAAAGTCGAGCTAAGTGCTCTTTGCAGACTTATGCAGGACAATAATTCTATTGAACAGTTCTTTAGGTAGAATTTCTTTTATTCTCCTCGCTGACGTCATTTCGATCTTGGGAGCTTATAGGTTTATCTTCGGAAAGATGTTAGGGCAACGATCTTCTGCAAATGAAATGTATTAGCGACGTTCAGTCAACAGAGTTGGTTGAACTCATCAGGTTTGGTGGTGAAACTTGTGAATAAAATTACGTTGTTTTGAAATTATTGGATTTTGTAGACTGATATTAGTTTTTTTTGGCACGAGAGACCTATAATCCCTCGAGATCAAGTTGAAACCAACGGAAATATATCCGTCGGAAATGAGGGCGATTCAAGTAATTGTCATAAAGTTCCTTTCAGTTATCTCTTCGTCAGAATATGACTTGCTATATCTATGTCTGGATAGATATACTGGATTCTGGATGAATTCATCAAACAAATAACTCTTTACTTTTGTCTTTCTCTGAATAAGTCACCATGAACAGTGAATGAATACCGCAGCAACTGCATTTCAACTGCAATTATGATATATTGCTGGTTTCGGAGAAACTGTCTGAGCTAATGAAATGCCATCCACAAATTTTGTGGAGGAATCAAGCACAGTTGAATTTTGAATTTCAAGTTCGAAATTCAAGAAACAGAGCTCCCGTTGTGGTATGTAAAAATGGCTCACAGGTAAGGTTTCCACAGGCAACATCTCCAGAGGTTCTCGTTGTTCAAGAATCTTAGATTTGAGTGAAGTTCAAGTGGTCAATAATAGGTTACCCAGCGAGAAAATTCAAGTGAAAGCGTCAAGTTTGATCGAGAAAGGCGTTTCCCTTGATCAAGGCTCAATAGAGATAATCAAGTTTTCTATCAATACTTGTTAACAACTTTGAGTCCATCTTTAGTTGGGTAGAGCAAATAATATTGTGATTTGCTCACATTTGTATGAAAAGACTCACCAGTTCCAAATGTTAGTTGGTAGATTGAAAATCCCGCATGAAATAACGTTCGAAGTCATATGGCTTGCAGAAGCATGGGTTTTCATGAGAATTCAGCCCCCCGCCCCCAGAAAAAACTCAGATATATTCCTCATGTGTTACATTATGAATTAAAAATTTCTATTTTAATATCAGAAAATAGCAATCTTGAGATAAGTTGTACCCTTGAAGGGTTGAATCTTTGGGGTACATCTTTTTGTCAATGATTCTGAATTCGTCTCTTTGAGTAGTGAGAGAAATCTTCATGAGCACTAGAATTCATTCCAAGAATGGTCACTTGTAATACCTCATCAGAATAGTCTTGCACTCCAAAAACTCTATGGATAATGGAATGGACACAGTTCTGTGAATCCACCTGATTAGATTCTTACTTTGAAAGAGCCAGATTCGTGAGACTTTACTCTGAGTGGCACGAATCCGACTCTGAATGAGTAAAATTGGGCTCCCAGCACGTAAAAATTCACTCGGGCCAGTTCAGAGAGAGTCTCCTTGTGACATGAAGGAATCCCTGGATGGTTGAGTCTAACTTAGCCTTCCGCGGGCTTCGATTATTACTAATGATCTTAGTATCAGGGAATCAAGTATGATTGAAGTACTTTTGGGATCAACAGATAATGATATCCAGATGTAAGTAATAGTGGTCATCCACTTGATATCAGGATAGAAGACCCTAATTCTTACTGCCGAAGAGAAATCCAACTTTGTGGGTCCTGGATTCATCCCAAATCCAGGGAATCATCTTGTTTTGGTGAGAAATGGAAGCATCTCCGAGGTTTCAATCTAATGAGCTTCCCCTTCTGAGATACAGCTATATGGAGATTAGCATCGTCAGTACATCCATTGTTAAAGTTTTTCAACATGGGCCTATATGATCAATTCTTATCTTCACAGGTGTATCTCAAAATGGCCCATGGAACTAAATCCTTCGAGATACTTTCAGAAAATCTCCAAAACGAGATGATTTACAGAGTTTGGGACAAATCCAAGACTCGCAAGGCTGAACCTCTCCTTGTGAGATATATTCCAGGACTCAAGATCACCTCTCAGTATGAAAGACCCTGATCAGTACTTCACAAAAAAATGTGCAATGCGAGCTTTCACCACCTTTCCATATCCAAACTTCATTGACAGAAATAAAAATTTATCCCGGAGATGTGCGATTCGTGGACTTGGAATCATTTAATACTCTGTAACATGCGTCTCAATTCAAATTAGGTTTCACTGTCGTACCACCCAAGATACATTCAATGTGGGAATTCTCGTGAATTTTGGTCATATTCAACACGCAAACTATGCTAGATCTTATTGAAATCTATGAAATCTCTGGTCCTGGGGAGATCCTCTAATACCGCTCTGCAAGCCAAACCACGAACTCTACTGCGGCTAGAATCTCATCAAGCATTCCGAGTCGAGTAATAACTTCATTCGATTCGAATCACTGATCGCGAATCATCATCACCATCATCATCATCATCACCACCATTATTCCAATTGCACGTCTCCGAACGATGATATAAGAAGCAATCGGCAAGAAAATCGAGTCGAGACGTCTGGACACAATTGCGGGTGGCGGTCGTCGCGGGCGATCGCGCGCATCAATCGGCCAATTCAGGCGCTGTCGCTTCTCCCAGTTCCCCCACATCTTCCCTCATCCTCCCATCTCTCGATGCTCTTGGATAATAAAGCAATGAATCGCAGCGCGCGCCACTCGAATTCCTCCGCGTGCAGAACTGGCATCCCCCCGCGCCCTCGCTGCCTCTCGCCTCATACAGTGACTCTCTTCAGCGTGAGTGTACGCATCGAACAGCTCCCGAACGGCCGTGTCTGCGGTAGAGATAGCCATTTAGAGCGAGAAAGACAGAAGCCTCGGCAACATAGGCAGTCCGATGCCCGTTTAGGGCCGGAAAAAAAGTCCGCGTGCAGGTGCTCTCTTCTCACGGTGCACTTTTTGGCACGCGCAGCGAGCCCGGCCCGCCCGCGAAACGTACGCCCTTAGATGGACGCCAAGTGCGCGATATCCATATTAATACGGTGCGCAGTTTTTTTTTTCTACCAGGACCCCCGAAAAAGGAGTCCACCTGCCTCTCACTCTGTCTCTCGTGTACGTCGCGTGCAGCAGGTTATATGCACGTTTTGGCATGTGCCCGTGTCTGTGTATGTGTTTCTTGGACAAGGCGAGGGCTCGTTAACGGTATATAGGTTCGGAAGAGGCTGGCCTTCAATCATCGCGAACAGCCGCCGGTGGGCCTTGCTGCTGGCACGTAATAGGCACCCTTTGCAACTCGGCGGCGGTGAGCTGATGGGTAAGAGTGGCCCTCTTTGCTTGCGTGAGGTTTTGATGCCTTGCTCCGCGCAGTTATGATGCATTGCCGAGATCTCACTTACGGTATTATGAGCGACGCGCGGCCGAGTGATGATTCAATTTGCATGACTGTCGACGCGGACTTTGGGTCCCTCGTTCTGTCCTCGCATCTCGTATTATTTAAGTGCACGAATTTCTGCGTTGACGGGCTTGAGATTGGCCTGGTTTGTTAGATGGTCAAGGCATCTCATCTCGTTTGCTCGAGAATTTTTTGCAGGACGGCACGTCAATAAAGACCGTGAGGAATTTACGGGTCGAAGAGGAGCGGTGAAGCTGGGTGGCTTGAGCGTTATTGTCGTGGATACCTCTTTTGCGTCAATTTATTAGTTTGCTCGTTGCATGTTACCCATCGCAAGCAATTCTCACATTCCTTCTACTGGGATTTTGTCCTCGTCAAATCAGTCTCGCTCATTCAAGTCACCTGAATGTGACCATTTATCCGAGCTACATACACGTTGCCGATTAAGTATCCCCAAGACGTGACAATATCTATCAAAAATAGGTGAGTCTTGGATTTCAATTCAACCTTTTCAGATTCTAAGGGTTCTTTCGAATATTGACACCCACGCTCTTGAACCAAGGATTTTTGTTCAGACAGTGGAGCGCTAATAAGGAGTTTGTCCTAAACTATGTTCTGCACGAATTTTGTGACTATCAATCACTGCGACCGGTATAGCTCAAAAAGAGCATCGGTTAGCAAGAGAAGACCAGGTTGAGAAGGTTGAAAATAATACATTCCCCTCAAATCTATACCAAACTCACAGACGGCCACAGTGCCTCAACTTTCAAATGGGCAGTCTCATCTTAGGATACTTCATCGAGTATTCGGGTACACTAATCAATATTAGTATTGTCATCTTCCTCAACCTATTCAACAAAATACGATGTAGCGTTAGTCGAGGCATTAGTATGATTTGTGAGGAAGGGTCAGAATCTCTCCTACTGGTCAAACCGATTGACCCTTGAACCGAAACCCTGGATAGAATTCGAGCCCACATATCTTCGTTCCAGGGTCAGTATACCTCATGATACGTCGATATTCAGAACAGACCGTTACACCTTTCTCGACCGTAGTGTTGAGATTCTGGAGGATTCGACGTTCAGGTGTCACATGCTATCAGTCGCAGCTCCCTTACGATCATAGAAGGGTGGCTCGAGTTCGATGAACACTACGTTTCCTTGCTACAGGGTAAAAAATTCATCTCCGTTGAACTGATTCCGCGACGGCGCCAACATTTTTTATGACGTCCAACTCGATTTCGTAGCCCAATCCCCACCACTTTCTCTCGTCTTTCTTTGATCACCTCGTTTCCCATTCGCGCTTTTGCTGTCTTGGTTGCTCTGCATCTACATTGCAGAGGGGTGCCATGTTCCCTCGATTGGTTTTCGTCCGAGAAACAGAGGTGACGAGTCTGATGCCATGAAAATATCTTGCCATTTCCTTTTTGTGCCAAAGCAATTGTACTGACGCTTGAGGAAACTTGGAATCGATTTCTTTCTCCCTCGAACTCCAGCCGTCCCTCACCCTTCGGTAACTTTTGGATCTTTCTTTGCTTCAAGGAGATAGTGTATTCAGCGTCTGTTGGAATTGGAGGTTGAAAAAAATCTGAGGAGTAACAGCATAACTCAGGACCAATTCCACGTGGGATCAGACAGTCAAATAATGCTCAAGTCTCAAATTTCTTACAAGATGAAATATATGTTTCTAAAGACGGATTGAAGAGACACGTATTTTTGCGTTTTGTCCTATTATGCTCTGATTCGAAGTTATCGAATTTCCTCCATGGGAGCCGCGAAAGGGGTATTCAGCAAAATTGTCACATTTAGATCGAAAAAATGCAATTTTTCGCGTGTAACGGTCTTCGTGGAGATCCAACTGGTTCAGGGGGATCAAATGGGTTATATTGCACCAGAAAATCTTGGTACACAAACATAAACAACGATCAGGATCCACAAAAATTGATTTTGGCCGAAATCGGGAAAACTTGAATAGCTCAAAATAATCATCCTCAATTTTGATGAAAATTTTTTTGTGAGCTCGTTGAAACGTGAGATACAAAATGTACTTGGTCCGGTTTCCGCGACGTATCATTTTCTGGATTTTATCGTCAAAACTTGTTTTTCAAGATTGTGAGTAAAATACTATGATGCTTTGATGCTAGGGAATAGAAGTGCGACTCACCCATAATATCAGAATCGTGTTATTATTTGGCTTAAGTCTAGCTTGGAGTATATGAGGATATCTCTGAAACTTTTGACTTTTTGTGTCACAGCTCAGCCAAACTGGTTGTAGGACAGTTCTCCAGGTCTAACCTGTCAAACGATCTTTGTTTGGATGTCCTGAGAGTGGTCAACAAGTTGGAGCTTGATTAGTGGATGTGGGGAGATACTAGAGTCAATCGTGTGCGAAAAAACACCCGAAAAAAGAAGAATTTACGTGTCACAGCGTCAGACTCTTGAAATTTGGCAGGCTCTCGTGAGTGGAGCGTTTCTGACCAAGTTCTATAACTTCTCAGACTGATTTCTAATGTTCCAAAGATACGATTTTTTTTTTTGAAGGAAGGTGTGCCTCATTGTGCTCAGCCGTGACACATAGAGATGTGAGTGTCACGGACTTTTGGGAAAAAATTCTTGAGTGGCTTTATTCGCTACAGCTCGTGGAGCGTAATCTAGAGAAACTCCAGAGGATCTTTATCGTATTCTCCATAAAAAAATGAAGAAATTGAGCCACTGTAGACCTATGTGCCTTGATGGAGAAGCCAGGGAACTGGATGAAGCGAAAAAGAGAATGACCGTACAACATGTCTAATCGCTCAGCTTTTGTTAAGGTACGCGCGCGGCAGGGGGGGGGGGCAGACCTCTCAACACTGTGAACATGTTATGAATACCCTAAAAATATCATACCGATTTCCACCCACCGAGACTTTGGACGCTCCACGAGTACCATCCGTTTGAACGAGGGCTGTGCAGCCGCAATTTTGTGAAAAATGCATCGAAAATGATGAAACCATTGGTGAAGCGTATTTCAGTAGCGTCATTCAGTATATTTCAATTCTGACTTCCGTTACTACATTTTAACACCTAATTACATGCAATCTTCATACTTGAACCACTGTGCTTGCTCAATAACAGGCTCTTAGTCGCATATCTCGATTTCCACCGCTGTGACACTTTTTGAGTCCGAAAGTCAAAACTTTCAGAGATATCCTCATATCCTATCTTCCACATGAAAAGAATGCGATGAGAAACAAAGGAATCAGTCTCCAACGGTTATTCGCGTGGATAAAATCGTCCAAGTATCAACGCACAGTGGGATGGAACATGGACTTTGGGCCACGAATTGTATCCGCGCTAATTCTTGACCGATTGGCTTCATCCAAGAGAGATTCTCTTCGTTTTTCCACTCTCGACCACGTGGTACTGTAACAAATTAGATCGTGATGGTTTCGTACTTTAGATTTTGATCCTGGAGACGGTGTTCATCGTGGTTGAAGTTTTAGTCTCATTTTGAGTAAAAAATCAGTGCAAATGAGACGGCCTAGCAAGAGTTTGGTGATAATACATGGCATTCTTGCTGATCAGAATGCGTTTTCTCCTGCATTGCACACATGTTCGATTGGTAATTTTCAATCGCGTACCTTATAGGGGAGAGTGGGGCGAATTTGAACAGGTTCTGCAGTGGGGCTATCTGGCAATACTTGGGGATAAACGCACTACGGACTTCGGAGTTCAACTATTGGATGGAATGTGAAGAAATTTCAGATCGCAAGGTCGTGTCTTTCATACTTTTTTTTGAAATTCGAGAACAAAATCTGTCCGGATTCGCCCCGCATTTAGGGGCATTTGAGGACAGTTTTGGGGGCAAATTAGGACAGCCCTGGAAAATCGAGGTATACTGCAATATTCATCACTTATTGGAGTCGAATTTGCTCACCAAAACACGTAGTAGTAACCCTAAATCGAGAAGAAAACTCGCCCGCGACCTCTCTATCCTCCCATAACCTCAGGAAGCGAGGCATTCTTATGTCATTTTGAAACATTATTGAATTAGGCGCTTCATTGGTGCATTATCCCCCTTAGCAGTCAGCAATTGTTTCGCAGCTTCTGAGAGTCGGCTTTCATTCATTCTCCTCCATATTGGATATGCTTAAAGTAGACCTATGTCAACGATCAAAATGATGCGATAATTCACCCAATATCAGCCAATGCGTGAGTGAAAATCCGTAAATCGAGCACTATATTCGAACGCGTTGAAAGCGACTTCTGACCTCTCATCTGACTTCTGAGACGGTTTGAATATCGTCACTTCATTTTGTCATCCATTTTCAATCACCTAGCTCACCCTTCGACCGACCTCCTGCGTTTCGAGAATTCACACAAATGCATACCCACCTCGATAGGGCAATAGAGAACTGACATTACCCCAATAAACATTCCAAAATGCTCGTGTAATGCGAGTTCAAGTTGAAATAGTCAGGATATGTAGAAATTCGAGAATTTTCTGTTGTCAAAGTGACTTAAATTTGAGTCTGAAGTTTTTCAGATTTTGAATTGGCGCCATTCAATGTGGCGGTGACTGCACATAAGTCACGTGACTTCAGAGTGTTTTCCACGACGATTCTGAGGCAAACCTGCGTTATTTCACCGCGAACTTCAAGTATTTAAGTGAAATAAGCTCTCGATTGTGATTCAGATGAGAATTTTCGATGAAAAATGACATCACAACAGTTGGGTAATTTAGTGGCACATGTGCAGCCACCGCCATATTGGATGGCGCCAATTCAAATTTTCAAAACTTCAATGATGATTCGAAAACCATGGGGGCATCGAAACAACTTCAAACTTCTTTTCCTGTGTCTATTTTGTTGCAAACTCTCAAAATATGGCATTTCCCGGAATGATGTCAGCTCCATATTATCCTCGAAAGACACAGACACACGATCGGTCGACGAATTTTAGATGGGATTTGGCATTTTCTTGAGGGATTTGGCATATTCTTGAAACTTCACCAAATCGGAGAAAGATATTTGCATATTGACTACTTTGGATTTAGGCCCCGAAAAAAATTCTTGAATATTGAAAAACGATTTTTCTCATAGAGGTTGGGGATAAGCACAGAATTTGAACATTCCACCGTGTTTTTCAGGTAGTTTTACATCGAAAACTGCTTTGAAACATATAACTTTAGGTGGTGGAAAGTGGTCAAAAAAGCCAATAAACGTTTTTGAAGCAAATTTTGATTTAGTAATTTGGATCTTCTGCGTATGCGCGTCCTTCTACGTCTCTGAAAATATTTTCAATCGATAACTGATGCAATTTCCATTAAAGTGACCTCTTGAGGAGGTCGATTTGATGCAGTAAAACCTAAGATCTAGCTGGTCCAAAAAATGAGCAAATCCAAGGTATCAAATCCGTGAAGCCGTGACTCCTTCAATGGGGCCGATAGGTGCGAATTTTGAGTCGGACTGTTTCAAAGATGTGATACATCCCAAATGTGCAGAAAAAGGCTGGAAATGACCGTACACTGTCCGGTCGGTTTTTTGATAATCATCAAAAATCTTGAAGGTTTGGAACAAAACTGACCACGGATTTGGTTTCTACATCAAAAATTACATCGAAAACACATGTTTACATCTTTGATACAGTCCGACTCAAAATTCGCACTTTTCGGCCCCATTGAAGGAGCAAGGGCTTCACGGATTTGATACCTTGGATTTGCTCATTTTTTGGACCAGCTAGATCTTAGGTTTTACTGCATCAAATCGACTTCCTCAAGAGGTCACTTTAATGGAAATTGCATCAGTTATCGATTGAAAATATTTTCAGAGACGTAGAAGGACGCGCATACGCAGAAGATCCAAATTACTGAATTAAAATTTGCTTTAAAAACGTTTATGGGCTTTTATGACTACTTCCCACCGCCTAAAGTTATATGTTTCAAAGTAGTTTTCGATGTAAAATTACCTGACAAACACGGTGGAATGTTCAAATTTCGTGCTCATCCCCAACCTCTATGAGGAAAATCGTTTTTCAATATTCAAGAATTTTTTTCGGAGCTTAAATCCAAAGTTGTCAGTATGCAAATCTCTTCTTTCTATTTGGTGGGGTTTCAAGAATATGTCGAAAAAATTTCAGATCGATTCCTTGAAATGCATCAGAATGCGATTTGATAGAAGGAACATCGATTTCGAGGGTTTTTTAGAGGATTCCTAGGGTGCCGTAGAAAGCAGGGGTCACTTCGGGACCTACAAACCTTTGCTTTCGTCATAATTTGGGGTTAGAAAGGGGGGATAAATACTTTCGGGGCCATACCTGACAAGGTCCACTTCCCCATGCTTGACCGCCTAATTCCTTCCCATGTAAAAATGGGAACCCTGTGATCATATATGAACATGGGGTCCAAGGACCCTATGACTATATATGAACATCTATGAAACAATTTTCGAAATTTTTTAAAATCCGAAAAGTTGTTGTGGTTGCATTTTCAAAGAATATCACATCAAAAAGCCACGATGCTGATCTTTCATAACCGAGAAAATCTCCAAGAGTTCATTCAGTAATTGAATCAAAACGATCTGTAAGTAATATCATTCTCCTACTAGAAAAAAAAAAATTTCAATTTCCAAGATTTAAAACGTTTGGCAAATTGGTGACCAATCTGCCCAATTTGTTATATCTTCAGATCATCATTTTGAGAAATATTACATTTATGCAGGTTCGGCACCAATTGGCCAAACGTTTTTGATCTTGGAAATTGAAATTTTTTTCTATCGAGATATATAATGATATCACTTACAGATCGATTTAATTCAATCACCTAATGAACTCGTGGAGATTTTCTCGGTTATGCAAGATCAGCATCATGACTTTTTCATGTAATATTCCCTGAAAATGCAACCATTTCGTAGATGTTCATATATGGTCATAGGGTCCTTGGACCCTGTGTTCATATGTGATCATAGGGTTCCCGTTTTTACATGGGTTTGATTAAAACCGTCCTGGAGTCTCGGAAGGGCATCGAATGTTGAACGATTTACCCGTTTGTGATGGATTCCAAGTCTGAGCATTCCTGGGACCATGCAACCTATCACAAACGGGTAAATGATTCAACATTCGATGCTCTCCCGAGACTCCAGGACGGTTTTAATAAAATTATTTTATTCATTATCTATGTACTGCACCACTTTGGAAATTGTTACAAAAATTACCCTTACTGACATGAATAGCTTTGTAATCATAACAACATTATGACCACGATAGTTGCCACAATGTCATCGGCGGCGCCAGTTAGATACTTTAGTTCATGCACAAGTGACCGAAAATTCAATATCGCTGTCCATCGTTACCATGATCATCGATTCAGTGACCACGGTAGGTACCTTAATTGTTAAGGAAGAATTAGTCAGCTATGATCACCCCTTTGATGATATTCGTAGAATACTGATGCAAGCAAAATCTCGTCCGCCATAATCGCTAGTTATCGATACGTGAATGTGTTCCACCGAGACAGGAGTAATAATTTAGATTAATGATGGTCACTACCTGTGACAGGAAACTAATCGTCACCATGATCATGAGCATTCTAGATATGATTCTCATCAACATTGTCACTGACATCGAATCAATGGTTTTCATTCATAATTTCATTGTGTGGGACCACGGGAAGAACAAGTCTGGAATGGATTATTCTCATGACTCGTTAACAATCCACCTACAAATGATCCAGAATTCAAATCTCATAACACATACCAGAGTGATGGCTCGGATGGTTATTGTTTATCGATAAAAGAGCGAGGAAAATGTTGAGGGCATCATTTTCTTCATGAGTACTTCCGACAAATAGAGAAAAAGTTTCAGACTACTACGGTCAAAATTCAACTGTGCTAAAATCTTAAGCACAGAGTGAAGCCGGTTTCAGAAGCTTTGATTAGTATTCCATAGAAAAATTGATTCAATTACTATGGAAATGCTACCTTGTATCTTATGATACGATATTCTTAGTCCATTTGACAAACCCCACAAGTCCATGTAGAATTGGATAGCTCACATGATTGAAATGAAGTTATTGATATTCTCAGCAGGATTTCACTGCATTTGTGAGCAGAAGGAGATTCGCCAGATCCTGGTAACGATTTTGGAGTTGCAAGCACTTCTGTTCATCGGCAGGTACACATGTCCAAAGAAAAAAACATGATAAAACGAATGTGAATGAATGTATTTGCATGTCTTGGGATATTTTTTGAGATGGAGTATTTTTGGGGATGAAGCTGGAAAAGACAAGAGCACGCTTCGGTCACTCGGCACAAATGGACGATATTGAGTCTCATGACTATTTTCTGATTCAATAATATCGTAGCTTGGGCAAAATATTACTCCTAATAGGTTGTACCTATTGTAATCTATGCGGAAGGATTTTCTTCGTCAAGGAATCCCTCCAAGGAATACACACGCGCCCGGATAAGTCAAATGTCAATCAGTCGTGAGAATTACCCAAATGTGGATTAAGTTCATCTTGATTTTGAACAGTTCAAATACTTGTCAATGAATGCTGCTCCAACTTATCAATCAGTTCCTTTTTCAACTCGAAATCTTGTACCCCTTCACACTTGTCTTTGGTACGATCGCTCTAGGGCCACAAACGTTGCGTATATCCACATGATGTCCTTCTACTTGGCGTTTGTGGGATGTTCATCCACATCCCACGTAAAAATGGGGACACTGTGATCACATGTGAACACAGTGTCCAAGAACACTATGATCACATGTGAACACCTGTGAAACGATTGAAAACTTTTTTTTAATCCTGGGAAAATGTTATGGTTCAATTTCCCGGGAATGTGAATAAGGCTATTGATTTTACATCACTCGAATAATTCCACAAAGTCAATCTTGTATTCTGAGAAAATAAAACAAAAAGATTGAATTTTCAAGATTCAAAGGGGTGTTTGACAGGTTGGGAACGAATCTGCATATTTAAAATGTTATGTTCCTCAAAATGCATGATATTGATTTCGAAATATGACAAAAGTTGGCCAAACCATCCCACTCCCAATGTAAGAATGGGGACACTATGGTCACATGTGAACACCTGTGAAACGATGTAAAATTTTTTTTCAATCCTGGGAAGTTTTATGGTTTAATTTTTTGGAAATATAGCATCAATAACCCTGGTAGAAATTTGTCCAGTAAACTTAGTTTGGATCCTAGATAACAGCTAGTTTAAATGGTCACAGAACTAATGGTTGGTAAATGGCTAGAATAGAGCGACGTTCATGGTCGAATCTTGGACTACACTTTTGATGGTCAAAAAATGGTCATTTCCTGATTATGGCATCTAGCTATGAATAATGGTCAGATTGTGGCTAAAAAATTTCCACAACTCATTGGAGTGTAGTCTATGGAGGGGTTGAGCGTGGGCAGCAAGACGCCATGATAGACGCCATCAGTATGAAACCGAGCGGCAACGAGGCAGCAGGGCTGCAGTGAGCTGCGAGGACCTGATGCGGTCCAGAGCAGTCCAGAGGAGGAACATTACAGCAATGACAGTATTCGTTTGTATTTTGAGTGTGTTGTCTATTCTGTGTCCCATCTGGAGCACGAAATATATAATCAGTCTAGCTTGTATCCACTTTCGTGTCCAAAATAATTCCGAAGTTGGGAGCTCGTGTCGTTGAGAGAGTTTTGTGACAGTATAAGTTCGTGTTTTGAACGTGTTGTCGATGCACAAACCATTTCATCAAAATTACTCATATTCACCCTTTGTGTCCGAATACTTCCTGGGTTGCGGAACCATGCTGTTGAAAGTTTTGTGGTCTGGAGCATGATCGGATTATTTATCAATTGGAGCAAAGTAGCATATATGATCTAAAAAAGCAACCTAGAGTCAATTCAATCACGAAGTTTTGAGATAGCGTCACTAAAGAAATCGGAGCAAGCAGCAGTTTGAGACACCATTCTGTTAATCAATGTTTCATTTGATTCAAATAAGTAGAGGGACTTATATATCACTCAACTCCCTCACTCATACAAGCCTTTCTATCAGTGTCAGTATTACGGCTTTTTCTCTAATTTCAAAACAGTGAAACTACATCATGCATATCGGAATAGCCGTGAAACAATCAGAGCAGACACGCGTCATTATGAAATATCGAAGCACCTGAATTCAGACAGTTTATATGGCCATTTTTCTTCCATGACTCATGGCCAAGAATAATGTTCGCTATTTAGTTGTTTACACCGTTTCATTTGGGGTAAAATTTGTCTGTTAATCCTAGCCATATTTTGGAAAGCGATGCAACATAATGGTTGTTAACTGGCAGAAAGTTGGAGTGAATTTCTACCAGGGAACTCACGATATTGATCGTACCTCGCTCGAGAAATTCCTCCAAGTCAACCTTATATCCAAAGGGAGAAATAAAAAAACTGGAGCTATTTTTAATTAGGAAAAATATCATAATCTTCAAGATACAAAGGGGTATTTGACAGATTGGTGACGAATCTGCATATTTGGAATGTCGTATTCCTCAAAATGAGTGATATTTATTTCAAAACAATAACAAGGGTTGTTCAACAATAATATTGTACTCGAAGGCTAGAATTTTTCCACAGAATCGACCCAAAATTCCAAAAGAGTCGAGTCTAGATAATTTGAGGAGAAAAAGACGAGAATCAAGGGTGAATATGATTTCTTAGTTCAATACAGATACAGATTCTCTCCAAAAAATGACGAATATGCATACCTAGAAGCTAATATGTCAAAAAATAAAGAATTACAGATTCTTCACTTTTTTGAGAGAATCTGTATCTGTATTGAACTAGAAAATCATATTTACCCTTGAATCTCGTCTTTTTCTCCTAAAATTATCTAGACTCGACTTTTTGGAATTTTGGGTCAATTCTGTGGGAAAATTCTAGCTTTTGAGAAGAATAGGATCGTTGACCAACCTTTATTATTGTATTGAAATAAATATCATTCATTTTGACGAATATTACATTTCAAATATGCAGATCCGTTACCAATGTGTCAAATACCCCTTTGAATCTTGAAGATTATGATATTTTTTTTTTTTAATAAAAAATGGCTCCAACTTTTCATTCTTCCCTTTGGATATTAGATTGACTTCGAGGAATTTCTCGAGCGACGTAAGATCAATATCGTGAGTTATTGATGCTATATTCCCAAAAAATTAAACCATAAAAACTTCCCAAGATTGAAAAGGATTTTAAATCGTTTCACAGGTGTTCACATGTGATCATAGCCACGCCATTTCCAAATTGGGAGTAGGATGGTTGGCCAATTTTTGTCATAATTCAAAATCAATATCATTTATTTTGAGGAACATTACGTTTTAAATATGCAGATTCTTCCTCAATCTGTCGAATACCTCTTTGAACTTTGAAGAGAATGGTATATTTTCTAATTGTGACGGCTGAGTCATTCCGTCTTCCTCTCTCCCTGGACCGAATATTGTAATGATAATATTTTGTGTTACAGCCTAAGCACGAGAAGAGTTGCTGCATAGTTTAGCCAGGTAAGAGGGAGAGAGACAGAGAGATGGCACCGTAGTAAGGCCCGCGCGCCCCGTATTTTGAGCCATCCCTACACTGAAAAACTTGTGGTGCACGCGTGCGCCACGAGTTGGCGTCGGCGTATGCTCCACACTGTTGGCTCAGATATGAGCCACAGTTGAGCATCTATGCTACACGCGTTGCTTCAGATAGTCGGCACATCGGCCCTTCTCCCACCGACAGGCTGATCACAGCTGTGGCGCATTTCTGAAGCACACTGTGTTGCCGGCGTGGAGAACAGCGTGTAGCAAAGCAAGCCATCAGCAAAGTGAGAGCGTGATCAGCCAAATCGGAGTATATTTTCGGAGCAGCGTTGACCGGAAAATGACTTTTTTGTGTATTTTTTGACGTAGAAACCGAATCCGAAACCAGTTTTGCGCCTAGCCATCAGGAATTTTTTCAAATCGCGAAATAGTGAGCTACTACAAAACTGCGTTTTCAGCGTTTTTTGCAGATTTTGTAGATATATGATTTAGATGGTGCAACGTTGCAGCGGGCTTTGAGCGTACTCGAGTTATGATTTCTCACGTATTTTGACTTGCTGAACACGACGACAGTACTCTAAGAAAGCTAGGATGCGTTCGAGACCAGTCGTAAAGATGATTCTTCGAGTTGCTATCAGCAAAATTTGCCTGTTTTTGCAATAAATCTCCAAACGCTCACGAACTCGACCAGGAACATACTTTCACAACTCACGAGGGCGTATTCTCTTTGTTTCCATATATACAACGAGGAAGAAATATTTGCAATATCCCAAACATAGACCAGGCCATCGTACAAATTTCACAACAAAAAAGATAGAAGCATTTTTTTTAAGGTGAGCTCATGCCTCCTCATGGTGAGTCAAATTTCGAGTTCTCTTGTCTAACGTATGTACCTTTGAGATTATCCAAATGATCCCCTCTCAATCACACCTAAAGAGTGTATCTAACTCTGGATGCTTAGATCCAGTTGCTTTCGGAATGGAACTATTGAACTGCCCACATAAGCTTGGGATGGAATAACAGCAACTCGAAGAATCATCTTTACGACTGGTCTCGAACGCATCCTAGCTTCCTTAGAGTACTGTCGTCGACAAACTACTTTTTTGAGGTTATGTTGACCCTTTCCAGATTTGAAAGTATTTTTTTCGTAAAATTCGGCTTTTTTTACGTCGAAATATGTGTTTGAAAGAAATTTTTCAATGGGTCTTACATCCGTAAAAAATCAATCAAAAAATGAAAATGTCGATTTTTTTGCAAATTTTAAAAACGAAAATAGCGCGTCAAGCCCGCACGGATGAATTTTGGGACCTATAAACTATGCTTTCCATCTTCTTCCATCTTGTATAACATGTACCTAAAGTTACAGAAAAATCTCTGACCATCGACCAAAAACCTGGTGATAATAAAAAGAATGACTCATAGGTATCATTTTCAGAAACACAGAGCATAACTTCTCGTGAGAAATTCCGAGTTACAACACCTGCATCGCAGAGGTGCTTCTGTGCTGCAGATATGCAGCACGCCGTGTTGCGAATCTGAGCAACTGTGGTGCACATATGCGCTTCGACAAACTTTCACTCTGTGTGGCGTTTCTGTCGCACTGTGGTGCATTTATGCAGCACAGCGTGTAGCGTCGCTGAGCCAACAGCGTGGAGCATGCGCCGACGCCAAATCGTGGCGCACGCGTGCACCACAAGTTTTTCAGTGTAGCGCAAGCCAATGCTGCTCCGGCCAGCAGCCTTTTACTACACATTCCGTCGTGACGTTTCGGAGCGCTCGCACGCGCCTATCGAGCTTATTATCGTGCGCGTTGTCCACGCCGCCCGGAGCCCGTCCTTGGCATCATTTAGCCGAGGCTCCGGTGCGTGCATTTCATATAACCTGTGCTGTGGTCTATGACCAAAATCATCATCGTCTGGGACAATTGCGAGCTGCCTGATCGTCGTGAGCTGCGAGGGCCGGTGCCCGATTCGAGGTCGAGTGACCAACCTGCGTCAAGGCCATTGATATTTGTAAGTGCCTCTCGCAAATCTCTCTCTCCTCTTTCTGGGCTTGTAGATTGTATTTTTCCCTAAATGCACCCTCAATAATTGTGCGTGGGCTAGATTTATTCTAACGGTCAGCGGACCATTTGTAAATAGTTTTCTTTGAATAAATGCCCTTTCATTCTTAATTTTAATCGAGCGTGTGCTCATTCAATGCTCCCCTCTCCTGATTTCTTGAACAATTACAGCAATAGCTCACTCCCTGAGCTTCTCAAATAAAAGCAGGCCCTGCCTGCACGTGACGAGTCCACCAAAACCGTCACATAATCAAAAAAAATGAATTCAATTTTGTATTTTATTTTCTCAGAATACTAGATTGATTTTGAGGGATTATTCGAGTGATGTAAAATCAATAGCATTATTTAGATTCCCAGGGAATTGAACCATAATAATTCCTCATGATTAAAAAAAGTTTTCAATCGTTTCACAGGTGTTCACATGTGATGATAGTGTTCTTTGACACTGTGTTCACATGTGATCACAGTGTCCCCATTCTTACATGGGATATTAGAATTATTCCAGTTTTTAATATACATGACATTGCTGTAATGATTTTGCGGACTGCATATGGTGGAGGTGACTTTCGAATCATTTGTGGCATATTTTATCTATGCGTCCACTTTTCAAATGAGTCCACACCTGGGCACCTTGAATGTTCATTTCTGCTTTGAATTTCAGATTCATAGACATAGCCAATCCACGACTGTTTCACTCTCTAGTCAATCTGCTGCTCTACAGTAGGAGAGCTAGAAAATACGATCAGTCAAAAAACGCCTAATCCTGATATGGCCGAGTGTTTTGCCGTGCTACGGATGGAAACACGCCATTTCAGTCATGCCACAGCTATGTAGAACAGCTTAGAAAATCCACGTATCTCACTGAACCTTGACAAGACCTTGTTGCAAGGTGGCATTCACCAGTGTCATATGTATTGTACTCACCTACTGTTGATCTATCAAGAACTGAAGCTATCATCCTTCTTTGTGGCTGAGAATTATTCAACATTCGTTTGTATTGTTTGCAAACGCCCTTGCCATGATAATCTGTTGAGTGTTATGTAGTGTTGGTTGCATGTAACTCATCAAACAATATGTAACCTGGAAGTGCTCCAAAAATGTGCTCTTGATAGATTTCATAAAGATCTCTTCCCACTTCGAGTATCCTACATGAGTAATCAATCATTCGTGTGAGACATGACCTGAAAAAATACCGACGCGAACGTAGAGACCCGTGCAAAGCAGCCATTTCTTCAGAATGGACTCACGCCCTTCAGGAGGAGACTTGAGATCTGAACCTCATATTCTCGCCCAGATTGAATTCTCATTCCATGCGTCCGATTTCCAACTTTGGACCTGAGAAGCTCGACTGGCTCCCACTGAAGCATATAGCTTCGTTCCTTTGTAGAGAATCACTCTCGCTATCGAAGATTTTGTGATGTGGAATTTTTGGGGAACCTCAGGGCCCACAAAGTGATAATTATTCCACGATCATCATGATTCAAAGGAAATAGACTAAATGAATAATTATGATATTTATTACTGATCGAGTATCATCTTGCGTTCACTTATCTCACCGATAAAATGGAAAATTTTTTAGGTACTACAGGCGAGTGATGATGATATCGATGATATCGTAATCACACCAATAGATTCCCATGACTGTAATACCGCAATTCTCATCCATTTTCCGACCTTCATCTATGGCACCGGCGTTGCTACAGGAAGTTCTCCCTAAAATAGTACTTATGCATGTAATCAGCAAAGGATTTCACGATTGTATAAAGTAATGAATTCCCACATTAAGTCATACTTTCTCTACCTGTGTCGATGATTGTGACAGTAACTCGTCTGATTTTGCAGTTGGAATGTCTTACTTCTGGTAAACTCTGAAACACAAATGAGCAGACATTTGAATTCATTGATGGATTAGGATCTAAAAACTGTGAAGGAAGAGACAAGGTCTTCTACTAACTACCAACCAATCTTCACAGAATCAAAATTCGCTATTTTGGAAAGAGAGGGCTCCACTTTCATCGTCATGAATTCCGACTCAAATACAGAATCCCATCAGTGTGATTTCTCCTTCAGAAGACCTCATAAACATACTCTCCTTTTTTTTTAGTTCGAATGCACCCGCTCTCATGAAATGGGTCTTGTTGCATCTATTAGTTTGAACATTTTATGAATGCGATGAGAGACCACCGTTGACAAACACCTTTTCGACAATTCAGATCTGCGTTGTGCATCAGTGATCAAATCCTTTCACTCGAAGTTCATCCAACCAGAATCACACGGGTACTGAGCAGTAGCCTCTGAAATTCATTACAAGAGTCAGCGTAATAATGGAGTCATGAATGATTCGCGCGTCCACGATTGGGTGTAACGAGCTCGCCATAAGTCCGAAGTTGCTTTGCCCAAGCTCGGGATAATTATTCGGCATAGCTGAGCGTAAGGTAGGGAGTGCTTCACGCTTAGCTGGCTTTCTCATTAGCAAAGGCGAAGACTACATAAAGTCTCATTAAATAGTGAAAAGAACGAGATTAGGTCGACCCTAAGAAAACAGTGGCGGCGCTCGTTGGGGGACAGGTAAATGGCGAGAAGCGGCTCTCGAAGCGGGGCAATAGCGTCGTCGTCGGCTCGGGTGGCGAAAAGCTCAGCCAAAGAGCTAATTCTATTTAGATTGTCCTCCTCCCCTTGCTCGAATTCAAGCTTCGAGTCTTCGTTTCTGTGTTGCTACGAAGCCGTCTGGTGGCCGTTTGCGCTTCACTGCGCGTCATCGTCGTCGTCGTCGGCGTCGTCGAGAGTCAGTCACTCCTATCGTCGTCGTATCCGGCTCAAAGTAGAAGCTCGGGTTAGCCGTCTCGCTGGTGAGCAACTAAAGTTAAATAAGTAAAGCTCGCTCCGTCGACATAACGTCGAAACTTGGAAGGAGTCTTGCAGAGTATATAGCCCCGGACTCTACTACTCCATTTTTCATTTCGGAAAGTAGCTACCTCGGCTGCATTATGCAGGTGTAGCTCGGAGGCACCTCTCCACCCTCTCTTTCTTCCTTTGCTACAGGTACAGTATTGCCGGCGCTGTGCGGCGTCCGGTTGACGTTCGAGCTTTTTGCGAAAGTCTCGGTCGTTTGAGCTTCTTCCTCTCGTGTCAGGGATGCTGACTTGTAGGAGAATGCATTCGGTCGACTCGAAAGGTGCGCCTCGCAACTTGCCCCTCGAGAGTTGAAGGGGTGGTGGCCCGGCGAGGACAGCCAACAGATTTACATTGACGTAGTCCTCTTTCCGCATTCATCCCTGACAATACTGCATGCGCGTGCTTGCTGCTTATCCCCTGACTCGACTATTTCCTCGAGAGAGATGTTGCCTTGGATCTTGAGGGATGTGAGTTGCCTTGTTGTTTGTGTATATTTCTGTCCCGTAGCCTGAGCTGAGATTGTGATCTCGAGTCCGACAAGAGGACCTCCGAGTAGCTTCTTTTCCGGATTTGTACAAACGGACAGGGACTTTGCGAGATGAAGAATAGTCTTTCGTGGATCCTCTTTCTTGTCAACTGCACCTTATGATCTGAAAAGCCGAGCAACAGTAAATTCGCATATTCTATCTGAGGAGTTGACGATAGTGGATTGCGTATTCATGGCTCAAATCAGCTATTCCGTGTCTCATCTCCCAGCCTGTTCTCTTGATTCTGAGTATCCTTGTCCAAAATCCCAAACCCAGCGCTATTTTACACTGAAGAATCAAGAATTGAAACAGGGTGGCTTTCCGTTTGGGAAATTTAGATGACGATGGCTGCTTTTACTACCACTATCACACGTTCGCTGATACGATGGTACTTTCATGTTCTTGAGTCATTACTTGGCTCCTTACTTGGAGTTTTAATCAGCGTTCTCCAACATTAGCCGTATCATTGTGCTCCTACGAATTCATTTCTGATCAATTGTCTGTACGAATAAGATCCACGAGGTTGCATTATCTTGGCATCATCACTCGTTAGTCAAGCTGCCACAATAATCGATTTATCGATATTGTCTCGTGATATAGATGTCGTTGACATCGATATCGACACTGATAATGGCTGTTATTGGTAATGCCAATATCGAGTACGCCTGGGCGATAGAAAATATCGACCATTATTCCATCGCGGTCTAATTGCAATATACCACGATATGCAAGCCAGACTCGGGAATAGGATCTAGAAAAAATATACATCACGGATATGAAGCGAGGAGCTCATTAGAATAAAAAATTCGTGTGCGTTTGAGAAACGCGTAAGGAACGGAGTTCCAAGGCTGTCTTTGGTGTAATGCATGAATATCGATATGATCTGAAACTTTAGATGAGTTATAACTGACTTTCGAGATTTTTGAAGCTCATTATAATCATATTTGATAAGGATATTACGGTATTAAGCCTTTGAGTAATTGAGATAGTTGACATCATTTTCTCAAATATAATATACCATGCATTATCCAAATAGAACGATGACTTTAGCTTGGGATGGACTCCTCAAAATGTTATGATAGGAGATATACTGAAAAGAAGTTAGCAAATGTGATTCGCAATTATCAACGCTGAGTTGTTCATGAAAGGCATCATAGCTTGTGGAAAAGAAATTTTCATTGGAATTGATTGGATCAATGAGACTAATTTTTAATGATTCAATGAATCAGTGTACTCATTTTGTGAAGTGATGAGCAATATCTCATCCATTTAAACTATACTTTTTGCCCAAAGAAGACAAACATCTTCTTGGAGCTAATTGAGGCTTTCGATGATGAATGTGTATTCTGAACGAATTTAGATTGTGATGGTTCCCCACACTTACATCATTTCACTTTTCAATTGAAGCTCTAGAAAAATGATGAGAATCTCATTGAACCCATCAATGAAACACAAGGATTAAAATTGACAATAATAGCGCTACAAATCATGGGGGAAGTCTCAAGTTTTTTAATGAGTTGATGCCCTTATTCAACAACTTACAACATTTTACCAAGTGATCTACTCTCTTATACTGTCTTTGCTTTATTTTAGGGCCATAGAGGATCACAAGTAGTATTCTCTGTTAATTTTCAAACAGATATTCAATTTATGTCAATGTGAGGAGTGCCTAACAACATCTGTAGAGTGGAAATGATGATACGCGTAAACCATATTTAAGATTTCGGTCAAAGATGACCAAGGACTGGAAGTATCTCTTCATGATTTGATGCAATCTTGTACTTACTGGATAGAATGAAAAACATTATCCTATTGATTAGCAAAATCACAGTTTACCTGCTGTACATAATACACACTCATTTCATCTAAATAGGTTATGGGATTTGGTGACAACTTTAGTTTCACAAGTTAAAGCTGAGATGCTTCTGGACAACCTCCTTTGAGTAGGTTCATGCTCTGGAAAAATGAGGAAAAGTACATTGCATGCAGCAATGGCTGAATGCATTTGGGCTTGACTAAAATTGATATTGGTGGACAATGAGGTCTTAGAGAATGTTGACTTTTGTTGTAACGTCTAAGTGAGTCAATGCTCAACTCAACAAATTACAGCATTGTATGCCTTTTCTTGTCAAATCATGTTTCACTTTGTGTGAATCTAGATGGAGATTTGAACATGTTTAGATATGAGACACTAGCATGTATGAAGTAAAAATGGTGGCACACGAACAACCACATCTTTGATCAAGACCCCATATTTAACTAAAACAGTAATGTTTTGGTTGCTTCAAGAAATCACTCCCCAAGTTAGGGTTCAAAGCAGATAGAAATGAGATATGAGCTTGCTGAATACCTTAAAACAAAATCAAGCAGGACAAAAGAGAGTTTGGAAAACTCTTGTTCTGGAGTACGGGTTGTGTTTATATAGCGTCTGTTCAAGTTCAGAAAATCCTCATACTTAGTTATCAACCACGCAATGAGGGCATAATGAGGACCCACCACACAAAACACTGCACACTTTTGATCACCACCAAACAGGACTCACGATATAAATTTCCGTATACAACCCTTATAGCAATTGAAAATCAGCAATGGAAGTATTACTCGTTCGAGCATAATGCTGGAAAAATACTAAATAACAATAGAATCATATGTTGTTGTCAGTCGAGCTGTGTGCATGGAGAGCAGAGCAGACAGCAGACGGATCTTGGCATTGGCATCTGTGATATGCTGAGAATACACGCGGTCCCTCAGCCCATGCAGTATACCTATATCGTATGTCGGTTTTTCGTTGCATCTGTATAGCGGGTTGCATCGAATCTCGTTACGCGGGGCGGTGTCGGTCGCGCGATTTCACTCCTCACCCAAACGAGCGTAAAGGAACTCCGTTCCAAAATTTTGCACCTGGATATAACAACATTTGGAATATCTTGACATCATTCAGGCAGTGGAAAGTGAAATCCGCAAATCTTTTTTCTTCCTTGACCTGTTCAGCTACGAGTCTATACATGATATCCTTTGAATGAGATCAGTTTGCAGGGGGCACCTATCTGATCTGTCAATTTCCCCAGCTATTGAGGACAAGTGCTCAAACGGTGTGGACATCAGCATCATAGCTGAAATATCTCGAAAGATACGGAACGGATTTGGCCGGAGCGTCATAAATTCATGGCAAATTGAGAACACTAACCATCTTGTTAAGGCAACGAATTGATATTTGGCTCACTTCAGAGCCTTCATTGGAATAGACATTGTAATACTGTTTCTCATAAACTTCATGAAACTTCCGAGCAGCTCTAGCCTCCAAGACTCTCCCCTATTTGGTATTATCAACCCACCATTCCGAGCTAACGACAACTGCAATGTAATAAATCCACCTTTTTGGTTCAGAAAATGTAAACAAACAGCTATACGCGAGCGAGACCAGTCGTCAGTTTCTTTTCGTCGTTCATGTATGCTGATGAGTAGACAAGGAGGTAGATGGATATATCAGAACTCTGCCAAAGATGTATGATTATCTCAGACAATTCATTCAATTCAATTATCGCCATGATATCGCAGTAATTATCAACCAGTAAGGACCAACACGATAACGATAAGTGCGCCACGATAATCAACAAGATCGATATCGATGACAGTAAAGGCGAATGTCGATTATACCAATAACGATAACGGCCAATTATCGTATTGTCTTGTCTTGTGGTAGCTCTACTCATGGGTAGCGGTTGAACGCAGTTTTTCCATCTCAATGACTCTAGGAGTCTCTTCTTCGTTGAAATTCGCTCTCAATTGCATTCCATTCAAAATCCGGTTCACAATGTCATCATGACTGTACTTTAGTCCTCCAACATTCAACCCTTTATTGGGAGATGATGAATGATGCCGACGAGGTCCCTGACTGGTAAATATTTCACAACCATTATCACGTTCGAGATGGATTCGACACACGCAGCTTCAACTAGACCGAAAATCAACGGCTGAGAGAGCATACATCTCCTTTTTTTCCTCATTCTTGATGTTGTGCAAGGATTCCGTCTGTTCAGCATAGTCCACGATAAACATGCCCGACTTTTGGTTACACTAATCCAGATTTCCCATCGGTTGCACCACACATACACCTATATACTCAGCCACACACACGGCGATAACATCAATCACTATCTGGTTGTTTAAAAAAGCGCCTGCTCTGTCTCGCCGGGGCGTTGTATACGCTAGTTGGAAATTCTCTTTCGCCCGTGGGCTCTGCCTAATTCCTCAGCGGCAGGCATCGGACGCGGCTATAAATCTGTCAGTGGCGTGTATAGGGAGGCGCAACCCTTATCAAGTCGATCTAGTGCAGATCGATGCCACAGCTCTGCGGCGATTTTAGTGTATGCGAGCTCTGCTAACCTGTTGGCTCAACAAGCCAATCTGGGATGGGTATGGAGCCGCGCCCAGCTCACGGATTGCATCGGCGAACTCTATAGAGAGGTGCTTGCCTCGCCTCACCCGCGCGTTCGGGCCTGACTCAATTAAAGATCGTTCGACGCCTGACAATAGCAGTTGCGGCAACGGCGCGACGTTTGCGTTGTCTCGCGATACGACTCCGTTCTCGCGTTTCTTGGTGTCGTTGAATCTCAGAGTTTGCTGATGGAAGGAGACAAGATCACAAGGCGGATCGCCATGGCTTTGAATCTCTCGAGTTCACTGATCTACGATGACGATAGAGCCAGAGGAATAGTTTCAGTGTCGAGGCGATTAGGCGATGTGGAAGTGGAGGGGTTGAGGCACGAGTTCGAAAACGCTCATTGCTTGCGAGTGAGAATCCCCTAAGTTCATCCAAACCTCGAATCAAGCACCAATACCCCACCAGGTCCACGAAAGAGTACCCTTGCTTCCTGGTAGGGATGTAACAGCTGGCACTCGTTCTTTATTATTCCATTGACGACAACAAAGCATGATCCACATGACCTCAAAACCGATGACGTGAAGATGAGTATATTGGTCATTCTCCAAACATAGCATGACCACACTGAGACCATACAGTAATTATCTATAAGATCAAATCATGATGGCACGAGATTAAAAGTTACTCCTTCAATCAGATTCCACATTGACCTTCGCTACTGGTAGTACAGAAACTCTGATCATATGAAGAGGGCAAGGAGAATCATACTTTTGAAGCACTTGAAGCTTCCAAGGTCATCATTCGTGTCCCTACTCTGATAACAATGGTATATTTTGCTCTTTCGATCATAAATGTTATTCTTCCCATAGCCTTGGAATGATTATTATCTATCTGAGCCTAAGCTAGTCAATTGTGGAGCCCACTTTGAGACGTATCTGAAACCTTAGAATGACTGGGCTACCAGCTGTTGCGGCTGTCTTGATCACGAATATGATGAATTGAGCAAGTTAACTTTTCTCTGGATCATTACAACATTCCTGTTGAAACGTTTCGATAGTGCTCCCTAGCAGTATCACAGCTCGTGAGTCACTCGGTCATCCATCATGTACTGCAAACGCACAAAGCAAGTTTTCGTTAACCTCCAATCACTTGCTGGGAATTGCGCAATTAGTTTCAAGTCCAACGATGCGGAATAGCCAATGAATCTCCTTCAGGTTCTCGTCCGAATTTTCCAATGATTTTGAAGAATCCTCACATCCGTTCATCCATCATCCATTTTAACCCGCTCACTGCAGAACAGCTCCCGGGCTCCAGAAGGACATATCAATGCTTGGAACATTGAGTACTAGTCTCAAAATAGTGAAAAACACAAGAATGAGAGAGTAAAAAATGTTTCGATTTTTATTTTTTTTTTCGGAAATGAACCCCTCTTGGAGGGTAATTTGTGTGCTAATATAATTTTTAGACGCTCAGGAACTATCGTGAATTTTTTCAGATTTTTTCACCGGACCCTTCAAAAGTTATCACGATATATTGGAAATCGCGTCTGTCCAGTATGCTGGACATCCGCAGTAAGCGGGTTAAGCACTCACTGATCACTTTCCACTAATCTTTAAAGAATTAAAGAACTCATCCAGTTACTCAGAGAAACTAAATTGGGGTTCGGAGAGTCCCTTGTAGGAGTACAAGAGTTTCTTGTATACTGATCGACGTAGAATCCCAGCTAGAACTCAAGCTCCGTTCGACTACTACTCGTGATGATTTTAAATAAAAAAAACTGTTATTCCAACGAACAGCATTCTGATATTTCTTGCTACTTCCATGAATTGATTGCTGTAGTGGAGCATTTTTGCGGTACGCCAGGAGCGTATCAGGACTATGATTCCTTACATATTTCGATCTGCGGTACTCGATGCATCCAAACCGAGTAACGAACCGGTCGTTTGAGTCGCTATCAGCAAAATTTGACTAATTCGAAAGAATATACAGAGTATTCAGAATACAGAAGATCCGCTCATCACTTGTTTCGGATGAGTCTTACCCTCCCTAAACGGTTGCTATGGTATCCATCAAGTCAAAATATGAGGAAAATCATAATCCCGGTACGTGTGGCCTATTGCGGGGATGAATTACCACAGCACCCAGAACACAAAATTAGCAAAAAGCACTAAAACCGTCGTTCTTTGGGAAATCAATCCTTCCTTGGAAGCGCTCCGAACTGGCACGACCGAATAGATCTATCATTCTACCTTCAAGTCTCCTTTTTTATCAATCTTAGTCCAACGAAGAAAGATTCCTTTCCCAGGAATAAGACCTTCATGTTGCTAGGTGAAATCGCGCGTTGGTATTAGAAGAGGATGTCAGTTGCTCTCGGACACCTTGAAATTTCCAAGGGAATCAAGGAAACATTTTTTCGAGCGAGCTATCCGATCTTCAACCTTGAATTCAGACCGAGACGAGAATATCACATTCCCATATGAAATTCTCAGGATTCTCGTACAAGGTGGCACTCATACTTGCAGAACTTCACGAGTGCCATCGATTGCGAATGTCACTCTGGATAAAATTTCTGAAAATACATATTTGAACTCATGATTCACTCCTCTTTCTAAATCCGAGGTCAAAAATCTGACATCCGGCTTCGAAGAACTTTTCCCCAATCTTATAAAAAATCTGGGGTGTCCAGGGGAAACCGACATCATATTCAGATCCAGCACACTGGATCTAAAAATAATATCAGTAGTGTTGATTCTCATAGAACCCACAAAGATTACCCACCACTCTACAAGTCAAAATCGACCCATTGATTCCCTGTAGACTTGCAGTATTTGCAATACGCATCATTTGGGTATCGTACGCGAATATTCGATGACCAGTTGTTCACAAAATCAGGTGCTCCCATCCGGAAACAGCTCAACGAGTCTATTGACTCACATCTCATCATTGTACTACTTCGTCAATCATCTTAATCATAACGAACTGGTAAGACACAATGAGTGACCTCATTGTGTGGTAGAGGATTTGTGAGTATCTACAGAGAAACCAAGTAGGAATACGAAGATCCAAAAGCGAGTTTTGTATATGTGGAGAATGGGCTGAACAAGGATCAAGGTTTCGGCTGCCGCTACTTGAGACGATGAGCCAGTGCAGAAAGACGATGTCCACGGGCCTTCTCACGAAGCCATGAGGAGCAGCTTGGCCGATGCAGGAGGTCAAAAATGCGCTCAAAAAATTTCCGCCAATTTGAATTGCTAATGGGTTGCGAGCGCACGCACGCACGCGCTCTGTCTTGGTCTCTCCGCGGGTTATGTTCCGTGCAACGACTGCTCCTCTGCAGCGGTGCGACAAAACAATGGCTGGCTAGCGGTATACAACGCTGCAGCCGACAGAAGCGAAGCGCGGTGACGAAGTCCATATAAGCATTTCGCGTTCGGCTCGTCCACAGTAATGCAGTCGCGCGGAAAAATAAACGAATAAAAAAGCCCGGCTTCTGCACACGAAGCTATACACTCAGCGGCAAACGAGCCTCTGAGCGTCCCACAAGGCGAGACCAGGGTAAGATACATAGAGGGCCAACCGCACTGCCCACCCTGAATGATTAGTCACTGCCACTTCGACTCTGAGAAGCTCCCGGTATCGACGATGATACCGGGAGAAACAGGTGGGGTTGGTAAGCCCGAGTTCGCGGGCGAGACAAACCAAAATAGGGGGGGGGGGCCTGGTCGTGGGAGCGTGGCGAAAAAAGATGCGTCGGGGTGGGCTTTGCGAGTGCGTCAACCCCTCGGAGACGTTATGTGGAAGAGGCCCTCGATATGCTTGCGGGGAGAGCTTGCGGAGATCAAAAAGAGCCGGCTATTGTCGCGACGAGAGGCTGCGTTGGCCCCCACTGGTCGTATCACTGCTCCACGCGGCAAATCCGGGGCTCCTTTGGATGTCGATTGTCTCTCGCATTAACTATTATCTTCGAGGACTGCAGCGGGCAGCCCTCGAATGCACGCATTGATGCTCTCTCCGCGCATTCCACCCGATGCGAGATCGCTGCTGTTGCGTGCAGGGATTTTGCTCGTGTCGCTGGAATGCCATCCTTGCTACCAAGCACTGCCCAACTCGATTCTCATCGAATTTTCGCCGCCGAGACCCAATTAGCAGAGTCGGGATTTCTCGGCATGAGCCACTTCTGAGAGTTTTCAGAACTTTGACTGATGCGAGATGATTTTCAGTGTCACTAATCACCACCCCACCGAGTGTGGATGCGTAAAATGGCTATGCTCGTGATTGTTCTGTGATCTTTCAGTATTTCCAGCATTTACTTGTTAGGTATCTGTAGTGACTACCGACGAAGTGGACCAAAGAGAAGTTTCAAATTGGCAGGGTATCTTTTTCTCGCCATCTGACACTTTCCCATGAAAATTCGATGCCGTTCTGAAAATATCGATGAATACTCAAGCAAAAATAGGGATGGTGAGGTGGAATATTAACTTTGCATGTGATATATCTAACTAATCTCGTGGTCTCTGGCATGAAACTCCGAGTAGAGTATTGACGTGAGGAAGTTATTCTTGATTCACTTAGACAAATTCGATTTGTAGAGGACCATGGCGAATATGCATTGTAAGAAGGAACTTTCGGAATCTGAGACATCGTCTGAGAATCAACATTGAATGTTTGGGGGTTCGTTGTATTCCATACAATTTCTACCTGACTTTAATAATTACTTCTCACAGTGGTAAGTTCACTCGAAGTTGCAAAATCCCTCGGAATTTGGTAGGTGAAATATCAATGATATCCTCATTCGGTTGTTAGAACTCCCCACTATTCCAAAATCGAAATCTCGCCCTTCAGTATTCTTTTACTCCTCTAGCCCGTTAGCTCGATCCATTAACTCATCGAGATTTTTGTGATACCTTTCGAACAAATCAAACCAAATCCTCGAATTTTCTCCTGAAATTGTCATAGCTGGCAGGTCGTGCAAAGGGAAAATAATTTCGAGAAGGGAATTTTGATTCGAATGAACGCATGAGTATGAGCTTTTACCCCTCGCGAGCTATGATGAAGTGGTATAATTTCATAGACTAATGGTACTTGCAGATAGCATATGTTTCATCGACCAGATGCTGGTCAGCGCGATTGGTGATAGGTATAGTGACTTTAATCGACTGATGCCCCCGGAGTGAATCAAATCGAAATTGCATCAGACGATTTACACATTGGCCTTCTATGTATCAATGCCAATCAGACCTATCCGACTGGTAATTACAGAGTTCATTTGCGTAATCGGGACGATCTGATTATTTGTACACGTGCGACGAATAAGAACTTTTAATCAACGCCTTGTTTCATTAGTCAACTCATCAAACGAATCTCTTTCATGTCAAAGAGAATTAGTTATTTGGAGCTACAGTGAGGAGGTTGTCCAGGAGATAGGAAATCAATTGACCACTGAGTACTAGATCCTGAGCAGCAATTCATTATTTCTAAAGCAACTAGCTTGATTCTTCAGATATCCTTTTATCGCAGATGAAATCACCATAAAAATTGGTAAAAGAAAACTTTTTAAAAACGCTTTTATTCACTTGACAACGAACAAAACCTGACTATGCAAGATATAACTTGGCACATCAAATAGTTAACTATGTTCGAAAGTATGATGACACTTAACTATATGATATATTTTAATGGTGAAAATGAAAAATGCTCGGAAAAATGGCTGACACAACTTGTGATTTCGGTGTTCGCTTGCTAAAAATTGACTTCCACTTCTTATCACAAAAACTAAAGGCGTGGGGCATCTTCATCCCAAGCAGTTGAGATTATATAATTGTTGTAATAAGGTTGTTAAGAAACTTGGTAATATATTCTGGTCCAGGCACACAAGTTATCAAGCATCTTCATTTTCTCAACAAATATGATACCTCATGTGTATACCTCGAAAATAGTGAGCTATATATGAAGGTTTCAACGAACTAATGAAATGAAACACTTGGTCTCGTAATGGTTTGTTTGGATATTTTTGCGCCCCACGCTTTCACTTCTCGTGACAAGGTGTAGAAGCTATTTTTTAGCAATCGAACACCGAAATCAAAAGTTGTGTCAACCATTTTTCATTTTCACCATTAAAATGTATCATATAGTTAACTGTCATCATACGTCTTTAGAAACATAGTTAACTATTTGATGTGCTCAGTTATATCTTGCATAGTTAGTTGTTATCGTTTATCTAATCATTTTTTTGTCAAAATCAACCCCCAGGCCTAATTATTACGAGCTACGAGTGATCAGAAATACGTGATTTTACTCGATCCGAGGCAACAAATCAAAACTGGCCTGAATACAGAAAGTTGGACAAAAGGCGTTTGCTCGTATATGCGCCAGACATTCAAATAGTTCGAATTATCCTGAAATTCAGATTTCCGCGCGATACTTACTGTCCGTGCATTCCGATTCAGTCGTCAGACGTACTGATTTTGAATGATTGAAAGCAAGTACTCTCCGAACTTGTAAGAAAAAACCGAATTGCAACTTTGTTTCTCGGGTCATGAACCACCAAAAAAAAATAAAAATTGGGTTGATGCATGCGTGCTCCATGTTCTCATATGGGCAATGAAGTACACGGCCGCGCTCGCGTGTCTGCATAGGATTCAAATACTCGCGCTCTTCGATCATTGACGTATGACGTATTTATTTCTTAACGCATACCGCGTATCCGCGTAAACATACTTCCTATCGACATAATACGATCTTCCCAAAGCAGATGGCGCTAGCACCTTCTCAATGTGTGAGAGAGACACCAAAATTATGCCATCTCTCTCCCTCTCACGTTACAATTCGTGGAAATGTTTACGATCGCACATTGCTAACCATGTCATCTACGATAAAGCCAGAATATTAGGCAACTTATACGCTGAGAAAAAAAAATACACCGGGACACAAGCACAAAGTATTAAACCACACACTTACGTTTACTTTACACACTCGTTTCAGCAATATTGTTTGGCCCTAACGCGTACGAGCAAACGACGTATATCTTGTGGGAAGAGCTAACAAAAAATTGTGCATCATGATTGGACAGGAATGACGAAATTGTATAGTGTCCCTATTTTAAAAAATTCACTAGTCGGGCAGCTGCCGAACTAGCAACTCGGTGAAGTGCAATAAAAGCATTTAAAAAGAGTTGGAAGGGAGTTCTCTCATTCAGAACTAGAGTAATCAGACTCGAGCCTGAAGCTTTCAAGATCATGATAGGTTACGAACATTTTTTTTATATTTCCCAACAATGAGATGAACCATCTCGTGAATTTTTCCTTTAGTTTTGATAATGATCTCGGACCAGGGGTCTTCAAATGAATTCCTGACGCACTACTCGTCACCAGAAATGGCGAGGAAATATTTCCTCAGTCGGAAGGTATCACAACAAAATTACCGTTTCTCCGATTTGAGATTCCATTGACTGCTTTGTGATTACAGAATGAAATTCCCAAGCTAGAATTCCTCCCTCACCGACTTGGCTTACATCTGAACTGGATTCTTCATCAATCCACAGTCATCTCGATCATCATGAATAAATGCATGAAATTCGATCGATTTATCAAAGTTCAAGAATGATGTGAATGGGTTATTGAAGTTGGTGTCTTATCGATCTTGAAGGACGATGGGGAATTAAATCAATTCCCAAAATTTCGTGATGGAAATTTTATTACAACGTTTCGTCCACAAAGATTCATGGACCTCATCAGGCTTAGGGTTTCTGTTTTAACATACAAAGATAGGAAAAATTACATAATATATGGTGTACATAATGATAGATGTATAAGTGTACAGATGCGCAACTAACTTTATCCTTTAGATCGTCATGGTATATATTGAGCGATCTTGTGCTGGAGACCAGACATAACTTCTGGTTCCTGTCAATACAGGTAAACAAAGTGAGTCATCGGTCTAGTTTCTCACACATATTTTACCGCGCGATCACAGAGTACAGTAGGTATATGTCACCGGCGATCTAAACGATAACGTAAGTTGCGCATCTCTACATCTATACCTCTATATCTATAATATGTATACAATATATTATGTAATTTTTTCTATCTTTGTATATTAAAACAGAAAACCTAAGCCTGATGAGGTCCACGAATCTTTGTGGACGAAATATCGTAATGAAATTTCCATCACGAAATTTTGGGAATTGATTCAATTCCCCACCATTTTTCAAGATCGATAAGACACCAATTTCAATATTTATCATCACGGACGGAAAACCCACAATATTTTTCATGATGTGAATGGCGTTCCATGGGTTGAGATTCAATGCAACATGATCAAGTGCTCCGATCCAGTACCTACAAAGACCATCTTTTTTCGAGGGATCTTTTATTCGAGGTGATATCATACAATTACTTTTGTATCGACAAACTTGCATTCTAGAAACCATGTACGAAACAATTTGCATGCCGCAAAGTTCCAAGGCCTCTCGTCATTCTCTGTAACATTACGATCTACAGCAAGCTAGTTCATCCCATTCGAGTGGCAAAGTTTCGAGCAAATTATCAATCGACGCGATGATGCACCAGTGAAAATCATGTTACCTAGAAAACTTCAGCCCATCGAGAGCACCAGTGGCAAGGTCCCGCCAGTGATTGCGCAACCAGCAAAAATAGGCACGTACTCGCCTTCGGATGGCCACTCAGCAAGTTTCTTCTGGCGCAGACCGTGGTTGGAAAAATTAGCCAATGGAACTGCTTAAAAAGTTTCCCAGCTAGCTCGTGGGGCATATCTGGGCGCACAGAGGCTTCGCACAGGCAAAGGGGAAAAAGAGCGAAAAGGAAGAATTTCTTGTCACCGCCACCACCGAGTCTCACCGGTTATGCGCAAAAGTGATTCCAATTATGTTAATTACTCGAGCGCCACGACCCCCCTTTGGCGTTGAAGTTCCCTCGTTCACGCCATCTCTTAGACGCTGCAGTCCCGTTGTGGTCCCTTTGCCCACCACCACCTCTGAATCTTTTTTTTACCCTCTTTTCTCCATTTTTTCCTCTCGTTCAGTCTTTTTCCTCTCAGTCCTGCGACAGCCAAGCCCAACTGCCTTCTTCTACCATACTCTCCTAATTTCATTCGTGTATCATCTTTCAATTCTGTGAGCTATTAATTCATGGGTTCAGCTGGTTTCTCCAATGAAGAAGAATACATGTCTCTACCGAGATTCAGAACATGTATCTGAGTCGGGTCGATTGATTCGTAGACGGAAAATCTATTATTTGATGAAGAAGGAGTTTCTTGGGAATCGATCAGGCCAAGAAAGTTTGATAGCAGTTTCTCTTGAAGGAGATTCAAATTAAGAATCTAAGATTTTCTCTGACCATTCGCAAATTTCACTGGAAGGTAGTACTCCCGCTTAACTCAACCCATTTATCAACTTTCACTGTAGAAACAGAACAAATGCATATTCTCGTCACAGATGAAGTCGATCCTTCTCACTCGTGTTTTGCTGTACTATGAATCTTTGATTAATCGTTCTGATGAGTCAATAGATTTTCGTGCATCATGCAACGTGTTGGCTCTCAAGTTGTCTGAGCAAACTCTATTCCAAATCTTTGTTCCATGGTTCTTATATGGATGATATATGGGCCATTTATACCATTGCGGCCAGGACCGTCCCGGGGGGGGGGGCTGGAAAAATCCCAAAAGCTTTTCTCCTGTTAGTACCGTGTTGGAAAAGTACACTGGAATTTTTTCTTGAAAACTTTCAAAAGTCTCCTTTCCAGACCATCGAAACAATTTTAGATGCAGCTGACACTGACGAATCTCCAAGCTCTATCAATCATGCGCATTGCATGCGTGTGGAAGATGGTGCTCTTTTCTCTTCAATGTCATCAATGATTTTTTCGACAACATGTTGTCTGTAGAAGCTCTTGAAATTTTTGATAATACCTTGATCAAAAGGCTGTAACAATGAAGTGGTACCTGGAGTCAAGAACTCAATTCTTACATCACTCAATGATGGGATGGTGTCATGAGCAGAGCAATCGTCCATGAAGAGTAATATCTTCCTGTTCTGACGAAATATTTGATGTCACGTTCTTGCATTTTTTGACCGAATAAGATCAAGGTCATCCAGGTTTCCTTGTTATCAAAAGATGATACTAGGAGGTTTTTCACTCCTCGGAGGGATCGAGGTTGCTGTAACTTTCCATAGAAAAAGGAGTCAATTTTTCCGTTCCTAGTGCAATTACAATCGAAAGCAAAATCACTCTCTCTTTGCTAAAATTCCCTCCGTGACAAGTTTCATCTTTGATAACGAGTGATTGCGACGGTTGACATTTCCAAAATGTGGCTCCAATAGAGATCACATTTAGAGACTGACAATAAGTGGAAAGTTTCGTCCTATGGCTACAGCCATCGAGTTTCCCATGTAAAAAACGTATGACTTGACAATGACTTGCCAATGACTTGTGTATAGCTTGTGAATAGACAGAAATGGGCAGCGTTTGTCAAGCTATTGACAAGCTATTCACAAGTCATTGGGAAGTCATTGAATGTAGTCGTACGGAATTTATCAGTGAAGATGCAGTTATGTCTGGGCCTACTGCTGCAACTTCGGCTCGGGTCCAGGGGCAACCTCGGCACATCCACGCTCACTGAGCGTGTGTGGGAGGCACGGGAGATCTTTGAAGCTTGCGGAAAACGTCTAGTTTGCTTGGAAAATACACACCTGCAATGTTTGTGTTGTCGATGCGGGGAGGTCAAAATATCTTAGAAAAAGCTCGGAGCCCTCATCGATGGTCAGAATGAGACTCAACACATGTCTGGGCTCTGGATCCCAGCTTTTCTCAGCAAGCATGCGCCTCTGATATGATGAGGATAATTTGCGGGGGCGGGTGAGTAGAGAGTAGTATCTCCTATAGTATCCAAAATAAGATGGAAAAACACAACAAACGGGAAGAGAGTGCGCCGAGCGGCCGAGCTTGCGATGAGCGAGACAGACAGACAATTTGAGGTTATCGACGAATTTTGGTAATTAGAATAATACATTTGACTTTTCAGCTATAGGAGTGCCTCGAGATCGGGATGAACTTTTCAATTCATCCCGATCTCGAGGCACTCCTATAGCTTCTCTCCGTGGTTCCGATCATATGTGTAGTAAATGAGAAAGCCTGGGGACATGATACAATTTTTAATTTTCCACAGAAAGATTTCTGTCCTTGGTCTCGCGGGGTCTTGACGGATGTCAATTCCTTGTTTATATTTGTCGCCATCTATTTTCAATCGATATAGTCGTCGTAAGTAGGAACACATGTCGACAACAAACAACTAGTTACCATATTCTTTGTGACTTCGTGAATTGTTTAGAATTGAGCACAAATATCCAATGCCATAGCCCAAACCAACAGATCGACAACCGAAAAAAGCTATACGAGAGCTCCGAGATCGGGATGAAGTTTTGAGTCAAAAGCAATGTATACTCTAATCACCAAAATTCGTCGATAACCTTGAATCGTCTTTCTCACTCATGGCGAGCACTTTCTCTTCTCGTTTGTTGTGTTTTTCCATTGCGAGACACCACAGGTGAAATTTGAAATTCATTGGTTATATTATGATCATCTTGAATAAAACGCAATAAAAATGATCCACTTATCACACCAATTTTCATGGTAAAAATATGTAACTGAGAACGAAATTTTCCCAAGGATATTATTTATAAAAAATACCACGTTATTACACTGACACTCGTCTTGATTTTCACACAAGATCTACTTTCTCAGCGAATTTCTTGCGGTTGTTGCCGTTTACACGATTTTTGCCTCCCTCACCCGCCCCCGCAATTCATCTGCCTACGCAATCAGTGGGCGAACACATCATATCAGAGGTGCATGCTCGCTGAGAGAAGCTGGGGCCCAGACATGCGTTGAGTCTCACTATGACCATCCACGAGGGCTCCGAACCTTTTCTGAGATATTTTAACCTCCCGCGCAAGCCTTCCACCCACGCAGAATGTATAGGTGGAGGACAACGCGTGTCGAAGTAAGCCAGAGGCCTCGCATCGACAACACAAACATTGCAGGTGTGTATTTTCCAAGCAAACTAGACGTTTTCCGCAAGCTTCAAAGATCTCCCGGGCCTCCCACACACGTTCAGTGTGGGTGGATGCGCCGACGGTCGACCTGGACCCGTGCCGAAGTCGCGGCGGTGAGGCCCAGCCATAACTGCAACTTCGCTGATAAATTCCGTACGACTACATTCAATGACTTGCCAATGACTTGTGAATAGCTTGTCAATAGCTTGACAAACGCTGCCCATTTCTGTCTATTCACAAGCTATACACAAGTCATTGGCAAGTCATACGTTTTTCACATGGGTCGAGTTTACTTCAAGCACCTTCTCAATTCATCTCCATTGAATATATTCGCTAGAACGTAACCGATGACTAATGACAAGAACCTTTGTATCCAATCATGACAAATGTTTTTACCGACGCCCTCTCTCCAGAAATTTGATGGAAAACAACTCCAGAGTGATTCCTCTAGTTCTCAAGCCAACCAACACCTATATACCTGAAAATCTGGATGTCCAAGTGATTGGGCACAAAATGAAGCTTCATCACGAACCAGAGAACCAGATAAGTTGACATTATTGTCACGGCACTGCTTGAGCCACTTGAAAGTCACTTCGTCAACATCTGGATATTCTAGTTCACTCTTCCTTCTGCGAGAACGATCGCCAGATTCCAAACGTGCCGTGATATCATCTTGGTCCTTGAGAATTGTTGACAGCGCAGAAGCAGGTATTCTAAATTCTTCAGCAGTTCGCGTCTTTGATTTTCTTTTTCTCATTCACAGCTTGAATCACTTTCACTCCATCCGCCACTGACAAAGTTTTCAATTTGCGTTCACCACTTTCCATCGTGGCTTGAGATGTACTGAAAACTTTATGGAATTTCGAGTTACCGAAGTTTAGCCAAGATCCCGAATATACCTTTGGCATTGGCGAGACTTTCGAGTTAGCGGAGTTCAAGTTAACGAAGTTCCACTGTATTTGCTGAAAGCGGATGCTGGCAATGTTTTGGCTTGCTTCAAAGTGATATAGCTCCTATCAGGGGCCTGATTCCGAGTTCGGTGATTACTGTCGTGGTGGTGCGATTCACTTTACTCGCCATGCACGAGGAACATGGAATGAGGTGGTCCACAATGTACAAGGAACAAGGACGTAGAAGAATCGTAGCGAGTTACGCCGCCGCGACAGTCATCACCGAGCTCGGAATCAGGACCCAGGGATGTTATAACCGGCTTGTACTAGTAGTCATTTCAAAGATCTTGGAAAATTCTACGATTGAATCATTGGTGAAAGTCAATTGTCATTTTACTCATAGGAGTTACAGTAATTAAAAGTTGTGCAGTCTCATGCAGATGAAAAATTTCAGCTCAATTTCGAAGAATCGTTTGCTTTCTTCAACCCCAAACCTTCGCGAATATGGTGGTTGGGACAAATATCATTAATTGCAATCATAACCTAGGTGAGCTATCCAATTCTTGATTTTATTCAGCCAATTCAAAACACCCTATTCTGACCTTTCGCTGGAGACTGCCTCACACGTATGGCTCGCATATGCTCTCATCTGAACTAAAGTCAATAATCCATGATCAGAGATCTACTTTGAAATACAGATGACTCTTCCATGAATGCAATCGTTTTTTCCATTCGATACCTCCGTAACAAGAGAAATATCCTGTCATCCAATCCCCTGTTGATGCCGAATTTCTTGGGCAGTATCATCCTTATCTTGATCAAATTTCGCTAAGAAAAGTATCCAAGAATCTCATCTAGCCTCGAACTTTTGGGGTTCACTTTGGGCTTGTAACAAGAGGCTGTCATGAATTTGGAAATGTTGACTGACAGAGTGGACAGAGCTGTGGTTCCAACCGAGACCATTGATGATTATGAGTGGAAGATATACCAGTGAATTATGAGTAATGAATGTGACATTAGTTGAGGGACTCACAGGAGGGCAGCACAAAGATCTTCAAACTAGTCGTGGTATCTACCAGAATACAGGTAAGCGCGTGAATTAATTGCAAACCCGTGTACAAACGTTCGTATATGCTCGGGCTCATCTGTACAGCTCGAGGCTATTGGGGCACCCATGATATTTGCCTGTTTTCGACTAAACAAGCATTCGCAGAAGCAAATTAATGGCTGGTTGTCCCCGTAGGACAAGAGCCTCCATACACAGATGCGAGCGCAACTTCGTCGTGTGTTTATCCAAGCAGTAATCGATTAATCCTGCCACGAGCTCTCTCTGTTGTTCCAAGCGACTGAAGCTGAGCACACGTGTCTCTTCATTTCCGCGTATATACGGATGCAGGCGAAGGCTCTTGATTATGTGAGACAGGATATTGGGTTACAAAAGGAGAATGGCGCCAAAGCTATACATTGCAGGATTAGCATTTAAATATCTCCCATCTCCGGAGCAATTGCAGATATGAGATCTGATATGCAAGAACTGTCTAATCACGCTCGGACGATCCCTTCATCAGACCGATGGGAGTCTATAGTTTAAACGAATATCGCAGATTTTCATGTTACGTGCCCTACAATCCTTTTTTTGAGTGTTCTCTCCTGACGCGGTGCATTGTTCCTTCCGAATTCCGTTACTGCTCGCATCAAAATTAAGACTTGGTGAGAAAGGAACGAAGATAATTTGTATTACAATTCTGAAGCTTCGACTTGTTTCATAAATATGGAGATATCAAAACACTACCGTCGTTCTAATATGGTCATCGGATAATATTCGTTCATCATCATCAACTCCCAAAACGATACGATGACGTATTATGAAGCGGAGATGACACTCGTGTGAGTTCCTTGAGCCACAACGGTATCCGCGAATATCAGCAGGAGTTCTACTCGATATTTTCGGAGCAGCTCTTCGCATCTGGTTTCAAAGACCGGAAGGATGGATCGATCGACTTCAGACACCAATGAAGTTATTATGAGGTGTAATTATTCATAGTATTGTGATGGAGTTATAATCACCAGATTTCCGTTTTGGGTACAAGATGTCAAGTGAAATTTTATTCACTAATTCAGGCTTTACAATCGTTGATCAAATTTGTGATAAGGGTATTGATGATAAACAGGGTTCATCTTGAATGATATATGAACTCCTCTGCCAGATCGACGGGTTGATCATATTTCATTCATATAGATGCTCGAGCTCGCTATGATGATTGTGTAAATACTCTGTCTCATCAATATAAATGGAAAAGTGATCTCATTCTGCATTAACTATTCGTGGGGATGTCACTCAACTTCAGAGGAAGCTTCTTCATCTATCGTTGACTTGATATCAAGTTATGAAAATTTCACGGAATTTCTCCTCGCCGACTATAACACAAACACTGATATACGTCAGAATTTCTCAGAAAGAATACAGGAATAATGAGTTGTTTTGTAACGCGTTTTCGGAATAAGGTGTGTTTTTTGTATCTAAATCACTTTTTAGAATTTCTAAAGTTGGTGCCAACTTATGCTCGCTCAATCAGATGCATGGAGATATACAGAATAGCTTATATAGACTATAGTAATGGGAACGGTATATATATATGAAGAAGGTGACAGAACCAAAGAGATTATATACTCTCTTTGGACAGAACAAGGCTCTACCTTCTCTACACTTATGTCTTATACGGAATATACGGTCCGGTACTCGGTAGTGACCTTGGGTCAGCCGATCTGCTCATTTGGTCACCACCTATGTTTACAAAGTCCCTAGAATTTTCAGGAGGATATAGTCAATTCATCCAGTATTTTATCGTGTGGATGAGGAGATCACAGAGATTGGGGAATTATGAAATCGAGAACAACGCGGACGTGAATCTTGATCATCTTACACCACAATAAGCGTGAAAATCTTGCCACATAGACAATAAACTGCTATTTTCTGCGCATGCGCGTGATTTCTGGGTTCTGAAACTATTCTCAAATGATAGCCCGTGCGATTTCCTTCAAAATGACCCCCGGCCGAAGTCAATTTCATGTAGCTAAAGCGGAAATATGAGCATCCAATCATTCCTGGGCTCGCCACGCTTACCGCGGTCTCACGGATTTGGTACCTCGAATTTTTTCCCCTCTAAAAATTGGTATATCTCGGGTTCTAATGTATTAATTTGACTTTGTCAAGTGATCATTTTGAAGGAAATTTTACTGGCTACCGATTGAAAATAGTTTCAAGAGCGTAGATTGACGCGCATGCGCAGGAGATGCTAAATACGGAATCAGAATTTACTTCGACAATAATTTTCGTCAATTTTGACCACTTTTCACCACTTGGGAATGTCCGAAAACACCCATATCCGATGTATTTTTTTCTGGCAAACACGTTTTGATAAGAATTTCCCGTTTTCCCGGCCAATTTCTATGAGAAAGATTGATTTTTAGTTTTTAAGAATTTTTCCTGGGGCCTCAATGAAGAGTTGGCGATACGCAAATACTTTGTTCCAGATTGTCAATGTTTCAAGAGTTTCAAGGAATTTTCAGAAAGATTCATCGAGATGCGTCAAAATGCGATTCAGTTGATGGAACATCGATTTTCAGCGTTTTTTAGAGTCGTTTCAGGGTGTTATAAAAAATAGACCTCGGGACCTAATGATCCTTTTTCCCCACTCACTTTGGTGTTAGAAACCGGGGAAAATTAGTCCGGGGGCCATACCTGACAAGGGCCGATTCACCATGCTTAACCGCTTAGTCCCTTTGTTCGAAGCAAGTTATCCTCAATCGAATTTTCATGCCTCGATTACATCCGAGACGCATTCCAATATCATTCCGCCTAGCATTCCATGTCTTCCAATGATTGTAAACGCAAATGAGAGTCGTCTCTCCGATCGAGAGCCCATTGAAAGCGAGTATAATAATAATAAGCATGAATTTAAGTAAGACTTTATGTGAAGAGAGAGAGAGAGCCATTTGATAATTTAGCCGTTGCTCACGTACAACGTGGAATTAGCTGCATTGCGGTGAGGAGTCCCTCTCTCGATGTGCATGTACATATAGATGCACAGCGTGTACAGTACGCCGGGCTGATTGGTACTTTGGGCTCTGTCGATGCCTTTGATAGGACCGCCCGCGGCGGGTAACATTTTAATCGGACGAGTCGCGGCCACCGTGCTGCTTTCTCCGTTTGCCTCCGCACTCTCTGGATGTACACACAGGGGCTCTTGAGCTCTCTGCACTCGCGCTGAGGGTGGGTAACACCGTCCAACGGGTGCATCCATGGCTCACTCTCGTTTCGTTCGAATGTGCTCCAGGTTACAAGCACGAGCTCGGGTATTTTGCGTACTTATGCGTGCGAGCTTTGCTGTGAGTAGTGTCGGAAAACGTTGTGGGGGGTGCTCGCAGAGCCAAACGTCCTTTTTATTGTCTTTTCCGCGAGCGTGGCATAACTGCCGTTTGGCAGTTCTGCATTTCTAGCCATTTTCTGCGATGAATGTTTGCATCGTGAATTGTACCTGCATCGGAATGAAGTAGAGATGGCGGGGGGGGGGGCGTACAATCTACTTGGACTTTGAATGTGGAAACCAGTTTCTGTTTTTTGATGACTTTTGTCGATCGTATAGATCAAAATATACATACGTACGCATATGCACCAGCGGACGAAAATAAGGGAGAAGATTCCGGACCTCCACACGCACAAGAGTCTCCGTTTTGAGTTCGTTTTGAGAATTTTTCATCATATCCTATACTGAAATTGTTCTTACGAATCAATATGAAATTGAGATAGCAAATTGCGTATCATCGCCTTCGCTGAATTGAGACAACCTTGTGGAAATACAAAGAGAACCTGCTTCCACAGACCAATTAAAATAGTATAGTAGAAATCCTTATAGACCTTCCATTTCCATACCAACAAGTACGCATAACAGGTGTTGTGACTAAGTTCTTCAGTTCACCTCCTACAAACTCAATAATTCAAGATCCCTTCAGACACTCAATTTGATCAATTCTGATCAGAAATGTTGTACTGATTACGATAGGAGAACATTGGAACTTCTCCTTCGAGGGCTTAGGCAATGTTCCCGCACGTTTTGGATTTGTAATGTTTCATCTACTGAAAAATTTATTCACAAGAATAGGACGACATGCACCAAGAAAAGAGTAATAAAGTCTCATGTTGAAATATAAAGTCAGTTTTTCCAGCGTGTCCCCCTCCTCAAGTCTTTGAGTAAGAGCTTGAGCCAATGTCAATATTCTCCAACACACCTCAGCTCATTGCTAAATATTCCCTCAGATCTTCGAACAGACTATGGTCGATTCGATTCTGATCGATTGTAGGCTAGTAATCTCAATGTCATATTCCAACTAACGATTTTGCGTCAGTTTGCAAGGGGATGTACACCTCATACTCCTCCACCGTTATCCTGAATCCCGAAGAATTTGAGCTTGGTTGACGAAAAAATCCACGTGTTCCGGAAGAGTTTTGTAGAATCGTGGAACCCCAGCTAATCTATATCCAACGTACCTGACATCTCTCCACAGTTCATTCATAGTGCATTCTTTGATGATAGAACTCCTGCAAGATCCTTCGATGAAATTTGAAGAAATCTAGGAGAGACAGATAGGGACAATTCGAATACACTCCCACGTTCTTTGTCAGATGAAAATACAATCAATGCTGAGATTAACTCGAAAAATTCTGGGAAACGCAGGAATCACACTAACCGGTTTATATCGACCAATTCCATGGAGAATTTAGTCCAAGAAACAAAGAAAAATTAACCGATCGGTCAACGAGTGCCTTGCGGCATATGGGAGCATGTTGGACACACATGAATGGTTGTAAAAAATCTGCCTAATATTGCAGTGACCAATGACCATGACCAACTCATGACTAGGGTGCTCTGGATCCCTTCGCAGTTTGTGAGATCATACCCAGAGCAGATCCACTAATTGAATTCCTTGTTTGTCTCTGAATCTTTCTGAATGATCGTTTAAGGAGAATGATGTGGGTAGGACGGTCGAGCAATTCGGCCTGAAATATTTACCCTAGAGAGAGATTATGAGAGAGGAGGGGAGTCCTTGATGTCACATGCATACTTGCATAGCGAGCTAGTAGCAGAGAGGTATATGACCGGCAAGAATGCAACGCGCTAGCCACGTAATGTCTGTCATTACTTGGCACGTGCTCTTGAATTTACTGGTGCTTTATGCTTTTAACCCGATCCGCCTGCAGCCACAAGTGAGTTTCTTGTTTCTGAGTGCTACTACATCGGCTACTTACTCATGCGCCCTGTTCGCGTTCAAAGAGTGGGTAATACGCAGAATACGCCATCTTTGCGTGTCAAGACATTCCCATTACAAATTCACCTTTTCGCACTGCCTTATTAACTTAGCTTTTGACTGCTTCATCCACATCGAGACTCTCCCACGATCTTTTCCTTGATGACAACACTTTTCAATTTCTTTTCAGAAGCTAACCGAGAGATCGGGCACGGAACTCACTTTTCTCAGCTATGATCTCAGTCATTATGCAGATCAGCGCACAATTACTCGTACTCAACTATCCTTCCGTGGATCAAGGCTATTTATAGTCTCAGTGCCTTCTGTGGAGTCTCTATCGCTGCTATGATGCAGTACCAAAACATTGTACATTCCCTCAGATCACATGGTTCAGACAATTCTGAAGAGTAAACTGATAAGGACTCGCCTTTGAAGAGTTGTGCAAAATCGAACAAGGCTGGTGTCTCGAAAATGATCATAACCTCCAATAGAATATTCTACCAACTTCTTTGCGACATTCCAGTGAATAGTTTCTAGTCATGTGATCATAGGTCATCACGTCTAGGAATGCAGAATGGACTTTCATTTGTGAAGTCAGTATAGTTGACGTTCAGGCCAACCGATCCAGAATCGAGAACTTGCTAGCGCTGAATAATGTGACTCATCCCTCGAGAGGGGAAGTCAAGAATTAGGCAGAAACGCGTTTGATTCGTTCTACAAATTTAGTTTGTTTTAGAAAGAACTCAGTTTTACTTCGAGCCTGCACTAATCAGATTTGAACAGAGCGTGCGCGTTACGAGTTTGACTGAAAAATCGTAAATAATCAAATGTATAAAGCTCTCAATTCTGAAGCTTGAATACCCTTTAGCTATCCTTTTAATGGCTACAACTCAACAATATGCCAATATCATCCAAGAGGTCTAAAATACATTCGAGTGTTACATTCTGAATCTTCGAAATCATCCTTCGTTATTGATTGGAGGCTATCTTTAACATTTCAACTGGATCAATTGAGTTTAACCCCTTGCCACTTCTGAAAATATGAATGACATTGAATATAAAATTTCCATCTGCACTCATTTGCACAGGAACCTCTAGCCATGTTCCACGAGATCTCATTCAATTTATGTTTTTAATTTAAACACAGTAGCAGTCGAAACACCACAGATACAGTCCCTCCTCTAACCACAAGTCGGTCTGCTGTCACCACTCCTCACCTTCCATGTTGTGTACAGAGGAATTTGGTCATATGCAGGAGCACTATCTCAGCTGGAATAGTCTCTCGACTGCTCTTACTCCTCGGATCGCCTAGCAAACACGCGAATGTATGGTGTAGATTCGGACAACGACGAGCATCTATTTCACTCCGGGGTCGGAATTTTGCTCGCCCGGCTCCTCTCTTGCTTCTTCTTCTACACCTGCACTACTAAACTACTATTTACCTAACTCAGCGCATGGTGCAACGTCACGCTTGCCCGACTCATCTTCCACTCGCTATCCGAGCCCAACTCCTACAGGTGTGCTACACATAATACGACCTCCACCCCGGCCCATACATCAGCCATCTTCAAGCTATTGTCAGGACGAGATGTATCTATGTAGTTCCCCGTCGATCTCGTTTTCACTCGCTACTCACTCGAAAACTCCGCACGTGCCTCTTTCGCTACTCTCGTGCTCCCAGCCCTTTGTATCGTTCAAAGATGTGAGTGAGGGTAGCGCTGGTGGTGGTAGTGGTGGTGGTAGGAGGGCAAATTTGCAACAGCGCCTCGCGTGATCTGGTATATACTCGCAGTTGCATTGCTGATGGGAGCCCAAGTATGAGGAGAGCACGGGCAAGAAGGCGAAGCGTGTGATGGGGAGTTATCGCGCTGTCTAGAACGATGTAGCTCAAGAGTAGTTGCATCGTTTGCCCGAGGTCGCAAAATGAGATGTACGAGCTGCTTTGGCTCTTTGGCACGACGAGTGGGAATGCGAGTATTCCCTTACGAGGACCTTTTCGATTTCGATCCTAGTCAGTTATTTGGGCTGCTTCGACCTGCCCCACTGCTAGCTTCCGTTTGTACATAGCTGACTGTTGGATGGGAATTCTGAACCAAAGCACGAGTGTCATGGTGTCTTCGTGCACGATGATTGTGAAGTGATTGACATGATGCTTCTATTGAAATGGTTCCACAGTATTTCGACGTGTTTCTGAAATATCTCAGCTATTGCGCACTGCCCAGCTATAAGGGTAACCGAGGTGAAATCGGACAGGGGCAGATTTCGATAACCTTAATAGCTCGGTCAGGGCGAGCCTAGGCTACCGTCTCTTAGATAAATTTCCAATACCATCACAGACAATGGTTTCTATCACACATAGACCTCCTGGATACTGTCAGCCTACGCTGACACAGGAGTGCCTTTTAAGGATCTCACGCGGTTCATCTTCCGAATGCAAAAATTCACGCCTCTCCTATAATAGTCGACGAGCCTTATCGCCGTTTGGGGTCCAGAAGGTACATTGCAAAATGAAGGTTTTGAGCCGTCGCGTCGCGGGCCGGAATCGATCGAAGTGGAGACGAGCATTCACCATTTTGCGAGAGAACCGGTCGGGGGCATTTTTGGACAGACCGAGTACATTTATACAGTATGCGTGTCTGGATCGCGTCTTATAATTTTTTTGGGTATCTCCGAAATTTCCTATAATAGTTACCATGTTCTGTAACCTCTGAATAGGGGATGCCATTTTAATCATTAAATTCGTATTGTTCTGAAACGGTTGCAACAACGCGCGCGTAATGATTTGTCACTAATCATTACATAACAAATGAGCGTTCGTTGTGTGATGATTATGAGAGTAATGTCATCCGAGTTAAGAAGGGGTGCATATCGTTTTCGATGGAGTGTGGTGGAATAACTGATCTACAGTGATACCGGTGACAAAAGTGATTACCGGTGCGCGAGTGGTCATTTCTTGTAGGCATGAGTGGGCGATGGGCATCGGCTCAACTGCGCGCCACCAGGTCGGGGCGCAAAATGCAGATCATCAACATTAGCTGCTGTCGTCGTGGTCCACGTGTTGCAGATGACCTCCATGCAGGACAGAGCTTATGCCTCCTCGTGTGCCATCGTGATGATAGACAAGAGGCACGCTGCGACACAATTTTGAAAACCATTTGGGTGCCCAAATGATCATTTCCGTGTGGTCATACAAGTACTTGTTCCTCTAAGAGATATTCAATTGTTGCGTGCGATGAGGATATTTTTCGCGGGCGCTACGTCTCAAGATCTAATTTTCGCGTACGCTAATGATAATTTTCGCATGCGCTCCAATCCAGAATTCGATTTTAGCGTATGCTAAAGTTGTCGTTCGCGTGCGCTACATTCCAAAGTACAATTCAAAGGAATTAGCTTACGCAGAAGTTACGTTTCTCTAAAAAGAACAATTACTTGCATGAACACACGGAATTGATCACTTGGGCACCTAAACGGTTTTGAAAATTGTGTCACTTGGTTGTTATCACGATGGCACACGAGAAGGCATAAGCTCTGTCCTGTATGGAGGTCATCTGCAACACGTGGACCACGACGACAGCAGCTAATGTTGATGATCTGCATTTTGCGCTCCGACCTGGTGGCGTGCAGTTGAGCCGATGCCCATCGCCCACTCACGCCTACAAGAAATGACCACTCGCGCACTGGTAATCACTTATGTTGCCGCTATCACTGCAAATCGGTATTCAATCAAATACACTTTATAAAAAAAATGATTAAAAGAAAAAAATTCCAAAAATTCGCTTTAATGTGAACCGGCAAGCATAGCATGTCAAAATTTGAGATGAATGTAAACCGTTATCTATGTTCCTGTCATAAGCGAAGAGTGAGTCAGTTGACATCCAGCTTCACGAATTCCATGATTTCAAGATATCAAAATGGTGAAAGCGTGGTTGATTGGTGAAAAATTCTCTTGATGTATCAAGTTTACAACCCACGCTTTTACCATTTTGATATCTTGAAATCATGGACTTCGTGAAGCTGGACGTCAACTGACTTACTCTTTGTTCATGACAGAAACGTAAATAACGGTTTTCGTTCTCTTCGAATTTTGACATGCTATTATACCTAACGGTTCACATAAAAGCCGATTTTTGAAATTTTTTTCTTTAATCAACTTATTTTCTCAATTTTAGTTCACTCCTCATCGCTTGGAATATAGAACACGAATGAAGGATATTAAGATCAGCCAGAATCTTGAGATATTATTATTAAGATTCCTTGGGTATTCATTTTTGCTCAAGCGCTTCAGAATGCAAATTGATAAAAAGTGGAATAAATCAGTCAGCTAAGGTTCACCAGAAATAGTTTCTCATCTCATGTTGACCATACCGATAATTCTGAATTGATCCCCAAGCTATAATCCAATCACATTTAGGAGCCTGTGTTAACCTTATTACCAGAATATGAAGACATCCAATGATATATTGATTCATCACCGAAACATCTCCATCCGTTAAGATCACATGATACATCACATGCGAATGCTCGAGCGTGAATGATCATATTCCTAAATCAGTAGAGTGAAATTTGTTAGAAAGGAAATGAATCTTGAGCCCAATTTAACATGGTATGCTGCACTTCAATGGCTCGACTTATGAAAATTCAACCAGAAGGGACTGTTGTATCTCTGTGATGCATCAAAAAATGACAGGAAGCATCCTCAATGGTTCAAATGAACAAGTTCATAACGCGCAGAGCCACTGTGACTATTTAAATTGAATGTAGTCCATTCCGTCATTCATCTGAAGTTTCTTGAAGCATACGATACTAACAGTGAGGAGGAAGTCTGATTCTAATGACAAATCAAGAAGCACTCAGCGTCTCATGAATTATCAGTCATCACCTTGATTGTGCTTCATAACTGGAAGACCAAGACTTTGGCTCAATGCGCTTACTCTACATACACCACAAAACTTGATTGCACACTGAGGCCTCAACTTCCTCACAATGCTTGCAAAAAGATGATCCATTCAACTCTTAGATGTACTCATTTTCTTCATCTGCCAACACCAAACACAAACTTATTGGTCACGCGTGGTGGAGAGAAACTTCTGATAAGACCATGGATATAGCGAGGTCGCATGCAGAAAATTTGTTAGAATCCAATAGTTAGGCAAGATCGGCCGCACTCTGAAAACTGCTGAAAACTGAGAAACATCAAATCATCACGATGACAGCACTAATAGCAGTAACACAGCCCAGCAGCAGTGCTTGACAGGGCAGCATCGCGTGGCACTGGCAGCACTTCGAGGAGGTTATGGGTCCTACACGCAGTTGTTATACTTTTTATGGGCATCTCATTTCTCTTCGTTGATAATCATTATGTTTTGATGAATCAAATCTAGAAAGAGTGAAATTTCTAGGGTATGCGAAGAATCGACGAGTCGCGTCGGCTGCTGTGATCTGAAAGCGAGAGACAGGAGGGAGTATAGCGAGTAGAGAGGCAGGGGCAGGGGAGGCACGATCTGCGCAGTAACCCATTTTGCGTTGACACAATGTTGAAATGCGCAGAGCCCGAAACTCACACAAATGCACGCGAAAAGAGATTATTGACGCGCTCACACATAGATTTTGGTGACAAGATTCCGTCCGGCCGCAGCCGAGTGCAAAAAGAGCGAATAAAAACAATAAGCATCCCATCTTAACCTAGACGACATTACTTCAATCAATACACAATAAATGCATGTTTTTCATGTGATGGTTTGATGGCAAATCATTACTTACGCGAAGTTGGCACCCACTTCCAGCAATTACAAATGTAATGATGAAAGAGGCTTTTTGGATTGAAAGTTGCAAAAATTGAAAACTATTACAAAAAATTTTGAAGACACTCAACAAAATTACACAACGTGATCCATATCTCAGTTACGGTATGTACACCAATTCCGACACATACTGTATAAATATCCCGCAAATGATAACTCATTCCTACAAAAGTGTTAAGCCAGTAAAATCACTATTGATTGTCATGAAGCAATAGCTCAGATCTTCAAGTTAAATATGAAAGTTTGTAAAACTGAAAATTTCAAGAAATTTTCTATAAAATCGTGCAAATCGTTCCATAGAGTAAATATTAATCTCATTCAAACCAAAGGCAGTTGAGTCACACTGTTCGTAAATATGGAAACTCGCTCACGTCATCAAGACCTCAAGTTTGCCGTATATTCTGCACCATTCTAGGTGTACACTCGAGTACGCCCTGAATTACAAGTTTAGCAACCTATCGACCTTCCAACCATAAAACTCACCATCATAAGAACATGATCTGAAGGAAACATCTCTCACTAGAATCTCGAAACACTCTCGTGAATTGTCAAGATTGAGATTTCCCTAATCCCCATCATGACCATGCAGCTACTCATGCTCTGCAACTGATTTCATAGATCCTCCACTCGCGTTTCATAGAATCAAAGTGTCTCCATTAGGACAATTTTTCATGGATCTACTGGAGGAATAGATCAGGATAAAAGAAAATAATCATCAATCTCAATTCCTACATTTTCTATGCACTAATTATACTAACATTCATACTTTGACCAGAGAGCTTGGATGGGAGATTGAAAAATTCTTCAATCTTTCTCAAACATGCGAATATGAATGTTTGCTAATATTTCAACTCTACTCCTTGAAAATAACATTTCACTATCAATATTTAGTCAGATCATTTTCATGCTGCCAGCTGTATCATACCTGTAAGAATATTCCAGAGTTAAAACATTCAAGAGATTTCAAACCTGAAATCTACCCTGAATCTACTGATCAAGATTCAGTACAAGTATTGATTGCCAATGAAAATTTCGAGTGACAGTAGTGCCGAATACTGAGTTGCTGGTGGATACCAATTCAAGAAAGAATTGTACAGCAATACGAGTGCACCAACTCCACATGATCCTAGGAAAATCTGGCAAGGATAGTCCTCCTGACGCATTCCTCCCATACCTCTCTACAGTTTGATGTGAAAACCCTCCCAGGACCCCGCCATGAATGATAAGATTTTGGCTCTCAGCGAATTTGACTGAGCCGGCAATCAATCTATAGAACTCAAAGAACTGAACAAAAATCTCTTCTACCTTTGAGCCCGAAAAAGTCTTGTTCTCGAGTGATTGGGTCGCAAGGTCGCCGAATCAAAATAGGGTTATGGCATCAATCGAACAGTAACATACATTTTCGGCACACTGGCATCGAAAGCCTATGGTTTCCGCCCCGATCCCGGGGCAGAAAATGCCGCAATGCCGCCCAGGCTAGAAAACGAGTGAGCATGCGCAGTAGCCCTCGGGCTGCGCCCTCGGGCCACTACATTGCATGCTCCGACGTTTTCTAACCTGTACGGCGGAGCGGCATTTTGCCCCGACATCGCGTCGGAAAGCATAGAATTTCGATACAAGTGTCACCGAAAAATAGTGTACGCACCTCGGGCCAAAAATAACCCATCGCGGCCGCGGGTATGCCGCCCTCGCCTGCCGGCTCGTGTGGCAACCTACCCGGGCCGCGATGGGTCACTTTCGGCCCTTGTCGCGTAATGTACTATTGAATTTGCTCGTGTCTTTCGGTATTTCACTGCTAAGTGAGACTGATGCAGCAAGAATTTTGGCATTGCACGCAGTTCGATTAATCCTCTCAAGAAAATGAGAAAATACCGCAGGAAGAATAACACAGCCCGACGACAAAATTGACTTGACCCTCAAAAACGGTTCCCAGTAGTCCTCGAGCCACTACATTTTTCGTCAGTTCACACCTAGTTTGAGAAGAAAGAGTTCGATGCTTCGCGAAGTTTTACTAGAGTGAATGACTGTTTATGTTCCTGATGTATACCACCAAAACAAATATTTCCTTAAAAACCAATCGTCATCTCCACAAATAACCGTACAACTCTCAATTTTCAAACCCAAAAAGAACCAAGAAGATTCTCGTGAGCTTCGCCAATATGAAGTTGAGCCTCGTCCGATTTTCTCATGTTCGAGCCGGGAGTGATATGATGCAAAATCTAATAGCCATCCATAAATCAGAGCAATAATCTCTCCGAAAACTCATATAGATCCTCCTCAAATTCTGTCGGAGCTCCCCCCCCCCCCTCCGCAAACGAAAAAAGGCGGAAATCTCGTGACTTCCAACGATAATTGGTTCAAAGAAAGATACATGATGCATTGTTTCGGGGTTGCAGTGAAAGAGTAACGATGTGAGCGAAACTGAATAACTTGGACATTTATCTGGATTCGCCACACGGATTTTTCATACGGTGTAGAAATTCCTGATGGAACTACCAAATCTTGATGAGAGTTGATAAACGGGAATGTTAGCCAAACAGAGCAGCTGCGGTCACCACCCTCTTTTCTGTGCCCGCCTGCACAAGTTGGAAGTCTCACAGTGAAAGAGAACTTCTAGAATTTCCATCTACTGTTCAAAACTGCTGCTTGCACAGTTACCAAAGCGTTTTCTGTGAGCAACTTGAGCAACATATCTACAAAACTCGAGTTACATGGCAAACTCGCGCGGCTTTTTTTCGAAAGAACAACAGCTGAGACCTTATCGCGTTGCTCCGTGCATAGTTACCCCGCGGAAAGTAATTCCAAAGCACTGATCACATATCCTAAGGCCGGAAAATATTCTAGAGAGTAAACAAAACCATTCCAACATAATCAAGTATGTGTGTTAGGTTAGTACTTGTTTGGATTGAGTGATAGCCTCTTACAGAAAACAAAATTGACTGTGAAGTATACTTTCAGAAATTGATCCTAAAGTTTGGATACCTATGATTGACTACTCATATTCTAGTTCATTTCTAAGTTGATCCAAAAAATACTTGCTCAAGGGATAGAGATGACATTTTACATGGATCAAGAGTGGAGTTTCCGTGGTGAAGGATTCAATTGATAACGTAAGGAAACTTTTATCCAATTTCTCTGGAACACTCTCGTGTTTCATGTTGGCGCAACAAAACCAAAGGAATCATGATTTCCATAATCAACATCATCTCTGCTTCCGTTTTATTTTGCGCTCCAAAGAGGTCATAGGGTGCCTTCGGAATTCAATTTTCGTACTACTGAATCGCGCGCATGAGCACGAAAACGAGCTGCAACTATTTTGTTCAGAGGGCTTGCGTAATGACGCGGACGTGCTCCGTATCTACGTCGCAGCTTCCATGGCAGCAGCCCCCGGAGATAACACCAGCCACGGTGTGTAGTTCTCGAAGCGGATTCAGTACAGCATGGCAAAGTTGACTCCGGCAACGCTTTTTGACGATTTGAAGCCATGTCTAGCGCGCATTATGCCCTCGTGTGGAACGCCCGCCTGCATCATTCGGAGGAAAACGCCGACTGACGCTCTAGGGCTTTTTCGAGTTCGCAGTTATGGGTCATACGATCTCGGGATTAGGCGCACAAACAAAAAAATGAATGAGGCGCCTCCAAATTGCCCTCGTATGACGCATTTGTCTCTACGTTGACCTGGGGAATGCGTAGTTTGTCAACAATAGATTTTACACTGAGATATCTCGCCCCTATCTTCTTCTTCACAAACGAGCATCGATTCGAAATAATGATTGTTTCTTCCCATCTCCCTTTCATTCCAGTAGCTCAAGTCTTGGCGTTTTTCGTTATAACGTGATCTTGGCTGTAATGTGGAGATTGAATCACTCAATCACTCTTCAAGACTTATGTGTCCTTGAGGTAGAGTAAAAGTGACTAGTCACGACTGTAGTGATAACAATATTCCCTGGCCAAATAGTATGAGTGCCAGTTTTCATATGAATTTTGGTAAATGTACACCCATCATATGACTTGCACCGACTACTTCTCGCCATGAAGCGGATATTAAGAGGACATCGATCCCTCTATTTACGTTACCTCTAACTGGTAGAAAGACGAAGTCGGGCAAGATGACAAAGTGAGACCATAAGTATGATTGTATGATCAGTAGAATGGATTTTGCCACCCCTCAATAAAAAAGCAATAAAATATCAAATGGCTCATTCGTGTTTGTGCGGAAATGTTTGTGCTGAGTTCAGGCACTCCAAATCTTATCAGGTCAGCCTGTACCTCGTTGCAGTGGACCGTTCTTCGTGGTCATTTTTCTCATGAATTATGATACTCTTGTTTAATTCTAAGGATTTCTCGTTTCGTCAGCTGTCCTGTGGATCCAACAGATCATTCTCTGCAATTCCATGGAACAAATCAGGTCAGAGATTATGGAAACATCGCGGGTATACACGCAGTCATTTCGACAACGTCGATATGTCTCAAATGGTCTTGTAGTTTCGACAATGAGCTGGAAAACAGGTAGATATTCACACAAATGTTCCTGATCATGGACCTTGGAATGGCAAGATTGGTCACATTCATTGCACGCAGCTGGGAATCAGACCATATATCTTATTGCAGATTCAAAGCTCGGTAAGGCATTAGAGTGCAGTCCGGTAGCGCCACAAGAGCTCACCCACGAAGCCCGAGTTCTCCAGTATCAGAAACTGCGTCGAAAAGAAAAGGAGTACACAGTCGAGAGCTGCAGAGGCAATAGTCCTGCCATTGCATATTCGCTCGAGCATTGCCCTTGGTAAAAAATGCTTAGGTTTCAATTTATCGCTCGCGGGGGCCTTTTTATGAGGAAACGCTACTGCGAATGCCGAAAAAGAAGCGAGAGCACGAGAGCGAATCGCCGTGGACGACAGAGAGAGCGAGATGAAGGAGCAATACAAAGTCGCAATGGTATGAGAGTGCACGCATGAGGCAAATCCGAGAGGCGATTGATGAAGCCGCTCAAATAATGCAGAAGAACGCGGAATATCTTTATTCCGAGCACGCGTCCACCAATATACCACTCGGTGGGTACTATTATTATACGTCGAGCCGTGAGAGGAAATTCGATTGGCTCTGGATGCTGCCTATTTTCTGAATTCCTGGATAATTAATTGCTGCTGAATTCAATTGGTGTTCAAGGAGGTATTCCATGAGTGGGAATGGTTAGCAACTTCACATAATATTCACCAATGACTTGATCAGGAACGATTTATGGTCACAAACAAAATCACAGTGTGCCTGCACTGCATCGATCATCACCAGACAGTAGAGGTTGATGAAACTGTGATGTATGCTCGACAGTATGGAGATGATCTATGAGAGTTTCATGATGTACTCACTCTCTTTATTGCGTCACCCCGGTATGGAGAGATTATCGATAATCATTCATGACCATAAAATGATCCTCACCAGACTCCGCCGGATATGTGATTCGGATCCCGAATAAACATGATGAAGACGACCATCAACCACGGCCGTATCCATCAACTCATCAATGTCAATGACTGATAATTGCAAGTTGATGGTGGCACATGAATTATCAATGATCTCCAAACTGAGAATCAATAAGAGCTAAACCATCAATGGAACCTCGATCATCGGAGTGGCTTGAATCACAAACGATTGACAGGTTAGTCATTCAATGTCGCAAGACTGTGTATATTCATCATTTCCTGCAAAATCATTGATAAATCATGTGAGACTAGCGTTTTTGCCTACCTCGCTAACGCTCGTCCGGCTCGGAAGTGTCTCTGATATGGTATGGACCCCTGGAATGCTTCTGTAGTTCAACAATGTAACGTTGAGATTTCATAATACAGTGGATTCTGAAAAAATAATTTCACGCCCCATCCACGGCCCTAACCCCAGTCCCAGCCCCAGCCTCAGCCACAGCCCCAGTCTCAGCCTCAGCACCAACCTCAGACCAAGAACCAAGACCCAGCTCCAGCTCCAGCTCAGCCTTAGCTCCAGCCTCAGCCTAAGCCTTAGCTTCGGCCTCAGCCCCAGCCTCAGCCTCAGCCTCAGCCCCAGCTCCAGCCCGAGCCACAGCTTCAGCCACGCCCTATCCACAGTCCCAGCCCCAGTTCCAGCCTCAGTCCCAGTCACAACCTCAGCCTCAGTCCATCCTCAGCTTCGGCCCGGCTCCAGCCCCAGCCTTAGCCTCAGCCTCAGCCCCAGCTCCAGCCCGAGCCACAGCTTCAGCCACGCCCTATCCACAGTCCCAGCCCCAGTTCCAGCCTCAGTCCCAGTCACAACCTTAGCCTCAGTCCATCCTCAACTTCGGCCCGGCTCCAGCCCCAGCCTTAGCCCAGCCTCGCCCCAAGCCACAGGCCTTGCCTCATCCCTAGCCACAGGCCCAGCCTTATCCTCAGCCTCGGCCCCAGCAAAAACCTTAGCTCCTGCCTTAGTCACAGCCCCAGTCCCTGCACCAGCCTCGACCCCAGCCACAGCCCATCGATCCAAAAGGAATGTTTTGACTGATTGGATCTTAGAACAACTGATCGGACCATCAAATCAACTGCCCAATCCGTGCGGATAAGTCAAAAGTCATCACCAGCATCACCAACACGGGCCCACCGACCCCCGCCGACCCACCGGACCCCACCGACCCACCGGATCCCACCGACCCGCCGGACCCCACCGACCCACCGGACCCACTAATCCACCAACAGCACCAACGATGTCACCACGATACGAGGCATCCGGACGGATAAAATCGGACAGACGCTTAATTAATTTGAAATTTGTTGGAAGGATGTTGCGAAATCTACGATTATCCGCCTTATGACTCTTATCCCACTTATGATTTGTACCTAGATAGAAAACTAATCACGAAGGATATTTCTCTCTCCAGCAATGAATAACATGTATACCCTTATTGCCCATCTCGTTTGACTCAGTCAATACACTAATTTCGAAATAGTTATTTACATCCAATGATGCAATTATACTGAAATAAACAACTATTCGAATCTAATAGACAGTGGAACCTTGAGCGATTTGCACTGGAATTTCAATGAAAGTTTAACTGAAACTCTAGCGATTTTTACTGCAATTCCAGTGGAAATTTTTCTGAAATTGAGGTGATTTTCACTGAAATTCTAGTAGAATTGTAGTGAAATTTTCACTGATTCTTTAGTAAAATTTTCACAGATTTTTTAGTGGAATTCCTACTGAATTTTCAGTGAAATTGTCACTGACTTTTTAGTGAAATTTTCACTGGATTTTGAGTGAAATTTTCACTAATTTTTTAGTGAAATTTTCACTGATTCTTTAGTCAAATTTTCACTGATTTTTTAGTGAATTTCCACTGATTTTTTAGTGAAATTCTCACTGAAATTTTAGTGAAATTTTCACTGTTTTTTAGTGAAATTTTCGCTGATTTTTTAGTGAAATTTTCACTGATTCTTTAGTGAAATTTTCGCTGATTTTCTAGTGAAATTTTCACTGGAACTTAGTGGAACGTATCATTTGAACTTTAATGATATCCACTCCATCCATCCACCAACCCACCCCCTGACCATTAACCCTCACTCACCCACCAACTCACCCACCCATGATCCAACCATGACCCATCCACCCACCCATCACACTTCACCCCTTCCGCATAGGCGACCCGATACGCAGTATGTGGACGGACGAATTTTGCCTGGCTCCTTAATTATTATAATATGGTCTAGTCGATCATAGTTTGATGATTGATGATGTTAGCTATTTTCTTCTATGAACTTCGCTTGACTGATGAATTGGTTGATATAGAATCAAGAATTGATGGTTATGAGATCGCCATCGCTCTCAGAATAAATGTGGAAGATTCGTGATCCCAAAGGATCCGGGTGGCTGAGAAATGTAGTGCGTCTAGGGAAATGGCGCGATTGATGACAAAGCTATACACGCTTGCTCAACAAAGCTATTATTGAACTCAGTGATTTGAATCCTCTCTGCTACTGGATATATCTCCCTGTTGATTCTGAAATTGAGTACATGATTGAGTCGTTCAGGGTGAAGATGAAGTAGAAGAAATAATTTGTTCTCGATATTTGAGATAAAATTTGTTTTTACGCGAAAAAATGAGTTTCGACATACTGGGTGTCTCTGTATCTCATCATCGAGGATAATTTTAGATCCAATGTGAAATTTTACGTGAATCTGAATGGTTTTGACTATTACAGATGGAGTCCACAGCGGCGATATACCCGAAACAGACGAGAAAAACGTGCTAAAATTCGTTTCGTGGCAAAATAAATGAGTTTTGACATACTGGGTGTCTCTCTACCCCAAGGATGAGGATAAATTTAGACTCACAGGGGGCATCCGGGAGAAAACATTCTATACGTCCATACGTAGGAACAGCGTGTTTCTGCGTACAGACGTATAAAATGCATACGCGTCTCGTGCGGAAACATTTTTCCCTCGGGAAAACCAAGCTGGACGGTGCCATCGCCCACGTCCAGCTTGGTTTCCCGATGAAAAAAATGTTTCCAGCACTCGACGCGTAATGTACTATTTGACGTATCGAGTAATTCGATTCATTTTGGACAAGTCGACGTTTTTTTTCATGGTAGAGGCTAATTTCGCATGGTTCACGAAGTATCCTACACCAACTACGCCAATCACTTCACGCCGGAGACCGATAAATGAAACGTGATACGATTTACTCACCACTATCAGTGCTCGATAGATATGACCCTTGACTAGCGTCTCGCTGACTACCTTGTGAAGAAGAACTTGGATGGTTAGACTCTTGAAAGGAGCCATTGTCTTTATCCTGTATTTCTCCAGTTTCAAGCCACTCATTGTCAGAGTCAATGTTTTCATTTTCCAAGTATAGCTCTGCCTCATTAGTAGATCTCAAATTTTCGAAGTACGGAACCAGTAATTCAGACATTTGATGACCAACCTCTACTATATTCTTAGAAACATGACTTGATATTCTGCTCTGTATGAGATTCTTCTGTGCAAGCACTTTTACACAGATATGCACTGCATCGCTGAATAATTCTTTTGTTGTAAGATCTAATTAATTCATATTTCGAGATAAGTTGTCCATTATGTAGAAGAATGTTCAACCTCTGGATGATATACTGTAACCTGGATAATTCAACATGTCCTTGATAACAGTATCTCAATCAGGAGCTGACAAAATAACCAATATGAATGAGTAATATTTACCTTAGATTCAGAGAATCATGTGAGAAATGTTTGGGTAGATTGTACAATCAAAATTGTGTAAAGTTCTCAAGAGCCATAGATATGTATAGAACGATTGAAAGTCTATTTTGGAGAGAGGCATGAAACTAGGATTGCAGACTCAAGTATCCATCTATGGCACAGTGTTTGTCGATAACTGAGAACACCAGATAGAAGATCCTTTTCGATGGAAGTCTTATCGATAGCTTCTTGGGGAACTCCCAACTGTGTTGATTATCCACATTTCAAACATGGCACTGTCAACTCAACATGATGAGTCCATCCACACGGAATGAATTTTCAACAGCTGTCACTCTTATCAATCTGATAATAACACAATATATGAGACAAATGTGATGGTGAGTGATCACATTTCTAAAACATCATACCTCAGCTCACTCTAAATCCACTTGACCAATGTCCTGGTCTGTCCAGCACACCATCAATGCTCATAATCGACGACCATACTTCTAAGCACACTGACACTGATGACATGCATCGAATCAATTATAGGAGACGGGTAGCTTGTTGGTGAGAAGCGAGATCTTTGAGAGACTGACGAGGATGGGTTTATGATACCAAGCTTCGAATCTCTGATTGACAATAACTAAAGTTCGTATTCGTTTGGTCTTATGTTTTAATATCATATCTCGTGAATCATTCGAATAAAAAACAGACTTTTCACTCCACTGTGGTGTGCTAGGCTCACGTTTGGAATAACCCGTTGCCTTTGCCTGGATGGTCACGTCTACAATCGACTCTTCGCTGTTGCGTCGAGACGTGGGAGATCCCGAGATCTCTGAATCTAGAGTTGGTTAGGGCCCGCAGTGTTCCGAACCTAATTCACGAACTTTCGAACTCGGGACTGCGTATGAGTACATGGATCTATCATTCTATCCATCATTGATGAAATTCATCATGGCATATGCGAGAACGAATATGCTTGATGGAATGAATATGTAGTATGTAGTCAAAAAGCAGTGGAGTCCCCTTGATGAACAATAAACAACATTTTGTGGCATAAATTGTAGCCACGCATACTGCTGCGGTTTACATCCGATGGGAAAAGCATGGTTCGGACCGCCCAAATCCTATATTTCTTTCGCAAATTTGGTTATTTCACAATACAAATCTTTATCAGATTCCAAAAGAGCACATCAAGATCATTCTGTGCATCACCTTTTTTTAGAGTTGAATAGAATCTAGGAATATCTTTTACCAGGCAGTTCTCAGGTGTAGCAGACGAATTGCTAGGATCCGCTTGATTTCTACTTATGAGCATCAGAAGAGTAGTCTCACTGTCCACGAGGATTAAAATCTAAGCAATAGTTATGGGTGAATTAGTGGTGGATTCAGATAAGTATCACCGTTGCTTGATGCATACATCCAAAGGGAGAATGTTGATTCTTTGTGAAAAATCTTGCAGATTTGATTGTTTTGTTGATATGAGCTGCAGATGAGTTAAAAGCATATACATGTGCCAAAACACTAGTACTTCTCCATTCTACTTGGAACAAGTATCTACTACCATGTTTGAGAAGTACTCCATGAATTCGTCACCATAGATTTTGTATGGATCATCACCAAGGTAGAATTACAAAGCGTGTTTGGTTGTGGCAGCTGGAAATAGTTCTGGAAAATTTTGCTCTTTGAATATTCCAAATATATGGGTTCCAGCGGATATAGTTTGAATTCTTTATGTGATCAGATATTTGGAGGAAAAGGCAGCATGAAACCAAAAAATATTCTCTACAACAGTAATCTGAATATGAAGAAGACAAGAGTGATTGCTTGTAGATTTGAGGAGAAGCGACAAAGTTCTAATGCCATGATTCTCATGTGGATCAACTTTTGAGTTATAGATGGTGTATTGGCAAATTTTGGGTGATATTTGGCCACAATATCATGCATGAAGAAGGTGCCTATATGCATGGTTACATTATCCTAAATTTCAGATGCATGCTGCAATGTATAATCAAGCTTGCCGTTCATTGACAAGACTAGTATTGTGATTGTACTAGTGCTTGTTCTGTTTGGCAATTGTGAATTTGGGTTGAAATTGAATGTGTTGAGTGGTCAAGGGAATGTCAAAGAGCAGTATCAATTCAGGTGGAGTTCACCCGAGCAGTGCAGAAGGTAACGGAGAGTTAGCAGTGGTTGAGTGTTCAGACCAAAATGGTGAAAAATGACTTGAAATGGCTTTCATAGATGTAGCTGCCATTCAAATCAGGGGCCTCATTTGCACAAAAGTCATTGGCCTGTCTCATCATTTGTATCAAAGAGACAGATCCCAAAGTTTCAGCAGGATTCTTGTTCCACAACCCCCGGGTGCTTCTTGTCAGCATGATTTTTTACGTGAATTCAGATGGTTTCGACAATGGAGTCCACAGTAATCGATATATCCGAAACAGACGTGAACGTGCTAAAATCTGTTCTTCGGCGAGAAAAATGAGTTTTGACATACTGAGTGTCTCTGTACCTCAACAATAACGATGGATTGGGTTCAGCGTGGAATTTTACGTGGATCCGTGATGGTTTTACTATTAGTGATGGAGTCTACAGCGACCGACATACTCTAAACAGACGAGAAAAACGTACTAAAATCCGGTCCCTGGCGAAAAAAATGAGTTTTGACGTACTGGGTGACTTTGTACCTCAAGAATAACGATGAATCTGGATTGGGCGCAAAATTTTACGTCTAATTATGTATCCTCGAAAGTTGGTTAGACCCAAAACACTACCTCATCCGAGCTCGAACATCAGGACCAGGGAGTTGTGAAAAACGTAATTTTTTAGTCAAAATTCGAAACTTGATGCTCTGTGCGGCACTATTCAATCACTTCGTAGGGGGCTGATGATTTTTTTCCCTTGATTTTTTATCATATAGAAGACATGCAAATGGGGAAGGAAGGATTGGCGGAGTTTGGGAAATAAGGGACATCCTGTTATATATATGAGTCATTTCGGAGCATTTTAGCCAGAGGCGTCACCAGGCAGGTCTGAGAAAAATTCCGAAAGATTTTTTCCCATTAATACTACGTCTAAAATGTACAAAAAAAATTCTTTGGGATTTTTCCGAAGTCCTCCACGGGCCCTAGGGCTCACAGAAGGTCTATTTTAGGCCCTTCTTTGGCCTATTTCTGGAAAGTCATAGCTCCGACTAGACTCAATCTTCTTTTACGTACTTGGGCGCATTTTCTTTGTTGAGACTAGCACTTTTGGAAAAAGAATGGTCCGGAATCAATCATGCAGCCTAGTAACTTCTAGGAGCTATTTCCTGAGAGCAGATTTTAGCGAGTTTGGGCCTGCTTCAAAGCAATCTAGCTCCTACTAGACATATGATAATCGAGTTCTGCAGGTGGTCATTTTGAAGAGCTTGGAAAAACCTACAATTTGACCACCTGTAGAAGTCGATTATCGTACTTTTTATAGGAGCTATCGCCGATACAAGTTGAGCAGTTTTGTAAAAACGCCAAACTTTGAGCTCAATTTAAAAAAATCGTTTCTTTTCTTTCGACCCCAAACCTGTGCGAATATGTTCTTCGATACCAATACTATCAATTAGAACAATAATGTGAATGGGCCATCCAATTTTCGATTCTATTCAGCCAATTTAAAACACCCTTTTTTGACTTTTTGCTTAAAATGACAACACGGGCATGGCTTGCATATGCTCCCATCTGAGTTATTGTGCACCAACCTGGGTGGAATTACTGCCCAAAGTACCCCCAAATATGTGTAAGAACTTCCGAAGGCGAGCCTCAAGCCAGAAGCGAGCTGGAGGCTCAAACCATTAGGTCCGAGATGGGCATTATTTTGTGTGTTTTGGGGCAGGCGAGCAAGGTCTCGATTCCTCGTTTTCTTGCCCACAAACGAGACGAGTGGCTAGAGTAGGAATACAAACATGTTTTTCCGACTCAAAATGATCATCTAAACACGATACTGGGGTCAATTCGTGCTTAGGATATCACCCCATCCTCGAACGGCGTTAAACTCCGGTATAACAGGTTTTGCGCCTCTACTGCAAAATGACGATGATTTAGGGCTGAATTGACCCTGGGTTTGCGTTTAGATGGTCATTTTGAGTCGGAAAAACATGTTTGTATCCCTACTCTATAGCCACTCGTCTCGTTTGTGGGCAAGAACACGAGGAATCGAGACCTCACTCGCTTGCCCCAAGACACACAAACTAATGCCCATCTCGGACCTGATGGTTTGAGCCGCCAGCTCGCTTCTGGCTTGAGGCTCGCCTTCGGAAGTTCTAACACATATTTGGGGGTACTTTGAAGAGTAATTCCACCCAGGTTGGTGCACAATAACTCAGATGGGAGCATATGCGAGCCATGCCTGTATTGGCATTTTAAGCAAAAAGTCACAAAAGGGTGTTTTAAATTGTCTGAATAAAATCGATTATTGAATGGCCCACCCAGATTATTGATCTAATTGATAGTATCGGTATCGAAAAACACATTCGCACAGGTTTGGGGTCGAAAGAAAAAAAAAACGTTTTTTTTAAATTGAGCCCACAGTTTGGCGTTTTTACAAAACTCACGCACATCACGGACTCCCTAGGGATTCTATTGGCGAAGACAACCCGTCCATTAGCACTCAGAACCTATGTTCCGTGCGGAATCACAGACACGCCGATATACACATATATACACACACGCGCCTGATAGAAATTCACACGATTCAGCTCAATGTTCTATGAAATCGCATTTGAGGTTGACTTCATCAATAACATCAATCGGGGTAACTTTGGAACAGGAGGGGGGGAGTAACTTCGGAAAAATCCATGAAAAAGTGCTTATCACGAACAGTTGGCTAGACAGATGATCCTGAGACTATCACCGATTTCCCGCACTTGGGGCACGCAGGAACAATGTTTTACATCGGCGCGAAGACCTCCATCAGCTATTAATCCGCTCATAAACTGACTCCTTCAAAAGTATCTTTTCATTCCAACAAACAGACTTTCGGGAGAAGTGGTGTGGTGTCGACTTTACGAAGTCGATTTCAGAGTGACTGGGCTGGATTTATCTGTATACATATCTGGGCGAATCCATGGTCACATTAAGGGGATGTCGGAGTCTCACGGCATTAACGAAAAAACACTTTACGCAATGGTTTCTACATCAATTAAGACGATGGTGGTCGCAAATGATTCGGATTTTCTTCAAGAATCGGCCTCTGGTACAACCTATGGAAATAAAAGTCTCCCTCGCTCTTGGAGTGAACCAGGAAATGCGCGATATTGCGAGTATGATTCTCAGAGATCGCGACCTTGCACCTTAGATCGATTCTTATGACAGATGGAGACGATCGTTCTCATCATTCACACCAGAGACCGATTTCTGAAGTAATTCCGAATCTTTTGCGACCACCCTCATCTCAATCGGTGTAAAAATGATTGCATAAAGTGTTTTCTCGTTCCGCGCGAGACTCCGACATCCCCTTAAAGTATTTCTTGTCAAATCTAATTTCACGAAGTAAAACCTGAGAAGTACGTATTCTTTGTCAGGAACTGGGTCAACTTTAAAACATCCATTCATGTTCTCTCAGAAATTTTTAAACATTTATATCATCATTGTATTCTACTTACTTAAGTAGTCGTTGATGAGAGTTTCAAATTAAGCCTAAGAATGTCTCATATGCTCCCACGGAAGCCAAGTTGTGGCAGTTCTTGCCAGAAATCGACTGTGGAGGTATTCTTCTCCTGGGAAGTTAGCCGTTGCGTAGACAGTATGGTGTAATGAAGGTGGCTATGCTTGATTATAGGCGTTTGATTCAACCAAATGGACTTCTACGAGGAGTCATTGGAAAGTTAAGACACTCAGCTTTCGAGTACTAATGGTGAAAATCTATTGTGTGACCTAGTTCATGGATAAAATAACGAGTAAATGATGATAATAATTGCTTTTCCAAAGTTACCACACTCTGTGTTTAACTTTGGAACACGAGCGCTAATAGCTCCAACCAGGGATGTCCAAATGAACGTCATGAGCCCCGCAATCAAAAGCTGCAACTGTAACCTCTCGACTGGCCCCAGGTACAATGCGCTTTAAATGTAAGACATACAAGTCTTGCGAGGTTTAAGAAAAAAATTTGCAATCTCTGATCCAAAGTTATCCCGGTTGACGGTAGTAATGATCGTTCATTCTTTATGCCATTGGGACTCAAAACAACAGTAAATTCAAGTTACATCCTAGAGCACATGAATTTCCCATCAGGCTTGATTCATTTGGGGCAAGGGAGCGATTTGAGCTCAATAAGGGGTTTGGAAAAACGATCGAGCTCCCCTCCCGCCTGTATGCCCGCTTGGTTCAGTGACTAGGAATTCCCGCGATTCTTAGCGCCACGCCAAAAGTCCAAATCGTTGGAGCTTGTAGTCACTAGAAGTCCTGACATTGACGAACAGAATTCAAAATTGACCAGCAAACGACTTGAGATTGTATTTCATTGTCAGTTGTGCAAAAAACCTATGATCAAATGTACGAATAGGCAATCTCACTCTTATGCTTTAACCTCTTCTCCTTAATTATCAGCGGCTCTCCAGAGGATTTGTCATTGTATACTCCAAACTAGAATGGAGGGAGAGTCTTTAAGGAAATGTTTAAGAGCAAACGATCCAGAGCTGAGTCAAGAAGTGCTTGCAGCGAATTTGGAAAATGGAATTTGGAGTCGAAGTTAACCCTTATTTCTGTGCAGCTGTTCCGAGCGTCGAATGCAGATTCTGTACAATAATGGGCATGCGTCTGCAGTCAGATTATTTAGTCGGAAGTTAAGGTATGAGGAGTATGTACGGGAGTGTCATGCCAGCGTCGGATAGTAGCAGCTATCGAAGAGACGATGAGAAAACGAGGAAGAAAAGAAGAAGAGTCGAGTGAAAAAAAGTAGCGAGGTGGGCGCATCGGCTGCTCATCTGCTACATAAGTCATCGACGAAATGAAGACATGAGGAGAGAGGAGGAGATAAAGAATAGAGATCTACACCGTGAGCGAAAGAGCGGAGCCTCGTTCCGGTGTGGTCATCCCTACCCGGACTCATCTGTGCCCCACTCTCAGGCACACCCCACCTCCCCAGCCCTTTTACTTTTAAATGCGTTCGCGAGACACGCGGGTGGCCGTTGTCGTGTTTTCCTAAGTCGGCCCAAAATTACACGCTGGCCAATCTCCCCTCCCCCACTTTGAGGACTCTTCCTTGTGGGCATCGTTCCCGTGCCACCCTGGGCAGTCTTTTTTATTCCCAATGTGTTTTTCGAGACCCCCGTGAGTCGTCGATCGGAACCACAGAGTTTGCTCCGGCTGAGAGTCCGTGTCCTCCTTTCTCCGCTGCGTTTTGCCACCAGTAGTGGGAATCGGAGGGGGTGGACGAGGGGTGGGAAGAGGGGCTGAGCGTGTCACGTTGGTTTTATTTTTCGGCGATGCTTTATAACCCGGGATGCTGGCTACTCCTTCACTGTTGCGTCTCTTCCCGCGCCAATCAAAAGCAAGTAAAACGTAAAAAAGCAGCCGAGCAGTCTCTCGTGGAGGGTCTTGCGTCCTAGTGGCGAGCTAGTCGATAAAGTATCGGTCCAGCCACTGTTCTAGTCATCCTGTTCGCATCCTAAACTCATCTCTTTCGTGCCTCTTCGGCTACCTTGTCACTCATATCTATACGCTCTGATTTTTTCTACGATTCATCCCCACTATGCATCAATGATTTGTGATGCATCAGAAATTATTATTATCTTCATGTTTTGATGGAACTTGCCAAATCCACAATCCAAGCCAAGCGTATTCGTGAAGACGGAGATAGACTCAATTGACCAATCGATCAAAGAGATCTTGTACTCGTTTAATTAGGGCTCGGATGATGTAAAGCGAGATGCGCTGGTTACCTTAGTCTACGATACGTACTGCAACCGACTCCACAAACATATCAAGACCAAAAGAATTTGTTGGAATCTGATGTTTACTAGCGCCATCTAGTTTCAATCCATCTGCATCTGAGTTGCAATCTATGAAAAGTTTCATCATGGCCCGCGTGAAAATAGATCCTATTGGCAATATATTGGTGCAATATTCGCAATCGCTTTGGCCAATATTGCGCCAATATATTGGAGAAGCAATCTCCAACATAGCACCAATATTGCGCCAATTTATGGCTAGAGATGTGTCTTTTCTTATTGCCGATTATCGCTCCTAGAGCGTTATTTGGCCATTCTCATGAGTTTTGAACGGGAACCAATGATATGAGACGTGTCTGAGCCCCCCTCAATACTGCTAATTCTCTGCAGGATCCATAGAATTCAAGTACATATTCAATTTTCTCTAAAGTTCAGACACTTGATCGTTGGGGAGTATTCATTCAACTCCAAGTTGAGTGACATTTTCACATGAATAGGACTACTCATATTTTAAAACTATGTGTAAGCAAACTTCGAGGAGTTCATTCGCATCAACGATCATTGTCAAATTAAGAAATTCTACACATTCATGTATATGGTGGAGTGAAGCTCCCGGAACATTGAGAACAGATGGTATCTTGGTTCGTATTTTCTGACGAAGGCATACTTTTTACTAATACCTTCGCACGAGTTTTCACAGTTACAGTCACTAACACGACTGTACCTCGGAATCACACCAAAGCACCTGTTTTGACTACATTTCTGTAATCTACAAATATACTTCACATATAATGACTCCGTTTTTCTATCGTTGACATCTGGAACTGAGCTGAATTAGATCTTTTTTTCACGATTTCTCGAGAGAGAACACGTTCCTACTATCTAGGTTCCATGAGACTAATATATGCTGCCAATCTGGCTGTTTAACTCGAGATACTTTGCCTACCGCACTCACAAAATCATCAATCGTTGAGAGTTTCAACCTTTTTCTAGACCCACGATGACTTTCGAAAAATTCAGATGCAATAGTGTTCGGCTCAAACAACTCATATCCTAGTATATATAATCCATATCTAAATTGGAATCAATTTGTAACTCTGGCTTTTCTTACTGCTATGAACAGAATTTTCCAGATTTTAAAGCATGAAGAGGATAACTGTGGAACGTTGAGGAGGACCGATGAAATATCTCAGCAGCTAGGAAAAGTATCAACTTTATGAGAATAATATGTCTGAGATAGTAGTTTGTTGGTGTAGGACACCCACCACTTATAGAATTTATTGCCAGCTGTTACTCAGTGTAGATGAAAATTAGCTCCAGAACATGAGAAATCCTTTGGATTATTTTGGAGAATGACTGGTGGAGGACTCTGTGAGCTATTTGGGGATCCAATTTTGAAAACTCAACCCTCGGATGGAAAAATGACATCCTGACATGATACTCTAGGCATTTCCACGGATAATATTGAGGGCTGTGAATCAGCTAGGAGTACTCATAGAGCATGATCAAATGATGACATATTGACACGACACATTAAGAATAATCGAGAATGATGCCAAGACATCGACTCAATGCAAATGTGATACATGGGGAACACTGCTGTGATATTTCATGTGCTTGGTAAGATGATGGAGGGATTTCTGATCTATGGTTCAAAATTGAAGAGGAGCGACTGTGATTGATATTCAATTGAGTAATGTCCAGGAATCATATATACGGAACTTACTTTGTCTCATTCCTTCAAGAGCTTAATTTCCGCATCTCACTTAAGAGTATGGAATGTAAGAAGATTAGAGAAGATTTGATTCTCACGACGCGCTTCTCACTCTACGCTTTTAGTCACGCCACTATTATTATTTTCGACAACTGAAAAGCACAAAACGATCTAAAAATTTATCAGCCGACTCAGCTCGTTCTGAGAAAAATATGACCCTATGTCGTTGCTTCCACTTGTTACATCACGAAATAAATTTCGACGAAGGCCTTCATTGATCTTGGGAATTTGTAAGTCACAGTTCCTCCATCACCGGACACTACAAGAACGTTCCTCAGAAAGGGAAACCAAAAGTCGGATGAGAAAATAGTTATTTACGATACAAGGGACCTAACAGCCTTATTATTACACGGCGTGAAGTTGGCGCCCGAGCGCTTGCGCGAGGGTGCCAATCACGCCGTGTAATAATCAAGGCTGTTAGGTCCCGAGTATCGTACACTATTTTATAGCATCGAGTGACATAAACCCGCCCTCTCTTTGTTAATTATAGCACCCGAGCGCTTGCGCGAGGGTGGCGAGGGTGCGGGTAAGCGTGACTGAAAAACATAACCCGTTTGATCTTTTCAAATTCGTATTTTCAAATTCGAGTCAGTGAACGCGTTCTGTTTTTGAGTGCGCGTGACCTTGTAATCAAGTCGAACGTTGCCATGGTGTTGTTTGTTTGTTAGACTGTGATCATCTTTCTAACCAAAAGTTGGATCTCAGAGGTGGCGCACACGAGATCGAGGAAGAATCGCAGCATTTTTCATTCGCCTTTTGGTCCAGTTTTTAGCAGTCAAGATAACTTTCGTCAGCAGTGAGTTCTCCAGTTATTATAGTCTTCCTATTTAATTCAAGACCGCAATCTCGTGACTCGTCCCACGATCACGATGATTGACGACAGCGATTCCGGCTCAGACGATGAAATCGTCCCCGTCGCTCTTAGAAATGCAGCTAGAGAAGTTGAATTGAATGCTATGCCTCCCAAGTCTCGACAGCTGTACACGGCAGCATATAACGCTTTCAAGAAGTGGCGCAGAAGTAAAGGCACTAATTCTTTTTGTGAAGATGTTTTGTTAACCTATTTCAGTGAGCTTTCTAACCATTATGCTGCATCAAGTTTATGGTCAACATATTCCATGTTGAAGTCTACAATATTGTCTTATGATCATGTCGATATTGGAAAGTATAATAGAGTACTATCATTTTTAAAACGCAAAAAACGTGAGCACACTCCCAAAAAATCAGAAGTTTTCACTCGAGAACAAGCTCATAGATTCTTGACCACTGCTCCAGATGATGAGTTTCTCATTGTAAAGGTAAGAATGACTATTTTCTTTTTTATCTTCATAACTAGTACTTCTCTAGCATGCATTTGTTGATATTTACAAAAATCTCAGGTAGCATTGATACTTGGCGTGCTTGGAGCTATGAGAAGGGAAGAATTTACTGAGCTAGAGTTAAGAAATGTTGTTGATCATGGCGAATACATTCTAGTTAGAGTAACGAAAACCAAAAATCATGTTCCCAGATCATTTTTGATTGAAGATCCAAATTTATACAGAATTTGCAAGGTGTATATTGAGGCCAGAATAATGGTTCTAGAAAATGATAGATTCTTCCTCCGTTATTCCAATGGTCGCTGTGTCAATCAGGCAATTGGTATAAATACATTTGGTGGCATGCCACGAAGAATTGCAGAGTATTTGAAGCTACCGAACTACATGGATTTCACTGGACACAGTTTCCGAAGAACTTCTGCCACATTCTTGGCAGATGCTGGAGCTGACACCCTTACTCTCAGGAGGCACGGTGGGTGGAAATCTAGTTCAGTTGCTGAATCATATGTTGCAGATTCAATCAGTAGCAAGCGTAAGATATGCCACCAAATTACATCTGGTATGTCGGTTGAGAAAAGCTTCAGAAGCGACAGAGCTCAGAATGTTTACTCCGCTCAAGCACCTAGTTCCTTTGTACCATCTGATCCTGCTCAATCAGATTTTCTCCACATTGATACTTCTACGATTCAGGTACTTTTGCTTATCTTAACACATTATTTTCATTTTTCATCCATTCTGATTATTATGTTTATTATCATCTACAGTTGACAAAACCTATCAATCAACAAGCTCCTATGAATCTATTCCATGAGCAACCTCAACAAGCTCATTCTATGAACACGCCAAGAAATATTCCTGCCACTACTACTTCAACCAGTTATCAGAAGCTCAAAACACCAAATCAACAGCAGCAGTCTAACCTATTTGACAATAATGTGCCATTAGGTACATCATCTGCTTTAACGAACCTTCCAAAAACTTCTCTCCCATCTCAAGCTGTCTGTTCCAGTGCTACTACAAGTGTGGTATGTATTACGTAAACTGTGTTTGAAAGAAATCCTTGATTGTAGGTTTAGACAATGTCAAGATTTACACTTAATTCTGTATTTTTTGTAGGTGTCAGTATCTGCACCACAAATAAGATCCTCTCAAAATTTAGAGTCTCAGAGACCTCGAAAAGTCCCAGTGATCAAATCAATCCAAAACAATGTTGTTGTTTGTGCTCCATTTGGCTCCAAAAGTATGCAAGCATTCCAACCAAAACATTCGATCGAGTCATCACCTGCAGAACTATCTATGCGTATAGCATCTGCACTTTCCTTTCGTAAACCAGTGTCTTCTTTGTATAACTCTCAAGAGGGTGTTTCTAAAACTAATGAGGTATGAACTTTCTTGTAAATAAAATTATAGGTGGTTTCTGGAATTTCTAATGATGTTGAATTTTCTTCATTTTCAGAGACCAGTACCTTCAACTATCAACAGTGTTCTGCAAGAGCATCAGGTCATTGGAAATTTTCAGTGCTGCTCAGCCATTGAACCAATTAAAAGTGTTAGTGACATTTCTATGTCATCTTGTTGTACTGATTCCATGGAATTCCAGCAATCTCAACAGTTTGCTGGTTCATTGATGAGAAATGCAACTCCTGACCGATTGGTCTTGCCTGAAGTCTCCAAATGTTCTACAGTTGAGGTGTGTATGTTATACATCGAGTGGAATGTAATCGAGTCTTTCAATCTTACATTTTTCTTGTTCATCATTAACAGGACAAATTGCCCAGCGATCAACAAGCTTCACATTCAGCTTCGACTTTTGAACAATGTCAACGACTCCCACTCCAAGAAATCAATGTGAATCTTGGGACTAAACTATCTAAGGCTCATGCTATAGATTCTGCTGTACATTCCACTATTGGTCAAGTCCAATCTCAAGTAGACAACTCAGATTACTGTCCAACACAAGAGACTATATATGAGGTGGGAAAAAATGTCACCGTAACTGAAGAATCCATCAAGATCACAGGCTCTACTGACCAAGATCAAAGAGTAATTTCCCTCAAGCCCAAAATGCCTGTTTCATACCACCCAGATTCTGGCTTGTGCGTTGATGATGATATCCTCAAGCAAAAGAACAATTCATTCGCTTTCAAAGATTGTATTGTTAGTATTGTGGGATCTAATAACACTATCGTCCTCAATAATTGTACTATCTCAGAAATGAGAGGTGAAGTTAAATTCCCTTCTGATTGATAATTTTTCTGGAATTTAATCCTTTTTGTCATCAGTTTTGATAATTGTTTTCAATTTTGAGCCAATTAAATAATCCTAAATGTCTCACAAATGATTTATCTATGTTATGCTAGATGATGAATGTTTATTTTGTTACATGATTCTAGAATAAAAATTGTTGTTTCTTCATCTGACTTCTGTGTATAATTTTTTGATTTTCTAATTTTGATTTTCCTGGAAAAGCTTCTTCTAGATCAAAAACTATCTCAAAAAACTAATTGCTGTTGTGACATGCTAAATATTTCATCACCAATATTCATTTCAAAGTTATTTCAATTTACATTTTCCTATTTTTTCATCGAATAGCTCAAAATTCAACCAAGAATGAAGTTACCGAATGATATCATTCTATATGGTTTTTTAATTTTTATTTCCATAAGGCATCTTTTATTCATGATTTGCAACAATTTTGCATCACATAATACGAAAAATACATACACCATTGATGATTGATGCAATTAGCTGGTTTCTACTATTCTACTCTTGGGTTCCGAGTATCGTACACTATTTTATAGGATCGAGTGAGATAAACCTGCCCTTTCTGCAATTGATGGTGCACCCGAGCGCTCGCGCGAGGGTGGCGGTGGGTGGTCAGGGCGGGGGTAAGCGGGGGGGTTCGGGGGGGCGGCAGCCCCCCCGACTGAAAAAAGTTAAGAATCTGGTCCTATAAAATAGAAATCACACACCCGCGATTAAACCCATCGAGTGATGATGAAGACGTTTCTTGTACTTAAAATAATCCATGAGCATCATCGTTGGTTATTATAGTAATATAGGGGTTGTGCAAGCCTTATCCCGGCCAAGACCTAAAATTTTCCCTCTAATCCTAAGAATAATTTCTATTGTTACGCTAGCCCTACTGAAAATAATGACTCATTACAATGTTTCCTAAAATTGAGTCGATAAATTGGCTGATTAATTGGGTCATTCATTGAAAACATTTGAATTTATCAAGATCTAGCAAGGTTGTCGATTATAAAAACTGATCGGAGGCTCATAACAAATCGATTAGATGGTCTCAGCGTTGATTAATCTCAATATACTCAAATACTCTCGAAGAATGATCTAATTAATTAGCAAATTTATTTTCTCAATTTTAGGAAACATTGTAATGAGCCATTATTTTCAGTAGGGAGTAACTAGAATCCAGAATAATTTGGAGTTTAATTCTTCTGAGACATTTCATAACGGCTGTTCGAGAATGGGAAACTGTTTAATGTGACACCCTTACCGCAAAAATGACGAAAAAGGTTTCAAGGTTAGCACGTATATATGTACATGTGCAGAACTCAACCACGTGCTTATGTTTATGTTTATGTTGCTGATGATTTATAACCATGAGCAGGAGTGTTACAGTCATGACTAATTTTCTTGCTCTTTACAATCATTGATGCGGATACAATTGCTCCGGACATGATCCATCATAGATTTCTTATCATTTTTTTTCAAATTTCGATGCCTGCATACATAGTATGCGCAAAAATTGCCAAAAATGCCCTTGTAACCTCGCAGTGAAATAAACTGATTTGCTGCACCCCGCACCCACGTGAAGTGAGCGGACGCATTATTTCACAGTTGAATAATAGGCCATTTAGGTCCCGCAAATGCGTTAAATAAACGCGGGTTTAGGTCACGCAGTGCTATAAAATAGATTTTCGATAATCATGGTGTATATGCATTCGTGTTTGTTTCTAATCGAATAAATAATGCGGCTGCTGAACGAGTCACTGTGGTCATTCATTAAACAATGTTTCGACGACTTGTTTGTCGTCCTCTTCAGGTCATCGTCAGCAACTCCACAGCATAACCTTCACAGGTTCCGATCTAAACAGGTGATCCATCAAACACTGTGTCATGAGTTGAATTTAATGAGTTGAAATTTAATATCATCATAAAAAGTACCAAATGGTTCAAAAATCTGATACCAATAGGAGAAATGATGGTGATCTTATTAGTTATGTACAAATTGTGACTCGATTGTTGATACTACCTGTGAAGTTTATGATGTGAAGTTGCTGACGATGACCTGAAGAGGACGACAAACAAGTCGTCGAGACGTTGTTTAATAATTGACCACAGTGACTCGTTCAGCAGCCGCATTATTTATTTCATTAGACGCCTATTCGATTCACTCGAGAAGTACTCGGCGGATCGCACCAGTTATGGTCAAGAATAATCTTGGATGACTTCAATGGCTTTTTGAGCCAAAATTGAAAATTTTGTCTTCAATTAGACTCCAGTCCCCTGAACGCCATTGATATCGATTCTGATCCCGTGAGAATTTAAAGAAATCAATTCTATTCGAAGGACTCTCGACGGAAGATGTTTGTTTATGTTGGAAAACTATGTCGAGGTAGTCCCGAAACATATCCCAGAACAATTCCTGACGTTCACGCAACTCGACCTATCGCAATGTTCCGACTTACCGTGAAGAATGAACGTATGGCGACGGAGCTGATCACTCATGTCCATGATGCGATCAAAAATAGCATTGACTGCAAAGGCAACAAGAGTTTGATTACAAAACTGCGGAGAGGAAGAATGAGGTTCTTACGAAGGAGTCAGCATGAGGACAAAGAGGAAGATCAGGACGGGGAAGGGATGTAGTCCCAACGGGCGTTAACGAGCTAGTAAATATGATGGCAGGCGTTGGCCAAGTGGACGTGGATTTTGTAGAAGTAGTGGATGCTGGTCTGGTGCACCCAGGTCGTCGACTGCATATGTGCGTGTATTTGTGCGTCCGAGCAAGAGCGAGGATCTCCCTGCTGGCGTGTTGATTCGTACGTCCGATTTTTGGTGAGTCGAGCAAATCTGCCGACAAGATTATTACAGTGCTGTGGCAGATTCTCATCTCAGAGTTTGTAAAGAGCCGCCGTATAATTTTCCACCTACCGAAATAGCCGCCACTCTGACGTCTCTTTTCGGACCCATCCGCCTTATTATCTCCAATGATGAAGGCATGGGTTTCGAAAACAAGACACGTTATGAGTCTTTCATCTTGAAATTGGAACAATGTTCCTCAGAATGGAGGAAGAAATGATGTTTTTCAATTACCATCGACCTATTTTTTTGCCAAATTCCTTACGTTTTTGATGAGTTAGAGAATTTTGAACCGAATATCTCTGTGCAGTCTTCATTTTTGATGACGAAGTCATCTTCTCGCGCGTTGAGTTTTGTCTAACATGTGGACACGAATATTCGTAACGCGTGGATGCGCGCGCAACTCCCCATGCGTCGTGCGTGTTATAGTGCAATGTGTGAGTAGGAGTATTACGAAGTAGTGAGATGATATGCAAGCATTGGCAACATAGAGATATTACAAGCATTGGCATGATGGTATTGCAAGTCAAAGTGCAGATCAAAAAGCTAGTAGTGCCCTATTGTATCGCAACTCCTGCTGTGGTGCTTGCGATTTTCAATATAAGCACAGCAAAAATTGTCAGGAATTGGATATCTCGAGAGGGTGTGCAATACGACTTTTTTTACCACTCAGAATGTGTTTATCACGTCAAAATAGGTCGGAAAAGGTATTTAGGACCGGCGATTAGCTCCAAATGTGCGTGCACGGCGATAAAAACACTCTATCGCCGATTTCCATCATTTATTTTGGAAGAATTGAGACAGTTCGGCTCCAATCCATCAAAATTAGACGTAACTTAGTGCATTTTGAAGGTCTCAAAACAAGCTTTAAAATGAGCTGAAGCACATTGAAAATTGTTGAGGTAGACCAAAGTTATTAAGAAAATGGTTTAATGGGGGCAAGTTGGGTACACTGACCTCATCATCTATATTGTTGGAGAAGTAATCGTCACGAAAGATGAGAAAATTATCGGGAATATTTTTGAAGCAAATATGAGCCGGCGAAAGATTGAAATTTGGGAAATTGTTGGTCTCACTAAATTCTGAGCGACTCAGTCATCTAACCCCATAATCAACGGAAATAAATATTACGTAGCAAAGAAAATTGAAAAATTGAGCTGCATGTAGCAAATTTATTGAACAAACTCCTATGACTTCGTCATCAACCGCGCGTTCTCCGGACGCACACCATTTTTTTACTGATGTAGAGTGTGATGTATTAATTGAGAAGTTGTGAAATCGCCTCCTGGAAGCTCCTTTCTTCGGATAACCACATAGATATCAAAGAATCAATCAAACACAAGTATAACCATTTCCGACGGCACACTAATCCAACTCATCCCTTCAACGTATCGAGCAATCAATAGGTTCATAAACAAGAACCGCTTAAAAAGCATGAGCGTCACATTCAAACTGAAATGAAGCGTAGAGTATTTTAATCAGGCTCAAACGTCAGAAATTCATTCGATACTTGAACGCAAAACATGCATTTGACTATTTGAAGCTGTGCAACAAAGATCAGTCAGACATGACAGACCTATCTGGTGTTCAGGAACAGCCCATTGGTCAGAGACAATTGTATGAAGCATGAGTTTTCAATAGTGATTTTCTGGTAGGTTAATCCAAGATGAGAATTCTCCATAAAATATATGCTTTTTGCGTGGAAATAATAACGTTATTAGATTTCGGGGTTTGAATTGTGAATGCTCTCACAATTGTCTAGCTGGGTTCATCTCAGGATGAGAGCGCTGATTAGCTCCATCCCGGATGATCTAAAAACCAATAAAGGAAGCATGATACTTTCCGATCTTGGGTAGGTGTGGGAGTTCAAATAAAGGCTTACAGATTATTATGTGGAATGATTCCACTCGTTGGGAATCACAAGGCTCTCATTCTCGAAATACATCCAAAATTATCAGAACTATCGAAATACTATCGCCCATCGAAAGCATTCTCTATAGATTGTCCATAAGAGGAGACCCCCTCTCTGTCGTTTTGAAAATAGTGGGAATCAAAGAATCCTCGGGATACCTATCTTTTACTTTGAAGAGAGCGTGAGATGGCCCTCTTGGTTTGATCTTGGAGGTCAATTTCAAGGTTATCTAGAGGTCAACGCGACTTCCTCATGCGTGAAAGCTTCTTTCAACATCGGAATCTGGATGAACTCGAGAAGTCGTGGATATTTCGGAGGAAACCCTATTTGACTAGGCAAGACAAAGGGGGTTCAATGTCATAAGCCGCAAACTTTCCAAGAAGAAGTCTTCTCGTGAAGAAATTTGATGGAAGAGTTGATTGCAATCGTATCTGAAGCTAGAGTGAGGTCATGATCTTGCATTTTCTCTTGAAAACAATCCTCAAGGTCATTCAAAGATCAAATTGGTTTTTATTAAAAGAATGTATTACTTTGTTCCATGCACATACAAGTATTCCATTTTTCGATTCATTATGTTTCACATTTGAGAATCTGAAGTGAAGAGCAAATGGATTCATTGCGAAAAACCGATTCGTCTCAAAGGACCTGAGAAATGATCTTTAGAATGAAACCAATTGTGCTTTCATTAGATGCAGTTCTGGACCCAACGTTTTCCTACAAAAGCCTTGAATTTAAACCTACTGTTTATTGACCAACTTCTATCCCGATAGGGTCGACCAAATTAAAAAATGTTTCCTACTTGATCATGACTTCTTTTGTACGTCCAGGAACCAAATGTATCCAAATGACATTGGAATGAACCTTCGGTTGAAATCAAGATCACCATTGGACGTCCTTCTCAATACAAGGGATTCGGGATGTCAGGCCTGACTTTGGTGCCATCACCGGATATTTTACAAACTGTCCGACTGCCAACATCTGACGTTCAAATTTCAGCGCGCTTATAAAACTGTATGAGTAAAGTGGGCAAAATGTATTGTTCCAAGTACCCGATAATAGAAATGAACTGCAAAATTTATCTCTATTGTCAGATACCTGAAATAAGATTACCGACTTTGTTTTAGGGTTTTCATTGAAGTCCATTTTGGATTTTGTTGAACTTCGTTCAGTCCTATTTGATGAGCTATTTCGTCATGATTTTTTGAATGGATTGACGTGTGCATCGCACTTCTATTTTTCAATAAATAATGTTGCGACTTGATTCATCCTTTAGCCAAATGTATAAGTGGAAATTTTACAGAAACCTCGAGAGAAACTTTCAAAATTCCAAAGCTCTGAGTCACAAGAACAGACGCCAAAAATAACTTGAAATCATAAATCTAGCTCACAAATGTCAAATTCGCAAATATGCGAATTTGCTCATTTAATTGACAGACACGTCATAGTAATTATCCCGGAAATTACGAACTCAATTTATGCTAAAACGATAACCCAGAAACTTGATATTATTTTGCAGTAACGTAATACTTCATATTCCCAAATTGAATAGCTGGTTCGCAAAGATGCGAAATCAAGGAAAAAACATCATTAAGGCGATGCGGTCACCGTGCACGCTGAAAGTTTTTCCCACTTCTCTCCGATATTCTTGCGATTTGGACTAAACGAGGAGAAGACGAATACTTATTATCATCTAATTCGAGTTCGTCTTCTCGTCGCTTAGCTCAAATCGCAAAAGAATCGGATAAAAGTGAGAATTACAACGTGCCTATATTATAGATTAGGAGGTGCTTGCGATCAAGTTATTCCCACTTTTCTCCAATTCTTTTTCGATTTGAGCTAAACAATGAGAAGACGAACTCAAGTTAGATGATAATAAACGCGGGTCTTCTCGTCGTTTCACCCAAATCGCAAGCAAATTTGATAAAAGTGCGAATAACTTTCAGCGTGCACGGTGCACGGTGACCGCATTGCCTTAAATTCCATCCAATTGCTCCGTGAGAGTAATAACTCATAATATACAGACCAAAAGCAATAGAGTCACATAGTTCGCATTTATGCGTATTTGCACCACGTTAATAACCGAATCACAGCAATCATTACATAAAGCAATCGCTCATCCTAGAGCATTCATCAGAACACGTAATCCACAAATATGCGAATTCGACAAACTTTAAAACAAAAGTACCATATATTTTGGAGATCTCATGCGATCGAAAATCAACTCATTTGCACGTACTGACAAACTAGCAAACTTGCGAATTCGCCTTTGCCTATATAAAGCCGAGCCATCTTGGCTCGGCAGCTTCAGTCCGCTACGGACAGTCATTCACGTCAAACCTCTCGTTAAAGACACGTCACCAGGCCCGTCGGCACTCTATCCGACGGCCTCCGGACCGACGTAGCCCGATCATCCGACACCGCGCCACCTACCCAACGCCACCCAGCTCCGACGCCGAGCCTGCGGGAAGTTGTATACGGTCGTGCCCCGGTCTTCGCGATGATCGCGTTATGTTCACATAATTTCATGTCAGTGTAGTGCATCATGGACGAATGTGTGTGTGGGTGTGTTCTTAGTGTTTCGAGCATCGGCAGTCGAGGCATCATTTAATCTCAAATCGATTCGCCTCATTCGAATTCCCGTGCCCGCTCCTGCTCTTACGAAATCATCCAATCAATTATAACCAACAATATATCCAGTGTCTAGTGTCAGTTCATTCCACGGAGTGCCAGAATCGGAATTGCTTGCTTTTCACAATGGAACGGAACAACCCTTCAGGTGTTCCTAAAAATAAGTGCAGTGAAGATGCGTGCGGGATGTGTGAAGCTCGGAAGCTTGCCCGTTCAGGAGCAATGATGGCTGCTCCATCCAGCCGTTCAGTTACGGGGCCTTCCGCCCAACCCAAGCCATCCGCAAGCACTCCGCGCCGCCAATAAAATCTTTGCCGTCGGGTTATTCTCACATCATTCTCTTATCGCTTCACGACCAAAGCACGATTCGTTACCGGAAGCGGACCACATGGTATCGTTGTCATTGACGGGTGCACGAGAGGCGTCTCAGACACTCGACGCTAACACTCTGCACAAGTCGGGTACCGTCAGGATTTCGTTATGGAATTGGTCATTGGATAGAATTCAACGAAATTCAACGAATTTGGAAATGGATCTCATTAAAATTCCTGCTTTGTTTACATACACATCCATTAGCGCGCCGATGTTTGAACGTCAAATGTTGGCAGTCGAACAGTTCGCAAAATAACCGGTGGTGGCACCAAAGTCAGGCCTGACGACTCGAATACTTGATTCATCGTTTTTCGTTATCCCTGACCGTTTCCAAAATGATAGCGGGGTCAAGGTGTATACATACTTCATGGATAACCTGTACAGGTGATCTGTAAGATCAATACCAAATCTCAACAGTACAAGGCTCTGAACCCGACCAGTCAAATGACGTGGTGAATGCTCAATGAGTTGGTGATCATTGTAGTTGTATTGTGACGAGTAAATGGTACTGCAATTTTGAATACGATAGTTCTTATTCATGAGCCTGAGACGAATCTATTGTCAACAAGATGAGGCTGTTCCATCGTACTTTCGATCGTTATCTTTTCTTAGGGTAGGTAATAATACCACTGAATGGTGATTGATACTGGGACAACGCATGGTGTGTTCGTGAGATTTCTCGAAATACAAACGTTTTTATACTCACTATCTTTCCTCTCCCAAGTCGCAGAATACCATAAGGCCCTCGTTCATGCCCTCGCGATGTTAATCTCTCAGCAGCCAGTAAATTGTCCAAACGCATCTCATCGGTCTTTCTCCCATGTATTCAGAGAGTAGCCGTGAGTGATACATTAACCTATGCCCAGGACGACGTTGGCGCCTCGGTTAACACAAGCTCCGCAATCTAGTGAGCGGTAGTATCCGCTGCTACACAGATTCGCGTCTCGACTAAATCTTTTAGGAGAAGCAAAGAAGCAGAGTAGAGTGAAAGAAGCCTTCACAGGTAACATGATTCAGCGTAGGTGCTATAGGTCAGATGCTGCTGCTGCTGCTGCTTGGACGGGGGCCGCCTTTGATATTCAAATCGTCCGCGGGTGGATGGGGTTCGGAGTGAGGGCCTGTACTACTGCCGCGCGACCACACAAGGAAATTTGGCACTGGCTTAGGTGCCGGGCGACGCGTCTCGTGTCTGGCGTCTGATACAAGGGGCTACGGTATACACGGCTCTCTCCCTGCTTTACCGCGACCACCGCGCGTTTTGCCACTTTTACTTTTTGACTTTTGACGCCACTGCTCGCCACCTCACGTGGCAACGCAATTATCGCGCAGACTGATCAGTGAGTCAGGCAGGCACTCTGGATATAGAGATCGTCGTCGTCTCTGCAGCGTCTGACATCTTCCTGCGATTCGTGAGATGATGCCGGATTGCGCTTCCTCTGGCTTGTTTGAATAGTAATTAGGAGACCGCATAATTTTTGCATGATTAGGCTACTTGCAAGTTGGCCAATCCCAAACAGTGATGATGGGGCGAAAATTTGATGGCAGCGTGAGGGTTTTACGAATGTGGTTCTGAGGCGCGGTTTTTGAGTAAGAGCGTCTGGGCTATTTGATTTGATTTGATCCACGAGTATGCGGTATACGTGGGCATTTCGACGAACAATGAGCCTATGTATTCAATCTCTAATACAAAATCCGTAAATTCAGTCCCGGCACTTCTTGTTCACCTGGGCGACGTCTCGACGTTCGGAGAGGAAATTTACGGCTGTATTGGACTTTTTCGTTATCTCCCTGTGGGCTTACTATGAGAAATATTCGATATAATCCTCGAATTGGGGCTATCCCAACAAGTGTACTCGGTACCTTGACGCCCATAATTGATACTAGAATTTGGGCTACACCAGGCTATTTTATGTTCCGTGCTCGAGTAGTCTGATTCCAATGTATGAACGCCTTTGATAGACTGATTGTCTTGTGCAACTCACATAGTTCGAGAGCTTGGAACTCATTCATGGTATTTGAGCTTCTTAGTATGGGACAACAACGAACGTTCGATCCATTCCTCCAAATTTGACTCCTTGCGCATAGGCAATGCACTCATTTCCACCACACACATGCAGTGTGTGTGGGGGGGGGAGGGGGGGGGGTTGTGTACGGGCAATTTCGGAAGTTTCCTTTGCTGGAGTAGGTGATGGTATTATTTTTCCTCGGCCACAGGTGCGCCCTCGACGCTCAACGTTGGATATCGATGAGTCATAGAAGTTAGCTCTCTACTCTTTGGGGAAACAACATTCAGGACTGACTCATTTTATCTTTGAGAACGCTGTTTTAGAGAAAACTTCGAGACTGTTCCTCTCCGGCTCATTCGGTATTTGTGAATTTGGGCTTCGCCATCAAGGCTTTGGATGAATGTTCTTCATTCTGATCTTTCTGTACTGTTTCAGCCAAATTTTGACCTCCTCTTCTAATCTCCTTGCAAGATTAAGGGGAATATTCACTTGGTCACATAATCAGCAGTCACGTCAGAAGTTCATTTAAATATCAATGTGTGGCGTTTTGAGTGAGAAATGTGAATTGCAGGATTGTAGGAGCAGTCTTGGGTTATCAGGGATCACTCCTGAATCGATTTGTACTGTGAATGAAGACCTTGATGAGGATGTTGAACTTGCAATCTGAAATAAGGGTAGTCCGGAATAGATGTCCACCGTTTTGAAAGTATTTATTGAGAAAATCGTGGAATCAGTCGTGAAAATCGGTCCTCATTCATACGTTAGATTAGTTCAACAATAGCAGATCGAACAATCGAAAACAATGGCTGAAGATAGATGGAACTTTTTGGCCATACACTGTGGCTCTGCTCAGATTCGGTCCATTGCACTGGGAGATGCCATCCAAATTCGGATGCCTGAACATAGCACGAACGTTTACGCTCAATCAGAAACGAATTATCCTACGTTATAGTACTTCTTTGTTGCTATACTATTGCTGTATTGTGAACTTCATTGCTCCTCATTCACTCGACTTAAGAGTGTTTTTGTTGAGTTGGGTGTGAAGGTGGCACAAATATCAAGTGTTTGTCAACCCATTGGAACCCAATCTAGTTTATATTTCATTGCCATTTCATTGCTCTCAGAATCCGTTCCGATCGTGCCTTTAGAGCAACTTCCGGCGAAGACATGAGTAATCCTGCTGACTTCAATGTGGAGCAAACGCAAACATGTGATGTTTGTCAACCTAGTGGAACCTATCTTAGCTCGTGTTCTATTACTACTCATTATCCTAAGAATCTGCGTCGAGTATTACCTTGATGCACGCATCGTCTCACGCATTTAATGTTGCCATATGTAATTACTCTCTTGTCTTCGGACAAATAAAAGACATCAATATCTCAATATCTTCAATTTTTAGACTATGAACATATCAACATCACTTCAAAATATATGGCTACTGTCGCGATAACTTACCCGGAACGTGTTACGGCCTTGCATTTCGACAAGCGAGCTCGAAATCATTCCATTCAGATTCTTCTACATGTGATATATCGGAATACATTTGAGAATGAATTTTCAGATCGATCCGTTCACTCCTGTTTTTCATTTTTGAAGATTAAGGGTCGAAATGTCAGTTCCGTGCATTGTTACATTGGGATATCGACGTATACCTTCAGCACTAGCGTCAGAGTAAGAGTCGCTAAGGGTATGCTCAAATCTTTTCCTCGAAGTAAAATGTTAAACCAACTATTTTTCATAGGTATTATGTCCAGAACTCGTAGTTTAGTCTCCAAGCCGTGTACCTCAATCTTGTTATGGGATTTTCATTATCGATGAGAAATTTTTTTCAAATGCTCACAGAGTATCATAAATTCACTCTACGAGACGCCGACGATCTCGATGGCCAATTATGCGTGTATTGTTTCGCACTGTCGATATATTAGAATTCCAGAGGCGATGACGACGGAAAGCAAGGCGGGATATATAGAGGGCGATCATGGCGAGTGATGAGCTATTCCGGCCACACGCAGAATGCGCAACCATCGGACTTGTTCGAGCTCGAGAAGAGCCAATCGATCAATTCTGCCCCTCACTTTGCACGAATCCACTCCCACGATCTCGTTTCACACGAATACGGGGACTGAGGGCAAGGACGACAACGAAACTGTGGGAGTATAAGTAAATCTGCCGCGCAACGCAGGAGTGCGTACTCGGTGAGCACGTTCAGTCGCCTCGACTGAATATCCCTGTGCCCACCTTTCGACATGTCCGTATTATTTCGTGATCAACGCATCATCCGCTCTCTTTCTACCTCCCCTTCTTGCTTTGACATTGCTGAGAGAGCTTGGTTTTTCTCCTTCTTCCATCTTTTCAACAAATGACTCGATCACATCTTCCAGGATGAGACAGGGGTAGCGCTACTTGGGCACGAGACGAGGATGCTGATTTTCTGGTCACCAGATACTGTTTTTCATCTGTTGAGACCAAATGCTCTCAAAAATCATCAAAAACTTAACCAAAGTCGCCAGAGGCATGATCCAGTGGAACAACCTGGCTTATTTCAAAGGATATGGCACTCTCAGAATACCAATATAAGCATTGAAGAGTTAGAGTCGGATCCATTGATTTCACAGCCATTCGAGAGAATGTAGTTACGCGCTTCTTCCGAATCACGGTCAAATTGTTGGTGCACTTGCCGTACAAAAACTTGAATAAAACCCCAACATCAACTCCCATCACTCTCAACATTCACGAGCATGCTGATGGGTACCGACTGAAAGATATCCCATAGCGTTAAAGTTGTTTTACCCAGGCTCAGGAGCTCTGTACTCGCTCAATATGGATGCCCAAGGATACGAAGAGTCTAAAGTCACTATATTAATGTTTAGGAACCTAATTAGGAGGTAGAACATGTTCCACTAGTCAAATCCCTAGAAAATGTGTTTCCGTGCCACAGGGAATTTTTGGAAATATTTTCATCGCTAATTACGCCCTTCTCCCTAACTGCACCAAACTCACGACCTTTCTCCAAAAAGTTACGCCCTTTCAGATTGAGTCACTCAGCAACTTACGGCTTTTCAGAATTCGAACATGTTGGTTACGCCCTCATTCTATATTATCGAGAAGGTATCGCAGAAGTTACGAGGGCGTGATGGCATTTACTCCCTTTTGAATCTTTTCTTCTGCATGAATGCCCTTTTGATTCTTTTCGATGCAGTTACGCCCTTTCTTAATATTCCGAAAGACTTATCGGAATAGTTACGCTCTTTCGAAAACTTTCTAATGCGGTCGCACCCTTTCTGGGATTTGGTGGTGAAGTACCGTGTTTCGCTTATTGTAAGACCTGGCCTATAGTTTTTTAGAACTGACTGACAAGGAGGGGGTCAGGCCTTCGGATCACGGATTTGCCTGAAACTTAGGGAATAGTCTTCTTTTGGTACAGAAAGAAGATATTCAAAACCGCGCTTGCCAACGCTCAAGCGTTTCTGAGCTACAGCATACGACCCATGCATTACAATATACCCATATTCATCAAAAATGTTATAGATAGATATACTGTAATGCATATGTTTTAGCCTGTAGCCCAAAAACGCTTGAGCGTTGGCAAGCGCGGTTTTGGATATCTCCTTTCTGTGCCAAAAGAAGACTATTCCCAGAGTTTCAGGCAAATCCGTGATCCGAAGGCCTGACCCCCTCCTTGTGAGAGGCCCTATATTCAAGATAGGCCTTATTCTCGAGATAGGTTTTATATTTCCAACCCCGGAAGATATGACTTATCCAATTTTTGATGAGCGAGAATTGATGTCAATGAATTCCATTCATCGAATTCATCAAGTCTCATTGGAATAGAAATAAAAAAGATATACTGTTATGGAAAAATATAATAATATGAATCAAAATAATTGAAAGCCCAGCCAAAATTCGTCCGTCAGCATCTCGCGTACCCGATTAGAAATATGTTCAAAGGGCTTGAAGATTTTATCAAATCTTGATTCAGTTTTTTATCAAGACTTGATCAAGAAAAAAAGTCCAACTTGATCAAACTTGATTATTATCTTGATGTTTGGTCGTAAGTTTACCTCGTGCTGTAGACAACGCGAAGCAAATCGCGCCTGTGTTGCCTATTATTGTTGTAATTCTGTGGCCCCAGAGGAATTATAATCATTTGCAACTCTTCGCAGACTTAGAAAAGACACGCGTGATGCTGTTATTATTATTATAATATTCTGAATAGTAACAGAGACTCCGACAATCTTTTAAGTTGGGTGTCTTTAGGATATCCTATCTGTGCCTAACTCCGTGAAAAATGTATGTAATCCTTTATCACGCGAGTCTCGTATTTCCAAGAGAGTCATGAATACTGGAGCAACCAAACCTCAACTGCAATTATATATTGATGGAGTAGTCGCATTCCGAAAAAGTGATCCTAGATATTCAAATATCGACCAAGAATTCCGTAGAGGAGTGAATTACAGTTCATTCTCAAATTTGAGTTCAAAATTGAAATATTGATAATATCGGATTTGAGGTTAAGTTGAATTTGTCAACACATAGTGACCCTATAACTCCCTAAAAACTTCAAGTGAGAACGTCAAGTTTGATCAAGTAGGAGTTTTTTTCTTGATCAAGGCTTGATAAATTTGATCAAGCCTTTGGTCAAAACTTGATCAAGGCTTGAAGTTCATTTCTAATCGGGTATCGGGTTGCCTGTTAGGAAGGGTTGAAGTGTGATGGGTTGATGGAGCGGTGGGTGGGTGCGGTGGCGGATGAGTGTGTGTGATCGGATGGATGGGTAAGTTGGTCTGTCGTGGTGGTGATGGTGGTGGGTGAGTAGGGAACGCTACAACTAAGGTAGTACTCGCACATAGAGAGTAAGCACTCACGGTTGGTGATGTATCCATGCCGGGAGCCCTGTGCTAAAAACTCAGGCCTCCCTGATACGCACTGACCACAGCACGTGCATGTTTTGAACTCACTGACATCCTAAGCGCGCGCTCGCGCACGCACATCGCGATTGAACGTCTGCTTCTCCGGTTTCTCCCTCGAACTCTTGTACTTTTCTTCTAAGTTAAAAAGTAAATTGATCGGTCACCCATATGTTTTTCGACATTAGCTTGTTCAAAAACATTTCATCTATGTAATTGAATTTCGGATTACGAATGATGCGATGTTTCGATGATTATCCCATAAGAACACGTGTGTAAGAGTGGAATGTTCGTGATTTTTTTGAGCGGGGAGAAGGTCGGCAACCCCCACTTTCAAAAACGAAGATCGATTCGACGACATATGAAGTATACTTTTTTTCCATGTGTTCAACGGTCGTCGACAGTCAATGGACTATTACAACCGGGGCGGTTCTCGTGGGTTTAATATTTTGTGTTTCATCGTGGCAAGTTTGAGATCCGGACACTCACCATAACCTAATTCTCTCCTTATTTGCCCGAAAATCATGCCAGGGAGGGAAACCCATGGAGCGAGGGAACACTCCTGAAGGGAGAAAATCTGCTCCGAAGAGTTCGGCACATTTACCATGCTACCCTTACGGTGCTCATGCCACATTCCGTGAGCATGAATACCGCAATTGTAACATTTGGTGCGTCCTGCTCACGTTGCTGAGGTGTAAGTGCCAACTAATCGATCATAAAAGTCAGCTCGTCAAGGTTGATTAGACCGAGATGGTCAGTCACCTATTGAATTACTAACCGTCAAACAAAATATTTGAAAATGTCCGGTATCTCAAGGTGTCCGCTATTTTGAATTATACGTTAACCGAGGTTCTACTGTATTCAGAAAGTGGCTTATAGTAGGTGAAACACAGTACTGTTTTTGCGGTCTTGGGAGACCAGTTGTGAAATTGCATATATCGAGAGGAAACAGGATCTTAGCCAGTGGGCCTCAGAATTCTGTGAGCTGTGCTGATGTACTGCATTTCTTAGTTGGACCAATTAGGCATCGGTTCATCAATCACGTGAAAGTAAGATAATGCGACACCCGTAAGCGATTCCGAAACTATTGGGTTATCGGACTCCACACAAATGGTGCCTACATTCGATAATCCGAATTCCGACCGCAGGTTCCATGTTTTAATCACTTCTTTGGCCGATAAACAGTTGGAACTCGGACTGTCAGTGGGATGAAGCATAAATGACATATTGTATCATGCATTGCCAACCGGTACACCCTTCACAGTTCATTCAGATTTATCAGCCCATGCATATTCACCTCTAATAATCTTCAGTGCGGGATTGATCGACTCTCTCATCAAAACGTGCGCATCAATCAGCGACTATTCATTGGTCATAGGTAGTCACTTTGATTAAGATGGTGACCAATTGGAGGAGTAGGTAGGGTGTCAACTTAGTGTGTGGCTACATTGTGCTACAAGTGACCGTCGGCGCAAGTTCCAGTGCACGCAGCGAGACGCAGATCATCCGCGGCTTGCAAAAAAAACGAAGAGAAGAAGAGATTGAGGATGATCGAGAGAGAGAGAGGGAGGTGGACAGAGGGACAGGCAAGAAGGGGAAGAGGGGGCCAGAGAGGAAGCCAGAGGACCACCCGAGTTTCGAGGTGAGTGCGAGGTACCCTGTAATCACGCAGTGCCGAGCCACGCACGCGCGAGCCGACAAACTAAACCAAAAGAGATAAAGATAAACAAAGAATCGAGCCTACGAGCTGACGGGGGGATATCGTAACGTAGGCCCCCCTCGAGAGATGGAATAAGAGGCCAGATCGTCCTCGCGCTTGCTCTCTTGCACGGGCCACTCCCGACAGTCCCGGCTCGCCAGGCCTCTCCTCCTCGTTAAGTATGACGTGAGATCGCTTCCTTGACCATGTGCAGTAACTACATTGTGCTCCCTTTCTCTCTTCCACTCACTGGCTTTCTGCATTCGCCACATCCACGCGGGCATCTCTTATACTATGCCTGATGTCTTGCTCGCTCACCTTTTTCCTCCCTTCTTGTGATCATCCTCTCACCTCCTCCTCAAGATTCGTCTCTGTTTCTACTCACAGATTGTTTCGCGAATAAAGTTGTCCAGTTGTGTCTACTTCCACAAAAGCTCGACGGCCCCAAGCAAGCCCATAATACTTTTTCTGCCCTCAATCATATCATCCTATGAGGATACTTTTTCCCTTGGACGCGCTCCTTCTGAACTCGCTTGCATCCTCCACTTTTGCAGAGCTGGGCTGGCTACTATCACCAAAAGTATTCTTTGAACGCTTCACTGCACTTCACCATGGCCCTAGTTCTGATGCATCTGAACATCTGGTGGCCCATTCTTCTACATTGTGTTCATCGTAAAGTAGACATGTACGTGTGCCTTGATATACCCGCACCTGTGGAATTCGTTGCATGGGTGCATGTTCTAGGGGAATCATCTATACTGTTCGAGTCAATCGAATTGGCCATGGGAAGTACCCTAGTGGAAATCAAATCAGTTGAAACCCACTTGAGATCAGTCCCCGATCAGTTTCCCCTGATCGGGAACTGATCAGTGTGCTAACGCTCGTGATGACCGGGGACTGACTGGAGACCATGAACTGCTCGCAAAATTTGCAATGCGTGTGTTGTCTGCTATGCGTGCTGCTCAGCTGCTTCAACTGAGGTTCCATTGCGGTCGGATTTTCTCGAGACTTGCTACTGAGTTTTCTCATACTAATTTCAAGAGAACCCACAACCATCATATTATTCGAGTGTGATACAAAAGCAGTCAGACGCAGATTGTGTAAACGCAAGGAGGCCTGTGTATTTGTCCTGAAAAATTTTAGAGGTTATGGGTGGGAAATAGTTGGACCCTGGAAACTTCATGAATTTTTATAAGAAAATATCATCATACTTAAAACGAAGCTGATTGAATCCGATCATTTCTGGTTTCATCTGGTGAGTAACTGTTTTGGCATTCTCACGTGAAATAATTATTACTAGCGTCATTGCCTCGCGCTGCTCGGCTTGTAAATGGTTCAGATAGGCGTATTGGCTCCTGGAAATGCTTGCAAATCGAATAAAATTAGTTTTCTAGAAGTAACACACTAATGCAATCACAGAACGTGTACCGAGTTAACTACAAAAAAAAAAAATTCGAACGAACGTAAACGCAACTACGCCCTCAGAATTCCTCCGATCACCTTATAAAGATATGGAAGAATAGCTCAACCCACCATGTCTAAATTCTGAAGAAGCGTGAGTCTGATTGATTCAATTTAGAAGACCGTAATTTTTCAAAGAAAGGCGTAAGTTAAACGAGATTCAGAAGAGAAGCGTAATTACCGATGAAAAATTCTTCAAAAAATCCCCCTCGCCACAGAAATTTATTTTCATGGGTTCCAACTATCAGAACATGTTCTTCTGTTTCCAAAATAAGTTCCTAAATATTAGTTACTCGATCCAGTTTAGATGGGGCAGCCAAAAAGGTCGATACGATGGATCTTCCCTGATCTGAAATTGATGATTCTAGGGTCAAAATAACGAGATACGTATTAGTTTGTTTTGTCTAAAACTTATCTATACAAAAGATATGCGATTTTTCAGTTCATGAGCCGAACTTCGATTTTTGTTCCTTTCGGGTCAGTAAAACTTAATGAATCAGTGGAGTCTTAGAATTTCCTCGGAAACTCACTTTCATATGGTCATGTTGTATAGGATAAACAAGGAAGGATTGTTATAGGGCTAATATAAAATGACAATTTGTTGGAAATGAATATTTTGCGAATAACTCTAAAAATTCGATTTCTCAATAATCTTGCTGGAACTTTTTTTTTGGTATAACTTGATTGCACAAAAATCAAGAGAAAACTAAAACAGTTCACTCTGTATGTCTGGCAGAGGAGCTATTAATTATTTCCAGTAGTGAACTGTTGAAAAATGATTTTTCTTGCACGTGCAATGCTTGCACACTAGAGTAGGCCAGGAAATGAAAATCTTAGAATTTCGACACGTTTGGGGCATAAAAACTTGTGTATTAACACATGCACAAAAATAATGTTAATACATGCTAACAGATGACATTTTCAGGTCCAGCAACAGACTTGAAATCTGAAACAAAAAAGATTCTTCCTCCTTGCACTTCTTCCCTCCAAATCGATGTTTTAACGGATAACGCATTTTCACCCACGAAGAAGCAAGATAATCTTAGTTCTTAAGGTATCTCGACTTCCCAAAAATGTTCTGGTGATCTTCGGAAGCAAGAGTACATGTGAAATATATCAATGGACGTTTTCAGATACTTTTTTTGCCATTTTTAAAAATATTCACCGATTCTGGCTAACTCATATCCGAGTTTAAGTACGTCATCGCTCTTGAAAATCACCGGGATCATTTTCAAGAGGCCAAATTACCTAAAAAACTTAGATTAAATTGATTACATAAAGGTCAAAATCCACCATTCGTCACGAAATGCAAGAGTGAAAAACCTTTAAATGACACTTTACATACATTTTTGTTTTAAATTCAAAGTCTCTGGTCAAACCTGAAAATGTCATCTCCCACCATACATCGAAATTTTTCTCGAGTGCATATATACTAGGGTGACACTTATTTCCCGACTTTTCTGTACCGGTAGGGACGCCCCCTAGATTTCAATCTTATGATAAAAGAAAATGAAAGAAATTTTTTTCAGATTTTTTAAGGCAGTTTTGATACTGCCGCAACGCACATGAATTTTCGAGTTTTGAGACACTTTTTCACAAAATTCGTTAGCTATGCTTGGCAAGCACTTGTTTTCAAAGAAGAATAGAGCAAACCGGAGCAAACCGGGCTGCATTTGCAAGTGACACTCAAAATTTTCATTCTGGGCCTTACTTCGTACTAAGATCAATATCACCAATGTCACCTGCTTGAGCCCATCGCGGATACACGTACTCTTTGAAGTTTAGCGAGTGTAAGAACAGTCGACGCAGAAAGAGGTGAGCTGCACAATATCATCGTGGACATTCACATCTGAAGAAAACATCGTAAGCGCAAATAATTCCATCAATAATTTGATTACTCGTTTTTCTGAAATCGATAGAATTGTGGAAACAGGAAAGTAGAAGGTGTTCGAGTGATTCGAATAGAATAGGAACATAATGAATAGAAAAACAGAATTTTCTCCGAGCCTTCAGAAAAAAAAAATGTACGAGATGGAATTTTTCCGGGCTTCGACAAAACAAATATATAAAAATGAAAATTGGAAAATTTCTCGGGATTTTGAAAAAACAAAAATATAAAAAATTATTCTATTTGTCAATATATTTTTCCGGAAATTATCGAAATTTCCCACCGTGAAGCACATCCTGAACTTGCCTTCATTCTTCTTAGTCTCACTTAGAGGAACGCTCAAACATACGCGCTCTCTACCAGAGCCACAGTCGTCTCCTCGCTGCCTTCAAAAACACATACGCGCGCGAGAAGCATCAAACAACGTGACACCAGAAAAGGAAAGGGGATTCTTAGTGATGCGCGCTCTCTCAACAGCCCGCAGTCATCTTCTCAAGCCCGTCGCGAACACACGTGCTCATAGAAGTTGAGCGAGTATAAAAACAGTTGACACATAATGAGGTGAGCTTGCAGAATATTATCGTTGACATCGACATCTAGGGAAAACATCGTACGGGTAAGTAATTCCATGAATAATTTGGTTAATCGTTATTTCTGAAATCAATATAGAACGAAAATATATTGGATAGAAATTCGGAATTTATCCCGGACCCTTAATAAAAAGAAAATGTGGAGAAAGAAAATTCAAAAATTTTTTGGAAATTGAATGAAAATTTTTTCCGGGGCTTCGACAAAACAGATAAATGAAAAATGAAAATTCGAAAATTTTTCGGGACTTTGAGAAAACGAAAATATAAAAAATTGTTTTTTTTTTCAAAAAATATTTCCAAAAATAATCGAAATTTCCCACTCTGAGGCACATGCTGAACTTGCTTTAATTCTTATCAGTTTCAGTTAGAGAAACGCTCAGGCGTTGGCGCTCTCTACTGAAGCCGCATTCTCCCCCTCCCCGCCTTCACAGACACAGACACGCGTCGAGAAGCATCACGACACCAGAAGAGGAGAGGGGATACTTAGTAGCGCGCGCTCTCTCAACAGTTCGCAGTCTTCTTCTTGTGCCCAGCGCAAACACGCGTATTCTATGGAGTCGAGCAGGTATGACCTTGCTGCGCAATTTCGAGCGGATGAAAATAAAAAAAATGGATTTTCTATCGAAGATTAAAAAAAAAAAACTCTCTTGCGCGCGCGATTTCGAGAGGATGGAAATAAAAAAATTGATTCTCCATCAAGAATTTGCCGAAAAAAATTATATTTTTTGCGCGACTTCGGGAAGATGAAGATAAAAAAATGGATTTTTCTTCAAAAATTTACAGAAAAAAAAATTATATATCTTGCGCGATTTTAGGAAGATGAAAATATTAAAAATGATTTTTCCATCGAATTTTTCCTGAAAATTTTTTTGTAACTCTCAACTTGCGGCATATGTAGTCACGCTACCGGAGGAGAGAGAGGAGAGTCTATCGGTTCGCGCGTGCCCTTGCCTGCCGCAGTCGTGCATACACTCCGCGCGCGAACACACGTGTGCCAGGAGAAGCAAGTTACACCTGCGAAGAGGAGCGGAGGGGGAAACGCGCCTCTGACGCACGTTTGCTCTCGCGCCGTCAGTTCTTCGCGTGCTCTCTTAGCGAGCACATCGAAGCCCAGGCACTCGAACGGGATACAACAGCGGAGCAGCGTCAGTGGAGTGGGGAGCTGCGGGTGGTGTACAAGACTCAAGCAGCACCATAGTAATTTAGAATTTTGTCGATCTTGAAGGACTTTTGTGGCGAAGAATTGATGGCAGCACCAATCTCTACGCATCCCTTCAATCACACACATCATGGTGAAATCAGAAGATGGCAGTCAAGCAGTTCTAGCAAAAGTAAGTACACCCAATGGTGCGCGTTGAGAATACTAATCATTCGAGTAGAAGCATTTTTGAAATCCGAAATAGTGATTAAGTCGTAATCTTTGAAGATCTGAATGATACACTATTCAATCAGTCCGTGAAGTCCATGAACGGAAATTAGATCAGTACAATTACAGATTTTTATATCATCCTAGAAGTACCAAGCTAGGAAAAATAAAAATTCGACTCATGCGTGATTTTGGGGAGATGAGAAGGAATAAGATGAATTTATCACGAAAATTTCTAGAGATCGAAAATTAAATTTTTGCGCAATTTCAAGTGGATGAGAATAAAAACAATGGATCTTCTATCGAAGATTGAAAAAAAAACTCTCTTGCGCGCGCGATTTCGAGAGGATGGAAATGAAAAAATAGATTCTCCATCAAGAATTTGCCGAAAAAAATTATATTTTTTGCGCGACTTTGGGAAGATGAAGATAAAAAAATGGATTTTTCTTCAAAAATTTACAGAAAAAAAAATTATATTTCTTGCGCGATTTTAGGAGGATGAAAATATAAAAAATGATTTTTCCATCGAATTTTTCCTGAAAGTTTTCTTGTAACTCTCAACTTGCGGCATATGTAGTCACGCTAGCGAAGGAGAGAGAGGAGAGTCTATCGGTTCGCGCTCGCCCTTGCCTGCCGCAGTCGTGCATACACTCCGCACGCGAACACACGTGTGCCAGGAGAAGCAAGTTACACATGCGAAGAGGAGCGGAGGGGGAAACGCGCCTCTAACGCACGTTTGCTCTCGCGCCGTCAGTTCCTCGCGTGCTCTCTTAGCGAGCACATCGAAGCCCAGGCACTCGAACGGGATACAACAGCGGAGCAGCGTCAGTGGAGTAGGGAGCTGCGGGTAGTGTACAAGACTCAAGCAGCACCAATCTCTACGCATCCCTTCAATCACACACATCATGGGGAAATCAGAAGATGGCAGTCAAGCAGTTCCAGCAAAAGTAAGTACACCCAATAGTGCGCGTTGAGAATACTAATCATTCGAGTAGAAGCATTTTTGAAATCCGAAATAGTGATTAAGTCGTAATCTTTGAAGATCTGAATGATACGCAATTCAATCAGTCCGTGAAGTCCATGAACGGAAATTAGATCAGTACAATTACAGATTTTCATATCATCCTAGAAGTACCAAGCTAGGAAAAATAAAAATTCAACTCATGCGTCATTTTGGGGAGATGAAAAAGAATAAGATGAATTTATCACGAAAATTTCTAAAGATCGAAAATTAAATTTTTGCGCAATTTCGAGCGGATGAAAATAAAAAAAATGGATTTTCTATCGAAGATTAAAAAAAAAACTCTCTTGCGCGCGCGATTTCGAGAGGATGGAAATAGAAAAATTGATTCTCCATCAAGAATTTGCCGAAAAAATTATATTTTTTGCGCGACTTTGGGAAGATGAAGATAAAAAAATGGATTTTTCTTCAAAAATTTACAGAAAAAAAAATTATATTTCTTGCGCGATTTTAGGAGGATGAAAATATAAAAAATGATTTTTCCATCGAATTTTTCCTGAAAGTTTTTTTGTAACTCTCAACTTGCGGCATATGTAGTCACGCTAGCGAAGGAGAGAGAGGAGAGTCTATCGGTTCGCGCGTGCCCTTGCCTGCCGCAGTCGTGCATACATTCCGCGCGCGAACACACGTGTGCCAGGAGAAGCAAGTTACACATGCAAAGAGGAGCGGAGGGGGAAAGGCGCCTCTGACGCACGTTTGCTCTCGCGCCGTCAGTTCCTCGCGTGCTCTCCTAGCGAGCACATCGAAGCCCAGGCACTCGAACGGGATACAACAGCGGAGCAGCGTCAGTGGAGTGGGGAGCTGCGGGTGGTGTACAAGACTCAAGCAGCACCAATCTCTACGCATCCCTTCAATCACACACATCATGGTGAAATCAGAAGATGGCAGTCAAGCAGTTTTAGCAAAAGTAAGTACACCCAATAGTGCGCGTTGAGAATACTAATCATTGGAGTAGAAGCATTTTTGAAATCCGAAATAGTGATTAAGTCGTAATCTTTGAAGATCTGAATGATACACAATTCAATCAGTCCGTGAAGTCCATGAACGGAAATTAGATCAGTACAATTACAGATTTTTATATCATCCTAGAAGTACCAAGCTAGGAAAAATAAAAATTCAACTCATGCGTGATTTTGGGGAGATGAGAAGGAATAAGATGAATTTATCACGAAAATTTCTAGAGATCGAAAATTAAATTTCTGCGCAATTCCAAGTGGATGAGAATAAAAAAAATGGATTTTCTATCGAAGATTAAAAAAAAAAAACTCTCTTGCGCGCGCGATTTCGAGAGGATGGAAATAAAAAAATTGATTCTCCATCAAGAATTTGCCGAAAAAAATTATATTTTTTGCGCGACTTTGGGAAGATGAAGATAAAAAAATGGATTTTTCTTCAAAAATTTACAGAAAAAAAAATTATATTTCTTGCGCGATTTTAGGAGGATGAAAATATAAAAAATGATTTTTCCATCGAATTTTTCCTGAAAGTTTTTTTGTAACTCTCAACTTGCGGCATATGTAGTCACGCTAGCGAAGGAGAGAGAGGAGAGTCTATCGGTTCGCGCGTGCCCTTGCCTGCCGCAGTCGTGCATACATTCCGCGCGCGAACACACGTGTGCCAGGAGAAGCAAGTTACACATGCAAAGAAGAGCGGAGGGGGAAAGGCGCCTCTGACGCACGTTTGCTCTCGCGCCGTCAGTTCCTCGCGTGCTCTCCTAGCGAGCACATCGAAGCCCAGGCACTCGAACGGAATACAACAGCAAAGCAGCGGCAGTGGAGTGGTGAGCTGAGCGTGCTGTATAAGGCTCACGTGGCATCAATCTACAGGCACTGCCCCATCAGGCGAATCACAATGAAATCGGAAGATGGCAGCCAAGCAATTATAGCAAGGGTGAGTACTCCTGACACTACAATTCCATAATTTGATCATCCTAGTTAGAGAAGCTTTGAAATTTACCATCAAATTCGAGTCATAGTTCACAATATTAGCATAGGATTAATGATTTCGAATCATACGCAGCCTAGAAAAGATATACAGATGATTCATTCTGGTTCAATAATCCCGCGCAATCCAGAATGAACAAAATCTCAGTAACAAATTTCCTCTTGAATCGTTGCGCGATTTGAGAGGTTTAAATTAAGAAAAATTCTTTCCCTCATTCATTTCCGTGGTATTTTTTTCAAATCCCCGTTTCGCACTACATATAACGGTGCACATTTCAGTAAATAACAACAGATGAATCTGCTCATTTTTTAAATGAGCCAAACTTGATTCCTAGAAAAGTTTGAAATGGAATCTAATCTTATTCACAGACCAATACCCACCAGAAAGTAGACCGTGGACAAATTGACACCAGTGCCGATTTCAAGCATTTAGAGTAATCTTGGAGAGGGACACTGGAGATCTGAAGGATAAAAACACGTATCGCGGTGGCAGAATTAAGAAGAATTTTGAAGAACAACGATGGAAAAACAGTAAAGTGGAATGCGACGAATTCACCCAATGTTCATATGTGAGTGCTACTGTATTAACAGATGATAAAACTTGGAAATTCAAGCTAAAAATATGTGAATTCTACAAATTGAATCACAATTTTTCAAACAACGTATTCGGATTGTACTTCAGCTTTTTCTATCTTCTCGTGAAGGTATAAAATCATTCATATCATGCATTCACTAGATGAAACTTTCAAGGATGATTTGATAATTTTAGGATACCCTCAAAAGCTTTTCACATGAAAAAATATCAATGTATTCCTATCATACACACACAAATGAATCTCACAACAACACCAGTCCTTCCACATTCCAAAGAGCAATTCCTACATTGCCAGTTGCAACATTTTCGTACAATGCCATGGCTCATATAGAGATCGAGACTATCATCTCTGAGATCGACAGACTACGAAATCATGTTGCCAAGCTACCGCAATTGTAGGGTCTTGTCTCGGAAGAATGTTGAAAAAAACAACAAAACACTAACGCCACTCTTCAAAAGCAAGTTGCTGGATTTCCTCTGATCTGAGCATCGCTCTGGCCCGACACTGGTAAACCAGAAAGACGTTTCAGTCTCATCTGATCATGTCTCCTTCAATTTTTGCGAAGAAGAGTTACATTTCCACAATATCAAAAAACACTATCACATTGATACTCGACATAAATTGGAAATCATGAAACAGGAATGATGAATTAGTATGTTGATATTTTCAACAATTTGTTAAACAGCAAAATATCGCCAATAGAAAAATATATTTCAATCTAATCGAAGAAGTCCTTGGAAGTTCCATCTACTCATGTAGTAATCTTTCCATTCGTTCCATCAGATGTAATCAAACTTTATCGACGGCCGAGAAAGCTTCTCTTTCCGACCCACTACAATGATTATGTTAATACAGATGTAATTCATCGACTAAAACATAGCAAATCTCCAAATTACCAACACTTACCATAAATTTCTCGAAATGATATGAAACCCACCACTGTTCAACCATTAGATGGTTTCCGTTGTATGTAAGGTTTTCACATTTAACTTATAACAGAACATAATGTGTTAATATTTAGATCTGAATATTTCGATAACGAAATCAGCTGGTTGGACATATGTCCCCAACCATCTATTCGTATTTATTCACTCTCTCTAACAATAAAATGAATCTATAGTGTCTTATATCGATATATATAAGAAATCTTCAATTTCGGAAAATTGGTTGTCATTTGATTCCAAAAGGGTTGATATGTTTCCGATTATGAAGATATTTAGATGAAATCTACAATATTATCAATTCGATTCCATTCTCTGTAAATGATGTTTATCGTAACCGTAAACTCGATGTGTCAGTGTTTGAATGCCATAGAAATGAATAAAAAAAATCATATGGTTGAGGGTATGTCCTCAACCATCCCTCGTGTCTATTTACTCCCCCTAACGAAATCATTCGAAGATAGCATATATATATTATTTGTATCAAGATGAATCAATATTAGAATCTCATTCTTTGAATAAAATAATCACATGGTTGGGGGTTTGTCCCCAACCACCTCCTCGTGTCCATTCATTTCCTCTAGTATTAAGAAATTAATAGCATAAAACGAACCATGATAGATTTTTTCAACTATCTTCATTTTCGAAAGGTTTCTTCGAGTTCAATTTCAGACGGACGAAAAATTGAATAGATAATTTTTCCATCAATTTCTCTATCACTCGAGAAAGGAGTCGTATTTCCCATATTCAAATGATAATATTTCCATATTTATCTTTATTCACATGATTCAATTTAGAAGTCATTCCATGATAAGATCAATTCATCCCCTTTATACATACTCGTAAAACTCCTCAAAATCACACCACTCCATCCACATTCCGAAGAGCGATTCCTACATTGCCAGTTGCAACATTTTTGTACAATGCCATGGCTCATATAGAGATCGAGACTTTCATCTCTGAGATCGACAGACTACGAAATCATGTTGCCAAGCTACCGCAATTGTAAGGTCTTGTCTCGAAAGAATGTTGGAAAAAACAACAAAACACTAACGCCGCTCTTCAAAAGCAAGTTGCTGGATTTCCTCTGATCTGAGCATCGCTCTGGCCCGACACTGGTAAACCAGAAAGACGTTTCAGTCTCATCTGATCATGTCTCCTTCAATTTTTGTGGAGGAGAGCTACAATTTCACTCAAAACAGAATACACTATCCACTTTTCACTCCAGTTTCTATTCAACGTCAGTTCAAAAACACATAATGGGGATGATAGATCAATATCTATAATCGCCTTTATAACTATCCAAATAATCTTCTACAAACAACAATCGTATCAAAGTAGCTTCATTGAGTCAAATACTTTACATAGATACAATTTTTCGACGACCTATATCATAGTCCGAAAGCAGAAACAACTTTTGTTGTGGATAAAACTCAATAAATGTTCTGAATATTCACGAATAATTAAGTGTCACAGAACATCATTCAAGCTCTTCCGGAACGACTTCATGTATCAAGTTATAGAGAATTCATTCACAAGAATCATTATAACAATCTCAAACTTATTGGAAGCCAATTTCAATTAACGTCGAAAATTTAAAGAACATCAGCGATGAGATAAAATTATGTTTCCATTAGCAAAATTCACCAACCCATCGCCCCTCGTAAATTCACTTCACTGATTGAGTAATGTATATTCGAGAGGGCATGACATTCGATTTCTGACGATTTTCAAACTCCAAATACACATTCAATTCAAATTGAATAAAAAGCTAGGCTGATACACTCAACATTGAGAGGAAATTTACAATCTTTAAACAATGAAAGATGGAATGATTTATTTCAGTAAATTATTTAACAATTAGTTTTCAAAATCAAATTCCTATCCCTCGAAGTCATTCCACGCAAATTCCATGAATTAAAATGATCCATCATCTACATCGATCATTCTATACAGAAATTCAACACATCACACTAACGCCACTCTTCAGAAGTGAGTTGCTGGATTTCCTCTGATCTGAGCATCGCTCTGGCCCGACACTGGTAAACCAGAAAGACGTTTCAGTCTCATCTGATCATGTCTCCTTCAACTTATGAGATGAAGAGTTACATATCCACTTGAACACTGTCCAAACCACACTAAACATTCACAGATGATGGATCAACATTCCTCCAATCGCAATGATTTTGAAAATTTAGTACAATTATTTGACACAAAATCTTTCTTCGGAGACCAGTTGAATTTGGAACAATTGTTCGATATCACTAAATCTTCCTTCGAAAACCACAGATATCAATTTTTTGAAAGAATGTCTGTCCCATCTCGAATAATACAAAACAATAATAAATATGAATGATAATAATAATCGAATAAACTCGAATACAAAACAATAATAAATATGAATGATAATAATAATCGAATAAACTCGAACATCCGAATTATGTCACATCTGAAAGTAAGGCGGCCGCGTTAACCTTGAAAAGTTACCCAGCTACCTTCGATGCTGACAATGACGATGTCTCGAACTCTTAAAAAAAAACATTAAAAAATGCCTTAAAATCGCTCCCTGCATGTCATAATATACGAAAATTAAACAGAATTTTTAAAATCGATTGCTCCCGACCTTCGCTAACGGATACGGAAGCTTGGGCTGTGTTCGAAAGGGCTCTGTGAGACCGATCAGCGACCATATTCACGGCAAGTGTAAGGAGCAAATCGAATATGTAATACCAACGTTTTAATACATGCGATAAAATATTCTATAGATCGCGAAAATCTAGGGACATTTGAGCCGAGCTAGGGACTTTTCGTACACTCAAGTTGGCAACACTGATTTTGATTTTATGTTGGCAAGCCTGATATAGGGATTCCGTGGGGGAAAATGAACCGACTTGTCTCTTAATATTATAATTCACTCACTCCTACGACTGTTGGGATCTCAGTATTGATTATCATTCAGATCGATTGATTAAAAAAGAATCCTCTCTATGAGTACCACGCGGAAAAGCGGCCAGATGGAAAAAGAGCAGCAGGAGAAAAAACGTTTCAAAGGAGCTCTCAGGCAGCGTAGGCATAAATTGCTGAAAGAGTCGAGAGCAACCTCGGGCAGTGATGATAGTGATGTTGATGCATCTGCTTTAGTGCCTAAATCTTGTCAATCGGAGCCCCAAACACCCTCTACATCTGAAAGAAATGTAGAAAAAAGTGAAAACAGTGACATGGCTATGTCATCAAGCTCTAACAGTAACACAATTGTTCCGAAAAATCGGACACAAAATCCATGCTCGCAATCAGTGCCAATTTAAATGAGAGTCAAGTACAATCTATGTATCTTCCAGTAGATGATGTGAGAGATATTCCATGAGCTCAATCAAGTTCTTGTGACTCTGAGTATTCAAGTGATGCATCGTCCGATTCATCCGATGAGGAGAAGGAACGTGATAATAAAACTGATAACAACTCATTTGCTGACCAGTTGAGGTTTTGGGCTCTGAAAAATAAGACTCGTCATACAGCTTTATCAGAACTGCTAGAGATCTTGCAGCAACGTTTCATCGAGCTCCCAAAAATAGCGAAGACATTTTTACAAAATAATTCCTGTCCTCAATATAAAGAGGAGAAATGTATACCTTGGGACGATAGTGATAAATCTGAGTTTGTCTATTTTGGCATTGAAGAGCATTTGAAGAAGACTGTGAACCCGAACCTGCACTCACATGACATGATTATTTTCCTCGAATTTTTATTCGCTTTTATTGCACTCGGGCGCGCGGAGACAAGATTTCTGTCGGGGAACTTTGTGTGAGGCGTGTCATTGACACACTTTTGGTATAGTTGTGTTGGTGTCGAGGCTCTGAATGCTCTGATGCGCGATTTTACATTGTATAAACGCAAACGCGGCTTTGTGCGCAGATCGAGGGGAGAGCATGTAGAGAACAGTAGAGAAAGAATCTATGAGGTGTCACAACTCACAGCTGTGAGCAGAGCACATATATAGCACATCAGCCGATCAGCCGGAGATGCTGAGAGATCCTCGCTATCTCTCTAATTTGCGCATGATGAGTACGTAATAGTACTTCAATAAATGATCATCAGTGATTATCGTGATTACGGTATAAAGGGCCATAAAGCAATGCTCTCGCCCGCCGGCCTGCGAAAATTACTAATACCCATAACCTCTACGATTCTTCAACTGCGTTGTGATGCTGTTGCAGATTGCAGCTCAGTGCAGATATTTTGTGTTATGAAGTGATTTCATTAAGGTGTTTCAGTTCTTGATCTATCCTGCGATGAATCTCATCTTCATCAATTTGTAGATAAATTTGTGAACAGTATCAAAGCAATTGAGAAGAGTATTAGAAACAAATGTTCAGACCAGTAGAATTACTGACAGGTGATTGATGGTTCTATATTTTGTCATATAACTGTGAGGAGCTAAATTTTCTAGTACGCAATCAAGTTTTGTATACAGTGGAAAAATCAAGCGATAGTTTTGATCAAGTGCTAAAAGAGTGATTGAATTGTATTTCATGAGACACTGTGTGTCACTTGCTTAGTACCTGACATCAATCTCTCTCCTAAATGTTAATTAAGTATGCCATTGTTCAGAACTCCAGATTAGTGATCGAATAGACCATTTATGTTGTGAACAGTTGCAATAGTTCCATGCGTATCAAGTGCTGGTTCGTTTACACTCCTGAGGATGCTTTCTACGATTGACACATCCATTACAAAAATTTAGCAGTCATTTTCAACTAAATTCCACCACTCCAATGCTTTCTGTGTAGATGTTTACAATTCTGCAACACTAATACCAAAGTATTAGTGTGGTATCAGCATAGAGGGCTCAAGGATCATTCAGTTTCTTACAAGTATGGAGCATCGCTCGACTGATTAGAATTAGCAGATATCCCTATTCATGATTGAGCTCTGACTTGTAAAATATTATGGAATATTAATTGATAGAGATATCCTGATGTTGTCAATAAGCTATATACAGCCTCCTGAATTTGATTTGCCAATAACTTGGCAATCATTACAAACCGGTTTGCTGTACATGACAAGAAGCATAATTTGGGATCAACCATGGCTGATCGCTTTACTCATTACTGATCCATTTGTACTCTACAGCCCTTCTTATCCCAATACTTATGCAGAAATGAACACATCTCTTCATTATAATCAGCCAGAGAAATTTCAAAGATTATCCAAAGCTTTTGCCTGATATTGAATTTTTGGAATCATGGTCCATTTTAAATGATTAGATATGAACTAAAAATATGAAAATAAAATAATTAAAAAAAAATAATTTTAAAAATTCGCTTTTATGAACATAATAGCAACGCAAAATGTGAAAATAATCTTGAATCTCCTTTCTGCATCTGTAGCATAGATGTTGACTAAGTTTACTGACTTACATGCTCCAAGATATTCATGATTTTAGGAATAAATATGATAAAAGCGTGGGTTACATCATGAAGACTAGTGTTGATGAATCCAGTTGACAACCCACGCTTGCATCATATTTATTCCTAAAATCATGAATATCTTGGAGCATGTAAGTCAGTAAACTTAGCCAACATCTATGCTACAGATGCAGAAAGGAGATTCAAGATTATTTTCACATTTTGCGTTGCTATTATGTTCATAAAAGCGAATTTTTAAAATTATTTTTTTTAATTATTTTATTTATTGATGGACTCCCACTATTCAAAACAATCCTTCTAGCATTTTGGCCCATTCTTGGCCAAGTTTTTCATAAAACTCATGATGTGTTTAAGCCATTCAATATTGCAACTTGGTGTGGGGAGGGTGAACCTAAGTCGATTGAAATGTTCTTCTCCAAGTTCATAACTGAGCTGAATCATTTGCTAAAGAATGGAATAGTGATAGAGGTCAAGATATTCAAAGTGAGGCGTAAGTGTTTCATTTGTGATCGTCCTGCTCGTGCTTTTGTGAAGCAAACTCAAGGACACGCTGGCCTCTATGCATGTGAGCGTTGCCACCTTTCAGCAATCAAACAGGGGCGTAAAATCATATTCCCTGCTGAAAGAGGCGTTGAAAGGACAGATGCAACTTTCAGGCCAAAATCACACTTGAAATATCACACACTCACATCACCTCTGGAAGATATAGATCCTACGGTGAATTTGATTAAATTATTCATCATTGAAAGTATGCATGCTGGACCACTCGGCAATATGAAGAGGCTGCTCACTAAATGTTGGATCGGTGGTGAGAAAATGATGACTGAAGTCAATGCTCTCAAAATCTCTGTAAGAATGTCTAATTTATCTCATCAGATCCCATGGAAATTCCAAAGAAAGACAAGATCTCTGTCATCGGCTCCTCATTGGACAGCAAATGAGTATGACTTTTATTTAAAATACTGTGGATCCTTGGTGATCGAGGGATTAATAGATGATCATCTACTGGAACACTTTCTCCTTTTGCACACATCTTTCAGGATACTGACTTGTCCTAAACTCCATAAAACTCACATCAAATTTGCTAGGAGTTATATGGAGTCATTTGTAAAATTGGCCAGATTGCCCAACCACTACTCGTTGATGAACTATCAATATGCACGATTTATTACATTTACCAGATGATGTGGAGGAAATGGTCTGTGATATTACAAAATACACGGCTTTCCCATTCGAAAATGATCTGGGAGTGACGAAAAGATCTCTTAGGAGTGGCAATAGACCTCTTTCCCAGCTATGTTGACGCAGGGCAGAGACAGATCTTTTACTCAAGAGACCTGACGTACCTCCCACTTATTGTGTTTTGAAGATAGCGATGAGGAAAGGAGAAAGAACTATTACAAAATTCAAGTGTCAAGGCTTTGAAATAGGAATATCATATCCTAACAACATTGTACTTCTCAAAACCGGCAATTCTTTAAGAATATTTCAGATGTATGAAAAAAAAAGATGTTGCTGGAAAAAACTATTATATGAAGGGAACCATCTTCGTGAAAAAATGTCCAGCTTTTTTCGTTCTCACCGAAAGCTTTTGAAGTTTTGAATATGTTTTTCGTCCAAGAAGATGCATCAGCTCTCAAAGAAGTATTTCCTATCACGACAATCAAATCAAAATGTGCTTTACCTTAAATTTATGAGCTGGATGAACGTGAAGAGAAGATGTTTGCAGTGCCAATGCTTCATGCTTAATTACATCTCATTCAAGTACTGCACCTGTTGATTATAATTTGTTATTCATAGATCTTATATGAATTTTGGATTTTCTCTGAGATAGTAGTTATTTCAGAAATGTTTGTGATGTAAGAATATGCGAACATTTTGGTCATTAGACGAGTCACAAAGCGAGTTGTGACAAGTCGAGATGCAACCGAAGCAAACTACCGAAGGCGCAGTCGATCAGCCACAATCTGGCGGGGCAGCGCCGGTGATTGTTGTGATTTTCTTTCAACCATGTCCGAGCTATGCTCACAGGAAAGTGAGAATTCCATTGCTCACGGGTGAATTAATGTCTAAAATATACCTTGCTACTCGTTACAATTGATGATTTACCTTGCAAATTTGATAATCATAGCAAAATCCAAGTGGCACCCTAACCTCACTTTTGTATTATGGTTGTCCTCTCATCAAACAACAGATTTCTCATTTTGTGAAATTTCATATTGAACGCTGAAACTTTCAAAAGATGGATAAGAATTGAAGCAACAATTAATAACTTTACCACTCGTGCTCTTTATCTCAATGAATTCACTCAATTTCATTTAACTTTAATTTTGATACTCCTGTTAAATTGATCTCTTTTGGTTGAAACTTCATTCAGGATTCAGAAATGTCCGATAAAAACTATACCAATATATATCAAATAGCCAGACTCGAAGGATACCTAGATTATTCAGGAAACAATCTTTTTGTTCCGGATCCATGGATTGAAGATGGAGATGATGACTACGCATTCAGAGTTAGATACATGGAACCGTCTGGGAAAAAGAAGGATGATGATGAAATTCGAGGTTTTGTTGGAAATTTCTTACCAGAAGCACCCTCAGGTTGGCCTGAATATACCTGTTACCCTCATGCAGTAGCCAGTAAGTATGCGTCACAGCCTACATAGAATTGAGAGTCTTCCTCTCAAACTGGAAAGCCTCTTCTCTAAATGACTGATAAATAACCTTTATCCCATAGAGTCTTACAATGAGGCTTTGTTGATACTTTCCTCTTCAAGAAACGCTGATGAATTACATGCTGTGGAGATAACTAAGCCAAGGCGTAACAAGAAAAATGCCAAACTGCTACCAAATCAGATGATTATTTCTAATACGTGTGGTGCTGAAATATCTCTGCAAGATGCACCTAATATTCAGGCCAATCTGAAGTATTTTCCCAATATGGAGGTTTTTGTAGAGGAAGTTGAAGAATCGCACATCTCAAACAACAATTATGTTCCTGCTATGTCTCATACTGAACAAAATGCCTTGCCCGAAGACTCTATGCAGAAGGATCCCAGCGATAATGAGATGGGTAAGCACCTTATACTTTGCATCTAAGACACTGTAGTATATATTATGATCTCTACAACATTATCGCTCAAAAATTCTGTGTTATGGCATAAAGTCGAAGAGATTTGCAATTTTTATTCAATATTGAATTCGAAGAAGAGATTCACTTAAACTGCTGATAGCCGATAACACTCGCATTGAAATCTCTGATTATAAAGCTTTGTTTGTAGAGTGATCCTTCCAATCTTTAGGGCTGAGTTATTCTCTGAAAGTGCCTTTTTTTCCTGATCTCAACACCAAATAGTCCAAAAAAGTGATATCTTGCCATCAAACTTTCTCTTTCAGTAGTCGAAGGTGGATCACCGAAAGCTGTTGGTGCTGAAAAGAGTCACAGCAGAGAGACTAGTGGTATTGAAATTCACAATTCTGTACAGAACCAAGCAAAATCTCAGTCAGTTAACGGAAGAAAAAGAAAACATACAGGTACATTTCTGTCACATAAATCATAGTCTATCGATTCTTTCTGCCATAACCTTGAATTTGAATATCTGCTCATACGTATTTGCAGAGATCAATGAGAAAGATGGTTCTAGTAATGACGAGGTCTTGTTCAATAAAGGTGAGATTTTTCATTCGAGGCATGTGTAATTGATCAAACATAGGAGAAATAACCTAAGATTTTGTTTTAGAATTTAAAAGATTTGTTATCAAAAAATAGAAAGGGTTGGAGAAATCTACAAAATCTTTGAAAGCTGATCTTCCTAATATCGCTGTGAAAGTGCACGATACAAAGAACGGCCCGTACAAAGAATTATGTGGCGCAGGAGCAAAGATGTTCAAGTGATCTAGTGATTACTGTTACATATGAAGAGCTTTGTACGGCGTATCCTTTTAAATTGCCTAAAAAAGATATGAAACTTTTCCAAGACTTTGATCAAGCTTTGGTCGATCTCAAGAGACCTGAATTGAAGGAAAATGTGGTAGATTTCTGGAGAATGAAAACTCTCTTATCTTGAAGCCACTAATTATCATTATATCACAGAGAACTTCCAGCCCTCACTTCATACAAAAGTCAGTATTGATTCTTCATCATTCCAGGTCAAGTACTTGGACCCGAATATTTGCATTGTTGGAAAAGAAGACTCGAATGTTCGAGTTATCCTCAGAAAATGTATTTTGAAGAATGTCGCTTGGAAAGTTACTGCAAAGAAGCCAATACCAGATAAAGTAGTTCTCAATTCAACTGAATTTGGTAAAATTCTCAGAGGTGAACATTTTTTCACGCTGGTATCTAGACTCTGCAAGAATTTAATGAAACTAGACACTCATCTCTCTCTTGCGTTTCAGATCGCTTCGTCAAATGTTACTTTAATGCCGACAAAAAAGATACAATTGATGAAGATAAATTTCTTACATCAATGGGACGTGTTTTGAATAACGTGAAAGATTGGGATAAAGGACGCAAAAGTTGTAAGGTAGAAATGAATGAGGAAGAATAATAGCAATAATTAATGACAAGTGAAATTTTCATAAGTTTTAAATATAACGGAATTGTGAGAGCAATGTGATATTTTCCATAATACTTGACGACAAAGCTATTCCTAGAGACATTATCTAAAATGTTGACATTTTGTGATAGTGAATCCAGAATAATGTCTTCGATTCTAGAGAATTGTATTAGCTTGAAATGCGTACCTTGACTGTAAGCTGTTATTTTTTCACAAAATTGACAATAAACGTTTGTCTCTATCAACTCTCAACTCCTTAATAAGACTAATCTGCCCTCTCCTCCCTACGCCAGTCCACAGTAACTAAATAAGCTATTTATTATTATTGAAACACTCTTTGAAAATGTATCCATCAGCTTTCCACTTATTCGAATATTTTTCATTCATATGACTGTATTTTATCATACCTATTTACATCAATTTTTGAAATCTTGACCTGATATTCTCTACTTCTCCGGAAAGACGCCGATCATCGGTTAACAAACCCAATGGGTGATTTTCCGGAATTATATGTGCGTATCTTTCATTCTTCTGTGGAACAACGTATTTTTCCGATGGTCATGACGTCCAGGCAGTCCCCCGGTCATCACGAGCGTCAGCACACTGATCAGTTTCCTGTCAGGATGCCCTGTCAGTGCCTGATCAGTTAGATCAGTTAACTGATCAGGGACTGATGTCACACCTACTTCAATTTCTACTAGGGTATGAGTTTCAGCACCTCCATGCGGCGAAAAATGGCATGCCATGGGAGGGAGCAATCGAACGTGTTTATATGTGGTTTAGTGCGGGCTTCGGTCTTCTTATGCATTTAGCTCAAAAACCATAGCTCGGATGTGGCAACAGTATGCGAGGCTATTGTAGGGTTTTCAAAAACGAAGAGTTTGAGTGATTGCGAGTCCCAATCCGAGCAAAATTGAGTAAACTACAGCGAGTTGAAATTTTTGTCTGAGGAGCGAGACGGTGTTGATTGAGCCCAATCAAGGGGTTGATGCCTTGTGAAAAAAAGCGAGAGGGTGAAAAACCCTAGTTTGTGAAATATAGAGGCACGTCGCCTTGCTCGATTTTTTGTTTATATACTCGCCAGTGAGGCGCTATCGTGCCTCTCAATCGTGGATCAGGATGTTATTTGACGTGCAATTGTGATCCTGAGACTTTCAGGAGATATTCTTCGTTTAAAGACGGATTTTCATTAATTTTTCGTAAAACCATCGTTGAACAAGGCTTGTCTAGCACATCAAACCAACAAGTGAATGGCCAAACCGGTCAGATCTCCATCATCAATTACACCTTCGGACTGATCAATCCTGGGGGGGCTGATCTTTTGAATCGAGACAACCTGGTCGGATTTGTACTGCTTTATAGCTGCACGAAGGAAATGTTTTACCTGCCGGAAGCATGAAACTGTTAGTGGATGTTCTTCCATTCCTGAGTGTAGATAGCATTGTGACATTATTTTCCAGATTAGGATCTGCTGTTGTGAAATCCTTTCGATTTCTGAGACTTTCTCATTCCTAATAGTTTGAGTATGTACTTGAGTATGTTCGAGTGTGGAATTCGAGCCTTCCCATTTTTCTTATCGAAATTGGCCATCCCACTGAGACAGAAAAAGGGCCTCAATCAGCTCTGAATACTTATTGCTCCATGCTGTGCTGTAGCAAGATACTCACTTTACATGCTCGACTTCTTGCATACAAACCCGAAATGAGGCGTAACTGCTCGGTGTGGTCCAGCCGTTGGAGCAAAAACTCACGGTGAGGTCATAAAACCATGTTTAAGAATGATTCTATGTGGGGGAGAAGAAGTATCATTAAGCCTCAGGCCTGGCGTTCTCATCTTTTTCCACGACCATCTTCCCTCACGTCAACATTGCACACATCATTATCACTCAAGAAGATCTTTCAGGCCTCTACGTACTCATATATACATATATATGTCATGTGCGCATCGTTCTTCCGAGGCTTCACCCGTGACTTGGTTTGGCCAGACACTAGGTCAGGCGCAACGTTCATTCAGGACAGAAAAAGGTGGCAACAACAACTGCGACAACGGTAACGGCTCAGCAATCATCGCTCTCTAATTCTTTACGCAGCTACGCATTTGTTTCTCCATCTTCCTCTGTTCCTACTCACCTGTTTCCCAACCCTTTTTTAATCTTCATATTGTCTTCTGATCCTGTTTTACTAATTTCATTTGTTCCTCCTCGGGCGAAGCAGTAAGTTTGCGGTGTACCAAGTATGGAATGCAACAGAGATTCGTTAGCATACTTCGATCTAGTTGCAGGGTATCTGATCGTATCGATTTTTTTATTCGGACTTCTGCGTAACCCATCACTGTTCAATTACAACATGTATTTGGGATGAAGGTACACATAATTTTTCAAGTGACTAATATAGCTGATGGAACAAATTCACATCAGAGATTTGAGCAATGTCATTCCGTTATGACTGACTCTCTAAGAGTTCAAGTGGGATTTCGCTCTGCTCTATGTCAATCAATTGTGAGATCTTTCCGGCGATTAAATGTAATTTTGAGAATAACTATTTTCCGCTCTTTCTCGGAGGATAGTTTGAGCCCCTATGTGAAATGCCTGCGGTATACCACATAAATCTGCAAATTTCATCATTACGTCAAATTACTCCAACAAATGATTACTACGTATGTATTAGATATCAACGTATTAATAGAACTGAAACGAATAACTGGAACCACCGAGGTGCTTTTAGATTCCGTGAATATTTATGGTTAAGAGTATCGGGGGTATTATAATGTTGATTCAGGTTATGTCAGCTATTTACTCTATAAGCGAGTTATAATCCTCAATTTTCAGCCGAGAGCAAGTGATTCCGCTCAGTGCAGGGAGTTACTCGAGCTTCAAATAGTGGAAATTCCATTACAAAACGGAAAAACACTACAGTCCCTAGTGAGAATAAGTGCCTCATGATCACATATGAATACGTCCTCGGCTGAACTGTGGTCATGTATGACCATATCTATGACCTATGAAGGTGTAAGATACCGTAAAATCGGGTAATTCGGGACGAGTGGATGATTTGGGCTACTTTTGGTCTTTGTAATAACTTTGGACTTAAGAACTACACAGTAACCTGCAAGTGCTCATTTTGAATATGAGATGCGAAGCTTCACTACGATTACCTGCAGAATATTGCCTGATTGTTGAGTCCAAAGTGATTGCTAAATCAAAAAGTGGCCCGAAAAACCCTCCCAGTCCGAATTATACAGTTTTATGGTATCCACACTTAGTCATACGTACACAATGGCGAATCGTCGGCCGTGGGTATTGTAATCGGTCAGTTAAGAGAGTTTTCCTCAATTTTGGATAAAGGTCTAGCTTTTGAAGCTCCTGCGTCCCTGCGTGCTTATTTTGAAGATTTAAAATGAGTCATCAATGAAAGATTGAATTTCTGACGTGAACACCTGTAACTAAGTGTTGAGGTAGGCCGAAATTTCCAAATTTTGGGAGTTCAATACGCTTGGGGAGGTGAAAAGTTTTTTTTTACCAGTAGATATAGAAAAAATTTCTATTGAGCTTTGAGGGATGATATATTCAGTCGCGACATAAGCCATAATGGTTTTTTCAAAGTTACATGCGTTTCAGGACAGGTAGCTGTCCACCAACTACGTGAGTCAATGGCTACCTAACCTCACTTTTTCACTAACATAGATTTGAACGAAATAATAATTTTGGTGGAAAACTACCTTGAATGGGACACTGTGTAGAGGAGATTGAGCTCATCGTAATGGGCCCATTCTCCTCTACCGTTAAACAGAAGACTCTGATGCATCTCAACTTTCTTTACCGTACTTCAGCTCATTTTGGAGCTTTGTCAAGAACTTTTGAGATCAACTAAAATTGAGTCTAATTTAGAATAACCAGAGTTGATATGGGTGATTCTGAGATAACTTATGCATTTGATTTCCTGACCTCGCATTCATATTAAATGACCAAATATGATGAGTCTAACGATGACATCTAGTGTATTCTATTGAAACAAAGATGCCCCAATAGTTCCAGGAGCGGATATAAATTTAATGTGGACCGGAGCTTACCAAAAGTGGTCAAAATGTCCTTACCGTGGCATGTCCTAAACTGGAGTTGCACATTTCAATCGTGTAGTTTGCCGAGATATTCGTGCAATCTCGGTTCCTTACCACTCAAACATCAAAGTTGGGTTGTAAAAAGGTGATATTATGTACAAATCGAGTACCAAGTCTCACTTCAAAATAGTCAAAACACAGCCGACATTCTGTCCTGGAATTCCGCAAATTTTTCGAATGCTTTTCGATAATTCGACTCAGGGTCAGCGAATCGCTTCAAACGGCTGTATAACGGCGGTAATTGATTCTTAATACACCAAATAACAAAATTCTACCACCAGCGGAATGATGAATTACGTGAACAGCTCCCCACGCGATGATTTATAGACAATTTTTCCGTTGCAAAATAAGAGTTGTCCTTACCGTGGTCACTGGCTCTCGAACACTATGCAACGTCAAGGTCCAGGAATTTTTTTAACAGTCTACTCTCACCGTAAAAATGGGCCATCTATTCGGAAAAAACGATCCGTTTCGATTTACGCCTTTGAGATCACTTTCCATGCCAAAATGTCCTTACCGTGGCTGTCCTTACCGTGTCAAAAATATATCGAAAATTGCTCATATCTTTTACATAGATTGACTAACGTACATGCCTGTTTAGGAATTGTTTTTGGATGTCAGGTAGATAGGAAAACACCTATGAGCAGTCAGATTGCAGCTATATTTCAACTAGACAATTTTTGGTCCAAATCCCGACCCCCGCCGTTTTTGACCTCAAAATACCTAAGTTATCTCATAATCACCCATATATGTCAGATACAAGCAGAAACAATCTGTCATAGAGAATAGGAAAAACATGTAACTTCGACACTGTGCTTGTCCAGCGAATTTGGCAAGCTTGTAGTAGCTACGAATGGATCATATTTATTGCTAATTTCGCTCGAATTTTGACCCACTCCCAAATTTCAGTTTGAATGTCACTGATCTGCTGAAACAATCCCAGTGATGATCCTCTAAAGATCAAAAACCCAGCAGAACTATCCCGAATAGCCTCGACCTATACATAGCTCCACTCACACTAGAGCGTGAATAAACCAGACTTAAGTTAGGTTCAGTTTTTATACGACGTGGGTCAAAAAACTTTCACGCTCTAGTGTGAGTGAAGATATGCCCGTGTGTGCGCGAGTTTGTGCATAGCATAACAGTTTGCAAACTCATGTATACGTTTAGGCTAGTCTGGATAGCCTTTGCAGACTTATCACGATTCAAGACATCATCTTCAATTCAAACTAGCGTTATTGCCTACCTCCCTAACGATCGTCCGGCTTGGAAGTGTCTCTGATATGTTATGAGCCCCTGGAAAGCTTCTGTAGTTCAACAATGGAACGTTGAAATTTCATAATACAGTGGATTCGGAAAAAATAATTTCCCTGATGTAAATTAGTAACTGTGATTGAGAACTATTGATTTTGTGTAATGTTGCGCATAGTGCGGTTCCTAATTCTCCAGTAAGTATCTAGGAATCTCGCCCAGTTAGCCAGTCCCAGCGACGGCCTCAGACCCCATCTCAGCCCCTGCCTCCGCCACGCCCCATCCACGCCCTAGCCCCAGTCCCAGCCCCAGCCTCAGCCTTAGCCGCAGCCCCAGTCTCAGCCTCATCACCAACCTTAGCCCAAGACCCAGCTCCAGGCCCGGCCCAGCCTTGGCTCCAGCCTCGGCCCCAGCGTCAGTCTCAGGCTTAGCCATTGCCCCAGCCTTAGCCCCAGCTCCATCCCCAGCCCAATCTTGTCCCTAGTCACAGCCACAGCCTCCAGCCTCAGCCTCAGCGTTAGCTCCAACCCTCGGCCACGCTCCAGCTTAGCCTCAGCCCTAACATTGACCCCAGCCCCAGCCTAAGCCTTAGCTTCGGCCTTAGCCCGGGCCTTACACCCAGCCCCAGGCCCAGTCCCAGCCACAGCTTCAGCCTCAGTCCAAGTCACAAGTTAAGCTTCAACCATAACCCCAGCCTCAGTTAAGCCTCAGCTTCGGCCTGGCACGAGCTGAGCCTTAGCCCCGTCCTCAGCCTTAGCCACAGCCCCAGTCTCAGCCTCAGCCCCAGCCTTAGCCCAAGACCCAAATCCAGCCTCAGCCCCAGCTCAGCCTTAGCTCCAGCCTTGGCCCCATCGTCAGTCTCAGGCTTAGCCACTGCCCCAGCCTTAGTCCCAGCTCCAGCCACAGCCCCAGCCCAATCTCATCCCTAGTCACAGCCACAGCCTCCAGCCTCAGAGTTAGCTCCAACCTCGGCTTCGGACACGCTCCAGCTTAGCCTCAGCCCCAACGTTGGCCCGAGCCCCATCAGCTCAGCCCCAGCTTCAGCTCGAGCCACAGCTTCAGCCACGCCCCATCCGTGGCCCCAGCCTCAGTCCCGGCCACAGCTCCAAGATCAGTCCCAGTCACAACCTCAGCCTCAGTCCATCCTCAGCTTTGGCCCGGCCCCAGCCTCAGCCTTAGCCAGGGCTCCAGTCTTAGCTTCAGCCCCAGCCTTACGCCAAGACCCAGCTCCAGCCTTAGTCCAGCCTCACCCCAAGCCACAGGCCTTGCCTCATCCCTAGCCACAGGCCCAGCCTTAGCCCCAGCCGTAAGTAAGAAGTAACGGGTTAAGAGGGATTAAGACCCCCCTGAATCTAGAAAAGCATGAAATAAGTAAGTTCGAAAAAATGTGTGAGGTTAAAACGGCCCAACTCAGCGTATATAAGGCGAGGCGGCCTTGCGCGCGCTCTCACTCTTTCTCACATGTTCTTCTCTTTGATAATACTCGCCAGCAAGGCACTACCGCGCCTTTTAATCTGACAAAAAATCCTGGCATGGATTCGTTGAGTAAGATTCAAAAAACCATCCGTCTTTCATGAGGTCACGCAAGATTCCATACTTGTTGTGAAGATGGATGATAACTTCGCGACAAGAGAGTACAGCTCAGCGAGTTCAGAACATTTTGCTGGTAGCCATCACTTTGAAGTATGAGTAGAATGAGAGTATGCAGAAACACCAATCCACGAGAACCTTCCAAAGGATGATTAAATGAATGCGTAAATGGATGCATCTGAGAGCCTCTAGCATCAATCAGTACGTTTTCATCCAGAATTGAGGCCGTACTACAACAGCTTTGTGGACAAAACAGGCATTAATATGCGCTATGCGCAATGAATATAAGTATAGTGTACTACATAGGGGCATCAACCTACATGTGATGCGATTCGATAAGGAGATGCATCTTGTTAGGAAATCTGCCAGTTCAATCTCCAAACTTCGATTGATCGGGAAAGATGTCTCCATGCAATCCACTCGAATAGTTTTTATCCCCTGCTCCAAATAGACTGATACCCACAGTGGGAGTTGTCGAGGAGATAATCTATCGGATCAACGTTGAAAGAGGATCTGCTGGAAGTAATGGAGATATCAAGAGTCGTGGCTGAGATTAACGAGTCTGGGGCAGATAGCATAATTCATAAGAATTGGAATAGGAAGATGATAATAGTCCGAGTAAAACGGTGGAAAGAGTTGAGGTGACGCGTGAAATTGCAAATGCAACGCCATCACCCACCCCGTGACCAATCACCCGCCGACGAAGCTGGCTCGTGGTGTGCAGAAAAAACGCAGATCAGCCACGTTCTCACGTGGCAATAAAGCCGGATTGATATAGATTGGGCTCGCAAATCGAGAGAAATAACATCGGATTTGTTTGAGCTATTATGAAAGATTCGATATGCACACGATGGGTGGGATGCAGATGACTGTGTTAGGAATGTATGTGATCAGTCTTTTTGAAGAGACATGAGATAAGACATTGATCTCCGTATGAGCCAAGTCAGGGAAGGCACTGCTTCATTCACGAATCAAACGATCTACATTGAGTCGGGGCTGATTCAAGTCAAATACAACCAAGTCTCGTCGAGAGTCAGGGATTCTCATATAACCTTTGATCTACAGGACAACATAGGTTGAACCTCGTGTGAATTCAACTTTACCTTAGTCCAGCCTCTTTGTTCAGCGCATTATCCAAGATTCCTACTCCATTGCAATATTGGTCTCGCCACATGATCGCACCTCTTGCTAGATGAGTTTGTAACTAGGGTGTGGAATTTGATCAATCTATTGGACCATTCAGGCGTTAATGAGTAACTCGTACTCTCGCGTCGCATAGAAGCTACTGCGGAGTTGGTAACCTGAGTCGGATGTGGAGGTATTTCTTGCGCGACTTCAAAACAATACTGCCTATAACTTGCCCTCATGAAAGGATGAGAACCATGATCCTAATTATTTTGTAGCAACGCTTGGTGATTCGATGAAACTTATTTGTGTGGAACATTGCACAAATCCATATCCATCAGCTTCGTCGATTCCGATTTCTTTCAACAATTTCATGAGCTCTCGTATTGAAATCTTTGGTACAGAAAAAATACTCGGAAATTCGAGGACAAACCTTTAAATCCCCTCCCACGAACTGATCCATGCGGGTGGTTCTCGCTAACAGTCCGCACATTGGAGTAGAATGAATGACCATCGGAATCATTTCTAGAATCAGACAACTCATCTGGGGTAGAAATATCCATATGTGAGCCATCATGATGTGATATGCCTTGAGAGCACAACTCGTTGGATCCCACCACGGCCGCATACGTGACATTTTACCAAGAGAACCCTATCTCTATTCGTGATCTCACTTCGATTTTGAGCGATTCATATCATTCATCTGGTCGAATTTCATCAGTATTCATGGGGGATGATTTGACGCGGGAAAGATAATCGATTCGATTGGAGAGCGTCCGAAATTAGAGATTCAGTCAAATCTAAGATGCAAATCTGGCACACAGGGCTGGTTCAGAACCCAAGGATGCCAAGGGTTGCTAAGACTCAGTCTTGGACTGAAATCACTGGAAACAAGGGATGCTTAAGAACTCGAGCAGTTTCGAACCAACTAATATACTGCAACCACTCCATCTTTAGAACATCCTCGATCATCTACGATTGCATGACATGTATTGCAACACTCTAAATACCCTTCAGGACTCATTTTGGCAGCCTACAATAACAGTCTGCACTCCTTCGGCAAGGAGCTGAGCTGTGCGAGCGAGGGAAAAAAAGAATCGCAAGAGAGAGAAACAGATAGATGAGGCGGGTGGTTGCTACAAGAATTGCAGAAAAAGTATCAGGTGGTACTGGTGGGCTCGTCCGCGAGGCATAAAGACGTCTCTCGTGAGTCGGCGCGTGCCAGGTGCTTCACCTGGACAAAAGCGGCATTCTGCACTACGCGAGGTTGTAGCTTGGCTGGTAGCACTCGAGCCTACTATCAGTGCTCTCGTATGTGTGCAATAGATCAACGCACAGCCGAAAGAGGAGGCTTGCATCGGACCTGTCCGACCGGAAGATGAGGAATTAGCCACCATCGTCGTCGCCGCCACCAGAATGATGCTGAGGTGCAGCTCTAACACCCGATTAGGAATAATTTCAAGCCGTTTGGAGATTTTATTCAGCCGTGATCAAGGAACTTGATAGTGGCTGAATCATGTCTGTAATGGCGCCTCAATCAAGCCTGGATCAAGGATCTCGAATTACAGTTTTCATCGGGAAAAGCCGTACCACCGCCGTATCATGGCCTGATGATAACTCCAGCTGTTAACCGTGCTAGTCTGGTAGTACGGGCTAACCTAACAGTTGCTGTACACCGCAAGAATAGTATATTATGTGACGAGTGCGCAGCACGAGTCGCAAACGACATTTTCTAGCTGTGCTACGTCGGAAGCGCGACTTTAGACGAGTCCTCGCGAAGCGAGGACGAGTCGAAAATCGCGCTTCCGACGTAGACAGCTAGAAATGTCATTTACTGTTCTTTATGAGTTTCGATTTTTATTCGTTCACTCCAAATAGAATATGTCTCTTGAAATTCCATCAATTCCTCAAATTGACTTTCTCAGGATGTATCAGCATAGCAATTAGTTTTTGGCATGCATAGCTCAGAATCAAAACTGTGTGTTGTGATTTCTGAACCTGGTGCTAGCGAATTTCTAATCAAGATTTGAGGCAACATGAGTGGAAGTATTCAGAAGCGAAGATTGAATAGTATGATGCTGGTGGTGGTGCTGATTGATGTAAACCCAACAGTGGCATGAATTCTAGAATGAATTAGGTCCTGAATTCACGTAAATTCTAAAATAAAATACTAATACTCGAGATGAGGAAATTATAATGTGATCATTCTGTGATCTGAAACTGAGCGCATGGTTTTCACAAATAAGCTTTGAACAATTTGTAAGATGGCTAAAAGTAGGATTGACTTATCTTTCTAAATGTAATATTCATTCAATGATAAAGTAATCTTCCCCCTCCCACTTTACTTTTTCCAAAAGTCTAACTTGGCGAGTATGAACATCCTTTTTCCATGAAATTTCATCTGAGATCAAAGTATGAATTTCAATTCTTGAAGGTCATGAGATCACGGAAAACATGTCGAGTAACTTTTTACTAAAATCTCAACATCAAACGAATAGAGAGAGATTGCAAAATATTTATTTCAATTCTTGAGAGTCATGAAATCAGGAAAAGTATGTCGAGTAATTTTTTTGCAAAATCTGAATGTGAAATGCATGAAAAATGTTTGATTACATTACAATCCGATTATCTCTCTATAAGTTTGACTCAACTTGAGTTACTCACCATCTCTCTTTTCCTTGAAATATATTGCAAATAATAGACCAATAAAAACAATCAGAAGTGAGAGAATTCAATCTACCATTGATCGTTCCAGTTTGGAAGTCAGTAAAGATGGTGAGTAACTCAAGTTGAGTCAAACTTACAGAGAGATAATCAGATTGTAATGTAATCAATCATTTTTCATGCATTTCTCATTCAGATTTTGCAAAAAAAATTACTCGACATACTTTTCCTGATTTCATGACTCTCAAGAATTGAAATAAATATTTTGCAATCTCTCTCTATTCGTTTGATGTTGAGATTTTAGTAAAAAGTTACTCGACATGTTTTCCGTGATCTCATGACCCTCAAGAATTGAAATTCATACTTTGATCTCAGATGAAATTTCATGGGAAAAGGATGTTCATACTCGCCAAGTTAGACTTTTGGAAAAAGTAAAGTGGGAGGGGGGAAGATTTCAGGACTTGGCTATGGCAATGATTGAAAATTCCCAGATTGACAAATATAAGCTGTGAACAGTAACGCATGTAGAAAAACCAAAAACACTTATCCATATCTTATTCTTAAAAATCATCTCCCCAATGAACAGCAGTGTGCTACGTTCAAAGATAAATATTCCTGAATCCCAAGCAACAGAATCTGGAGCAGTACAACTTTTTGTTTTTGATAGCAAAACTTGAAATTAGTCCATGAAATTCAACTTGAGTTGATGCAAAGACTCTCAACTCTACTTCTAATAGTATAAGGTTTTCAGTTGATGAGAAACTTCTGGATTGTGAAAATTCCTTACACGAGTTGGTTCATCCGCTCTCCAAGAAGAGAGGATCCCAACCACCACAATGACCAACTGATGGGTGACTAACAAATGAAACATGGAATCATGACAATACATCTGTTTCTCAACACTATTTGAAAACCAAAAACTTGAACAAATTTCAACTAGGACATTGATTATCTGTGACACATTAAGAAGTTCAAGTGCTGCGTGGGAACTCATTTTGAGAATGATGATTCAATAGCGTTATGTGAGAAGTGCTTCGATGACAGACAAAATGATCCTCGAAGTACATCCAGATGAATGTATGGATCCAGTTTCTATGTTAATTGACTTCTTCGCCCTACATTTTTCCAAGTTTAACTTACCAGTTTTCTCTAAGAGCGTAAATGTGCTACTCTTTCTCAATAATAATTTTGATGAATCAGATGAACCCTGAACAACTCGTAATTAGACCTATTTAGGAGTTGACGTATGCCCACTAGCTCTTGATGAAGTCTTTAGCATGAATGTAAGTGGCACGTCAAAACAGCTCAGACCCATAAATCAAGAATAAAAGTGTAGCCAAGACTAAGATGTACAGTGATATGCAATGAAAGCATATGAAATTGATTAGAGCAGCATCAGAGATCACTAATACACATATCACAACAACTGTTCTACAGTCACTAATAGGACTGACCCCAGTCCTACAACATCTAAATGTGAGAGACGATCCTTTGTGTTGGACCCGAATAAGTTTTTGGTGAGATATGAGAAATAAGTTGAATGGATAATACATTGGTTGCAATGTAATTCTCTCACTAAAGAGTAGATTATGAACTTGAAATACACAATTTATAGCTTCCGAGTTTGGTCTATATCTCAAGTATCGGAGGAAGTAAAAATCAATTTACTCATAAAATGTACATTAATGCTTAATGGCACCCATGCATCATAAACTCTCCAAATATATTTGAAAATTATTCTTGACACTTCACCTTGCACTGATGCACAACGGCAAGAATGGCACATATCTTGGCCATCACACCATCATTTCTAAATCACTGCAAACAAGAGAGCATACATCAGATGGCTTCTTTTTTACTAGTAGACCAAAAATGAGATTGGCATCAATTTGTATTAAATCTTCACTGTATTCGATACACGTGCAGAGAGTATAAACACTCATCTGGAACAGAACCTCAATTGACCTGAATGGTGAATATGGTCTGCTAGCTTGCTTTAGTCGCACGCACACAAGGCCGATTGTGTCACACCGACGCAGTGTCGACTTCGAGATGAGTCGAATCTCGAAAGTGGCTGGAGACGAAAATCCACGATGAATTTCGTCGGGGAGGGTCTCAAATTTGTCGGTCGTGGAACGATGCCATCAGTTCATACAGCGATGAAACAAAATAGTATTTCGATAGAGAAATGATCAAGCTCGCGATGACTGGGGCACATCGTGGCTGATAAGCGCAAGAATCCATAATATTCTATGATCGAGACAGAACGAGAGGTTAAAAAATCCCAACTTGGCGGATATAAGGCTACGGCAGCGCTGCGAGTTTTTTCTATATATACTCGCCAGCAAGGCGCTACCGCACCTTTTGATGTGTATGAGATCTGGTGTTTTTCCATCTTTGAGTGCGACAGATTGCGAATGTATGTTGCCGAGCTATGGTAGATGTAGGCAGAGCGCATCTCAACAAACATGAAAACACTACACGGACACAGTTCACGCAGATCATGTTGTTTGATTTCCTCTGCTCTAAACAGCGATTTTTTTGCCCGATATTGGACAACCGAATAGCGTAACTGATTCATCTGAACATGTCTTCCTCAATTCTTGTGATGGTGAGCTTCATTCAGAGCTCGAGAAGCACACGAAGCCTGACCTGGCACAATGAACTCTCAAAACTCATAATGGAAACGTTAATCGAATTAAAGTCATAAGAATACATTAGAGATGGAAGGTTCTATCCACTCAACTACGTTGCAGTGATGAGATAGCATTGGAAATTCTAGAAAAATTGTTCGATGAACACAGTTCCAAGTTCTCCCCTTCTCGAACAATTCAAATCATGATTCGATAATCGGGACAATACCGAAACTCCGCAAGAAATTCGAAAAATGAATAGTGAATCCGATTCATCATCAATTTGGGGGCTATCTAGATGAATAGTAATCCACATACTCAAATACACACGCACACATACATACAAACTCGAATCTATATCCTCGACCCGGGTCCCACACGCAGTAACAACGTCGGTATATAAGGTTTTAATGGTCCGAAGCTCTAGTGCGGTACGCCATGGTCCGTACGTTTACGCACACACTCTCTCGTCCGTAAGCTCACGGATGACTTTGGGACAGAAGCATGAGTGAGTGAGACTCATACATGTTTGCGTCTGTTTGGCGTCCGTGAGCTCACGGACGAGAGAGTGTGTGGGCAAACTCACGTTACAGACCTTGGCGCCACCGCACTAGAGCTTCGGACCATTACAACCTAGTACGATATGTAAGGAGGATACATAAAGTATTCTTGGTACCAGGCTGCCTCACGAAGGAGAACACACACACACACAAAAAGACCCACCACTGATCCACCGACCCGGCAACCCACTCACTCATCCACTCGATCGGAAACTTTGGTAGGGCTTTGATCAGTACCCTATCCGGCTTGCCCTGAATCCTGTATGGTTCGTGTCGCGAATGGGGGGTCTGGGCGACCGTTTTCGATCAGCTCCCTATCAGGTTTGATCCGGCTACCCGGACTTAGGGCTGCCCAATCCATTTCCCTACCAGTACCTGATCAGAAAATATCAGAAAACGCAAAGACTAAGTTTTCAGCAGAAAAAAAGTAAGACGCGTTTGACTTTGAAAGCTGTCGAAGGTTCGTGCCTTTCGATAATAGAGGTATAAAAACGATTGGGTAGATAGTCTATGATGTGCTACTTCTTGATTCTTTTCCATACTGTAAAATCGGGTAATTAGGTCAATCAGGTGGGTAATTCGGGACACTTTTTGTCTTCCCGATCATTTTTGCTTTCTCTAAAGAGAAAGCTTTGTTTTCACCCCAACGAAAATTTGATCGAATTTTCCACTAAAACCGACATATTCTCCAACAGAATTCCTTTCAACCAAAAAAGCCTTAAACCATTCTCTTCCTCTCGCCAAAATCTATGAATTGTAGGTAACACTTTTCCTCTTAATGGCCTCCCCAAATCTGCCAAAGACTCGTCTTTCCACCCCTTTTTCGTGTGTGTGTGTGTGTGTGTGTGTATGTATGTATCTTGCTTTATACCGGACCCGCTTTCTCTTTTACTATTCACCTTAACAACTTTTGGCTTTCTACAAGTTGTACAGAATCCAATTTCTGAGAGCCCAGTGATTCGGCACCTTTCGGCTCCCAGTCAAATTTGATCCATGGGCTTCTACAACCAAAAGTGCTCAAATTTCGACTTTTAATAGGTTAGGTTAGGTTATGAGGGCTGAGAACCGCTGATTGCGATTCTGACACTCGGAGGCCTTGGGCCCATTGTGATACCCTTCGACTTTTAATACATGAATATCTTTTTCTCACACAATCCCACAACAAATTGAGTCACCTTAACTATGATTTTTTCTGCGAGATCTATCGATTGGTTAATACCGAAATTTCATTCAATCTTTACAGATCTCAAATTTTCAAAAAAATCAAATTCTTCACCAAAAATTTCTTTTTGAGCCTTTTTAAACCTACTGCATCCAAATTCTGTCTCAACCAAATAATAGATATCATCGAAAGAAACCTCAGACTAGATGGTTCAAATCCTTCTAAAAGACTTCCTCTAAGAAATAATTCAAAAAATGATGGAAAATTTTTCTTAACACGTTCGCTGCGGCGGGGCCCACCGGTGGGCCTCGCGTGCCTTTCCCCCAGTTCTGAGATTTTTGGCCTTACGGAAAATAACATTGAGAGGGGCCCACCGGTGGTGGGCCCCTCTCAATGTTATTCCTATGTCGCCGCACCTGGGGAAAGATCATCGATTTCAGCCTCCGCAGCGAACGTGTTAATATTCACTTTTTCTTCCTACCTTCCTTTATGACTCATTTATCTCAATTTCAATGACCTAAACTATGCTTCTTTCTGCATAATCTATCGATTAATTGATACCAAAATTTCATTTAATCTTTACAGATCTCAAATTTTCAAAAAAATCAAAATTTTCACCAAAAATTTCTTTTTGGCCTTTTCAAAGTCACCGCATCCGAATTCTGTCTCAATCAAATAATAGATATCATCGAAAAAACCTCAGACTAGATGGCTCAAATCCTTCCAAAAAGCTTCCTCTAAATGATAACTCAAAGAATAGAGGAAAATTTCTCTCAATATTCATTTCTTCCTTCTACCTCCAATTACGACCCATTCATCTCAATTTTAATTACCTAAACTATGATTTTTTCTGCATGACCTATTGATTGGTTGATACCGAAATTTTATCCAATGTCTACAGATGTCAGATTTTCGAAAGAATCATATTGCAAGGATTCAGAAGTATTGAGAAGTCATCTACTGAAAATCATGAAGTCAGGAGTAATGGAAGAATATGCAAAGGAGATTTCCTTAGAATAAGATTTTGATTTGATGTAAAGTTCGTCAAGTGATCGATGATATTGATAATTTTGGATTGGTATTGTTATTGTGAGAATGTGGAATTTTTTAACGAATATCTGATTTATGAGATTTATATTGATATAAATAAAGATACATAAAAAGTATAATATAGTTTCAATCATGATATGATAAGGAATTTCACATTTCATTTTTCATACAATTTTACGATGATGATGGTCTGGTAATTCCAATTATCATCATATGACGCTTGGAGAAAGCTTTCTGCTAATCACATTTAGCAGCGTATTTACTCAGAACTCACACATCATACTGCAAATGCTCACTTCCAAGATGAGACTCTATAGAATGGAACTTGTAGTATATTGAATAGTTTCTAAATGAAAACTTGCCGCAAAGACAAAAAGTGGTTCGAATCACCCACCCGGACCGAATCACCCGGTTTTACGGTGTCACATATAAGTCTAATTAGAGAAATTAACCCTACTCTCTCAGCGCCGGTCAGCTAGGATAGCTGCCAATCAGCTGGTGATAGTTGATTTTGTCAGCTAACATGAACGGATTCTCACTGTTTGAATCAGCTATTACGGGATGTGATGTGCAATGATGTGCACCGCCCAGGGGTATAATTCTTCGATTTCTCTGCGTCTCGTGATAAATTTTCGGCACTGGTATTCATAGTCGTTCATATTGTGCAGTGAGATTTATTTCATCATACAATTTTTGAGTAACTGTGATGTCCCGAATGTGGGTTTGATCCGGGTGACCCTAAGTCCGGGTAGCCGGAACAAAAACCGATAGGAGGCTGATCAAAAACGGTCGACAAGCCCTGCTGCACCCAGATTAGATTGTAGGAGTACCCCTGCCAGAACCTGATAGGGAACTGATCTTTGGTCTGGGTGCCCCTAGAAAGTTTCCAATCGGGCACCCATCTATCAACCCATCAATAAATATATAAACGCACAATAAAAACAAATCCAGGGACTTTTGCATTCGCCTAGGGACATTTGTAATTTGAGGTTGGCAACACTGATTTCAATTTTATGCTGGCAAGCCTGATATATGGATTTTGTGGGGGAGGGGACCCTGCCTTAAGGGCATGTGAGAGCTCTCCCGCACCATATGAGCAAAATACGGATAGATTCAATTTCCCTGAAAAACCGTGTGATAGCTCGGAAAAGTAAACGCCTTATATTGTACTTGAGAATCAGATCTATCATTTAGAACACGAATCAAGTTATTTGGAGCTGCTATTTTTTGGGAATCGTGGTCACTGTAATTGTGTCGGTATACATGCATCACAGCGATCACGATTCCCAAAAAACAGCAGCTCCAAATAACTTGATTCGTGTTCTAAATGATAGATCTGATTTTCAAGTACAATACAACTAAGCGGATCATTTTCCCGTGATTCCACCGAAGACTATAGATATTGAATGAGAACAGCTCAAATTGGAGCTCCAAGTAGGCCAAAGTCCTGCGAAAAATATCATTTCTTCAGTTATGACGGCTGCTTTCTCATTCATTTTGAGAATGTTTGAGTGATTTTTCAAATTTGAACAAGGAAGGAAAGGGGTGACGATGAATTTACTGGCAAACGAAGGAACATCATGTCACTGTTGAGTTTCGGATCCAATGAGAGAATTGCAGAAGTTGAACGTTCAAGAGTGAACAAACATCCAAAATTCAATACTCGATACTATTGCGTACATTTCAATCTAACATCTCGCTAATCCAGTCATGAACAGGATAGAAGTCAGAGTGTGTGCAGACAGACAGACAGGGCGAAGAAGAGAGGAAGAGTGAGGGTAAGAGGTAGACGGAGTTCGCCATAGTTTGGCGAAAGAGCTGTCATTTGCCATCTCAATTGATTTCACGACCAAATGATTCAAGCTATACAGTATTGCAAATTTGGGCGTTTGCTTTGGCTAGGTACCAGACATTATAGAAAATTTCTCTTGGATCAATTTTGTGATAGCATTAAAGATTCACATCAGCATGATATCGAACTGACCAGCAAATTCTGAGGAGTAAATTTTCATTACTCTAACCGTAAATGCCCCAATTAAAATCAATTTTAGGGTTCTCGTAATGAGAGAATATATCTTCTCTGAACTTGCAAGCCCATTTCAGGTACTGCAGAGCATTTCCTTGGAACGGGCTGATGCACCCACGAGGAATACCCATGAGTTGGGGAGTTTCAGGTTTAAACAAAACTACTGAAATAAGCGTTACTGAGAGCAACTCCATGAATCAATGTCAATTGGAACACACTGGATAAACAAATTCAGCGATTCATTAATTTTTTCTGTTCACTTGGAGCTCATGAAAACGCAAGGCTTCGAATGATTGCATCGGATTCTATGGTTATACCGCCACAATTGGTAACTTCTGAAGTGGAAACAAGTGACGAGATTTTTTCTGAAACTCCTCACCAGTTGCCCTGATTCGCCGGCGCACTTGATTGGAATGGCCGAATTCCTCCAATTCTAATTAGAAAACAGGAATTTGATTGTTGAAATCTGATCCCTACTTCGATAGAAAAGTTATCTGGACCACAGGCCAAGGGCTGAAAAGCTGTCTAAAATCCATTACACAAGTTCGATCCCTCACCACGAAGCATGTAGAGCCAGCACAATCCAATCGTGCAGAAAAAGTCTCATGCAACATCTTGACTATGACATATCTGATTCCCAGAGAAATCTTTCGATCGCTGAAAGAGCTGTCGCAGTCGTTGTAGGCCAAAATTGACATGATGTTGTTCATGATTTCTCGTTTCAATTTACAATGAAATCTTGATGCAATCTTGAGGAAGGCTTTCATCATCGTATCTCATACATGGTATTAACTCTTCATACCTCGAATCATCTTTGAGGAATATAATTACATGAAAATTGGGAGTTCCTGGAATTTGTCCATATAATCCTGAGGTATGCCTAATCCTGATACAATCTCCCCAGCAAAATCTTCATACATCTTGTTATGTTTTCACTCACAAAAATGAATACTATTTCCATGAGTTTGAGACTAATTTGTTCACCAGCATGCTCATCGTGTTTTTCGTACATCATAGAAATATCAGCTCGGAAGAATCTCACACTTTGCTGTCCATTATTACTCATACAGTGTGGTGAGGAGAAACTCTGGAGAAATTCCATTCGAGACTCCACAAATGTGTGACGAGGGAATGGTTGGAATCTTATCATAGTGACTCTTTCAAAAATCTTCCTCAAATTTTTTTCGGAATCTCGCAGATGAATTCCCCTCAGAAATCCAAAATCACGCATCAGAATTTCCTATAACCCATTAGTTTCTATGTAAACTCTCAATTCTGGGGACGAATTATAGCAATACCAAAATGGTCTATCGCATGAATCCTGGGAACGGATGAGTAATTTCTCGTAGTTTTAGACTTTCCCCACGAAATTTTCGATTGTAGTATGTTCGAGATAATAGTGAATGATATTCAAAGGTGAGAAACGAGACCATCAGAGTAGCTGCAGATTCTTTTTGGATTTTCCGGACCATATTGGACTGTAATCTTTGCAGGATGGACACGGTACCCATTTGGATCGGATTCCATCATGACTTAAACCAAGCATTGCCGCACATCTTGACGTGAACATGAATGGTAAGACCTCATCTCATAAATATTGTCAGTAGCTCCTCGAATCCAGAATGAACTGATCTCTGTCAACATATCAACTCGTGGATCCCAACGATCATTACAAGTGCTGTTGCCGTGTTCCATTTCGTAGAGTTTTAACTCAAAATCATCGGATAGCGCGATACTCATACACTGCTTGAGAATCACACCGTCAGCTTGCCGTCTACTCATATCCTTCTCAGGTTTACAAACTGGTGGGCGCAGCCGTAGAAATTAAAATGTAAGAGCGGCGCCATAAAAAGTGTCTGTCGGTGGCGCGAGCCAGGCGAGACGGCCAAATCAGATAAGTGCTCGGAAGCGGTCCGCGCACGCGAATCAAAACCGCGATCAAGTCAGCCCTCCACCACGCACCCGACATCATCACCGGAACGGTCAGCCAGCAAAGTCCGCAGCACCGAGAAATAGAGATAGACGGAGAGGGAAGACGAAGAGCGTAGGACGCTTCCGCCAATATTAAAGGAAGAAAGAGGCCGCGGGCTTTGGGCGGAAGGAGTCCAGGAGACACACGCAGGTCTCGCCACCCCGGACAATCCACACGCAGGAAGGAAGGAAGGTGTGCTACACGCTGCTGCTGCTCTGCTAGCTGTGCACCGGGCTCGTGCGAAAGAGAGCATGGCCAGAGTGACGACGCCGGGCTTCTCGTATAGTGTGGCAAGCCGGTCTGCTGCGCGCGCTCTCGCTGCGAGAGAGCGTGGCGCTAGCTCTGCGCGCGCCTGCTCTACCGCCGGCAACCGCTGCTACTCTCTTCAGTCTAATTTGAACAGCGGCGCGCCCGTGAGCTTACGAGCGTCCCATCATACGTCGAGTATCGCCACAGCTCTCTCAGCCACACTGCGAAAGCGCCCCGTTTGAAAATGCCCGCGTAGACTGCGTGCCAGTGTGTTTCACCCAAGTGGGAAAAATCGGTGTCATCGAAAAGTTGAAGGAAATGTTGGCGGCCAGCAGTCGGGGCCCGGGCCGGCCCGGTGACCCTCCCCGCTGAGTATTATTCTCGACCTGCCAGACCCCCTTTCAAATAAGTGTCATAGAAGAAATCGAGGTGCCAGAGAAGTGATCGGTATGAGATCGGCAAGGCTGGGCGCCGGTAAAAATCGGCGAGCCGGCCGGGCTGACCGTCGCCCAGATCGGCCCAGCCTTCGACGTTGAGAAAAGATCGTCGGACAGATCGGCAACGTGCCCCCGGCCATGTGGTGCTCGCTGGTGGTGGCCGGTCTGCTGTGGGGCCTGGGCCTCGCGCTCGCCCCCTCGACGCTGCACTCATCGACCGGCAGAATGGGCCAGCCGCTGGGCCGACCGGCCCTTTACGGTCTCACACCTCAGGACCAAGGTGGAGGAGGTGGCGGCGGTGTCGCTCACAATGGGCCGTCCCAAGCTCAGAGCCAGGTGCAGAGACGTCAGGCCCAGGGCGCCAGTTTCGCGAGGTACCTGAACCAGACCCTCGAGGCTGGCAGGGCCCAGCAGCAGAAGGGTCGCACAAGGCCGGAATCGTCCCGCGAGCAGCGCCGACGGTGTCGCAGAAGGGGCGCCTGTCGGGGACGTCAGTGGTGTCCCGACGTCGACGTCGGCAACCGGGCGTACCTGGCGCCCACGGTTTTCGAGGGCAAGGCCCGCTCCATGTCATCGCTGAGGAAGCCCGGCTCGAACTACGCTGTGACATTCGAGGTTCGCCACGTGTACAAGAGCCAGCCGGGCTTCGTACCCCTTCAGAAGAACGACAGCGTGAGGCTGCACTTTCGCGACAAGAGCAGCCTGCCACCCGGTTCCAGCGTTTGCAACGTTCGCCAGAGTGGTGCTGCTGCAGGTGGTGGTGGTGTTGTTGGCGCAGCCAGTGCAAGTGCAGACGGAGCTTCTTTCGATAGTGGTGTGGGTGGTGTGGCCAATAGTCAAGTGGTGCGTGCTAATATAAAGAGGGGCAAAGTGTATTTGGTGTTTGTGAACCGCGTGGGACCGAGGAACTTCACCATACTCGGCGAGCCGGTCATACGCAGCAAGAAGAACGAACAGGCCGTGCAGGCCGTCATTCGTCCTGATTACGGTGAGTAGTGAGGCTATTCTCCCTCTCGTAGCCGTCGCTAATGCCATTCCCACGAAGCCGGTGCGGCGATGGCTATGCGACTCCGGTGTGTGTGGTGTATCGCGTATGGTGCTGGCTGGCGGTGGCCGCGAGCACAACGCACCCAGTGAGAAAGACAGAGAGAGAGAGCCTGCCTACATCCGCTCTCTTTATTATGGTGAATGATGTTGTAGCATAGGGCGGCAATCCGCGCTTTGTCGTCGCTCTTGTCCTTGTTTTGCTCTCGTTCTCGGTCACGCGCGCGCCAACCACTGCCGTGCGCACTGCATTGTGCTGCAATACCAAGGTGAAGATAACCCAGGTGGAAGTTTGAAGACGATACCGACTCGCGATCGTTGGGAGTTGAATCGGTTGCGGGGTTGCGAGGAAGTCGAGTATTTCTTCAAGTTCATGGGGATGACTCGATCCGCCGGCCGAGACCAAGCGGTAGTGAAATCGACTACCGATTAGATCGGTTCGGTATTACAGTGTTTGTTCGCGAGCAGCTGAGCCACTTGTGTAAATCATCCGGATTGAATAGTGAATTGAGTGAGTGACTTTATCGCTGACAAATGGTACGTTGATAAGGCCATCAACGGGGATAGATCACCAAATCATGAGCCTCGATTAGATAGCTACTGATTATCTTTAAATCGGAGAATTTGCATATTTTTGACTGATCAATGACTTGGATAAAATATGTAAGTCGAAGACAATCCACTTCCGTTTGGAGCTGGGAATATTTCGTACGATCCAACTCTGATACTCAAAATGTATGCAGCTGCCGATCAGCTCATCGGAACTGTAATACTGTCGGAGATTTTTCATATCCGACAAGATATCCAGTCGAGTCATATCAGCTATCTCTCTGAAATCGATGATTTGCATGGTCAAAAATAAAAATACACGCTCGAAAGTTTACGTAGTGAACCAAATTCCTGATCACATTTTCTCAATCATGCCTGCTGATCTCATTTTGTTGTGTCATTTTTGTGCAAGGACAGTTTTAACTCCAGCAGCTTCAATTTCAAAAACCATGAATCTAAAGGTCAACGGAGACTCGTAACTGTGATCGTCATTCCAACTCCAAAATTCTTGAAGTCGTAATGGATATTCAGCTCAAGTGCCAGAATAGCTAATACAAGATTGAATTATCAATCTCTCAAGACCTAAATGACAACGACACGTCGCTCCTAGACTACGCTCAAAGTGGATTTTCATCAAAATCCTGGACACACAATGTCGAAATAACTGAGAAGTCATCCAACCGCTCCCAATCCACGTCATCATTCGAATCCATTATTATGAAAAAACCCGAGCAGATTTTTCAGAAATAAAATCCGCCGTATCTCATCGCCGACGCTCAGTGGCTCTCTTCGTCTCGAAGATTTCACGATGTTTGTCGAGAGAGACACTCACCGAGAGTTGGCGAAAGAAAAAACTAGGGCATTCTGTTATTTTTAGGGTCCCTCGCGTTGATTTAGAACCGAACCAAAGTAAACTGTATCGTTCGGCGAGGGTAGACGCTTCTGCCGAAACTCCGTCGAGTTCGTTACACTCGGGGAGTGCCTTGCATTATTCAAGCTGGACGATGTCAGGATGAATTTGAAGCTCGCGGCCTTTGTAATTATGAATGCCATTCTAAATTGATGCATTTGCAGGACACAATTCTCCACTCTGTCCAATTAATTATCGCTATGATGACTGAAGAGCTTGATTGGGTGTGATGCAGAGCAAGTGTACTACACTTAGGATTATGCTATTTATGAGATTGATCGACGTTCTATCTAGTCAATGAGAAGTTTGGAACAATCAAACAAGCCTATACATACATGTCACTGTTCCATACATCTTGTTCCCATTATTCTGTTTCAGAGAGTGCATGACTATGAGTGTTGGCAGGTACCCAACAAATGTTATTCGACGGAGAAATTTCGAAAATTCGTGCCCCACCCCCCTCCCGTAATAACTTGGAAGATTCACCACATGCGATATCAAACTCTGCTCAGTATCGCATTTCGAAAACACTCGATAGAATCCTTGCGATGCTACAATATGAAAAATTGATGACCCGGGGACAGATGCCTTCGCGATCGAGTGGTTATAGCATCGAACGTCCGGTGATTCCCGACTGCCAGCTCATTTCAGCAAAATTCCAAGCCCCATATCAAATCCGACGTATGACATCAGAAATCGAGGGGAGGGGGGCGCACCCACAACGAGGTGCGCGCTTTTTTCACGGGCACCATACAACACTATACCTATAGATACCTCCAACAGCGCGACGCACAGTGGAAATTACCATTTGAATCCGGGCGCCGGTGCTCAATCGAATCCACATTTGCTACGGGCAAAGCTTTGCATCCCACACATAGGGGCGAACGCTCTCCACTTTCTGCGCACCTCGAGTTCGCATAATTTCATCGATGCAACACGGCCGTGTCTCGTTATCAAAGTGCCCCGGACAGTTTACATCCACATAAAGAGGACTCAGTGCCCGGATGAAATTGCGTATGGTGATACTGTAGTCGAATCTCGTCAGTAGAAGCTTTTTTTGACAGACTTACAACTCGATCGCAGATAATTGAGCGGGCTAATGACGCTGAACTTTGGACGAGCTTAACTTCCATGCTGGGCTTTGTCCGGTTCGTGGTATACGTGTATGTATGTAGACTGTGAGTATACTCACTGCAGCTCGCACCGACGGCTCGTTACAATGAGATGTTCTGTGGTATGAGGCGCCGGTGCACCTGCACTTGCTGTGAATAACTTATGGACAATGTTGCACTGTCAATTTTGCAGTGAATGTGTCAATTACTCGAGAGCTTTGTGAATTATATATGCGCTCTCTGCAAGCACTATCGTGAACATTTCCGCATGGAGGCACTCTCGAGAGCTCATTCAAAGACTTGAGCTCATTTTGAGGATTGGCGAATATCAGATATATCGTGAATTCTCTAGAATGGGTGATCGAATACTCCTTGTTCCCCAACCCAGAACTCGTCAATCTCTCACGAACTCGTATCTAGAGGAATCCAGTTCTGATGTTCATGGAAGTATTCCAAATATTGACTTTTCGGACCTGCCAGGAGTATTGATTGAGATGGACACTACATCGACATCCCTGTCAGATACTTCCATTTGAATGATCCAAATAATTTGATGGGACAGGAGTGAGTACCTCTGCTTTTTTAGAGCTTGGTAGAATAATGAATCTTCTGGTATTGCGAATTTTCGATATGTCGCTCACGGTTCTCGAGCAAAACCAATTGCAAGGGGGAATTTTGCAGATGAAATTCAATGATTGAGCAATGAAGCTACCAAGCTAACCTTTCAAAACTGATGGTTTGCTCTCAATGCAGAGTTAATATTCGTTTATCGTAATTGATCCTTTTCGACAGTTCCAAGCAAATTTTCCATTTGAATAGCTACTGACAGAATATTTACCAGCTCATCAAGACTTCATGCTGCGTATTTGTTTTAGAGCAATCCGAACCGATCTAATCAATAACCGTGATCTCCCAATAAATGACTGCAAACGAGTAGAACTTTTGGCACTGCAAGTTCTTTAATCATGTACTGGGAGAGCTTTTCGGATTAATCAGAATTGAAAATCTCCTCGCCCGCTCAACTCACCAATATTTTGACAATCGATAACAATATTACACATTACGATGTCATTACGATGACAATATCTGAAATCGATACACTACCGAGATCACCCAGACTAATAACATAATTCGGTGTGGATGCTACCTGGCTACAGAACTAAAAAGTCCTGTATTCGTCTCCAGCAGTGAACTCCTCGATTCGAAAGTCAAAAACAACTTCCGTATTGCACAAAACAATCACCTCAGTGCCCCCATGCATTGTCATCCATGCGAAACCCTGCGGATCATTTCTCAGTCCACGTTTAGCCACTGCCTATTGGAGTTCGATCGGTTCGGCCGCATCCAGCCACATACACTGACACACACACATACAGTTTGTGAGGTACAATTTGGGTCTACCACGGTACGCCCACGCAAAGCACATGTCACGCAGGCTCAGTGAGATAGCATTGCTACGTGAATTCGTATACCTTGAGCGCAATCTCGGCTCACACGGTCGTTCCACGTCAATTTCGCAGTTCCGATCTGGAGACTAATTCTCCCCGAAGCTCGAGCTTGCCTGTACGTGCCTGTGCCTACACTCACCCACATACTCACGAGCGTATCTGAGAGTATAGAGAGTTTGGGGAGGCGTGTATGGGCAGCCTCCCGGTAAAGCGGCTCGGCCGCTTAATGAGGGGCTTAATGCTCTCGGGCACTTAGTCATTGCCGGGTGCTGAACTGCCGCGGCGAGTCCTACACCCTCTCTCCTTCCGAGTCAACCCTTCGAGACCTGTTTGCGCTCACTCGCTTCCGTGCGGCAGGAGGCATTCAGTTCTAGCGCTCTCGCATAATTCACGATCAATTTGAAATTTCCCGCGCAAACGTCGCATGCATGGTTCGCTCTCTGGCTGATGTACACACTTGTGGCGGTGAAAGCTCCGCGTGAAAATTTCATACGCCGAGATCTTTGCCGTTTACGGTTTTTGTGTAAGGTGATGGAGTGCGAGGTTAAGATGAGCTCACGGGAAGCTTCCGCATCTCAACCATGAGCTTGCATTTTCTAGGTCTCTTTCATCTTGACAGTCGTCAATACGGGAATCTTTCTCATTGGAATATACGCGATTGTTGGGGCTGGTGGACTCGATTTCTCGTGCTCATTACGATACTTTGGTTCTCGAATCGTCAGGTTTGGCTATTTTACTGAATTTATACTTCGCAGTTGATGAATTGCAAGAGCAGATGATTGTCGCAATGTCGAAGGATGTCCGTGCTGATTATGCCACGTGTGCTCTTTCCATGTGTTCACGTTCATCAGCCTTTTCGTTATTCCATCAAATCTCTATTCTACTCCTGATACTTTGAAGAACTTTGTACGATCGGTTGCTTTTTCACCCATGAGGCCTTTTCCAAAGGCCTTGCGAGAATTGGTTGAAATAATCTACTGTAAAAACTGAGACTATGTGGGTACAAAATTGAATCCTCATCATGAGGAGCCGAGACGCGAGAGTATTACAAACCAGTAAAATCATCTTCCGATCCAGTTCGAGTGTTTCTTAGATGATTTCCATTCAGAGATGAACCTTGATCGGATATTGGAATTTTTCGTCATGTAGAGAGATTCAGGTCATGGTTTCTTCGTAATGACTCATTTGGTCATGAATCTTGAGCCTCTGTGAGAATATCACCACAATTTCGATCAAAACTATGAACAGATTCCCAGTGAAATACTTCTTTGACCAAGGAACAACTGAAAAATGTGATAGTTGAGATTTTCATCCTCTGCATCATCGCCCCGAGTGAACCGGGAGAGATACAATTCGTTGTTTGATTTCTCAGTGCACGATTTCAATGGAGTTGGCTCGACGCGTGGCACGATATCATGGAGCTTGACGTATTCGTAAGACCGCGCTCTTCCTATCTTTATCACAAAAATCGAACATGCTCGTTCCGAGGTACAGAAAAGATCGTGCATATCCATCCATTCATCCATACAGCGCCGCAACAACGAGTCTCGCAAGCTCCACTTCTGCCAGGCAGCGTGGACGCATTTGGAAGGAGTAGCTCGCACAGCGGCTCATTGCTGCAACGCTCGCAAGCAATGCGAGAGGGAACGCAACTCGAGACAGTGGATAAGTATAGAGCGGACGTCGAGACGGTCTACGGCGGGCGGCTCTCCGTACAAAGTTGCGCATCTCTTGCGACTGACTCTCTACACAATCATGCATATACAAAACCAAAGCTCGAGATCTTGGTTCGTTGATCCGCACTCGACGCCTGGCTGCAGCGTAAATACGCGTCGCGTGAAATATAAGTGAGGCCATTCTTCGCCCCTCCGTACACGTAGAATACGAGATGCGCCATCTGTAAGCTCCGCGCAGTCTTCCAAGAGTCCCACAATCGGAAACCCGCTTTGTACTTTTGCTACGTCACCGTCGTCGGAAAAATGCTTGGGTCGCTGTGCCAACCTCATTACCAGCTCAGAGCTTGCAAGCTCTTCCACTCACTCGTGAGCTTTTTCACGCCGAGCTCTTTCCAGGTTCGTTTGGTGTACGTAGGGGTAAAGCTCGTACCAGGACAAAAGCTCCGTCCGTGGCTGAAAGCTCTCGGGCTAATTTGCGGACACTGCACACGCAACTGCTGGCCCTCTAATTGGCAGCTTGCGAGACCGCGACACCGGAGCTTCGAACAGTAGAGTGGTATAGCGGCTCTCGCTCTCCGTTTACTCTTTGCCACGTGGAGTAGTTTGGTCTGTGCGGTGCCGAGGCGATGAGCAAGCGAGCGCGCAAAGTAGAGGACTCGCAACTCGTGATGGCCAAATTACTCGTTTGCCGCACCGAGCAGTATCCTTGCTAATTTCAAGAGAGGTTGGCGAGGGTGTCGAGTTGAGCTTGCGAGCATGTGGGGTGTCGAGCGAGCTGGGGATGAGTGGGTGACCAGGAAACTTGTCGAATGAAAATCATACGATAGATTGGCTGAAATCACACATCGGAGATCTTTGAAATGATGCCTGCACTTTTGGAGGGGAGCTTGAAGCTTTGAAATTCTTGGAAACTCACTTCGGAGCCCATTGCTCGGCCATTGAATGTGAGTCGAGATTCAATTTATGAAATTTCAGTTTCAATTTCTGACTTGAGAGCAGATTGTTGAATATGGACCAGAACTCAGAGTCACCGTTCGGAAACCTGAGACCGCAATATTATTTCAAAGCAAAATGGAAACTCTAGAGCCCTTCAAAGCGAAAATCGCAACCTCGAACACGATTTTTAGATTCTCATGATATGAAATACTGTATAAGACTGCGTGCAGATGGGTTGTTTGATGAGAATGACTCACTCTGCTCGGACTATAAACGGTGTTTCGTAAGGAATTACCCATGTACGTGCAGTGTCGTCGAATAGCACTCGATCCTTTGAGACACGATGGGTGAGGTGACATCCAGAGGGTCCCTGGACATTGAATGTTGACAGGAGTTTTTCAATCTATCCATGCCACTAGGGCACCAAATCTGGATTCCTGAGGATTCCGGTACTACGGCCAACGAGGAACACGGGAGTAAAACACTACATCTGATAAAAAATGCCGGTTACGTGCGTCACCACGGATCAATCTGAAATCCGAACGCAATCGTCACTGAAGCGGTAAATCGCTCCATGACGACGATCGCCCATACACCTGAGCGGCAACAACTTCACGTGGCTACCTACCGCAGACGTCTTTGTTGCAGCGGGCGATCCTCATGCCGTGCGCGCGCGCTCCGGCGGGCTTTTTTGCGATGTACATAACGTGTCAGGCAGGTGCCGATAAGCTTGCAGCAGAGCTGCATCTACTCCTCCTTCTTTCTTTTCTGCCACCCGTCGTACCCAGACTCGTATCTCTTTTTGGTCAAGTAGGTTGGCCGGCCTCGCTCGTCTTGGGGAGAGCCGATGACGATGACAACGACGATATGAGTTGAATACTCGGCTCCCATTCAGCTGCGCGCAAAATGAACGTGGCTACACCCAATCATAGAGCTGAGCTGTATTAGATCGAAAATACACAGTGATAATGACTGTAGACTGGCTAGGATTCCCCTTGAGCTGCGGGTGTGGGGTCGTCTCGTTGTTGGGGTACCCGAGCCGGTCAACCGCTCTGTTTGGCGTGCTTTCGTCCGGGACTGATTAGTCGTTCTCGCGCGTCATTCGTTGGCTCCCAAGTGCGACAGGTTCTACAGAGATCTTGTGCCTGAAAAGCGGGCAATGCACGTGGTGAAATGATAGGCCATATTGATGTGGTCTGACTTTTCACAAAAAACTACAAAACAAACGGTAGCATTTTTGCAACGACTAAGTACCACAGTGAGCTCTTTGGAGATGTCCAGAAACAAACCTGGGCAGTATTCTAGCTGGAGGAGACAAGTGACTCCACTATTTGTAGTGACTTGAGGCACGAAATCGCCACCTCTGCGTGATAATTTACTAAGTGAGGCGGGGTAATTCCACGATATAACAAAGCATTGATCGCGCATTGTGAGCAGGCAACTTTCAAGAGTTAGGCCAAGCAGCCTCAGCATGTCGCAGTATTCAACTATTTGGTCACTACTTGGTATTTTAAGTGGTGGTACATCTAGCTCTTTCATCTCACTCACAAATAATAGCAACCTAATCCATTTGGCTTTTGTTTTTGGTCGTGCAGCTTAAGACCATATCCACTGCTCCGAATCCTGAAAAGATTCATGTCTCTGTTAACAAGCTCGAGTGTATGTGAAACATTCCTTATTTACGGCATGGAAGTGGGATGTATATAGTGCCAGCACAGCAGCAATGTTGGACAAGATAGAGTAGAAAGGTGGGTGTGCTTTCGAACCCTGAGGAATCCAGCGTGTCCATGGGTCAATGACTTGACCCATGGATACGCTGAATCCGAGAGCCCATATATAGGCTTTCACTTTCCCAACGAAGAGAGAAATATCAACCATATCAAATGCTCGTGTGAAATCGAGACTGACCATCAGGGTAATCATTTTGCGATCAACAGCCTTCCCAGTATCTCCCACCATGTGAGATGTGAGGAAAACAGTCCTTGATGAAGCCAAGGACGTCATCAGGACTCGTAGCCTCAAATTCTATCGCATATACTGCTAGAAGGATGTCCTTAGAACCTACGTGCTTGCAATTGGATCTGCTGTCTGGCGATATTCTCCTGTGGGATGTTGATCACACAACTCTTCCAGACTAAGCTACCCTACAAAATATTCTCCTATATCCATTCAACTCATCCGCAGAAAATGTGAGACTAGTACTATCCACAGATTCTCATTTGATGCTAAGATCACCTTCCTCACGCCATAACTTCGAAGTATTTTCTCAGGAGGCAAATTTTGCTTTGTAGTGAGCAGCCTCAGCGTTCTTAGTCATGATCTCAACCCAATTTCTGAGATATTCGTATTCCCTCCTATCCTTTTCTCGGCCACTTTTTCTAGAGATCTCCTTTTTCTACACTTTGTCCACAGCTTATCACGTTCCAGCGTAGCTACTCTGATATCATCGGTGATGTATGACAGATTCTCCCGCTTCCTGGGGAGAAACGTATGGTACGGTGGATGTTTATCGTATAGATGATGAGTGGTTGCAATGAGGGCATCTGCCTTATCATCCACGCATAGCAACTTGTTGCGTGAGACTCTGTACAGGCTCTCTATGTAGGATCTGAGAAATATTGATTTCCAGATTTTTGTTAGAGACACCTTGCCTGTTGATACAATGCATGAAAATAAGAATAAGCTTGACCTAACCTGAAAAGCCTCTTCTGCGCTCTTAAAGCACTCCGCGCATTTCGTCTTGACGGACAGAGCTTTCAGCAAACGAGCTGGTGGAATCGTCGAGAAGATTCATTCAGAACTGCTGGCTTTCTTCCCTTTTATTTTCCCTCTTTTTCTCTCAAGAAACGCCGAAAATCGCACTCAGGCGTATTTGCACGAGCTGCGTGGTGAATGAGAATATGTGCTCCGCTAACCCAGCAACCTAAAACTCCCACATCCAGCGAGCTCAGCGGAGCAGAGTCGAGTTACTATACGTGTTCCTTTTGACCACGAGTGCAGCATTTCGGTGACACAAACAACAGCACAGTAGCAGAGCAGGCACGAGCTGCGCGACCCATTTTGACGATTCAAATAAGAAGCTCGCTTCCCGCCTCTCATTTTCTCTTGCTGCGCAAGTTTTTTCAAGCTCGAAACTTGCAAGCTGCCTTGGCCCCCTATTGAGCTCTCGCGACACGCTCATAGAATCGATCCGCGAGCTTGCAAGCTCGTACACGTCTAACGGAATACCGCGAGCCAGGAAGCGAGCTTTGATCGGTGGAGCGTCATCGGGCTGGCCCATACACTCTCGTTAATTAATGCCACTCGAATTTGTGGTGGTCGTGGCGACGAGCTGTGGTTGGCTGACATTTGCGGTCACGGATGATGCAAACAAGTCGGCTGAGCCCGGTGGTGATGAACATCTCCGGTCCTACGGTGCTTTCAAGAGAGCCTCTTCGACCGATCAATTAGATGGAATCTGTGAGGAGCTTGCGACGAGTTTGGAAAGCTGCTCCGAGAGCTGGCAAATTATGCTGAGTTATGCAAGAGGTGGGTGAGCTGTCTCTGCTGGATGGAATACCAAGCGATGTGGCTGACGTCTATTACACGATTCGCGATTGGAATTTCTGAACATCCCCGATTTGAGTGAGAGAGGTGGCTCGACGCTAGTCGTTTATTGCAAGGCTGATACGATCGAAGTAGCTTCGTTCCGGGAGTTCGGAAACCTCTATCCCACAGTTTCCAGTCAATTTGGCGAGGCTTGGTTACTGTGTTACAACACGATTCGCTGGCATAGTTTAGATGTAGTTTCACACGATTGAGCTGACATTTTGAGATCTGGAGTTGATTTGAATTACTCGATCGAGAGGGTTGAAAAGATCGAGATGGTAAGCACTCGCAAAGTGGCAGTGAGGCACGCTCGAATTCTAGCCAGCAGGTTAACGGGGTTGACGAACCAAAAACCATTACTCAACTGCAGTGACCTGCTGACAGATTAGATTTCACGCGATGTTTCTGCAAGTAATTTGTGAGTGCCTTGGTGGAATCGATCGGTAGTGATCCGTCGAGTTTTGATCCGAGCGATGACCTTGAGGGTAACCCATGTGGGAGGAGCTTTGAGATTCTATTTTTCAGTAGATAGAATGGATCATTGTCTCACGTCAATCGGGTCATCAACGGCGCACAGCAGTCGTTCGGAGTTGTGAAAAAGAAGCGCCCGTCTCGGTCACTCACTCGAATCAACTCGCCCGGCGAATTACTATCGAAATTAATTGACGTCAATTATCGCTGTGCTGAGCCGTGACTTTGTGCGTGGCTGTGCACATCATTCTCGCGCTTTCTACTCGGAACGAGACGAGCTCATACGATCGTCGATTGTCTTTTAGTTCATATCCCGTGTCGTCGCAGAGATGAATTGGGCGCATTTTTGGCGTGCCTCGGGCGCTCGTACGAGTGCTGCCTGAGCCTCGTAACTATATCAGAGTTTTAGTGATGAAGTCGCGCCGATTGAGCAGCAGCTACGAACGATGGCCAAAGAGAACGAAAAGAGAGAAGAATATCAGGCGCGGAAATGGAAAAAGCCGATAGTTGTTTCTTGCACTACTCGATATGCTCTATCTATCGTAGCGCTTCTGGCCGCGCATAGACTGACTCGAGCGAGAGGTCGAAGTTGATGGACGTTGGACGGATGAGTTCGGATTGTGATCTGTATTAGTTTGGCCCTTGAGAACATCACGGGGAGTAATGAGAGGATAAACAGAATTATTTGGATCCAAAGAGTGTCGAGTGGAGTGGATTCACGGATTGGTTTAGCATCGCAGTCAGTGTTGGAAATATGGCGATCTTGGATTAATTGCAGTCAATTGCAGTGCATCGGGTTACCATCTGAAGGAACCAACATCAGAGAAGAAGGTAGAGAAACCGAATGGAATAGTCAGTAGAAAACCACGAGACAGTCGTTGCCGATGACACGCTTCCACGATCTTTCTATGGTTCCCCCGCAGTCGTGGATGGGGAAGAATGCGACAAGAGTATGGATAGATAGATAGATGTCCTTTATTCGTCCGAAGACAAAAAATACAATTGCATACACCTACATATGCCCGTTAAAATGTAATAACACGTATAAGAATGAATATAATATATGTACAACAAAAATAATGATGATAGTTTCAGTCAATTACTGGTTTGGTCAAGGACAATAATTATCACAATTCGTGACTAGTCAGGGTGCATACTTAGATGTATAAAAAGAGGGGTAAGGGCTCGCACTAATATCACAGCTATAGATCACCAATTGGGTGACTGAGGTCACATGTAAAAAATACTAAATTAAGGAAGAGCCCTTCCCATTACAGATTAAAATAATGCCTCTTCTCCACATCAATCTTCTGCGCAGACTGGGTTAGTAAAAAATCTTTCAGGGATTCCTTGAATTGTGATGTTTTCCGCAGCTGCCGAAAGCCCCCACTATGGATGTATAGTGACGAGTGCTTCTCATGTAATCGGCGATCGCCGCACAAAAGAAAAAAAACCAAATCAAGTTCCTGGTCTTTGGTAGCTACCTCAACGTCCAGTACTAAATATCAAGAATCCGCCTCGACTCTCCACCGTTACACCCGCTAGTTCAAATGCAGCCAAGAAATGTCCATCCATCTCGCAAATATGTTACAAAAGTTGATTATTCCCCGACATGGACAGCCGACAGCTGTGACTGAGCGTCATAACAATCCGTATGGGAACTCCATCAATGAGTCCGTCTTGCCTTATCGCACCGATGACTACAGCACCACATTCCACAGATACGCCTCCCACGAAACAATCGCGAAGACGCGACTCGTCTGTGGAATTTAAAACAGAGCAAATAGACGCTCCGCAGCATCAATTGAATCCGATACGCACGCATACCGTCAATTAGATAAACTCGCCACCGATTTGACGCCCCCTCTTCTCTCACTCCTCATCCGTCGAGCCTCTCACCTTGTACACAGATATGAAAGCATAGAACCGTACAGGGATACATGGTTGAGCGTGCGCCCCCCACCCTCTCTGTCTCTGGCCACGTGCTCCGGACAGACTGATCGAGTGAGTAAAGGAGCAAATGGAAAGCTCTCTCTCTCTCTCTTTCGAGAGGCTGGCTGGGCAGGTGTAGACTGCTCGGCGACTGCACCTCGTGTACTCACCTCCCGCGGTGTCGGGAGCATCTGTACACGATATGTAGGTATGCGCTGGCGAGGACGGCCGATAGTACAAAGCAGAGAGAGAGAATCTTTTTCTTGGTGAATAAGGAGTAACACTCGGGATGTGCAACGTTTCATCTAGAGTGCGATGAGCCCGGCTATTATTGCTGTATTACTGGAATATCGATACAAGAGGTTTGTGAGGAGCGCAGGATTCACTCGGTAGAATCAAAACTTTGGGAGGCTCACACAGACGACACGTCTCAGCGAGCTTGACTTGACCCGGAATTTCTCAATCATTCATGGTTCCTCCTTGCCTTGCGGTCTTGCTACGATATACCACGTGTCGATGTTCACATTGCCAGGCACTCGATGATCGCGAATGGTTATTGTTTCCGCTGGTGTTTGATCAAGCACGTGCCATAGGCTCGAACCATCATTAGCTTTGAGGTGCTGTTCTTGAGCTGAGAACGGAAATAGCAAAAAATCTCCCACTAGCTGTTTTTCGATGCGAGATGGTGAAGAAATTTGATTGACCCACGCCCATGGAATTCCAGTCGAGTCACGAAAAATAATGGTCTTTCTCAACACGTTCACTGCAATGGGCCCCACGGCTGGGGCCCACAATGATTCGTATGAATACTGCAAATAGATGCCAAAATCATGTACTTCCGAGGAGTTTGGCTTCCCTAACTGTTGAAATGCGCATCTGTACTCTCTCGCAAACTAGACCGGAATAGCGATTCCGCCTTCGCAGTGAACGTGTTCATCGGAATTCGATCCAGTCGTTTATTCACGCTCCTTCGAGCCCTCAAAGACAGATCAGACGAAAAACAGTCCACAATTCCATTGGGGTAATTGAAACGATTCGGTCCATTGGGGCAATGGGAAACACTTTGGCGGAGCGGTTCGACAAGTCGCTCGTTGCTCGAGCTTCGTCCTAATGATGCGTGCCGGTAGGCTGACCAGGCACGTCTGTTACTACTCACTCGCTCGCATGGCTCAGCCCGATTCCCGTTTCGGATGGAACAAACTTCGAGGGTCAACCGATCTAAATGACCACTTGGGGAGCAAATCGGTTATCTCCTAGTCGAAAAATCACGAGGAAACGTCATCTCAGCTGAAAAACTAGTGGCCCACGATTTCCAGTTTTCCGCTCGCAGAATTCAACCTGGACGACGGAGTCAACGATATTCTTGGATCAACTCACTCCCCTCTACCTCGGATGCAAACGGAGATGATGACGGAAGATCAAAGCAAGGAGCCCCAATCGCGATTGCTGAAGAGCACCTCCAACCAGCTGAGGACGCGGCGACGTCTGGATACAAATAGCGAGCGACGACGAGTTTGTGGAAGGGCAGACGTCGCAGTGGTCGCGAGCGAGTTTTCCCTTCTACGCACGTACGCGGAGAGTCGGCTCGCGCACTCGCGGATAATCCGTTAAGCGAATCTTATTTGCGGCGGCAGCTTTCCCATCTCTCGCTGCGAGCATCGTGTTCGGAGCTCGTCGCGGCGCACGGTAGCGCACAGCAAGCTCGCTCTTTCCACGAAAGTCGCGCTTCTGCGAACGCCTCCTCCTCACATGCCGGTCACGATCTTTCTCTCTCGCTGCCTGTACACTCTTTCTCTATCTGCGGCAACCTCACTCGTGTACAAGCGTATCTGCGCCGAACGACTCGTACAGGGTGTGTCATTATGTACGAGCCGCGTTGAACAGGTGTAAAACTCGCGCGAATTTGCGGGGTCCCAGTCCCCTATAGGGCGCGGCTAGACGTCAGTCGACGCTGACTTTCGTCACTTGTGAGGGACTCTGGAAACGCGGCTGCGCGTGCACGCAAACTGATTTCAAACTCAAAAAGTTTCGCAGCTATTTGCTCGCTCAGCCCTTTGCGCGGAGGCTTCTGTGTGTACCGCCTCATCGTCATCGTCGTCGTGCCAAGTTCTACGAGTTACTTTTCTCTCTGTCTCTCCCTTTGCATTGCTTGCAGACTGAAGAATTCATTGCGAGTGCGGCGGAGCTTGTTGAGCTGCTGTAAAACATCCCGGGCGGCTGGATTGCAGCCTCTTGATGGACTCGTTCCCGAGTTCGATGGAAAGCACCTCCTCGCGTCTGAAGCCGGGTCGAGCTTTGACGATACTACGCGTAGACAGAATTTGAGTACATTCCTTTCGATTGTGTGCGTAGTCCTGCGCTCATAGACATGATCAGCGACCGTACCATAGAAAGGAGATGAAACAAGTGATGAATATAAGATCTGTCAAAATCAGCTGAGCCCGTTCCGGCTTCTATCTTGTAGTCCCCCCAAGAGGGTTCCGTCCAATGGGCCTCCTATCCTGAGTTCCAGCCATGCAGGTTAGCATTGTCAGTATATCTACATATGTGTTATTTTAACATGGACCCATATGGACAATGCTAATTTCCATAGCTGTATCTCGAGATAGGAGGCCCATTGGACAAAACCCTTCTGGGTACGTTCATTTCTCACCAAAACAAGAAGATTCCCAAATTTTCGTCAAGATCCAGGACCCACAAGGTTAGTGTTTCCCTTGTAAGTTACAGTGATACTTCCATAGTGTACTTGTTGCTGGAGTTAGGTTACGACATTTTCTATTTCTAAGACAAACGTGGAACTACAATCAACCATGTGAAACATCTACTATTGGTCTTCGTACAGTCAATCACGAATCCAAAAGAGGCTCAAGCTCCATCATCCCAAAATGTATCGTGCTATGGAATAGTCTGCCGCCTTTACACATCAATGAACGATAATAAAAAATCCAAGTGAGCTTGGACAATGAGCTATTTCCCCAGTATATTCAAGCTGCTCTGCTTCCACGGTCATAGCCATTCATCACATATCTGTGGCTGTTTCGAAAGTGTTGCTACTCGAATCCGCTGATACCCATTGATCGTAGTTATATTTCAGTGAGTATTCTACGTCTAACGTACTGCGAAGTTCATGGTGTGCTTTAAATCGTGATGACCCATCGTATCTCCTCGATGGACAAAATCGAGATGAACTAAATAAGTCGAATCATTCACTTGAATTATCCAACAACACCACAGATTCAAGGTGGGTGAATTTTCGGATACTACGAGCGCCAATTTGGCGAAGTTGAGGAGTAGGTGGGATGTGCCGGGGTATCGATTGCATTACCTAGCTTCCCAGTAGGCGTATTACTGCAGTGTGTCAAGATCAATTTCGATTCAACACCACTCCGAGGGAACATCATCATTTTCATAGTTGATTTACGGGTACAGTTGCCCGAGCAGGCCCTTATTGGCCCTCTCGCACAAACTGCTCGATCTGCATCGTAAAAATATGGCAAATTCCACGTGGAATCAAAAGATAATGGGACCCGCGGGAAATCCGAGTCGCGCGCATACTCATATCCGAGCCAAGTTTTCCGATTCCGGCAAGAACTTTCCCCAAGGCGCAAAAGTTGAGAGATTGAGGTGCACACCACTTGAGTGTGTGGCATAAAATTGCCCGAGTATTCGTGGATCGGCAAACGCTGTAAAAAGGAGGAGATCAAATAAAGGTAGTCTGAGATGGTCGACAACCTCATTTTTGTGACAGTCACTCGAATTTTTCGGAAACAATGATAATTGAAGATCGTAACTCAATTGTGCACTATTTCTCCAAAAGTTTGACTTCTTGAAATCGCAGCTGGACAGTCTGATATGTTGACGGTTTGGAGGAAATGGTCAGGGAGTTTTGGGAGATCTTCTCAGACGATTTTATTGTTCACGACCTCCTCAGGAGAACAATTTCTCTCAATTCAAATGCAGAGATGCACCAGAACAGGGAGTGTGTGATAGGGATGAGGCAATTTTGAGGTTGAGAGGGAATTCAGAATGGGCTACACATGGACTTTCTCGTGAAGGTGAAATAAAATTGAATATCTCAGTAGCATTACTAGATGGAAACTAATTGATTCCTGAAGACCTACGTGATCGCGAACTCGAGCTAACCGATGTTCCATCTGATGTAAAATTCACCTATTATGATGTGACGATATTGATGACTGGATTGATCAAGAGTGATTCAAGACAGCTTTGCTTCGGACAAAGTTCATGATCAAGTCAAAGTCATTCTGTTTAACTTCTGTAAAAGAAGATGAATATAGGGAAGAAATTCCTACCGCAAGAGGAGCCGAGCGTCTCAATACCGTAGAAGAAGTCATAGCCGCAATTGGAACTGCGCTGGTAACGCGGGGTTGTGTCATGCTCAAAGAAGCCAGCGAAGAATTTCCAATTGCACTCGTCCGTACTCGTCTCAAATGACGAACCGCCGCGGTGGTTGTGGCTATAGGACACGCTAGAGTTTGGAGAAAATGAGCCTGGTTGGAGAGGAGATGCAGAGAGATGGAAAGTTTTGCGAATCTTCCAGAAACGAGGCAGTGATGCTAGCGAGTCGCTCGTCTTGTTGGTCGTTCGTCGTCGTCGTCGTCGTCGTCGTTGTCGTCGTCGTGTGGTCGTTGTTGCACTGCTCGGCAGACTAGCGCAGAATATGAGATATTAAAAGCCAAGAATAACAAAGTCGATATATACGTTCTGCCGAGCCTGCGCGTGTACATTGTCTGCTGTTTCCAAAACTTGCCCGCTTTCCTCTCTTGCTCTGCCCGTACACGCGTATTCTCGATTCTCGCTCCCATTTTCCCCAGGCCAGCCTCTGCTCTTCTCCTCATCTCGTATTCGCAAAATTTCATATTCAATTTCGCGGAATAGGCTGTCCTCCTCTCTCGGGGCGCGTGACGCTTTTTTTGCCTCTGTTTATGCGTCAGTTGGACTGCTTTCGTAATGGAAAAAAGAGGATAGAAGCACTCGGAGAGCGAGAGATCGTGTTACGTGGATTAGAGCGCGAAATTTGATAAATCTGAAGGATATCGATGGTCGACCATTGGTTCATGTGGTGCTTTGGAATGATGCCTAGCAAATGGGAGCTCTGTAACTATCGAGTGAATGATGCACACATCGTCTAATGGAGTCTGGTGGATATCATCTGATTCCCAGCTGTCATAGAAGAGCCTTCGATATGAACAATCCCCATCGAGAGGAACGAGTCCACGCAAAGTCGATCGATATTCGAGTTTCCTATGAGACGCACGCGGAAATTGATGGACCCTGTTGGAAATTTCGCACGTATTATCGCATTGAGTTACTTTTGCACCAAATTAATGAGACTTCCCAAGATGTTTATGGCTTGACTTTGCATCTACAAATCGTGAGCAGATTTCCAATTTGGATCTCAACATGAGCTGTACGACAAATCGACCAATTTCACAAAATTGCAGGATGCCGCGGAAACTCTGTTTCTGCGAGCCCCACTCAGAAATCTATCAATTTTCATTAGAAAGTGGCTATACGCAGTGCTCCCGTACGGGAACCCGTGTAAAATTCACGGGAAAGGGGTAATATACGTCCATACCCGTGAGCTTCCCGTGTTACTTTTTGGAGCTCTGCAAGCTCAACGGGACGACACGGGAGACACCCGGAATGTTCTCGCTTCGATGCAAGCTCGCCTCCCGTGGCTTCCCGTAAATGTAGTTTCGGCGTAGCTTTTCCCGTTTCTACCCGTGCGACGTTCACATAAGGAATGGCATGCCTACCATTCTCCCGTTCACAACCCGTGTGGCTCGATTTTGGCCTCGTGAGCATGGGACTGAACACCCGTGTCTACCCGTTTTCCCGTTCACAACCCGTGTGACTCGATATTCGCCAGCTAACCATAACAGTGATCACCCGTGTATACCCGTTCTCCCGTTCACAACCCGTGTGGCTTGATTTTGGCCAGCTAACCACAAGAGTGATCACCCGTGTCTACCCGTATACCCGTGCACAACCCGTGTGACTCGATTTCGGCCTCGTGAGCATGGGCCTGACCACCCGTGTCTACCCGTCTTCCCGTTCGCCACCCGTGTGGCTCGATTTTGGCCAGCTAACCATAACAGTGACCACCCGTGTCTACCCGTATTCCCGTTCACTACCCGTGTGGCTCGATTTTGGCCAGCTTACCATAACAATGATCACCCGTGTCTACCCGTTCTCCCGTTCACAACCCGTGTGGCTTGATTTTGGCCAGCTAACCACAAGAGTGATCACTCGTGTCTACCCGTCTTCCCGTTCGCCACCCGTGTGGCTCGATTTTGGCCTCGTGAGCATGGGACTGACCACCCGTGTCTACCCGTTTTCCCGTTCACAACCCGTGTGACTCGATATTCGCCAGCTAACCATAACAGTGATCACCCGTGTCTACCCGTATACCCGTGCACAACCCGTGTGAACCAATTTTAGCCTCGTGAGCATGGGACTGACCACCCGTGTCTACCCGTATTCCCGTTCACCACCCGTGTGGCTCGATTTCAGCCTCGTGAGCATGGGACTGACCACCCGTGTCTACCCCTCTTCCCGTTCACAACCCGTGTGGCTCGATTTTGGCCAGCTAACCACAAGAGTGACCACCCATGTCTACCCGTATTCCCGTTCACAACCCGTGTGGCTCGATTTCGGCCTCGTGAGCATGGGACTGACCACCCGTGTCTACCCGTCTTCCCGTTCACAACCCGTGTGACTCGATTTCGGCCTCGTGGCATGGGACTGACCACCCATGTCTACCCGTATTCCCGTTCACAACCCGTGTGGCTCGATTTCGGCCTCGTGAGCATGGGACTGACCACCCGTGTCTACTCGTCTTCCCGTTCACAACCCGTGTGACTCGATTTCGGCCTCGTGGCATGGGACTGACCACCCGTGTCTACCCGTATTCCCGTTCACTACCCGTGTGGCTCGATTTTGGCCAGCTTACCATAACAGTGATCACCCGTGTCTACCCGTTCTCCCGTTCACAACCCGTGTGGCTTGATTTTGGCCAGCTAACCACAAGAGTGATGACCCGTGTCTACCCGTATACCCGTTCACAACCCGTGTGACTCGATTTCGGCCTCGTGAGCATGGGCCTGACCATCCGTGTCTACCCGTCTTCCCGTTCACAACCCGTGTGACTCGATTTTGGCCTCGTGAGCATGGGACTGACCACCCGTGTCTACCCGTCTTCCCGTTCGCCACCCGTGTGGCTCGATTTTGGCCAGCTAACCATAACAGTGATCACCCGTGTCTACCCGTTCTCCCGTTCACAACCCGTGTGGCTTGATTTTGGCCAGCTAACCACAAGAGTGATGACCCGTGTCTACCCGTATACCCGTTCACAACCCGTGTGACTCGATTTCGGCCTCGTGAGCATGGGCCTGACCATCCGTGTCTACCCGTCTTCCCGTTCACAACCCGTGTGACTCGATTTTGGCCTCGTGAGCATGGGACTGACCACCCGTGTCTACCCGTCTTCCCGTTCGCCACCCGTGTGGCTCGATTTTGGCCAGCTAACCATAACAATGATCACCCGTGTCTACCCGTATACCCGTTCACATCCCGTGTGACTCGATTTCGGCCTCGTGAGCATGGGCCTGACCATCCGTGTCTACCCGTCTTCCCGTTCATAACCCGTGTGACTCGATTTTAGCCTCGTGAGCATGAGACTGACCACCCGTGTCTACCCGTTTTCCCGTTTACCACCCGTGTGACTCGATTTTGACCAGCTAACCACAAGAGTGATCACCCTTGTCCACTCGTGTCCATCAGTATTGCACCTTATGATGCTGGTTAATGCCTCCTTGCTGATCACGGAAACTGAGGTTGTGTGGCGATCATCAAAATGTGTGTGGTTATGGTGGGACTCCAAATACACCGTGCGATGGGTTTTCTGAATTTCAATGGATTCTTGCTCACAAAAGCCCTACTTTATAAGAAATGAGAGCCTTGAGCTCTCTAAGCGTTCTCATGTTCTGCTACATCTGAATATAATCTAAAGGATTCAATGTCATACTGTTTATCTTTCCCAAGCCCTCATTATGAGAAGAGTTTCGTTGAAGCTACCAAAATATTACTATTTCGGTTGTTCGTGCCACCATTTTCGTTTCATGCATGTCGGTATTGTCACGGCAGCTACATCTCAATACACTTAAACCTAAAGACAGGTTATATACAGCAATGTTGTGATTTGTTTGATTGAGTTTGTATTCACTTAGGAGTTACAACAAGAGTAAGATTATATCTCGTTGATCCGTCAATGGTAATTTCAGTTTAGCCTCAATTGTTGGATCAGAGAATATTTTGCTAAATTTCCCAAAGCATGAACCGAGTAATATGAGCTGCAGGCGGCTTTTGAGAATCATCCCAACTTTGAATTGTAATATAAGAATACTTGTCATCAAAACCCATTTGTTCAGTAGAGGAAAGTATGTACTCTGCATGTAACCTGTGATTCCACTAGTGGCATTTCAAGACAGGTTACCTGCTAAATATAATATCGCTTGTGGGTAAGTATATGGTTGTGTCAAATCATGATGAGCGATTATCAATCTTTGGTGATCTTGTCCAAAAACCTGTATAGGGGTTACGCGTATCATCACTCCGACTTCGAGCTGGGCTTTCTCCAGATAAAATACACTCGATATCTATTGAATATGAACTGCGAATACCAACAATGGTATTCCATCTATGCACCTAGAATAGAGCCAAAACTCAACAGAATAGATTACTACACGTAAGGTAGCGAGTAGTCAAGTGACAGCATTCATTGAGTCAAGAACTTGGGACAAAAATTGAAACTCCTCTGTTGATGTAGATTCATTATGGTCCAATTTGGATCCTCAGACTCGGTTCATCCATTCGAATAGAGTCTCATCAACTTTTTGGCGCTTCCATGGAAGTGAAATGAGGAGTAAAATGAAGAGTGTGGGTATACATCACAAACCAAATTTGTTCAAAATACACATTCATCATTGAAAGCCCCTATCTGTTCAAATGAGATTATCGGTGCTTTCTCCAAGCAAGATGAACTGTCCAAATGGATAAAAGATTGCTCCAAACTCATTCAGTGGGTAAACAGATTCATTGGATTATTATATATCTCAATGATTCAATGGACCCTACAATGAAAGTGTCTTTGAATTCCCAATTTTGATGCTTCTTTTTAGGAATTACTGAATAGTGATAATTGACCTTCATATTTGCTAACTTGTTTCAAGTCTTCTAACATAATCTTACAAGAGTCCACCCAAAATCAGAGACGTATCATCTTATCTGGTTCATCGCATAGTATTTACCACTGTAGATCACGACGCGAACCATCTCAATCATGTACAATTTTATTGCCGTCTATTTTTTTTTGACGAAATCATCTTATCGCGCGTTGAGTTTTGTTGCGGACGCACTAAACGATCCCCGTAAGATGTATGCTTATCTCATCGGCGCGCCGAGCTTGCAAACACAAATGGATCACCCATTTCATTATATATATATATATGAAAAATATGTATATAATATGTAGGTCCTTCATGGAATTACAATGCATAATAAAATTTTGCACATCAACGAAGAGTATCAGCTCTCCGAAATTTGCATATACCGTGACTCCTCTTTAAAGTATCTCCTCATGCTTTAGGGGCGTTAATACGGTGGAAATTTCAAAATAATGTGAGCCACCTTGTGCAAACCCTTACAATGCTTGAGGAAAAAATCATACAACTAGTTGTTGACGATAAATTTTTTGGTGCTGCTCCTGGCTCAATGATGAGCCTACCACCTCAGGATTACCCAAAAAAATTATCATTCAGGAATGGTTCTAAATATCAGTTCCGTCCCTGGTGCCCTTGTGGGTTTCCGTTTCTACGATCTTCGTGAGAGTGAAGCGCCACGATTGCTTAAGATTGAGATCGTTCGGGATTCGGGCGGGCCGACTTAGAAAATAGTTATTTACGATACAAGGGACCTAAGAGCCTTATTATTACACGGCGTGAAGTTGGCGCCCGAGCGCTTGCGCGAGGGTGCCAATCACGCCGTGTAATAATCAAAGCTCTTGGGTCCCGTGTATCGTACACTATTTTATAGCATCGAGTGACATAAACCCGCCCTTTGGGGGGGTCATAACACACCCGAGCGCTTGCGCGAGGGTGGAAGCGGGTGGCTAGGGCGGGGGTAAGCGGGGGGTTCGGGGGGGTGGCAGCCCCTCGACTGAAAAAAAGTTAAGAATCTGGTCCTATAAAATAGACATCACACACCCGCGATTAAACCTATCGAGTGATGATAAAGACGTTTCTTGTATCTAAAATAAGTCATGAGCATCGTTGGTTATTATAGTAATATAAGGGTTGTGCAACCCTCATCCCGGCCAAAACCTGAAATTTTCCCTCTCAGACTTCATCATGAAACAATTTCTGAACTTACGCTGGTAACTAGACTACAGAAAAATTAGCAGTTGAATTCTTCTTAGACATTCCATAACGGCTGTTTGAGAATTGAAAACTGTGTAATAACACATCCTCACCGCAAGGATGACGAATATGCGTATTCGATCTTTTCAAATGAGGTACAATTCCTAATACTGCCATGCAGTCTCTAATTTTGATACCTACTTATTTGTTGTGATTTGATCACGACAGTGTATTAAATGGAAATGCAGCATGATCAAAGGTTTCAAGGTTAGCACAAATATACATGTGCAAAACTCAACCACGTGTTTATGTTTATGTTGATGATGATTTATAACCATGAGTGGGAATGTAACAGTCATGACTAATTTTCTTGCTCTTTACAATTATTGATGCTGATACAAGTGCTCCAGACATGATCCATCATAGATTTTTTATAATATTATCTCAATTCCGATGCCTGCATACATAATATGCGCAAAAATTGCCAAAAATGTCCTAATAACCTCACAGTGAAATAAACTGATTTGCCGCATCCCGCACCCACGTGAAGTGAGCGGACGCATTACTTCACAGTTGAATAATAGGCCATTTAAGTCCCGCAAATGCATTAAATAAACGCGGGTTTAGGTCACGCAGTGCTATAAATGTACTTTTCAATCTTTCAAAAAAATAGGTTTTTGATAAAAAAAAATAGAAGATGATTTTCACGGAATCATCCATATATAATCGAGGTTCTATAAGAACCAGAATTCCAGAGTGGTTTTGATAGGTATTTTGCTCACTTTTCAGATGCGCTAAGCCGCGTCCCTCCATCTGCGGTAAATTTTGAGCTATAACGATTCCACTGTGAAAAAGTTACGAAAATTTTGCAAAAAAAAATTGAAATCATGATTTTCAGTCGTGTACCAGGGTCCGAAAAAATGTTGTAATTTTTTTTGGTCACGGAAGTTCATTTTTCAACCTATAAAATCGAAAAAGTTCACTAAGGAAGAAATCTGGGACTTAACTGTCGACCATATATCGTTTTCTCGTGGAATTACTCCTAAAGCATCCAGAAGCTCTCTCAAGATGCCCTATCAGTGGCGAACTGGGCTGATGAGCATCATCTTACATTGAACTTTGAAAAATCCATCGTTATGATCATCGGGAGTGCTGGGCACGTCCGTGAAATTAATTTGTCAACACTTCCCAAAATCACGATTGAGAATGTTGAGCTCCCATGCGCGAAGCAATGCAAAAATTTTGGCTCGTTTATGACTCCTAAGTCAATGCTACTGTGTCGAAGGTTTATCGATCACTCAGGTCACTCAAATTTTACAAACATTCTCTCACTCGCGATCTTCGTAAAAACCTAGTTGAGTCCCTTATCTTCCCTATTTTCGACTATGGATGCATAGTGTACAATGATTAGAGCTCGGAATTTCGTGTTACAACACTTTTTTTCGTGTTATTGCACGTTTTGGGTTATTGCACGTTCGAAAGAAATGAAGTATATATCAACATCAAGTGTGAAAATAATCAATAAAATTGCGAGAATTCTGAACATAGCTCTCATTGAGGCTGCGCTTTTGGGGTTATTACTAAATTTGTTTATGTTTTGATTGCTGTTGGAAAGTTTTTAAGCGAAATTTCGTGTCTAATCCAAATTTGAAGTCAATTCAAGATGCCTAAAGTAGCGCAAAGTCTTGGTGCCAAAATTCGATCGTGGATTGCGCCGTATAACAAGGAATTTGAAGTCTTCACCACGGATGGTACAGTGGTATACTGCAACATTTGCAATCAAGTGCCAACGGAAAGTGGTCTTCGCAAAACTTACATTCCTCTAATTTTCGAAGAAAGTCTCCGTAAAATCAAAGGAGTTGTCGGTGAGAATTACGTATACATTTCGGTGGATGAAACAACCGATGCTAGAGGAATATATATTGCGAATCTGTTGATTGGAGTTTTGGCGCAGGAAACTTTTGGGAGAGCATTTCTAATAGCGAGTCAGCAGTTGAATAAAACTAACCACGAGACCATAAGCCGATTCATTAACACCAATCTCAGGCGGTTCTACGAAGGCGAGTCATTTGAAGACCGAATTCTACTACTCTTGTCAGATGCTGCTAGTTACATGATTAAGGCTGGCAAGGGCTTGAGATTATTCTACGCTAATTTACATCACGTCACGTGTGTAGTGCATGGTATGCACCGATTGGCTGAAGAAGCACGAGCGATCTGTCCCGATGTGAATAAGCTGGTAAATGCCGGGAAGAAGATGTTCTTAAAAGCTCCATCCCGTCTAGAAGTGTATCAAGAAATAATGAACAAGCCCTTGCCACCACAGCCAGTGCTAACACGTTGGGGTACATGGCTGTCTGCAGCACTTTTCTACGCAGAGAATTTTCAGCAGTTCAAAATTGTCGTGCAAAATTTGGAAGAAGATGCGGAGTCAGTGACGAAGGCTAAGTCACTAGTGCAGAATCAGAACGTTCTGAGTCAGTTGACATTTTTGCAGGCAAACTTGTCGTTTCTGCCTCAAAGTATCGAAGATATGATGGTGGCAGGACAGACGTTGCGGGGCCAATTCGAAATCCTTAATGTGGTGGAAGAGAAAATAAAGTCAATCCCTGGCGGTAGAGGAGTCCGTCTCCAGAATAAATTTGATAGTGTCTTCGACAAGAATTCAGGACTAACATTCTTACGGGAAATTCTCAAAGTCCAAAGTGGCGAACAAGTGACAACTCGTGAAATAAATGATATGGAACCAACGATAATTAATAGTTTCGCATATGCTCCCCTCACATCTGTTGATGTTGAGAGATCATTTTCATATTATAAACATCTTTTGAGTGATCGGAGATATAGTTTCAACCAAGATAATTTGGAGAAGCACCTGGTTGTCGGTTTCAATAAAATTTGAGCAATGAAAAGGCGTATGAGTCCACTTTTTCATCTTCGAAAGACGATATTTTTTATTGCACGTTTTGGAACTTGATACTGCACGTTTCTCGATTTTTTGCTGCACGAAACATGGCATTTTTTGGAGTTTTTACTGCACGAAATTCCGAGCTCTAACAATGATGTAGGGTGAGGAGAAAATCTGCAACTCCAGAGAGCCTTGAATGCCTATGTCCGTTTTGTCATCGGTAATATCCCCTATCGACGTCATGTAACCCCACATGGGATTGCACTAGGGTGGTTATCTACATCCAGGCGAAGACAGTTTCTCCTCGGTTCACTAGCCTTCTATACTATCTCAAATCAGAAACCGAACTACATTACTAGGCACTTCTCCCTCTTGTCTAAAAATCCTTACATTACACGCTCCGAGAGAAACATTCGCAAACCTTTTCTTCTATCCACCGCCAGAACTGAATCCCTCAGAAAGGCGTTCCACTATAAAGCATCAGAACTTCTCAACTCAGTACCCCAAGTCCCATTTGAACGGAGAACATCTCACTGTGCAAATCAGCTCTTTTTAACAAATTTCTAGAAGATGATGAGGAAGACTGGCGAACCCGAGTTGTGACTGAAGGTTCAGTGTTATAGATCTCTGTCTACTGCAAGCTTACTTCATAAACCTTTTACTCATTTGTTGCTTGCGTTAATCTTTTGCATTATATCCATATTTTCCCCTCCTCAACCTTGAATTTTTCTTCAGTTGATCACCAATGTCACATCGATGTGCGATTCTGAGTATTCATGGCATTTCCATCTCGCTGATGTAAACATTTGCACATTTATATTTTCTCCCCTTCAACTTACAAATTGGTTGTAATATATCACCTAAGTTATTTCGACTAATCTTATTTCTTTCTTGAAATCTCGTGTTATATTCATGTATTGCTGTGTATGATTGCTTTTTGGCCCAGATGGGGTTATACCCCGTGGCCAAAATTAAATACTATTCTATTCTATTCTATGTTATCAAGTTGCGTTTGGGTGCTCATTTTGAACCTATCAGTTATATTTTGATCAATTATCAAACGATTCCAAAAATCAAATGAAAGAAAGTCACGATGGTTCATATCGATCGAGACCAAATTAATCCTGATTTCGAAAATTATTAGGGGCTCTCCAATATTTCTGGATGATGTTCAGAAACGAGTGGATGTGTCGTTCATTTTCATTCAGACTAGTATTATTGGGGCTTCTATTGGAGTAGTCATTTTTCTTCAGAGCAAAAATTCAAATCACGCTCACAATCATCTGCGTTTAAGTGAACAAAGATTCGCATTTCAGGCTCGTAAAATAGAACTCTCATCAGTTTCCTTCTGACTCGAGATTCGTATTGGGAATGTTGAAACTTCGCGGGAGGGTACTTTGAGGAGGAATTCACCAAGTTTCTGGTGTACATCATTCCAAATGAATGCGTATGCGAGGAAGACTAATATGCTGAGTTTTTAGCAGAAAGTCAAAGAAAATCTTTTCCCCTCCCACTTTACTTTTTCCAAAAGTCTAACTTGACGAGTATCACCACCCTCCCCCCCCCCCCTCCCTTAACTTCATCTGAGATCAAAGTATGAATTTCAATTCTTGAGGGTCATGAGATCAGGGGGAACATGTCGAGTAACTTTTTACCAAAATCTAAACGTCAAACGAATGGAGAGAGATTAAAGAATATTGATTTCAATTCTTGAGAGTCATGAGATCAGGAAAAGTATGTCGAGTGATTGTTTTGCAAAATCTGAATGTGAAATGCATGGAGAATGATTGATTACATTACAATCTCATTAAATCTGTAAGTTTGACTCAACTTGAGTTACTCACCATCTCTCTTTTTCTTAAAATATATTGGAAGTAATTATCTATCCAGACCAATAAAAAAACTGGAGTAAGAAAATTTAATCCAGAATTGATCGTTCCACATTGGACGTCGGTAGAGATGGTGAGTAACTCAAGTTGAGTCAAACTCACAGATTCAATCAGATTGTAATGTAATCAATCATTCTCCATGCATTTCACATTCAGATTTTGCAAAACAATCACTCGACATACTTTCCCTGATCTCATGACTCTCAAGAATTGAAATCAATATTCTTTAATCTCTCTCCATTCGTTTGACGTTTGGATTTTGGTAAAAAGTTACTCGACATGTTTCCCCTGATCTCATGACCCTCAAGAATTGAAATTCATACTTTGATCTCAGATGAAGTTATGGGGGGGGGAGGGTGGTGATACTCGCCAAGTTAGACTTTTGACTTTTGGAAAAAGTAAAGTGGGAGGGGGAAAGATTTCAACACTTGGCTATGGTGATGATTGAAAATTCCTAGATTGACAAATATAAGCTGTGAATAGTACCATGTACAAAAACCAAAAACACTTATCCATATGTTATTCCTAAAAATCATCCCCCCAATGAACAGCAGTGTCCTACGTTCCAAGATGAATATTTTCTAATCTTAAGCAAGTGAATCTGGGGCCGTACAACTTTTTCTTTTTGATGGCAAAACTTGGAATTAGTTCATGAAATTTAACTTGAGTTGATGCAAAGATTTCCAACTCTACTTGTAATAGTAAAAGGTAATCAGTTGATGAGAGACATCTGGATTGTGAAAATTCCTACACGAGTTGGTTCATGCGCTCTCCAAGAAGGGAGGGTCCCAACCACCAAAATGACCAACTAATGGGTGACTAACACATGAAACGTGGAATTATCACAATACATATGTTTCTCAACACTATTCGAAAACCAAAAACTTGAACAAATTTCAACTAGGACATTGATTAATTGTGACACTTAAGAAGTTCAAGTGCTGCGTGGGATCTCATTTTGAGAATGAAGATTCAATAGCGTCATGTGAGAAGAGCTTTGATGCCAGACAGAATGATCCTCAAAGTACATCCGAATGAATGTGTGGATCCAGTTTCTATGTTGATTGACTTCTCCACCCTGAATTTTTCCAAGTTGATCCTAACCATTTTCTCTAAGAGCGTAAATGTGCTAATCTCTCTCAATAATAATTTTGATGAATCAGATGAACCCTAAACATAATTAGACCTATTTGGGGATTGACGTTTGCCTGTTAGCTGTTGATGAAGTCTTTAGCAAGAATGTAAGTGCCACGTCAAGACAGCTGTGACCCATAAATCAAGATTAAAAGTCTAGCCAAGACTAGTCAGTACAGTGATGTGCAATGAAAGTGTGTTGTGTAAAATTGATTAGACCAGCACCAGAGATCACCACACATATCACAACAACTGTTTCATGGACAGTCACTAATAGGACTGACCAATCTCACATTTCTCACAACATCTAAATGTGAGTGACGATTCCTTTTGTGTTGGACCTGAATAGGATTTTGGTGAGATACGAGAAGTAGCGCGAAGATTGCAGGTTCGTGTCCTGTCACGGTCGCCAAAAATGTGCCCGTGCAATCACGAGCTTTGCGCAGGGAGTTTTAGTAAATAATAGGTGGCGTAATGAATTTGACTCGATTCATTCAAACTTGAAAAAAGTGAAAAATGACTCTAATAAAGCTCGCACGTCTACTCGCTTCAAAGCCTAATCGAGATCTAAACTTTTTTCTGTTTGCTTCGAAACGTGGTTGCTAAGGACTCTAAACAACAATTGAATGCGATTACTTTCCCCTGTAGCCGATCGTTCACAGACACTCTGCAACGAGGGCTTCTCAAGCACGAGAGACGAATGTAGCCCCGGATCGAAATCCGTGCTACGGCTGGTGGACTCCGGAACCACGTTCCTCACGTCCTGGGGAAAGTAATTACAACATAAAAACATGCTTGGATGACTCGAAATAAAAATAATGTCTGAAGCGAGTACATTTTCAAGCTAAAGAAAAATAATCTTTTACATATTTTAAATTGATTATTTTCTTCTTCTTAACTTTTTCTTCTTGAATTCTTCTTCATAATGAATTAGATTCAAAATTCAATATTTATTACTAAAATTAGGTTAGGAACTTCAAAATTATTTAAACATATTTACAATTTTATCAAATAATTTTTTATCAAAAAACGGTCGGGAACAAATACATTGGTTGCAATGGAATTCTCTCACTAGAGTAGAATATGAACTTGAAATACACAATTTATCTTCACAGTTGAGTCTGTCTCAAGTATCGGAGGAAGTGAAAGTCAATTTACTGATAAAATGTAGATTGATGCTGGCACCCATGCAGCACAAACTCTCCAAATACATTTGAAGATTATTCTTGACAATTGACCTTGCACTGATGCACAACGGCAAGAATGGCACATATCTTGGCCATCAGGCCATCATTTTTGAAATCACTGTTACAAGAGAGCATATTATATGCATACATCAGGCGGCTTCTTTTACTAGTAGACCAACAATTACGATTAGACACTCGTCCGGTACAGAATATCTGGAGTTGTGAATATAGTCTGCTAATGATGCGTGTGCTGATGGTGACGATAACAACAGTACAATAATAAGGCTCACGCACACAAAACTGTGCCTCACACCGACGGTGTCGACTTCGAGATGAGTCGAATCTCGAAACTGACAGGAGACGGAAATCCACGGCAAATTTGGTCAGCGAGGGTCCCGAATTTGTGAGTCGAGAAACAAAGCTGTTGATGGGTATCTCGATAAAACAAGATAGTGTTTAGATAGAGTTTTGACTCGCTACTAATAGATCGCATCGCAGTTGGTACCCACGAAAACCCATAATATCTAAAATCGAAGAAAAATGAGAGGTTAAAAAACCCCAACTTGGCGTATATAAGGCACGGCAGCGCTGCGAGTTTTTTTTGATGACGAAGTCATCTTCTCGCGCGTTGAGTTTTGTCTAACATGTGGACACAAATATTCGTAACGCGTGGATGCGCGCGCAACTCCCCATGCGTCGTGCGTGTTAGTGCAGCTATGTGTGAGTAGGAGTATTACGAAGTAGTGAGGTGATATGCAAGCATTGGCAAGCATTGGCATGATGGTATTGCAAGTCGAAGTGCAGATCAAAAAGCTGGTAGTGCCCTATTGTATCGCAACTCCTGCTGTGGTGCTTGCGATTTTCAATATAAGCACAGCAAAAATTGTCAGGTATTGGATATCTCGAGAGGGTGTGCAATACGACTTTTTTTACCACTTAGAATGTGTTTATCACGTCAAAATAGGTCGGAAAAGGTGTTTTGGACCGGCGATTAGCTCCAAATGTGCGTGCACGGCGATAAAAACACTCTATCGCCGATTTCTATCGTTTATTTTGGAAGAACTGAGACAGTTCGGCTCCAATCCATCAAAATTAGACGTAACTTAGTGCATTTTGAAGGTCCTACAACAAGCTCCAAAATGAGCTAAAGTACTACGTTGAATATCGTTGAAGTAGACCAAAGTTATTGAGAAAATGGCTTAATAGGGGCAAGTTGTGTACACCATTTTGTAAACTCTAAGAAATCACTTGAAAAAATTAAGGCAGCTCGGATCCAGATGATTGACTTTGGACGTAGGTATTTGAATTCATTTTGAAGGTCTCAAAACAAGCTTTAAAATGAGCTAAAGCACATTGAAAATTGTTGAGGTAGACCAAAGTTATTAAGAAAATGGTTTAATGGGGGCAAGTTGGGTACACTGACCTCATCATCTATATTGTTGGAGAAGTAATCGTCACGAAAGATGAGAAAATTATCGGGAATATTTTTGAAGCAAATATGAGCCGGCGAAAGATTGAAATTTGGGAAATTGTTGGTCTCACTAAATTCTGAGCGACTCAGTTATCTAACCCCATAATCAACGGAAATAAATATTACATAGCAAAGAAAATTGAAAAATTGAGCTACATGTAGCGAATTTATTGAACAAACTCCTATGACTTCGTCATCAACCGCGCGTTCTCCGGACGCACACCATTTTTTTATATACTCGCCAGCAAGGCGCAACCGCGCCTTTTGGTGGTATGTAAGTGATCCACCTACATTATTATTCAAGTTCGTAGTAATGCTATCAGAGGGCAATTGTTCACGGTTTTCGGTTATGGGAAGAGAAGCGAATTCTGTCAAAGGCAGCTGACAGGGTCGCACTTTCGCGAAACTTGCTCATCTTCAATCGAATGGAATTTCTAGAAGAGATGGATGATCGATTCTCACCAGTGACTGACATTTGGGTCTCTTCAATACCTTTTATAATATTTTTAATGAAAAAGGACGTTCACCGCATCGGAGCAAAGATTCGCAAGCTATTCTTTTGATCTGAAATGTCAGAATACGATTGTACTTACAATTTTGGGACTCATAAATATCAATTAGCCAAGACAGACTCATCTCTATCGCTATTTCCCTGAGAGATACGAAAATATGGTGTGCGTCCGGAGAATGCGCGAATGGTGACGAAGTCATAGGAGTTTGCTCAATAAATTCGTTACATGTAGCTCAATTTTTCAATTTTCTTTGCTCCGTAATATTTATTTCCGTTGATTATGGGGTTAGATGACTGAGTCACTCAGAATTTAGTGAGGCCAACAATTCCCAAAATATCGATCTTTCGTTGGCTCATATTTGCTTCAAAAATATTCCCGATGATTTTCTCATCTTTCGTGACGGTTACTTCTCCAACAATATAGATGACCAGGTAAGTGTACCCAACTTGCCCCTATTCAACCATTTTCTTGATAACTTTGGTCTACCTCACCAATCTTCAACATGCTTCAGCTCATTTTAAAGCTTGTTTTGAGACCTGCAAAATGAATTCAAGTACGTTCAAATTCAATCATCGAGAGTCGAGCTGTCTTAATTTTTTCGAGTGATTTTATAGAGTTCACAAGATGGTGAGACCGAATCGCCCACATAAACCATTCTCTCAACAAATCTGGTCTCCCTGAACATTTTTCAACGTATTTCAGCTCACTTCAGAGCTTGTTTAAGGACCTTCAAAACGCGCTAAACTACGTCCAATTTGGATGGATTGGAGCCGAACCGTCTCAATTCTTCCAAAATGAATGGCGGAAATCGGCGATAGAGTCTTTTTATCGCCTTGCACGCACATTTGGAGCTAATCGCCGGTCCAAAACACCTTTTCCGACCTATTTCGACGTGATAAACACGTTCTCATTGGTAAAATAAGCCAAACTGCGCGCCTTCCCGAGATAACTATATGGGGACATGTTGGGCACACTTCGATGTTGGCATTCTTGTTTACGAATTGTCTTCTTGTTTTGCACATAAATTAGCTCAGATCCGAATTTTGCAGCTTGAAAAACAGATTTTGGAGGTTCTGAAGCAAGTAATCAAATACGCTAAGGTAAGTTAAGGTTGGTTGAACTCAAAAAATTTGGCACTAATTTCACTGGACGCATTTCCCTCGGTGCTTTCTTAGCTAAGCGATCACGAGAAATAGAAAAGTCACTTGACATATTCTGGAGAACGCAGGAATGATTCGAGGTCGATGCAAACTACTCATTTTCTCATCATATTTTAACATAGCAAGCGCGAAAAAAATGCCGGGAGGACAAAAGGATTGCCCATTCCTGAGATCGGCATATGGGGGCATCAAGTTGGGTACAGAGGAAAGTTGAGTACACTTGCCTTATATGAAAGGAGAAGCCACAACCGTACAGACATTTTTCCAAAATACGGGAGTTCGGTCCATGGATCAAAGAAAATTACGAAAAACTGACTTGCAGTGAACGGCTCGGTGGACGGCCTAACCGTACAAGATTTCTCCTAAATTATACTCAATGAGCCACCTCTACAACCAGAATCACGATCTGGAATCTTGACAGAGGTGTGCTGAATTACACAATGAATCGAATCCAATTTCTGACAAGTTTCGCTGTGCTTCTATTGGATCTTAAGCACCACATAGTTGCGATACAGGGGCACTGCGGGCTTTTTGATCTGCATTTTGACTTGCAATACCATCATGCCAATGCTTGCATATCATCTTACTATACTTTATGATACGCCTACTCAAACATAGCTGCAACACGCACGACGCATGGGGAGTTGCGCGCACATACGTGCGTTACGAATATTTGTGTCTACATGTTAGACAAAATTAACGCGCGAGAAGATGACTTCGTCATGAAAAACAGAGTATTCTTCCTTTAGACTGCTTCAATCAGCTCGAGGAAGGCATTGAGAATGTCCATGGATTGACCATTCGTGAAAAATTTTTGAGATACCTTGGTCTTTCCAAAGCAATGAGCGTATGAATACTTCGAAGGAAATTTTGATTGCTGAGATCACAGTCGATTCCGTGCATCAATTCAAAGTCAGTTCGTAAGCTCGTTGATGCTCTTATAGCTTCCCCTTGTGGGCTGAAAAATGTTTGAGAACCGGGAATCACGTCTCTATTCATCTAAAATGCTCATGAGGCCGAAATCGAGTTCTACGGGTGGTGGACAGGTAGACGGGTAGACACGGGTGGTCAGTCCCATGCTCACGAGGCTAAAATCGAGTCACACGGGTGGTGAACGGGAATACGGGTAGACACGGGTGATCACAATTATGGTAAGCTGGCCAAAATCGAGCCACACGGGTTATGAACGGGTATACGGGTAGACACGGGTGGTCAGTCCCATGCTCACGAGGCCGAAATCGAGTCACACGGGTTATGAACGGGAAGACGGGTAGACACGGGTGGTCAGTCCCATGCTCACGAGGCCGAAATCGAGTGACACGGGTTGTGAACGGGTATATGGGTGGACACGGGTGATCATTGTTATGGTTAGCTGGCCAAAATCGAGCCACACGGGTGGCGAACGGGAAGACGGGTAGACACGGGTGGTCAGTCCCATGCTCACGAGGCCAAAATCGAGCCACACGGGTGGCGAACGGGAAAACGGGTAGACACGGGTGATCACTCTCGTGGTTAGCTGGCCAAAATCAAGCCACACGGGTGGTGAACGGGAGAACGGGTAGACACGGGTGATCACTGTTATGGTTAGCTGGCCAAAATCGAGCCACACGGGTTATGAACGGGTATACGAGTAGACACCGGTGGTCAGCCTCCCATGCTCACGAACCCGAAATTGAGTCACACGGGTTGTAAACGGGAAGACGGGTAGACACGAGTGGTCACTGTTATGGTTAGCTGGCCAAAATCGAGCCACACGGGTTATGAACGGGTATACGGGTAGACACCGGTGGTCAGACTCCCATGCTCACGAACCCGAAATTGAGTCACACGGGTTGTAAACGGGAAGACGGGTAGACACGGGTGATCATTTTTATGGTTAGCTGGCCGAAATCGAGCCACGCGGGTTGTGAACGGGAAGAGGGGTAGACCTGGGTGGTCAGTCCCATGCTCCCGGGGCCGAAATTGGTTCACACGGGTTGTGCACGGTTATACGGGTGGCACTCACGAGGCCAAAATCGAGCCACACGGGTTGTGAACCCTAAAACGGGTAGACACGGGTGTTCAGTCCCATGCTCACGAGGCCAAAATCGAGCCACACGGGTGGCGAACGGGAAGACGGGTAGACACGGGTGATCACTCTCGTGGTTAGCTGGCCAAAATAAAGCGACACGGGTTGTGAACGGGAGAACGGGTAGACATGGGTGATCACTGTTATGGTTAGCTGGCCAAAATCGAGCCACACGGGTTATGAACGGGTATACGAGTAGACACCGGTGGTCAGCCTCCCATGCTCACGAACCCGAAATTGAGTCACACGGGTTGTAAACGGGAAGACGGGTAGACACGAGTGGTCACTGTTATGGTTAGCTGGCCAAAATCGAGCCACACGGGTTATGAACGGGTATACGGGTAGACACCGGTGGTCAGACTCCCATGCTCACGAACCCGGAATTGAGTCACACGGGTTGTAAACGGGAAGACGGGTAGACACGGGTGAACATTTTTATGGTTAGCTGGCCGAAATCGAGCCACGCGGGTTGTGAACGGGAAGAGGGGTAGACCTGGGTGGTCAGTCCCATGCTCCCGGGGCCGAAATTGGTTCACACGGGTTGTGCACGGTTATACGGGTGGCACTCACGAGGCCAAAATCGAGCCACACGGGTTGTGAACGGGTATACGGGTAGACACGGGTGATCATTGTTATGGTTAGCTGGCCAAAATCGAGCCACACGGGTGGCGAACGGGAAGACGGGTAGACACGGGTGGTCAGTCCCATGCTCACGAGGCCAAAATCGAGCCACACGGGTTGTGAACGGGAAGACGGGTAGACACGGGTGGTCACTGTTATGGTTAGCTGGCTAAAATCGAGCCACACGGGTGGCGAACGGGAAGACGGGTAGACACGGGTGGTCAGTCCCATGCTCACGAGGCCAAAATCGAGCCACACGGGTGGTGAACGGGAAGACGGGTAGACACGGGTGATCACTCTTGTGGTTAGCTCGCCAAAATCAAACCACACGGGACGTTAACGGCCATACGGGTAGACACGGGTGATCATTGTTATGGTTAGCTGGCCAAAATCGAGCCACACGGGTGGCGAACGGGAGGACGGGTAGACACGGGTGGTCAGTCCCATGCTCACGAGGCCGAAATCGAGCCACACGGGTTGTGAACGGGAAAACGGGTAGACACGGGTGATCATTTTTATGGTTAGCTGGCCAAAATCGAGCCACGCGGGTTGTGAACGGGAAAACGGGTAGACACGGGTGGTCAGTCTGCCATGCTCCCGGGGCCGAAATTGGTTCACACGGGTTGTGCACGGTTATACGGGTGGCACTAACGAGGCCAAAATCGAGCCACAAGGATCGTGAACGGGAAAACGGGTAGACACGGGTGATCACTCTTGTGGTTAGCTGGCCAAAATCGAGCCACACGGGTTGTGAACGGGAATACGGGTAGACACGGGTGGTCAGTCCCATGCTCACGAGGCTGAAATCGAGCCACACGGGTGGTGAACGGGAAAACGGGTGGACACGGGTGGTCAGTCTGCCATGCTCACGAGGCCGAAATCGATCCACACGGGACGTGAACGGGAAAACGTGTAGACACGGGTGATCACTCTTGTGGTTAGCTGGCCAAAATCAAGCCACACGGGTTGTGAACGGGACAACGGGTATACACGGGTGATCACTGTTATGGTTAGCTGGCGAATATCGAGTCACACGGGTTGTGAACGGGAAAACGGGTAGACACGGGTGTTCAGTCCCATGCTCACGAGGCCAAAATCGAGCCACACGGGTGGCGAACGGGAAGACTGGTAGACACGGGTGATCACTCTCGTGGTTAGCTGGCCAAAATCAAGCGACACGGGTTGTGAACGGGAGAACGGGTAGACACGGGTGATCACTGTTATGGTTAGCTGGCCAAAATCGAGCCACACGGGTTATGAACGGGTATACGAGTAGACACCGGTGGTCAGCCTCCCATGCTCACGAACCCGAAATTGAGTCACACGGGTTGTAAACGGGAAGACGGGTAGACACGGGTGGTCACTGTTATGGTCAGCTGGCCAAAATCGAGCCACACGGGTTATGAACGGGTATACGGGTAGACACCGGTGGTCAGACTCCCATGCTCACGAACCCGAAATTGAGTCACACGGGTTGTAAACGGGAAGACGGGTAGACACGGGTGATCATTTTTATGGTTAGCTGGCCAAAATCGAGCCACGAGGGTTGTGAACGGGAAGAGGGGTAGACCTGGGTGGTCAGTCCCATGCTCCCGGGGCCGAATTTGTTCACACGGGTTGTGCACGGTTATACGGGTGGCACTCACGAGGCCAAAATCGAGCCACACGGGTTGTGAACGGGTATACGGGTAGACACGGGTGATCATTGTTATGGTTAGCTGGCCAAAATCGAGCCACACGGGTGGCGAACGGGAAGACGGGTAGACACGGGTGGTCAGTCCCATGCTCACGAGGCCAAAATCGAGCCACACGGGTTGTGAACGGGAAGACGGGTAGACACGGGTGGTCACTGTTATGGTTAGCTGGCTAAAATCGAGCCACACGGGTGGCGAACGGGAAGACGGGTAGACACGGGTGGTCAGTCCCATGCTCACGAGGCCAAAATCGAGCCACACGGGTGGCGAACGGGAAGACGGGTAGACACGGGTGATCACTCTTGTGGTTAGCTCGCCAAAATCAAACCACACGGGACGTTAACGGGCATACGGGTAGACACGGGTGATCATTGTTATGGTTAGCTGGCCAACATCGAGCCACACGGGTGGCGAACGGGAGGACGGGTAGACACGGGTGGTCAGTCCCATGCTCACGAGGCCGAAATCGAGCCACACGGGTTGTGAACGGGAAAACGGGTAGACACGGGTGATCATTTTTATGGTTAGCTGGCCAAAATCGAGCCACGCGGGTTGTGAACGGGAAAACGGGTAGACACGGGTGATCATTTTTATGGTTAGCTGGCCAAAATCGAGCCACGCGGGTTGTGAACGGGAAGAGGGGTAGACACGGGTGGTCAGTCTGCCATGCTCCCGGGGCCGAAATTGGTTCACACGGGTTGTGCACGGTTATACGGGTGGCACTCACGAGGCCAAAATCGAGCCACACGGATCGTGAACGGGAAAACGGGTAGACACGGGTGATCACTCTTGTGGTTAGCTGGCCAAAATCGAGCCACACGGGTTGTGAACGGGAATACGTTTAGACACGGGTGGTCAGTCCCATGCTCACGAGGCTGAAATCGAGCCACACGGGTGGTGAACGGGTAAACGGGTAGACACGGGCGATCACTGTTATGGTTAGCTGACGAATATCGAGTCACACGAGTTGTGAACAGGAAAACGGGTAGACACGGGTGGTCAGTCTGCCATGCTCACGAGGCCGAAATCGATCCACACGGGACGTGAACGGGAAAACGTGTGGACACGGGTGATCACTCTTGTGGTTAGCTGGCCAAAATCAAGCCACACGGGTTGTGAACGGGACAACGGGTATACACGGGTGATCACTGTTATGGTTAGCTGGCGAATATCGAGTCACACGGGTTGTGAACGGGAAAACGGGTAGACACGGGTGTTCAGTCCCATGCTCACGAGGCCAAAATCGAGCCACACGGGTTGTTAACGGGAGAATGGTAGGCATGCCATTCCTTATGTGAACGTCGCACGGTAAGAAACGGGAAAAGCTACGCCGAAACTACATTTACGGGAAGCCACGGGAGGCGAGCTTGCATCGAAGCGGGAACATTCCGGGTGTCTCCCGTGTCGTCCCGTTGAGCTTGCAGAGCTCCAAAAAGTAACACGGGAAGCTCACGGGTATGGACGTATATTACCCCATTCCCGTGAATTTTACACGGGTTCCCGTACGGGAGCACTGCGTATAGCCACTTTCTTTTCATTATTATTTCTTGTGGACAAAGCTACTCCGAGCTCATTCAATATTTCATCACAGTCAACAGAATCACGTAACATCGCTTCGGCCGTTGTCTATCTGTGACATTCCTACATCATGGACTGTCCATACGCTGTTACGAGCTGTGCGATATTCGTCGAATTCGCCATTTTCAGCATTTTTCAAGTTCTTCATGTGAATCTCCCATGGAACTCGAGATTAACTTGCGCACGAGATTTTCGCGTGATACTTTCGTTTTAGTTTCGCTTGGCCGGCTGAATTACAGAAATTTTGAATCTCACGAGCCTTGGGGGTTCTCTTTCAAATTCAAGAATTGGGAGCTAACAAACTCAAGGCACATCACAACGTGGATCCCATATTCCTTGTATCACGGAACTCGTGACATGCCCCAAACCTCAATATACCTGTCCATTCAATCGTTTACAGCTCAATTACAACCGATCACCTGCCCGAGACACTTTGCCAAATCATCAGCCAAATGTGACTCACGGCCCACTGAACGCCATGGAATTGTCGAAGTGGACCTCCGAGATAGGCAACCAAGCGCATCAAGCCAGATTTTTGTGACGTGGCTCGAAACTCGCCCGACACCCCATCCAACCCTCAAAAACCGTCCATTCCAAAGTGCTCCATCGGAAGGCAAGTGGCAGCGCATGGCCGTGGAAGATAGCCCTGTGTCTGCGTCGCGAAGCGCGTTTGCCGTGTACTCGCGGCGCGTGCTGTTGTCGTCAGGGTCGCGTATTGAATCGTATAAGGGCAGCGCTTCGCCGCGATCAGTGCCCATAATACTCACCTACCGCGGACCCGGCAACGACCGCGATTCCTCCTGCGCTCGCGACACAACTCGCGGAACTGCTCGCAAATATAGTATATATGGTGAGTCTCCGCTGCGTACAGAGCCATATCTATCGCGCGCTGCCATTGCCATGTATTGCCTTGTGGGAAAATTGTAGAAAACAGACTCGTTTGCAGTATATAGAGCTCGCTACACAGCTGCGCTTTTCTTTTTTCCCATTACCCGCTGCGAGCATTTGCAGCCGCTCGCTCAAAGTGTGCGTGTGCTTGACTTTGCCGTAAGCGATAGCAAGCGGGCTCTCGCACAGATCAGTGTCAATGCTGCCGCCTATTTAGATCTGCGCGCGGACTCGTCAAATATCGATAGCGGCGCGGGATGCTTTACACTGTGGCGACGGAATATTTTCTTTCCGGGGTTTAATATGAGAATGGGGTAGAACTCATTTGTACTGCACCTGCGACGATATCGATAACGAACGGCGACTCCGTCCTTCAGAAAGAGAGAGACTTCTGATACTAAAGTGATCAATCCTCACGAGTGTTGCTGTCCGCATCGCGAATCTCGATCATTTCAGGTACGCATCGAATCACAAATCTATCGACACGTGCGAGCTCGAGGCTGCATGCATCGCTCTTTCTGTTGTTGTTGCTGTGAATGCGACCTCTCGAGTGAAAGCCAACGTGTGCCTCACAATAGTTCTGACTCCATAGAGAATCAGTTACTCGCTCGTTGATGTGTTCCACAGAGGTTTTCGTCGGCTGCAATCGTTGGCAGAACTTAGAGATTTCGTGGATTAGCCCTTGTGGTGCGAATACGAGATTCAAGATCTCGATGTCCACACCACATGAGCATCTCGCATCGATGAAGAGCTGGAATTATATCTTTCGATATACAGTACCCTGCATAAAAATGGAACACGGATGTCCTCATTGAAACAGCTATCACTCTGACGCGTTTGGGTCTACGCTAATTTTCCAAAAAGCACTTGAAAGATGAAAAAAAAATCTGTCAAATTATGTGTTCCAAAAAAGTTTTTGACCGAAATTCCATGCCTTCAATTGATACTCAAAATTGGAAAAATTTTCATTCCAATCAATTACCCTTCATTTTCATGCAAGTCCTGCTGGCGTGGATATTCTTGCGAAATTTTGGAGTTCTTTTCAAGACCTTCAAAATCTTTTTTTGAACGTTGTTTCACGATTTTTTACACCCGAGTTACGAGTGATCTCGTAGACAGAGTTTTGTACGGGTTGATGGTAACAAAAATACGGAAAAAGTCATAATCCACGATTTTGAGGTAAAATCTTCAGGATATTATGAAATTATCGTCAGATTCATTCCAAAGATTGGTCGAAAGGACTCCCGACCACTTCAACTAAGAAAAATCGATGTCTCGATACTTTCAATACCCTCAACCCGTACAAAATTCTTTTTACGAGATCGCTTGTAACTCGGGTGTGAATGATCGTAAGGAAACGTTCAGGCTGGAATTCATAGTCGTTATACCGAGGTTAGAGTCAGTGGATTTAGGGCGCTGCGATCGCCATGGTGAGGCGTTTTGCATCTGGGCACAACGATCGCCGCGCTCCTAATCCGCCGATCCTGATCTCGGATTAACGACTATGAATCTGAGCCTCAGAGAATAGATTTTGAAGGTCTTGAAAAGAGCTACAAAATTTCGCAAGAATTTTTACGCTAGAATGACTTGCATATTAATGGAGGGTGATTGATTGAAATGAGAATTTCTCCAACTTTGAGTGTCAATCAAAGGCATGAGATTTCAATCAAAAAAAAATTTCAAAACACATAACTTGATAGATTTTTTTCTCATCTTTCAAGTGCTTTTTGGAAAATTGGCGTAGACCCAAACGCGTCGGAGTGATCGCTGTTTCAATGAAGGTATCCGTGTTCCACTTTTTTGCAGGGTACTGTAAGGATTCGGTGACTTGCTCCGACTTTTTGAAGGAATTCGAAACGGCTCGTGAGCTGGTGGCCATGATATGAACAACATCCTCCACGATTGATGCATCGTCTCGATCTTCACATTACACAAAGCCACTAGACAGACAAATTTCGAAATGGCATGACGATTCACGTAACTGCTGAAATCTGTGAAGACGACGTCCACTACACGGTGTGGAATCTTTGAAACAGTTACTAAATCCCTGAGATGGCTGCTTTCAACCGAACCAATCATCATCCAGCCAGCGATAACAGAACTTTTGCAATTAGATTCTCATCGAAAGTGACGGGTCAGATGCAAAGGCAAACACTTGTGTCAGCGCAATTCTGTTTGGTGAAACAACCGTCGGGGAACGCCTAATCATTCCATAGCATGCCCTTCCTGGTATGTGGGAAAAGGAAGTTTGTGCAGTTTTGGGAGGCCCGCGTCGGTGTACTTCCCGTTCCTTTCCTTGAGTGATTTTCAGACGGCGCAAAAATGACTCCAAAGCAAAAGAAGAAGGAAACGAGTTGGTTTTGATTCACCCACACATATCTTGCTCTCGGAGGCGGGAAAAATAGCGTCGCCACTCGCAATGAGCACGGGGTCTTCCCGCATTCGCAATGACCCGCGAATTTCGCGCAGTTGTGAAATCGTTGCAGCATGCGCTGCCCCGCGTTCCGCGGCTATCTCCGGGCCCGCATCTCCTTCCGCACATTTGCTTCATCTCGAATCTCCATTTGCGTAGCGTGAAATATGCTCGGCCGCACTCATAGGCAGCTCGGATCGGATGCGGAGCGGCTAATATCGTCGCGTAGGGCAGCTTCCAGAGACGATGCTCCAGAAGAGTCCAAAGCTCCGCGAAACACTCGCATGATGTATTCCGCGCGACTTTTCCTTCTCGGAGCTTTCTCTTGCCGCTCTGTTCCCGTGTGCGTCTGAGAGTGCGGCGCGAGTGGGTAAGAGAGAGAGCAGAGGCAAGGTGGCGCACACGCGAGACGACGAAAATATTGGATCTATTTCGAAATTCTATTCTCGGCGCGGTGGCGGCGGGCTCTTTCTCGCTCACTCTGTAGTGCGCGAGCTTGCGCGTAGTGTGCCACGCTAGTCGCAGTTGACTCGAGGAAAGCTTGCGACCGAGACTCTCTCTCTTTCTTTCTCCCTTTTGAAGCTGCACTCTCTGCCAGAGCCCTCGATACGCACTCCGGAACGCAATGACCTACACTAACACACTGCAGCCCCCGACACGAGCGAGTGCAACGACACCCATGTGTGTGTGTATGTGTGAGTGTGAGCGGATAGTCGGACGATCGAGGTGAGCGAACGCAAGCTCGAAAGTCGCGCAAGAATGGAGTCTCGTACGAGCTCGGTGAGCCATTAGCTCGCGAATGAGAATCGCTCCGTAAGCAAAGGGAGATTGAGTCATCTGAACGTTTGGGAAGAATCCCTGGGGTTGAGTTGGAACGATTGATACACTGTGTCAGAATCACGGTTTCTAGAGAGATCCGTTTCGGAGGTACTTCCAACGTCTCGGTGGAGTCTGACGTGCTTATGAGCATATGTTCGAGTCATCAAGACGAGGTGTGGATCGCAGAAAGGCCGATGAGATTCGTAGCTATCCTCGTATCAAAAGCTGAATGATTTGCTCGATATTCCAACATCTGAACCTGTTTGGCTAATCTTCAGCAAGTCCGAGCCCGGCTTACGAATTAATCAATGGATGCCTAGTGGAAGAGCTTTCTCGCCCCAAAAGAAAAACTTCCGAGTGGATGAAATAATTAGATCGAGTATATTTACACGGCTTGTTGTCGATTCTTACACGGTGCATGACGAGAGCATCCACGCGCATTCGATACTTCTCGCGGTCGACGCTGGGCTCTCTCAATGTCTCTAGAGTGTGCACTTTGCGCCTGACAGGCCAATAACCCAAATTTCCCTCATTCCCATCTCCGACTCGTACTCGTGGCAAGCTCGCTCTTGAGAAAGATCGCGCCACGCTCCTCTTTGCCTTGTACCCATGAGCGCAGAGTCGGAAAAGCTTCCGAAACTCACCTCTGTTTTCCCCGTTGTCCACTATTCGTCTACGCTCTCACGCCCCATACATTCAATCGCAACATTGCTTATCATCGCAAACGTACTCGCGAAAAACGGAAAAAGCATTCAAACTCATCCAGCGCCGAGCAACAATCGCAAGCTCGACTGCAAAACTCCAACGGGCACCAACACAGCTCGACTCTTCATTTTTTGCGCAACGAGTAAATTCCGGGGCGCGCTTTTTCACGTTTCTCGACTTCATTGAGTACACACTGCTGCCCTTTTGTACCAGAGTTGGTACATTTCACGCCCGTTAAGAGTGCCCACGAAAGGGTCAGGTTCTCAAAAAAATAGACTGGAGAAAAGTGGAAGTCGAGTAGATGAGGAGAAACTGCTTTTCCGCAATTGTCGGACTGGCTCGGCGATCTATACTAGTGCTGGTTGTACGGGTGTGCGAGGGGGATAAAAAAGGGTCATCGATCCGGTTGCGATTTACGGAAAAAGTGCGCCCCGCAGCTCCGTTTACGGCGCGAAAGAGCCATTTTTCTCGCTGGCCTACGTATATGACTCGGTGCGTGTGTGTGTGTGTCTGTGTAGCGGTGATGTTGGTACAGCTCGCTGTTTGTGGACTCACTCGTCGTCGACAGTGCGCGTCTGTGAAATTATTTTTGTTACGCTCTAGGCTCTCCGAGGGCTCTCCGTTGGCTCTTATCTCCCTACCTCCCTGCCTCGCTCTCTAGTACCTAATTGCCTTCTCGAAAACGTCGAGTTAGCTGCCCGGGTGACATTCGAGCGAGTGCGATATCCAGGTGCCTGACAATCGCTATTCGCGCGAGTACGAGCTAATCAACGATCGATTGTCACCGAGGCTATATCTCCCAGCGGTGTGGTGCACCCAGAATCTGCTTGAACGATTCCAAAATGCCGAGGCGAGAGGATACTTAGGCTGTGAAGTGACTCGCCCCCCCCCTCTCTCTCTCTCCACGGCTGTTCATTTATTAATAGCTGTCCGAGGGTGTGCTCCGCACCGGCGATGATATTATTCTAAAAGCCAATCGGCTTATAAATAGCTTCCATGAAGAATCACTTGCGCTCTCTCTCGCTCTCTGTGTCTTTTGCTCGATTCTCGTTTCGTATTTCTTGTGCTCCCCAAACTTCACGAGGAAGACTATGGGGGAGAGAGCCATCATTGTGATATGAAATCACTGCATTTCAAGGGAATCACTTGTCCGATGGTGCACCGAGAGCTGACAATATTTCGTACTCTAACATCACAACATAACGCGCTACTCCGTGAGATCGTCACCATGCGAAATCACAGTGGATTCGATGGTCGATAGGGGAACAAACATTGAACTGCGATCATTCCTCGTCGATTCAAAGATTCTGCAGAAATTGTGGAATAATCGCGAGCCACGCCAGGGTTTGTCGAGACTACAATGAGACTGAATTGTGGGCCCCATCACATGTTTTGGCATTGAATCTTGGAATTGTTGAGAAGAATTGACTCACAAGGGGAGGACCAGGCCTTTGGATCACTAATGCTTTCCAAAATTTTTCTACAGTTTGGTATCACCTAGGATCTGGAAAATCCAGTGTAACTCCGTCAAATGGGTCTCCTGTCCAAAGATACAGCCACTGAGATTAGCATTACCCATATAGGCTCATGCTAAAAAGTGACGTATGCGGATATACTGGCAATGCTAACGTTTTCGCTCGTAGCTCCGAAAAAAGCCCCAATTGACGGACTTACTCTGGATTCTTTATATTCCAGGTGGCATAAAACTGTAAAAAAGTTTTGAAGAGGATTAGTGATCCAAGTTATTGGCAGATTGATTTGGAAAAGATTCACGATTCCATAACATCTACAACTACCGCTCATAAATTCGTGAACGGTGGACGCACGTTCAGCCTCACTTCGAGAAGCGATATCTCAGACTCTATGCATCGTGGGACAATTCTAGAAGAAGCATCTCAAAGAGCAGAAAAAATGCTAACTTTTTAGTGGTTTCAATGACCTCTATCGTTTATCTCGAAGGTACTAGATGCTGGTCAAAAGTTAGAAATCTACGAAAATTTTCACTTTCATTGATACACCTGCAGTTTTGGTGCAAATAAAGACACAGCAATTTTGCAAACGGCATCTGGTAGAGCAGAAAAAATGCTATGTGTAACTATCTTTTGATTATCTTTCACGTTCCAAGTGCGAGAACATACGAGCTGTCAAAACACCCAAAATGATGGTTTTTACCGTTTTCCATGCCGATTCCGGTGATAAACAGTCATTTTGGTTGTTTTGACAGCTCGTACGTTCTCACATGCGGAACGGAACATTTTCTAACTTTTCTAACTTTTCTAACTTTTAATCAGCATCTAGTACCTTCGAGATAAACGATAGAGATCATTGAAACCACTGAAAATTTAGCATTTTTTCTGTTCTTTGAAATGCTCTTTTCAGAATTGTTCTACGGTGCATAGAGTCCGAGATATTGCTTCTCAAAATGAGGCTAAATGTGCGTTTATCGTTCACGAATTTATGAGCAGTATTGTATTTAATTTGGAAATTGTCTGTGAAACTGATCAGTGCTCCCGATCGCGATCCACTGTTTGCTCCGACCCTTCAAACAACTCTTAGGAAATGAACTAATCGATTGTTAGTCGTGCAAAAATTTTTGTGAGTGATTGATAAGTCCTCATTCTTGGTATATCCAATTGATTTGAGCTTCATTTCGATGAGATACACTAAATACAACTGTGTTTCATTCCCTGGACCGCGGTGGCTCAGATGTCCGTGATTATGGATCAGTTTGATTGGTGTTCCACTTCCCAGGTACATTTGACCGTGGATATGGAACACTTTGTTCCGGGGATTATTGCAACACTTGGGTGCTATTGATCAACAAAAAGTGCTGGAACAAGCTTCGAATGCATCATGAAACTTTTGTAGAGTCAAATAAGTCAGTATAACAAATTGATCTGAAAACTATCTATGCTTGCCCTCATAACTTCGAAGTCACCTGTTTCTGCATAGAAAAGTATATGTTGTATACAAATTCTTTGGTGAAATATGAATGCAGCTACATCATTGCAGATTGATGGCAGTGAATGTATTTCCCAAGGAGCAGGATATACAAGGATCAAAGTTTGTGAAAGTGCGAAAATTGGATTAGTTTTTACCTTCGACGGAGGAGGTATTTCTGATACACCCACGCCTTACGTGCTTTCGGTTTTCGCTCAAGACATCCCAGTGTAAATGAAATGAGCAGGTAATACACTAGAGATCATATTATCCATCTCATCTTGAGGCTCAATCATCCTCTGATATTCCTGAGTCAAGCAATTGAAGCGCTCGCGTTCAGGTAACAGCATGAAGAAGTATTACGGTTTGTGCCTTGATTTCATCCCTGTGCTAGTACTTATGGAATCTTGAAATGTGTTGATATCTTCAATCAATATGTGTATTGTTTATACTGGAAGAAGTTATCCAATAGAAACTCATTCGAAACAAGAAGTTTTTTGTGTCAGCGTTATAGTGCAAAACCTACTGGGATGCGACGACCTTCTCGTGCAATCTGAGATTTGCTGAGTTTTCCGATGAAATAGTTCGTAAACATTTGCTCATATGCGAAAAGAGATATTTTTGCACTACAATGACTGGTAGTATTTTGTGTGTTTGATGTTTTCATACGTTGTCAAGATGAGTGAGTCAAAACATTCAAACTCATCCCTACCCACATCACCCAATATGGCTTCATACTCTTGCTTCATTTCCTGCGACCTCCATGATGCATCAATTGAAGAAATCTTCAGCACTCAAACATGGTGAGCGAGACCCACCATCATTTTTCTGAATCAAGACTCTGTATAAATATCTCAGAAATAATGAAATTCATGGCGTTGACTACGTGAACCAATTCATTGCAAGAAATTATTTGACAGTGTCGCTACATCAGGTGAGTTTCCATCAAAATTCAAATTCTTATGGAATTTAATTTCAACTTTGTCAGAGTGATTTATCATTGAGATTCAAAGGGATGATTCTTCGAGCCCAAGCTCCTTGTAACAACAGCTTAGGTGCAAGAAGCTGGAATATACCAATATGAATTTTGGGATAGAATTTGAAAGTGAGATGGAAATATGTCTTCAACAATCGAGTGGGATGAATAGAAAAATATTAGCCACAGAAACAGGCATTTGAGCACGTCATCAGTTTCTATATGCATCACTCAATAACTCAAAATTTGAAAATGTCCAAAGTTCTGATTGAAAAAAAGGTCAGAATGAATAGTTGCTTGGGGCTCGATTTGGTTGACCTATTTTATTTGGTTAAGTTTTCCAGAATAAATGTGTGCGCTGAAATCTGTTCATAACAATGGAATACCGGGTTTTGGACACAAACGACAACGCTTGATCGATTCAGCTACTCATATTGCATGAAAATAAGTTGTAAAACTCCCAGAAATGCATAAAAACTACTCAAATGCATTGTGTTTTTGGTGTTCCACAATACGGATACTGGGCGTGGAACACCACGTATATAGGTGAAAAATTCTGTTTCATGATTGGGACCTGCTCTTTGACAGCATTTTTGGTCAATATGAAATAAATCACCATTTCTCAGGGACTAATATCCCATCCGTTTGAATCATTGTGACACTTCTCAACCACGTTATAAGAAAATCAGGCAAATTTTGAGATACTCAATCGGGGAATCGATGAATTATCTCGTGCTCCCAGTTCGAGGTGTGCCATGATTCGGACACTCATCTTATACGCGATGAATAATGTCACGTCGATGCACGCGAGTTGGGCGCACCCCGGGCTATTTGAAAGTGCCGCTGCATCCCGCTTCGGAACGGGATTTTTGGAGTATAACGCACGGGTGGTCATCGTTACTCATCGCGGAGTCACACCCAAGATTGTCAGCGTCGAATATTGTGCTCGTCTGCGATGCTGCAATTACTCGATTCTGATCGACGCACCGAGATACTTGGATTCGACGATTTAGGCGACCCTCGGTACGACCATTGGATTTTTCTTCAATTACTTGCTCTGCCATCAACTGATCGACTCAAGGTTCCCGAGTCAGCGGACTGATTCTCCAACAATCCAACAGCATAATCGAATGATCCCCAATGAATAATGCATACTCTCGAGAATGAGATTGATTACAATATGGTGCAAAACGAGTGAAGAACGATACCCTACATGACCAAAATCGTCGTCCCAAGCATACGAGTTGTTTTGAAATATTGTGTAGACTGCTCAAATGATTGCCTGAGATTCAAGACGATTCTGGGATTGTTCGCTCCATATCCAAATAAATGTTTTGAGTGCCGCTCAGACAATTGGTTCAATGATTCAGGTAAATATTGGATACTATTGAGAGCTCTAGATTTTGATTTCAATCACGTGGAATGTCATTTTCTATGGATATTGCACCCATCATTCTCGATGATTATGAAGGGAATATTATTGGGAGTTATTCGACGATGCTGCGGCACTGTTGGAGGAGCAGTTAAGAGGATGTTGTACTCTCTTGGGTTATCAGGCGGGCTCATACTAGTAGCTCATTCTAAGTGTAGATGGCGACACGTAGAATGAGCTCTCATATGTAGTTTTTTGTTGTTGGCAGCACTGATTATCAAGCGCACGAGTAGACGACTTAGAGACTGGCTCAAATGATTCGAAAATATTCCAGATTTCGTCAATCCACGATTGATCCACCATTCATACCCCTGCATCCAATATATCCACGCTCACAAACGTGGATGATTTGAAATAAGACAGCATTTTCCCCAAAACAAGATGAATTCAAAGATTTATGTAAACGAAAAGGGTATACTCATTTTTCAACAAAAATGGAATTCCTAATCAGTGATTCAGGATTCCTCCTCAAAAGCAGAAGATCCATCTCCTGAAATTTGCCATCGATGCAAAAAAAATTTTTTGCCATGAGTTCCAAAATTCATGTTCAGAAACATGAGTGAATCCAGCGCTTCTTTGGAAAGCAGGTTGATTCGCCCAAACAGATCTTCCTTGAGATTCACCATCTGTCAATTCCTAAATTCATGTTCAGAAACAAAAATGGATCCAGAGTTTCCTTGGAAAGCAGGTTGATTCTCCCAAACAGATCCTTGTAGAGATTCACCATCCGCCAATTCCAAAATTCATGCCCAGAAACAAGGATGCATCCACAGCTTCATCAGATACGTTGATTCACCCAAACAGATCCTCCTTGAGATTCACCATCCGTCAATTCCAAAATTCATGTTTAGAAACAAGAATGCGTCCAGAACTTCCTTGGAAAGCAGGTTGATCCTCCCAAATGGATAATCATCTCCATTCGTATTCATCAGCGTCAATGCAATTCACACATTGGAAAATACACATAAAAGCATGCAAATTCACATGCATAAAAAAATATCCAAGTTCGCATACCAAGTTCTCACATGAGCCATTATTGAGAGGATATCGATTATTCCTCGTACAGCAGGTTGACCCTCCTACATAGGTAGTCGTTTACACCCATGTTCATCAACATGAATTGAATTATCTTATTTGATAACATGTATATTCATTAAAAAGCACTCAAATTCACATGCACAAAAAGATTTCCAAGTTCGCACACCAAGTACTCACATGAGCCATTATTGAGACGAAATAGATCATTCCTTGGTAAGCAGATTGATCCTCCCATATAGATAGTCATCTGCATTCATGTTCATCAACATGAATTGAATTGTCTTATTTGATAACACACACATTCATTAAAAAGCATTCAAATCTACATGCATAAAAAGACATCCAAGTTCGCTCACCAAGTACTTACATAAACCATTATTGAGGGGAAATCAATTATTCTACGGAACAGATTCTAGAGGGCTATTAATTCTATTCATGAACTTGAATTATCTTGCCTGATTCAAGGATTTGGAATTGAAACTAAGTATGGTCCTGCGTCATCAAGAATTTGGGAAATTGAATTGACAGATATTTAGTTGACTCATGGTTTTTTCCAACAATGTATAACGTGTCGCTGCAATTGTTTGATTATAGGAAAGCAAGCATTCATAAATAGTTTTCTATCCATGATATCATTACAATATAAATAATAATTCAGCTTATTTCTGAAAGTCTAAGAAACTGCTGCTCACAATTAAAAATCTAACTCTATGATTCCTCGCCATGAGTGCATGCCAATCATGCGTCTTGGGGAACTGTGAAATTGGCAAATGGAGTTCAGAAGAGTTCTAGGTGACTCAGGGGTGATGATTGAACAACTAGAGACCAATAACAAGGTCAGAGGCAATGTTCGAGGTTGATGCTACTTGTGGATTCTGAACCACGATATTTAGCAACTCAACTGAATTAACTTCTAGACAACTATTCTACTCCGTTTCAGTTGCATACAATATTCCATATTTATCACATCATTTTGAACCCAAAAGCTCCTTCAAAACTTCTCTCAATAAATATTTGAGGGGAAATCTAAGAGCTGGCAAAAGTAAATGCATGCACTTAGAAGGGAAAAACATGCTGTAATGAACCATCACTCACGCTACAAATACACAATCAGCAGGTTTTCTCTTGGTCTCGCTAGCTTTTAGAAGGTCATGCACTCCTCCGTCACGACAATTACGGACCAGATTTTTGTTATTCCGGAGAATAACAAAGCCGTGTCAGAGGAGGTGGCCACAAGAAGCCGGTGCATCCTCCATCCCACCCGCAGCATGCGAGCATTTGCGGTTGTACACTAGCACACTCAGCACAGCACAATACACTCGCTGCTATTACACTTTCACACGACCCGGACACTCTCATCTCCGCCAGGAAGCCACGATTTTCTCGCAAAACGCCGGCTACGAGAATTTGTGGTATACCGAAAAATTGCGATGTCGGCAGTCGGCACTCGAGTCGATACGTCTGCTAGCAGCCGACATCACCCACACGAACGGGTAAACAGAGAACACGGCGCGGCAGTGCTACCAACTTATAAAATGCAGTTCTTGACTCCGCAATACAGAATACTAACTCGTATTATCCCAAACTCGTATTTATAGAACTACGGCTCCAAAACTTATCGAATCAATCCCAAATTTTGCACAGAGTTAGATGATTCCCGTAGGATTGGTGGAAAGTCCCTCGTGAAGCAATCCAGCTCACAGGGCCCCTACAGTCTGAGTATAATAGTGGCCTAACCTCAAAGAGTTTCGACATTCGAGACATCTTGCGACTGACACAGATATTTCCCAAGGAAATCACTGACTTTCCACCATTTCCACGAGGATCTTCTAACTCTGTGGAAAATTTGGGATCGATTCGATAAGTTTTAGAGCCGTAGTTCTTTAAATACGATTTTGGGGTAATTTAGCAGACGAATTTCGGCCGGTATACGCCATCCTCTTAACTATCCCGGATACTTTGAATCGATCAGCTTATGGAATGTTGATTAGTTTGAGGAGAATCCAATGGTGGTACCAGAGGTCACCTAACTTGTCAAATACTAAGATCCGAAACAATGCAACAAACCGTGAATGATCGCATGAAATCTGGTGTACCAGGTAATGATTGATTCAAATAATCTCCAGTGACCTATTACCGACTCACAACTGAAACGACTTGAAAGTGACCCGTGCTTTGGTGAATATCCCTGGACTGATTCTCGAACACCGGATTTCTTTTGTACGGGCGCCGGATGGGGAATCCCTGATGCCCACGCCTTGCCATCCACCGTTCTGACTGATCTATCCTCACTCCCGCATCGACGGCCATCTTCGATCTATTTTTGATCGGCTACTCAGCTACGAGCTCGCCTCACTCCTTCTCGCGAGTTAATCTAGATCGCTTATATTGACATCAATTTGTGGTTTTCAATCCCGAATTCTCAATTTTTTCGTGGATAATCTCATCGGCGAAGTTTGAATGTTCAAACATCTCTTATCAAATCACGAATACAAGATCCGAATGGAATCCCCTGAAGATTTTGGATAGTGGTTGCGAGAACGGAGGAAATCACTAAGATTAATTTCCTGAGTGGTCTAATGTCTTGCGTGACGATGACCCAGGAGGATGATCGTCTGGAACTCCGAATCGAATATTGCCAAAAAGAAAATGTTAGACATTTCCTGAAGATATTCCTTAGACACCTGAGGATGCAGAGAGCTCCTGATGAACTTCGGGAGCTAGTATCTCTGGAATCTTTGAGAAACGTTCATCTTAATACGAGGCTTCCAAGATCGAGATGAGATGAGATTTGACGTCGTCTTGATTTCAGCCCCGTCAAGATCGAGAAATTTCCAACTTTGTCTCATCTCGGTTAAGATTTTTGAAACCAACTCTCATCTCACGGAGATCAAAGTGTCTCGCCGAGATTTGAAAAAGATTACGAATGCATTGCCAGCATCCTTCCGTGTATCTTGAATTTATTCCCATGTTCGTGACACCAGAGAAGCTTCCAACGTTGATGTGTTCAATTGGTGGAGATTAAATTCCTCATAATTGTTTCTCTTATCTAGAATGACGAGAGATATCCTAGTGATAAAGTCTGTCAACATCACTGCAAAAAAAGAGACTTTGTCAGAAATAGCGTTGCTGATAAGTGGTTGGCACTACTCTCTACGAGATTAATTGGTTCGATGTTCAATGTGCATCAAGAGATGGATGCATTATGAGTTGGAGCAGACCATTTGTCGAGTTGGAATCTAGATTTCTTATTCATGGCTGACGGTTCCAACTAATATTTTCATGGCTTTCTAATTTTTTTCGATCGATAATACTCATCCACAAGGGGATAAAAAACGTGATTATTGATGTAAGAAGTAACTTACTATCTTTTTGGTGGAAATGACATTATTGAGGATTCGTAACCTCATCAATCGAAGAATATCGAGATTCTCAGACGTTTCAAGATTCTTCGGTTGAGATCCTCATCTCGTCGACATATTTGATTTTGGGATGAATCTATATTCTCGTTTGAATCTCGATCGAGATATCTCAAAAAATCTTGGAAAATCTTTCAATCTCGGGAACCCCACGAGCAATCCAGAGAGGCATCGGCTCTGATAACCTCATCAGACCCCCGTCGGGAGTGAAAGTTCGCAAATCGGCTTGCAACCCATTCGAATTGAACTGCAGAGCAGAGGAAGAGGAAAACTCAACAGCTCACCCACAGCATATGAACTCGTCACACGCAGCGAGCGACGACAACGGCATCAGAAAACGGCGAGCTGTGTCCCACCTCGGCTCGCAACTCGCTGTTCGCACGCATGGGCGCCCACCATAAGAGTCAGACTGTGGCGCGCGCGAACCTCCCAAGACATCACCGCTCGACGAAGAAAGACGAAGAGAGGGACGGGACGGGAGGCATATAGTGTCTCCGTCGTCGTGCGCTCTACTCCAATTATATGTAATTTTGGAGCGCGCCGAGGAAATGACTTTTGTCTCGATGCCATACGCTGCTACCATCATACGAATCGCCTCGGCACGCACACTCGCACTGTAGCTGACACGGCGCTAAATACGCTCTCAACGCTCCTTACAGCTCCTTCGAATTCCCGCTCTTTGCCACTTTTCGTCTTGTCATGTCCCTATTTTGTACGTAGAGCTATGTTATGTGAAAAAGTTATACGAGAGAATTCTGACCCCTTGCTTTTGATGTTCCGTTTCTCCAGTGAAATCGTGATCGCGCTGCCAGAGTGTGTATTTCTCCAACTCGATGGATTGGAAAATCCGTTTGGATGAGTCTCGAATATCTTCTCAGTGATCATCAAACAATCCTACAATCACAATCATAAATTTTGATTCGAAAGCGAACTCTTTGAGTTAGTTTTGATCTGTGTTCCGGTCAAAATAGATCCAACACTGATTCAAATTTTCCCACCTTTATTGGGATTACAGTTCCGCGAAGATCAGGTTGAGAATTGGAAGGCTGAGGAGCCCAAACGAGTTGGGAGAACAGTCAGACCTAACATGTTACATCGACTAGTCTGCAATACCTATGTCCAGTCCAAATCATCGCTGCGGTCATTCGGAAGCTACAATATCGATCGCAGAGGCTCCATGAGCACGACCTGAGTTCAAAGTAGAATTTTGCAATTGGTGAACTTTTTCATCAACTGCCTCGGATCACCAATGGCGATCGTGTGCTCTGCACAACGGCTTTGGATAGACGGGTGCGGCTCAGTCGTTCAGCGAGCAAGGCCACCGGAGAAGCCGTGGCCATACAGCCGAGAGCTCGTATACGCGATCGAGGAGGGCCCATCGGATTCGTAATCGATGCCGAAACGCTGCTGTGATCTAGATCGGACGCGTGGAGCGACGTTATTGAGAGAGAGAGAGAGAGAGAGAGAGAGAGAGAGAGAGAGAGAAAGAGATCGAACGGATAAATAAAAGGTAACGACGGCCGGTGTGTGTATGCCGTAATCCCGTGATGCATGCGATCGAGAGCGTGTGGGCACATTCGTCATTTGGAGAGGACGTATTTTTTGGAAAATGTGACCCGATGAGCGCTTTGCATTCTAACGGCGGGAAATAGAGATGAGTGACGCTATGGGTTCATTTGGGGGATGGATTCATCAACGTGATTCATATCGGCGGCCGATGATGCACGCGCGGTAATTGACCCACTTTCAGTTTCGGCCCTGCCGTTGTTTCAACCCGATTGATTTATTCGATTGTTTCGGAAAGTGGACATTGTCCGATGAATATTGAATATGTAACACGTCGCTTCAAAATCCATATCTCTGGCACATTGACTACCTGAACGGTCGGTGAATTTTTAATAGTACTTTATGACACTGCACGTAGACGGGTAGTTTTGTACGAAGGACTGGTTATGACACGAGCGAAGAGAGTGTTATAAGTCTTTCGTAACAAAACTATCCGGCCGCACGCAATGTCATACAATTTTTTATGTTACGAGTGCTTGAAAATCATCTCCAAGTTGCGATTTTGGGGCACTAGTAACATCAATATCATTTCGGCATTTGGTATCGCTCCTTCGAGGTACTCCCAAGTCGATTGTACTCACTTCCCATACTTTCTTCTTCGATACCATTCAAAGACTGCATCCCTGGTGAGTTTTGCAATATGAACTCCCGTGATTGCAACCAAACGAGCCAGGCCCCAGCTGAAATAGAAACTTGGTTGCGAAGATAGGACCGCAGATTATGTCAAGTTACAATGAAAAATTAATCCAATTGATGGGGTCTGCCAGTGGCCTTGAATATTCCATGGAACTTGATGAAATTCAACGCGACGCGGCTGTATCCGTCAATCATTCTATCACATTTGGTACTCAGATTGTGAACTGCAACGATTCAGTAAGCTCATGTGATGACTCAGCATAGTCGAGAGAGTCGTCATCATCATTTTTAAGATGGGTTTGAAAGACAACACTGGCTAATACTCAAATAAGAGACTGATTTTGATCGGAACGGATAACAGATTGGTAAAAAATTACGTGCAATGCATGAAAATTTCACAAACATGGTGGCACAGCTAGACCTACAGTTTTAAGTGGATTCCAAATCACCGAAACCACCGAATAGAAGGCAAATGAGAAAAAACTCGGTGCTGCCCGTCAGGGATTGCAACTCCAATCTTCCATGTAGAAGCGCAAGACCTTATCTTTCACTGAGCCTTGACGTGGCAGCCCTATACGAAGAAAAACAACAAATCTTCTCTCTGGACTATCTTCTTTGATCTAACAGTTCGGATTCTTGAAGTTTACCAGTTCGATTCCCCACGTACAGGACTGTCAACTTCTAACCAAGCCAAATTCATCAGCTGATCGATTTATTCATAACTCATCCATACTTATGAGGTCATTGTTCCAGTGGAATACGAATAGTATTACCAGGAAAGAAGTTTTACGACGAATCCAGTGACGAATCCAGCTTAATTCGAAACCGATGAGCTCAAGTTAAAATCCATTCGGCTCTCGCGTGAGACGCGATCGTCTCGTGGTTCGATAATGCAATGACAGGAATCGACACGTTATGAATATGCTCTCATCGAATCATACAATGCAATCGTTGCGCAGTCTTATGCAGTGAGTCAGAGTTTCGGATAGTCCCTTATCTGCGACTAATACGCGCACCCGCTCATACTCAATGTGATCCATCTCTTCTTCCCCAACGAATACATTCGTTGTACACGTGCAGTCCGAAAACCGATAGTGAAAGTTCAATAATTAACTTTGGAAGGAAATTCTTCCAAGTTCAAACTACTGGATTCGGCTCAGAAGGACTTTAGCTGACACAAAAATTGAGGCAGTTCAACAGGTCTGCCGACACCACCGTTGTCGACTCTGTTGCATCAATCTTGCCGAAACAAAATCGTTCCAAGCAGCTATATATCGCCTGTGCGCACACGGACTCGTGCGTTTTGGGACTGTCCTCCAGGGTTCACGGACGATCCGATGAATGTCAATGCGAGCGAGCAGCGTCGCATCGTTAGGCAGGCATTAGGGCCCCATTTCGTATTCTTTTCGCGCGCACTCGGCGCGGCGGCGTGACGGGGCTCGCAATTCAAATTTCGCGCTCGCCTTTCTCCACCAGGCCAACTATACAGCTCAATCGGTTCTTCGTCGTAGTCGTGGGTATCGTGTGAACGTACATCACAGAACTCGATGAAACCTCGCCAGGGAAGCTAAAATCTGCCTTGGCCAGGATCATCGTGTACGGCTTTTTGAGAGAGCGAGTCCGCGTCGAGTGGCATGAAATGGCTCTAGAAGAGTGTCGCGCTGCTCTTTATAGTCGAGAGTACACCAACCTACCGGAGCTTTGCCGTTTTAGGAATGAAAATTCGCATTGTGCTCCGTTGGATGCCACCTGCACTCGCGCTCTGACTGAATTAATTCCCCCTGCTTTTGCCTCTATTCTTGTTTTGCGTCTGTCTCTCTGTGCCCGCGCCAGCCTGCTAAAAGAAGAAATTCGCATCTGATACGGGTCTCCTATTCTCTAATTGGAATGACTACCGACTCATTCCTACTACGGACCGTGCGAATTTTCTGCGCGCATTATATCCACCTTTGTTTATTATAACCCTCCCACCACCTTGTCATCTTCTAAAGGACTCTGTGAGCTAGTTAAGTGAACTTGAGATACGGCGTTCGAATAAGGTACTCTTCCCCAGTCCTGTGCCGAGAAACACTTCTACATGGAGACTCAGAGATTTTTAATCCCCTCACTCAATTCGTTTACTATGGGAGACTCTTACTACTTACTATAGTGAGCATAGCCGAAAACCAATATTTGTGATAACTCTTGATTGGTGCAGGGTAAACATCTCAAAAAATCATGGAAAATCTGTGGTAACCGTGAGAATACTTTTCCTGAAGAAAAAAATCGCCGCATATCTCTATTTTGGTGAAGAACCAGAATTCTTCGACCTTATAATTTTGGTCTCATTCGTCATTTTTCGACTAGTTTTCTATTTTCCTCTTGTTACGAAATTTTTCTGATGCCGAGAATCGGAGTCTTGAATGAGCAAATTGACTGATCCCCGGAGTAACCATGCAATGTCATCTGGATGATTTTAGTAGTTAGAGGCGAGTTAGTCAGACGAGGTCTTTGTTGTAATATTCCGCAAATAAAAATTGGCGAAATTCGGTACCACAGTACGAGTCAATCACATAATTTATATCCTTTTCTGGAAAAAGATGTGACACATGTTGATCACGAATTGGTACTCCCCCTCCCCCTTGTGAGACCGGCGTGAATCTATCACTAGATCACTTGCCTATTATACTTGGGAGTCTAACGACAAGTGACATCTACATGTTCGAAATTGAATTCTGTCCAAGTGTGTCAATGTCTTCACTATGAGAAAAATCAAGCAAGTTTTCCAGGAACTTTTTGTGAAAATTAGTCTGAAAGTAGGGCAGTGATCCTCCAAAAGGTCGTTGCCGATGTAACCTAAATATACAGCTGTCGAAAGTAATTTTTGCGCATTCATTTCTGGTGAGTGGAATCTCAAGTATGAGGAACCTGTTGGCAAATGGACAAATTCATCGAACTCATGAGTCAAGTTACGGTCATTAATATTTCTAGCAACAACGTGTTATTTTCAATCGTATTGAAGAGTTCGATGGAAGGGGACAGATTTCATTGACGTGAGCTCACGCATCAAAGTCAAATACGTTAGCTGAACGCTCAAACCTAAAACTCCAACTATATCTATCTCTGTTTCACTATTTGTTTAAATAAACACAAGCGTCATAATTGGATCATATCTCACGTTCAAATGTCAGTTTCAAACTCGCGCGCGCGCCATTGTTCGTACCCGAGAATGAAAACTTTATCAGGAATGCACAATAGCAGCGGTAGTTGAAACAGCAGTTTCTGGCTCGCGCGCGACGCTGCACTAGTATGTTTATGTTTTATTCACTCAGAGTTGAAAAAGAGGAAGATGGAGAGTGACGCTATCCAACCCGTCTCATTCCCAATTACGCTCGCGACAATGGCTCGCCAGACCCTTTCCTCCGATCCTCTTATCTATTAAGAGTGCCTCTATTTGAATTATTTTCCTCAGCTTCGCTGTTAGCACTGCTCATTTTTCCAACAATTTTAGTCTCAAAACTTGCAAGCTGCAAGCTGACAAGAGTTTCGAATCGGCCAATTTGTAATACTGGTTGTGGTACTTTGATTTCCATCGAGCTTAGAGACGAAAATCATTTTCTGAATCTATGGTCACATCTCGGCCATTTCGTTGGCCAACGCTTTGAATTACACCTACTCTCATTTGACCGGGCCATTTGAGCAGCCCATTACAATTGGCTGTTGATTCAGTCTGATGGAGGATCAAACAGTCTGTGTAAGTTATCCCGGAGCCTCGCGAACTGTACTGGAATCAAGATAGTTTGGTCAACTTCGACGTGAATCGGTAAAACCGTGACACTTGTCTTGAAGCATTCGGTGTGGTATCATCGACGCATTATTCAGCCAAAGTCCAAGTCATTGCGAACGATCGGTGCTGAGAACGAAGCACCATACTGTCTCGAAACTCACTGTATCCCATTATTAGCTTCTAAAACGCCCGTTTACAGTCTCGAGAACGTTCCACAGCGACAGTGTCGTGTATGAACGGGGCAATTGGGACGAGACACACGTCTGATCAAAGTGCGTCGTAAAGTCGTAGTAAATCGAGTGGCCGTAGTCCCTGCCTCTGTATACGCTGAGGTGAATAGCTTTCTATCAAAGCGAATCGAGTCTCGTCTCGATATTGTTCGCGCAGTCGCGCGCACCGCATGCCAACGAAGCGCCTGCAACGTGGAATCTCGCGATGCACTTCTTTGGAACTGCATCATCGACTACAGAAAGAGTCGTGGACGGTAAATTTCGGCACCGAATGTTATGGTCACTGTGGCCATTGGGATGCGACGAGAATCCAAACGATCAGCTTACGCAGTCCGATCTCTCAGGCTTCGTCTGCTGCGGTTGCCGGTGCCACGTTCTCTCCTCGACTCCGCTTGGATATCAGAATTGAAGGGAATAGCGACGATTCGATATCGCTCGGCTCTGTGCAAGTGTCATTTGGAAATGAACAAGTACGGAACAGCAGCAGATCGACACAGGACTCTGAATCACGTAATGCGGGGGAGCAAAGAGACAGAGGGAGAGTGAGCTTGCAGGCATCACAGAAGCCCAGCGTTCGCGAGGGGGTGAAATCGACGCTCGGAGCTTTTGATCTGGCGCGGGATTTAATTTACGCTTGTGTGGAGGAGCGAGCCGTGTCAAACGGCGACGTGTCCCAGCCTCTGCTGCTGAATTATTGCCCGCTCGCAGCTTTTTACGCCACCCCCCGGTGTAAACATCCCTCGCTCTCTTGCTCGTTGCGCAAAACGATGCCGCTGCCAGTACCTCGTGTGACGAATCCTGCGAGAATGGCTTTCAGTCTCCAGCTAATTCTTCATCTAAGAGGTGATAATTAGTCGGGGCTCTGAGTCAACGACGGCGTTCTACCTCACTAACGAGTTTTAATCTCCACAAAGATTTTGCATCTGATCCACGTGTCTCCGTAGTCTTGGTAGCATCCGGAGGCGATATCATTTTTCTGCCCATGTGCATGGGGATAGAACGTCTGGTGATTGAGAGTTTCTGCGGTTACACGCATTGAATGGCGATTCCACGAATTGGGACGCAAAAGTGATTACTGACCAGACGCCTTAACCTCGTGTGGACTGAAATTCGAAATTGACCCGCTGAAACCTTTGACATGAAGTCTGCTAGGCCATCGGATCATCGATCCTCCTGAGCCTCTGGGATATGTTTTCTTACGCTAAAGCTTGTGACAAACCTTGTTCATAGTTTGCTAATATTTCTTCGAACTATCCTGAGCCTCACGGTCAATATCGTTCGTTCACACGAACACTCTACGTCGATAACACGTTCACTGCGTGATTTTTTATTCTCCAATCTCAACCGACTTGTTCAGTGTCGAAAAATATTGCGAACGACAATTAATTGTGATGCTCTACTTTGCTGAAAACATGAACAATGAGATTGAAAACAATAGACCACCATACAGACAGAAGGTGAGTGTACCCAACTTGCCCCGATCAAGCTATGTCCTCAACAAGTCTGGTCCTCTTATCAACTCTTTCGAACGCATTACAGCTCATTTCAGAGATTGTTTCAATAATAAGATCAAGTACTCCTGATTTTGATTAACCAGAGCGGACAAGCTATCACAACTTCCTCTAATGAGGGGTATTTGCGAGTTTACATAAATGTGTACCCAACTTGCCCCGACCATTCAAATCAATATAAATTGGCGACAAAGTACATGAAATCGTTCTCATCCATTCTTATCGCTGTGAGACCACAATTGGAGGTTTCCGCCGGCGTGTCACCAAATACCATTTTCGACATGATTGTACATGAAAAACACGTTCTGGGTGGTGGAGATGGTCATATTGCAAACCCTTTCGACACAGCCATATGGGGTCATGTTGGGTAGACTCCGATCTTGGCTTTCATGTTTTACAAATCATCCCCAGGTTTGGCACATAGAATAGCTTCAGATGCGAGTTTTGCAACTGGAAAAAAAATGAATTTCGAAAGCCTTGAAACAAACGATCAAATACCCTAAAGTACGTTATGTTTCTCAGAAGTGGAAACATTTGGTGCCAGTTTCACTGAACGCGATTTTCTCAGTGATTTCTTGGCTATGCAATAACGAAAAATGGAAAAATCACTTCGAATTCCCTGAAAAACGCAAAAATCGCTCAGGGTCGATCCAAACTACAAATCATCGAGAAGGTCAGCCAGTGCCAATTCCCGAGATTGGCATATGGGGGAAATCAGGTACAGAAGCAAGTTGGGTACACTAACCTCATTTGCCGGAATACGGAAGTCGAGTTTATGACTGATACAAAATTACGACGGAGTGACGTCGGATAAAACATGTTACATGATCACAAGAACCAATTAGAACCATTGTAAAGAGCTGTGAATGTCTGGACCCGCCTGGAGAAGGCCTGTTTATACGGCCATAGACCCTGGTGATCTGGACGATTCAAGAGAGCGTTGGCGAGTTATGAGAATGGTCTGTTACATGTTTTGAGATGAGAACATACATCCCAGAATTTCAGAAGTATTGATTATCCATAATCCTGGCCGTCTCTTTGTAAGACAATTTTTCCACTCGTCTTATAAGGACTAATTGTATTAGTGAGTTCAACTCGGGGACGTTTTGCTGATCGAACCACAATAATGGTTATTTACACATTTGACAATCGCTCAGTCTAACCGGAATCAATGGTTGGAGTAACGTGGGTTTTTTTTTTCTTTCTTCATTAATGCATTTTCAACCTCTTCTCGAGATTTTTTGCGGGACCTACAGTTTAAGGTGGGCTCCGAACCATCAAAGCCACCGGAAGGCACTCTCATGAAAATACTCATTGGTGCCGGCCGAGATTCGAACCCCAGCCTGCTGTATCGAAGGCAGGGACCTTATCCACAAGGCCGCGGTTGTGGAGGAAAATTCATTCCGAGTAGTGTGAGTGAGTGCACTCACACTTGATTTGAAATATTAGCGCGCTATTTGAGTAGTTGAATTCGATTTGAGAATGATAGAAATTTGGTCCTGCTTTTCGAGTGATTATCTTCAGACCATCCTGAGTTGGACGAAAAATTTTCGCCCGAGTGTGAAAATACGATTCTCGATCGGAAAAGGGAGGAAGCAATGTTCCACGGTTAGTCGATCGAAAACATATTGGTGATCATGAGACATTGACTATGTGCACTCGATGCCTTAGATCAAAATTGATTCAGCTTGGCGATCACGCTCGCGTCTGTTTGGAGCAATCTCCGACTCAATCCGTTCAGAATCCACGGGAAAATTCCGCTACTGCAAGACCGAACATGACTCATTGAGTGAAAGTTTTCCTATACCAAAAATCGTATCGCGACTTCATTAAACCCCATTTTTGTTGAGTTCCCTTCCCAAACTCATAACAATGCGCTTCAGTCCTAGAATCCCTCAAGTCTGAATTTTCTCACCAAAGTATCCCACTCCCAAATTGCTTTCACCAGTTTTGTTCCTGATCGTTCGACGAGAGTAGCACTCTGCGAGTCGAGTGATGAATTCGAAGAGTACGATATGTATCACGTGCACTCAAGCGCACCACATGTTTTCTAAGCCGGATCAGCTGGCTCTCACGAGCGGCCAATCGATCCAATTATATACATACATATAAACGATACCTCTCACGCATAGTCGATCGGAGTAATTCGATACCCACTGCACCAATGGGAAAATATCGATTGTCTACTGTGTCACTCACACGCACGCATCGATTAAAATATATGCTTAGGGGCAGAGCGGAGCTAATTGTCTTCAGGCAATCCAAGCCGATGATGAGCGGGCATCGAATGAAATACGGTAGCGATGCGAGATAAGCTCGAGAATGCTCGATACGCTTTGGAAACGGATGAGAGATTAAGATATCGAGCTGGTGAATGAGCTTGCACCAAGTTCAGAGTCGTTGGGATTGCGACTGTCTCCCTCTGCGTGCATGTAACGATGAAAGCGACGACGAAGAATATACTCGTCTCATGGAATTTGTACTCGGCACTGTTGGGGTATGTGCTCTGGAGATCGCAAGGGGTTCTTCAGCTGATCGAGAGTGATCCGAGGCAACGAGTTCACTTTTCCGTTCTGTACCCGGTATTCAAACAAGAGAGTTGAGAACACGGATGGACGCGAGAAAAATTTTGCGATAAGCTCGGCTCATGATTTACTCATTATTGAAAAACTTCTGATATCGCTCTCAAGCCGATAGCCTCGTGCATTGATAGAGATCGGTTTCTGAGATGGCATGATATCTGCATAGAACGAGAATGGGCAGCACCTCATTCAGATCTCGTCATACATCTTCCTTCAGAACATCTTGGGTTCACTGGAGTCATCACAATAGCTCTGTCTAGCTAGACAGCCTCGATGTTAGTTCTGTGGATTGGGAATATGCACCTGTCTCGGTTATCGAAAATTCTCAATCACAAATGGATTGCCTCACTGTACAGAGCGGGGAACAGTCTCGATACAAGTTATCCCAGTAGCCCTTTATGCAATCAATGTTTTAGTAGGCCCGTACGCATCGATGAGTGAAATCGATCAGAGTTGAGCACAGCAAAGAGAAACGGTGGTAGTTTCACGCTAGCTGATGTGCCAGCTCGGTGCGCAAGAAAAATTTCGCTATTAATCTTAGCCACGCGCGCCACGAAGCAGCTGGTTTCACTTTGCCTTTCAATCGTAGACAGAGTTTGCACTTGCTTCCTTCCTATGTTTCTCTCGAGAGCTCCTGATGGACTATAGTTGCAGTGAGAATTCCCAAATTGAATCATCGCGACGATCTGTCAGTTGTTGCTGGATTCTGCAGATCCTGTTCACCATGACTTCTTCTTCGGGAGCTTTCCCGCTAGTTTACTTTGGATTTTGAACTGATGCCGTTGATTGCGGACGTCGACGAAGAATCCGAGTGAGCGAAACGATGACCGAGCTAAATTTGGTTGAGATTGGGCTCTAGTGGGTGGGAGAGTTCTGGGTGGAAAATTGACGGATACGCTGTGCAAACATTGTGGCTTGTTTTCGCCATCCGTATGACTCTAGCAAACTGATTCTTTGAGCACTTTCGGAGGTGAACATATCATGTTCGCTCGGGATAATGCAATCTATATCGCTATTTCAGCAAAATTTTCCCTCAAGCTATAAGCTGAGGTTTCTGCTATCGAAACTTCCGAACGAAAGCTTCTTTATCGGCACTACTGATAGAAGCATCATCATAGATTGACAATCAAATTTTTCCCACGAGATTTAGAGGCGTGAGCAGTGATCATCCTTCGATGAGACGTTGAAAAATTCTTCCCGTAGATAATAGTCGAGTCACCGCTCAGGAAAGGAACAAAATAAAATGACGACCGATAACGCAGTCTACGCTGCTCACATTCGGAGGCCTGGAAAGATGGGATCGTGGGTGTTGAATAAAAATAAATAAATATTTAATCCTAGAAAATTGATGTCGTGAAGCGAACCGAGACGATGAAAGGTCAAACTGAACCAGGCGTCCAGTCTATGGAATTAATCAATCAATAAGATACGAATTAAGTATTGAGTGGCGCAACTACTACATCTACTTATCGGTGCTAATGCGCAATCGGATAACACCTCCTGAAAATCATGAGCGACGAACTGCATTGGCACAATGAAAATCAGTGATGCGTGTCAAATGCAAGCTCAGAGTGAGTGAGTCTATGGGGAACCACGCATGAACCGTTGAAAATGCATAATAGCTACCGTCCGGATTTCGTTATAGATCTCCCAAAGCATAGCCGAGACGAGCCTCCAGATACGAAGCGCTGAATATTCTTGGAACATCGTCGAGCTCCTAAACGTGGCCAAAGGTCATCTCCGATGCAGGCAGAGCTCAATGACGCAAATCGTACGGCATTCGCATATGCCGGATTCGTATTATTCCGACGTTATATTGATGGGGCTCTCGACCGCTCACCTCCTCTCGTTGTTTGTATACTGTATTTGTGATCGGTGTATTGTTCTGTACAGCAATAGCGAAGACTCGACTTTGTGGACTTGCAAATCTGCTAAATGAAACGGGACGAATTCGGGTATCGCTATAGAGAGTCGGGCGAAGATTAGAACGGGCCACGACGAATTCATGGGGCGTTTGTTAATTACCGCTGTGGGCTGTGGTCGCGGTGAATGGAGCGGACACTCCGCTTGACCAATCTCGCAGATGTCCTGTGATGCTCGTCTTTGCGTCGCGCGCACGCTCGGGGCAGCAGATGTCCGACAAAGTGTCAACGCTCCACAGCTCGGCTCTGGTCTTTCTCTGTTTGTGAGATGTTGCAGTTCTCGCCTCATCCTTCGCAACGAGATTCGCAATTTGTCGTCCACATCTTATTGGAGCTTGTAAACACGACAGCGGTGAATCAGCTCCGTTGACAGCCTCGCCCTCGCCACAGCTGATTGCGCTCTGTCGGTGCTCGTGTTACTGCGCCAATTTCAAATCGATCATTCGCTGGGGCTGTTGATAATAATCATCTGTCGTCGGGTGGTTCTTCAAGGCTGTCAGCGCATTCTCATCGAAAATTGCTCACCAGTGAGGTTTCCTCAAACGTCATGTCGACTGTGACTGTTCGAGGGGATTTTCATTACAACTTCAAGGGAAAATTCTGAGAATGGTGCGAGTAACGGCGCTTTCAGAGCATAAATACCGCCACAAGATATTTTTTCGTCAATCACATCATGATGAAATTTTGCTGCCCGATGAATTTTGACAAACTTCAATCTAGTTTGAATGGATCACGTTAATCTCGTACCGGATTCAACTCGTAGCTTTGTGTACAGTCCAACCAAACTGCATGACCACAATGCCGTAATAGAAAGCGCCGAGAGTATGGCTCGTTCGCACAGACAATCAGAGGCGCTCGAGTTCCGCATCGATTGCGACCGCCTCGCGAATCGTATTGCTATCCTCGCGTGCGCAATATCTACAGGGATAGAGCCACGCATCGCACGTGCATCGAGTGAGTCGGCACAGCTGCACTCCGACTTTCGCAGCTCGACCGATGCTAAAATCCAGCCTCGATGACGACGCAGAGAGGAAGTAAGGTCTGCTGGACATGGCCGCGTGTGTGGTGTATGTACATCGGTGCGCACTCGGTGACACGCTTCATCGGCTATGTGCCTGCTGCTGCGGCTGCTGCTGCTGAAAATTGCACTGCTTCGGGCTGATATCACGAGCTCCTGTAACTCATCGATTTTCGAATTGCGTATTTAGTAGTAGAGTAATTACTGTGATTTTTCGATCCAGGACCCATTGAACAGGGCAGCACAGAACATTCCCCATGCAACTGAATTCAAGGGATCTACTTCACCGGTTCCCATTAGCATCTCCTCGCAGTCGTTTATCATTGGATGGTTTTGAGACTGATGTATTTTGTGATCGATTCCAGAACCCCAAGAAGTGCGATCGGTGTTCTGATGAAAGTTTCAATATCTGATTGTTTTGGCAAAGCTTCTCTTCTATCGTGTTAATGAGTTCCTGCTCCAGATGCCGAAATGGTGGGATGTTCCCGGGCAGCTGTCAGACAGAGAATCAGTCACTCAAAAAGAAGAGTGATAATTTTGGAGTTCAGAAAGTGAGCATTTCAATCCGGAGCCGCTCATTCAAAGAGTATCGCCGTGACAGTGTCCACCTAAGGCCATCACACAAGTCCTGCGGACATATTTGTGCACATATTTTCGAGCCAAAAAGGACATAACTGGGAATTTTCGGCTCCGTCTTGGAGCAAGGTTTCTTTTGATAAATTTTGAGCGATGTGAATCCCTCAAGGAAGTTCTGATTGTTACTCGAATGTATGGCGTGACCAATGTGAATGTTCCAACTCACGCAATGTGTACGACTCGAATGATCTGATGGGGCGATTCTAATCACAAGAATCAGAAATCCATCATCAAGTTGCTAGTTTCTGTTCACGAAATGTATTCGCATGTCATTCGGATGCCTTGTTCCGATGGATCACTCGAACTCGGAAGCGAAGCGTGACTCCAGGATATACTTCTAAATTCGATCATCGTTATTTCTACTCGACGATCCGAGAGTCAGACTTGGTCATTGACCTATGTCTCTTTCTCGCAAGAACAAGAAGCTTGCCGATACTCAAAGATGTCCGTGCTACAATTCCCATGAACAGCTTCCAACCGATCGGCTCTTTCCACTAGTATCAACAGCGAAAGAGCGTCTCACGAGTGAGCGTCGATGAGCAATTTTGCAATATCAGTCGGCGCCAGCAAATTGAATAGAGTACACTCATTACCGAGCCATCATAAATTCGAACGCCCTCGTCACCCCGTCAACATTGACTCTGTCTTGGCTTCTTTGACACGCGCTCCTTTCAAACTCATTAGATGGCCCCAACAAAACGGAGCCTCGGATGATAATAAACGTCCCAAGACAACGAGCACACAGTCGATGAATTACGTATCAATCGATCGCGGACGGATATTTTACGAGGCAATCGCTACACACGTGCGCGCGCTCTACAAGAGATTATGACGAAAATGCGAGCTACGGCATATTGGCGAGCACTAAACCTTGACACGGTTCGTGCACTCGACAGCCAGATGGGGATATACAATACACCGCGAGGCTCCATGGAGTCTTGTAGACGCTGTCGAATTGACCTAGTGGCTGTTAATGCGCTCGGCGAAAGATAATTGTCGGAGAGCGGCTCGGCGGCCCCCCCCCCCGTACACCGCTTCGTCCATGTGCATCGGAGATTGTTGCGTGAGAGGCGCGTAATGGCTGCAGACACAAGCGGCGTAATGAGCGAGGCTTCGGCTCCAATTAGAGCTCAAACGAGCCGTGCCCCGTCTCGTCGATGCATCGGTAGTGCGGAATACTCCGTGTATCGGCAGCAGGGCTCGTGTGGATTTTGAAATTTTTGAGGGTCTTGGGTTGCGTTGGATCGAAGCGATGGCTCTGATTCTCTATGCCACGTGGTATGACGACGAATAGTTGGTCAGGGTTGAGCTGGATGAGGTCGTCGCGGATTAATAATGGGTGAATTAGGCCTAGATTGGCATATGCATTTTATGGAGGCAGCTGTGATATTGGATAGGAAAATTATTGCCAGAGTAGAAGGTCGGTTTCAGTGTCGATCGTGTTGGTCAGCAATGAGGAAGTCAGTTGAGTGGAGAATGTTGTTTTCGCAGACTGATTTGCTAATTTCAGATGTAAGAGTTTCTCCGACGTTGAGTCAGACATGACCAAACTCGGAACTTCGGATTATACGCGCAATTGTATTGTTCCGCCGAGCTTCGGCCTGAATGAGTCTATAGCCACGGAAACGAGCAATATGCTCGTATAACGTACTCCTTGTTCAGCTACATTGAGTCCTCGTAGAAAATTGATGTAGATTCTGAAATATACTGAGCTTCTCGTAGATCTTGAGGTATTGCCCATTCTTTCGGGAAATTCTCTGATGACGAAGTCTTGACCAAGAGCTAGTTCACTCGATATTGACAAAATTACTGATTATATCAGACCGAGTTGATTCCATCCAACGATGAGAAAAATGCTCTCACGGATCGTAAAGATGGGATGGAATGTTGTTCTCTCTCAACATGAATCAGCTATTTTAGCTGATTTGCAGCTAACGTGGACGGATTTTCACTGAAAATCAGCTACAATAGCTGAAAACCAGCTCAAATAGCTGATTTTCAGTCAAAATCCGTTTGTGTTAGCTGGTTCATGTTGAGAGAGTAGTCGAGTCCCATGGAACATCATGATTCTTATTAGAATTCGAGCATTGAAACTACAATTTTGCCAAATAATTTAATCTTGCATAGCTTCGAAACTAAGAAGGGACTACGTTGCGTTTGCGATTTCTATCCTGATGATCACTCATAAGATTCCAACAACTGGTCCAATCGACTGCGAATTATCATACGGAAATAATCCAATTCCTAGTGCACAAATTGTTCTGACAGGGTAAAATTCACTTTTGTGGCGAATTCTCCTGACATCCATCTTTTATCATATAAGACTCAATGAGGTGGACCACGCGCAGGATACCGCTGCACCCCACACTATCAAAAACCGGGTAAATTGCACGAGGAGTGGTATTTCAACGGAATATCGGCTTCGATATTCGTTTCTTTGGGAGCGCGGGGTGAAAATTGAAGCACTTTGCGCTTGACTGGCCTCTCCGTTCGTCGACCTCATTGACTCGTTACCAAAGGAATTGGGATTTGCAAAGAGCATTTTTGCACGCCGACGGAATTGCCGCTAACGATTAGAGCTGAGATTTGCAAAGGAAACCTCATTGGTGCACTAAATCGGCTCCTCGCTCTCTAATAGGCAAGCTCCAGGGGTCTCTTTTCATGATCTGTCGGATTTAAGGTAGCCCTTCTGCAATTATGTCAGTGAAAGCGAGAGTGAAAGGCTACCTAACCTCACCCTTTCGTTAACATCGATTGTAACAAATATATAATTTAGGCCAACTATCCTGTCCTGGCAATCAAAAATTAGCCCAAAATGGGCTCACATATTTTTCTGATCGAAATCTGCTTGAATTAGAGGACGATTCGCATGTAAAATATATTAGCGTGGAAGCCGCTTCGCAATTACTATCGGGGAGACTAGATGGTCAATCTTGAGCGGACATGAAGAAAACATTCATCGTAGTATCAACCTTTTTTCCCCGCGATCCTATTATTTTCTGTATCCGGGATCGGTTGTGAGTCTCCAGAAAGTGCCATTTCACATGCCCTCCCCCATGAGCGCATTTTGAATGTGATCGAATACCTGGTTTGTTTATGACTATGGCTTCGAAATAAAACGGGAGATAGACTGAAAATTCCGCACAGTATCTGATCAATACTTGAACTAAATTCTCAACAAGTTACGAAGCAGTTTGTAGTCGACAACTACCTCAACGCATAAGTGCATATCTCTGGCAGATGTGGTGATGTTTGGGAAAAGCCATAATTGAGCTTCACCGTCATTAGCCGATTCGGTTACAACACGTATAATTCGTCTCACAGTCGAAAAGTTGGAGTGTAATTCCGATGTGACAGTCACTGATCAACATTTGAAGATGAGCTAGGTAGACTTTGTCAGTCGAGCACTGAGTACATTTGGAGACCATCCGATCATTCTATAATAATTGGGTGAAATGAATATCTAAGACTCTCAGCATACTGAAAGACGAAATGCATTCGTCGTCGGAAGCTCTCGTGGCGCGCTGAATTATTCAGCAACGTCATCAAGACCCCAAAGCACTTTACTTTGAGCTTTTCGCCATTTCGATATCGCGACACAATTATCGTTGTTCGTTGCTACGCCACTCGCACCCCAACCCGACCCAACCTCTATAATCGACTAAAATTCCCAGACGGACGCAGACTGGAAGGAGTGAATCCACTAAGTAATCGGGCCACTCGACTACGACCTCCGCCATCGCTACGTGCATAACGACGACAGTTACTCTGCGTACAGTGGCGCAATACAAAAGACTAGCTCGCGGGGCTGAAAAGTGGAATGAGCTCGAATAGGAGCTTGCACACCTCTCGGCTGTGTAGCTGGAAAGGCACAATACGGCTTTACTTCGTTCGAACGCTCGAAAGCTCTCCGTTGATGCGACCCAGAAATCCCCCACTCCGTCCGTGTGTTGTGTGGAGCGCAAAAAATACGAGCGGCTCCGAGCGAGTGATCTCGGTGCATCAGTTTGGTGCTATTGTATCCGTCTCCAGATGTACTGTGCCATCTTGTGCGAGCTTCTCAACGCATCTAGCGTGTTTAGGAGTAGATCTGGGTTAGATTGGATGTCGGGGAGTGAAAGAGGGGAGCGCACGAGCGGGAGAGCTTCTTACGCACTTGTTGCGTGTTCTGTGATGCCATGAGGTAGTTGCAAGGAATTCCCAGCTCCACTCAATTATCTCAATTTTCGATGATCGAACTCATGATGTGCCGTGACGATGAGACGGATACCGAATCGAGTCAAAGGCCTGACGAGTAATTTGTATCGAGTGATTGTTATGATTCGCGCGAGCACAGCTGAAAAAGAGTTCAACACTCGTGTTATGACGTGCCCGAATGGCAAATGCTCGTTTTGCACACGAGAGACGCGCTCGCGGGGCGGCTCTTACCAAAGGCTCTTTTGACTCGCACTCGATCTCTGCGTGTCATTGACATTCATCACTCATGCGTTGACACTGATCAGACAAAACGTTACTCTCCGATATTTGTATGTGCGATCAATTGACGACGAGCCGAGATCTCATCTGCCTCGTCTCGAACGCGATGATCCCCGGACGACAATTGACGTCTGTCTAATCGAACGAGCCAGTCCCATCATCTTGGAGACGAGATTACTTTAAAGCCTCTGTCTCTCGGCTGTATGAAGCATTCACTCGAAAAAGGCTCTGCCCGAGATATCCTGCTTGTGGGCGACACCGCGACCGCAATTCAAATCGCTCCCGATCTCCGCTGCTCGCCGTAATCTTCAAATTTTCTCGATTCACCTCGCAGTTTTCTCCGCTCACTTTTGACGATTTTCAGCCAAGTTCGAGAGGAGAAGAAAAGGTAGGGACGATAAGAAGAATATCGCGCAATTGCGATACAGAGCGCTTCAGTACCGGAAAGCTGGCAATCTTGACGAATCCGTTTGCCGATTCACCGAAATAGCGAGCACGAGTTTCGAGTGGTTCGGCGTTTTTTCGCTTTTTTCTCGTTTTTTTCCCCAGCGAATGCTCCGCGATGGAGTATTTCCGGATAAGTGTGGCACTTTGCTCTCTCTTTCAGTTGCAGGGTCATTTTTGTCGTTCAATCTATTCGGGTTTTCTCGATCGCTACTCGATTTCTCGAATTGGCAGTTGCGAAAGTCTGAACACGATAGCGAATGCGCACAGGGATGTAGTTGGGATCCCAAGTCGAGACAATCCACATCAGTTCCATTGTCGTCTCATTGGGTAACGATCTCTGACAATTCAGCTGGAATGATTCACAAAAGTCGAATTTCTCGATCGGACGACGAATCAGGAGATCCAGAGGGTCGGGATGAGAATTCAAGCGAAAAAACGGGGATTTTGCCAATTTATACGTTCCTTGAGAATATTCATCCCTCACCCTCATCTCTCTGATCAGAAGCACCGCTTGCACATACACACCACGTCAAATTTCCTCTCAACATACAAGCACATCATCTCCCTCGTTTCCCATTTCCATAGGCTACTGGGCATTACTAAATTTCCGAAAAACCACGACAAGCCTCTTTGATTCATCGTCATTATCATGAATCATTGCGGTGGTTTGAATCTCTTCCGATGACAACTGTCAAGACTCAAAACTCACAGCAGTGTGATGAATTGTATCAAACTAACGAATTCACTGCGAACGCATCGACACGCTGAAAACTCATTCTGTTTCCTTTCTCCGGCTCTCTCTTTCCCGACCACGTAATTGGCCTATAAAGCCATCCAGGACTAGTGCAAACTGCCACGGCGGATTTCGACAATGGGCCAAGTTTGTGGCTCTCCATTCGCGTTCGCACTGTGCAGGGGGTCGTTTAGCGGGTCGATCGTCGGCCATTAGCATCAGCCGCGTATAATGAAATAACGCGAAAACCTCTGCTGCTCTCGTTTCTTGGCGCCAACTTTGAAGCGAGCAACTGGTGCGACTCCCCATCCATCGTATCAAAGTGCTACATAGTCCGCGTGTACGTGAGCCCGAGATAGTAGATAGTTAGGGACTGCGAACGGGTAGATCTGCTCAAAGTGTCGCTGCGTCAAGTTTTCAATAATTGCAGCTGCAGTGCCCTCGAATAGCGTTCTACAAATGCGAAAAGCTCGCACTCCTCTCTCTCTCTCTCTCTCTCTCTCTCTCTCTGTCTTGCTCCCCTTGCGACGACAGCTTCTCTCCTTCTCTTGCGAGAGTTTGAAAACAATTTAATGGCTTCACACGCTAGTCCCGCCGTCTCCTATACTAATAAAAAGTCGTTACAGCGGGAAACTTGCAGTACTCGCGCCTCTCGACGATTTCCCATTCGGAGTCTCGGAATGGCACCCTTTTCGCCCTGCTCTCCACTTTGGAGCTTCTGAGGCGTTGCGAGCGACAGTTTGTCTCGCGTTCGATTCGCACCCTTCCGATGCAGCTTTCAGGCAACTCTGAGCAAAGAGACGAGAGAGAATCTCGTACCCGTAATGGGTCGTCCTCTCGGATCGACTGCTAGTTTTGGAAATGCTGTGCCTGGTTCGACCGTTATTTGGCTTATATTCGAGCTGAGCGTTCCTCGTTCAGAGTGGACGATTTGAAGGAGAAAACACTTTCTGTCTGGAGGAAGATCAGATTCGGACGGTCGTTTGAGATTTTAGAGGTAATGAGTTGGGCCGAATGAAAGGGAGTCAAAATTCAACCTTCTCCCGGATGAACAGCTAAGAATTTGGAGCTCTAATCATGGCAACTAATGGTGCAGAACTCTGCTCAGCTCCATTAGTCAAGAAAAAAATTATTCCACTTGGATTATTTGTAGCTCCGAGCTCGGTTCAACACTTTATTCCAAACTCAACTCTAAGTTGAATCGGACGACACGCTGAGCAATTTTCTTCAACGTCTCAATAGCTTGCGGCAGCTGCAAATCTTAATTAAAACTTTCGGGATACTTTTTCATTAAACGCTCCGACTAGCACCTCGAGTCTTCCACGATTGGCCTCGACATTATCTCTTTCCGATAGCTGAATGAATGAAGCTCGTTTCATCAACTCATCTATATGAATATTCACAGTGATAATGCAAATTCACGTCCTTTGACATGTTCTTTAGTGTTTCAAAATGAGCAATGAAGAGCATGAAATGTGGACACTATCGGGAGGGAAGATCGAACTTAAGAACGGCATATCAAAATTGCTAAAGAATTTTCATCTCAAAATACCGATCAGCAGCCATGTGGTAATTCTTCATGAGCATCCGATCGCGTACCATGATGTGTTTTTCGATAGTCTACCGTCTGCTTGTGCATCGCTAAAATTTGATCAAGCTCTAAGAACCACTCATCCTCCCCCACATAAAAATTGCCCGGATCTCTATCTGGGGTCGTCCATACTTTGCTCACATACCACCAAATTGGCTAATGATATTCGTATGTAAGATTTGGTTCGAAACTACCGCTTGCACGACCGAGTAATCACACAATTTCATCGCTTCGAGTCACAGAGACGAGCCTCTCGGGCAAATCCCACTCTCGAATCGCAAAAGCCAATCAGAGCCGAAAGCTCGAGCTTGCGCAAGCTCGCGACGACAAACACGCTATCTCAGCAGAGAGATAGCAAGCGTCATTCGCGAATTAGAATCTTCTGCGTTCTCTCTAGGGGCAGCTATTCGGTTTTGCAAACGAACAAGATGCTGGTGAAAATCCGAGAGTCCCATCCAATCATCCGGTCTTGCATCTTGTCGTCGCAAAAGCGCGTTAGCGGAAATCCATGCTCCGGGAGGATATCCCAACGCAGCAGCGCCTGCTCCACACTCGTAAATCACTCGAGAGGGTGGCTGATGCCTGGCTGCGGGTGGGAACTGCTCTCGGCGCGTATTTCCACCTTCTCCAGAGCTTCTGCTTGTTTTCAGTCAGACCCCTGCTATATCTCATTCGTGTGGCTGTAGGCGTGTGGAAGCGAGCGCCCAAGTCCTAAGGGTACGCCTGATCACTGCCTGCTCCTCAGATGATATTCGCCTGATTTAGCGATGTCAACACTGAAATCGGAAGTGCTGTGCGAAAAGTCGAAATCGGTATTGGTTCCTTTTGCGAGACCGTCATACCGATGTGGAAAGATTATATCAGCCTAATCAAAGACAAGGCTGTGGGAGTGGGCATTGTATGTTTACTCGAAGGAATTAGCCCAGAGAGAGTCTCGCTCGTCATCGATTGTACCCAAAAAATATGGAATCCTACCCGAAATATTCTGGTCAAGAGAATTCCTGAAGAACCCACAGTAGAATTTCATTCCCAAACGAGTTTGAAATTGCATTGTGATATTGCAAAGAAATAGATCAGCTCCCAACACCTACTGGACGGAGACAAACACGATTTTGTAGGTGTCTACAATCTATTTCAGATGACCAATGATATGGACAATTTTTGAATCAAGGTTCGGGCAAAAGCAGTTCCCCCTCCAATAGCTTGCTCGGTAACGCACTTTTCACTCTCCAAGTTACCGTTGCACCCCCCCTCCTCCCCTTTATTGATTTTGTCGCTCCACTCGACATATCTTTTCCTCCGATCCTCGTGCAGTGCGCAATGTCTCTCGAACTCAAATCGAGAATTTTGTGCGCTTCACATTTCCATTCCACCACACCGTACCTCGTGTACTTCGTAAGCTCGTCCAGCATGTTTTACAGGTTATCAAGTATGGATGCAGTTCATAACGACGTTCGTAGTTCGAAACTCGGTCAGGCTGCGCATTATCTTACCTGCACCATGCAGCTACAGCCGCTACGCGGAATAATTAATTTGAACAAAAACATAGCGGGCTGATGTGGTGGAGCATAACATGTCCCTCGCTGATAATGCAAAAACATTGTGGAACAAACTATGTGAGCGAGGCCACCGAGATAACACCGTGTCGTTGCTGGTATCTCGGGACCCATGCACGAATGACAATGAAAACTGTGCGTCCTACATCAACTGTTGGTGCACTCCCACCCAGTAAATTTTTGCTCGAATGGAAACAAAGTCACCTGCATCCAAGTTTCGCGAAGAAGAACCTGGAGATGTTACCTCGCTGCTACGCAAACAAATCGAGCGATCAACCGGTCACGTTTCATCTATATACTCGGGCGGAGAATATGATGGATGAGAAGCGGCGAGCCGAGTGACGAGGCGTCGATCGCCCAAATCGTCCGTCAAATTCGTCGAGCCCATACCTCCCTTGTGCACCTCTCGCGTAGCACGCGCAGCGTGCGACTTGGCATGCCAGTCCGGAGACTCAATCCATCGATATCGGGGTGCACGAGCTGTGCGAAAGCTTCGACGCACGTGAGCGATTAGGCGTGATTTAAGGCCGAGCTCCTTCTTTGCTGCCGCAACTCGCTGCTTTCTTCTTTCCTCTAGCCCCACTCTTTTCCTATCTCGGATGGGAAACCCCTCGGGAATTTCAATCTTTCCAGGCAGCGTTTTGAGAGAATCGCCCGGTGCAGAGTAATCGAAGAGCGCGATGCTCGGATAGCTACACCCATCTGTTTGAGAAGTATGAACTATGAGGGTTACGGATGTGGTAGAGGACACATGAGCATCGGTGTTTGTCGGTGTAGAGAGTGAGAGGGCCAGTCGATGAAGATCCCGGAAGAGAGAGTGGCGGGTACATTGGTTGACCGAGTGGCGGAGTTACGAGGCTGCTTGGCTTGACCTGCAATGGCGGAAGATGATTTCTTCAGTTGGCGGTGGTGATATTTGGGATCTGTTGGGAATAAGTCTATGAATCGCGAGCTCACTCTTTGGATCCTCGAGTGACAACGGTTCTGAAAATCCTAAACTCTCTTGGCAAGGCCGCCCATACCATCGCAAGCTCGTTATTCCACAGTCCAGTCATATCATCTGTAGGCAATGGCCACGAAGACCCAGGGCTGAGTAGAATCTTCATCGCCAAGAACATCTCTCACTAAATCAGATCCCGGGTTAGAGACGCGAGCGAGCTTGGTCGTCACTGATCAAACCTGACCAAATTGTCATCGATGCGACACACCGGATTCGGAATACTGGATATTACAGAGCTCAAATATCGCTTTAGGAGCAGAACACTGTATTGGTTTTGTGTACTCGGAATGTTGAGAGAGCCGTTCACAACGAATATATTCAGCGAGTGTCAGTTAGCACTCACAGCACGTTGTGACACATTGAACAAGATCTTAATAAATCGAAATATTCCGATAGATTAATGTTCATCATAACTCAATTTTTGGACTCTATCATTGGCATACTCAATCCAATAGCATCCAATAATCTCATATTTAAACATGGTCAAGACTTCTTCATTCACTCACTCAGATGCACCACGCTCGCGATGCTTAGTGAACCCTGCAATCTCAATTTTAGGAGGGAAGACGAAAACAAATAGCTATATTCAGGTAATGAAAACGAAGATGTCCTTTTTGTGGGAGAGAGTTACCCAGAATACCAGGATGACACATGGGCTTCAGTCAAATCCAGCATCGATGAAGCGAACCAATTCCAGATAAATGGAGATTGAGAATATCCGCCATCCAATGCGTGCAGGTTCTCTCGAACGATCGAACTCCTATACTGAACTACGACCAAAAAGCGAGCAGCAACGGGACAGAGCCAGAGGCAACGATCAGAGAAGCGAGGGACTGCGAGGGCGAAAGTACTCGTCATTGTCTGGCTGCTTTTGCCCCTAACCAGGCGTAACTGAGTATGACCTTAATTAACGTCCGACGTTCGCGCCTCCACAGCCCCTCATACAGAGCTGCTGCTACACCCAACTCCACCAAACCCCTGCCCTCCCTCCCTCCCACCCCCTGTCTGCGAAACTTTTGTTATTACCGATCGATTCCCCACCTGTCCCGTAGCCCACGGTACAGCTCTATGTACATATGTACCAGGTACTGGCAGCTTTGCCGTGACGCTGAATTAATTTCTGCTCTTGGCCGACGGACCACTGCCGCGGAGCTTTACACCCGATACGGCGACGATTGAAATGCTCGCCTCCGAGTTTTTTCATAATCCTGAATTATTGCGTGCTCGATTTCCAAGCTCAAACCCTGTCCATTGAATTCAAGCTCGATTGAAGGTTTAAACGTAGATCGCGTATTGAGGAAATTGGTGGAATTCATTTCCTTCCCTCATTCCTGCTCGGAGATTCAGTCGATTTGGCTGTGGAGACCATATACTTTCCCCTCAATCATGGTTGAACAATGGTTGTTTAATGAGCAGGTGCTTGTCATTTCATTTGGAATATTATCAACTGACGGACGAGGAACTAATTCAAACCAGATGATCTAGATTAGTTTGCAAAATTGCATGGCAATCGGGTAATCTCTCAGTCCAATCATTTCGAGAGAATGCATAGACTTTGACTGAATTGAATATCTCGCGTGATATTCCCGAGAAACGAGATGCAGCGAGCGAATTTCAATCTCGTTGACAGCCAAATATGATACGAGATTTTGATATGTAATTGATTAGTTATCATAGCACCCTGTAGTCGTTGATGAGCTCATCAGCGACTGCTGGATTCAATTCATCATGATCAGAATGAGTGACCAGTTGCGGGTTAGTGGCTGGCACGATCCGTTCTCAATCTATCCAGCCCCCTGATCATTCCATAATCCACTCACGGACCTCGGAATTTCATTTTGAGATGGTTATAATCAATACTCCCACTAATGTCAGGCAGATACTCAGATTTCAAACTGTTCTATGAAAAGGTTGATTAAATCGTCATCGATGGACGAATACAAACCTTCGATAGAAGGATTTTAGTGAAGGTGCAATTTTTGTCTAAAATTCATAATGTAACTCACTCGTGTCAAGCCGAACATTTGAACTCCAAGTGATTCATGGGTCAACTCATGGCAGCGCGGACGATTGTGAAAACCAGTGGCAAAAGTGTGTATCCGATGACCGATTCAGGGTAAATTCCTCAACTCCTTGAATAGCTTGTGATTCTCGTCACCAATTGAATCCGTTAGATCCAGCGAATAACGAATACCAATATGATCGTGACATAGTGCCAGCTACAAATCCGGAAGAGAGACAACTATCGCCCATATACGAATATCCCGAGGCAGAAGCACAAAAGAAACTGCCCAGAAAACGTCAGCTCTGCACTCAATAACACTCCTGCGATCATCCAGTTGACGCGGAAAGAGCACGATCTCAATTCAATATCTGCTCCATCTCGATTCAGCGCAACAAGCCAGCTATCCGGAAATACGACGAATAAGCTGAAAAAACCCGTGCGCACCCCATCCCCCCACATATGCCCGTTGAAACACCTGTGCAACGAGTGAAACAATTTCATCGAGAGCGCGTACAGCGTCTATCCAGTCAGCCATAGCCATACCAGTTTCCCTCTGATATTCCGAGTCCCCGTATCAGACGACGTACACGTATCCACCTCGCGACAGAAGCTCTGCACTGCAACGATGTCTCTAACACTGCACGTGACTCGAAACGCTATGGCGAGTTACGCGAGCCAATAAAACGCCTTTGTCGGATATCTTCCGCTCCATCGGACGTCTTTGTTCACCTTCAGACCTGCCACCCTTCCCCCCCCCCCCCACTCTCACACACAGTTTTACACATCCTAACCTCAAAAAATATGGCGTATCGTCCGTCGTACTTACAAGACGAAGACAGTCAATTTGACGGGCGGGCAATATGTCTTACGGGTTTTCGCATTCGAGACACGCTCGAGGTGTTGTGCGAGTTTACCTCGCTCATTCGACCGTAACTGCAGATTGTCCGAGGTTGGGCCAGGTTGGGTGAGCGATCGCGTCGGTCTGTGATGGCCAGAGTCGATGCGTCGCGGCTCGGGGATGTACATCGCAGTCGGATCGAGTCGCGTCGAGGGATTTAGCGAGAAGGCAGATTTATGCGGCGGTAGAACGCTGCCAAATCCGCGGATGGCCGAGCACTGATTGTCGTCGTTACAGGTCAGGTTTGGAGTTACATCCCCGCAGAGACGCGACCGCACTGCCACGGTATTTTTTCACAGGAACGATTCCGGTTTCACGCTTAATCAGGCCGATATTTCACTTTGTTCCTTCTGCTTCACGCCACTCGCTTCTTCCTTTTGCTCTCCTTCTGTACGTGCTGGTTGAAATATAGGGAATTCATCGATTAGAGAGCGGGCTCGAAATTTAAGAGAAGTCCATTTGGGCTGATTTGATTCGTCACCCGAGCGCCGAGCTGATGCTCTCTGTGTTGATAACGAAAATGGAATCTCGCATTGCATATCGATCGGGGTTGGCAAATGGGAGATGGAACGATTGGAATACATACTCGAAATCATATTTTCGATAAAAGCCTTTTTGCCTCTGCTAATGCACGTGCAGTCACTTTTCAGAGGCTCGAGTGACCGATACAATTCGTTGATATAGCTGAGAGAGGGAGCAGTGACTGATGGATAGTAATTGAACTCGTACATGATTTGGCATGAGCAAATGTGAAAAATACATCAGTCGTGCTCGACTGTGATGAGCCGACAATTCGACCGTCAATATCATAATTCGAACGATTTTGAAATCCGACGGTGGAAGTTAGAGACTAATGAGTGGAAACTGGGTCAATTGCTTGTTTTCATTTCGAATGTGGGTAATCAGGTTCGTTTATTTCTCGAGTCATATCCCATAATAGTGTTGGAGATGGCGAGATGCCACGTAATGATTGATATTTTAATCCGTTTTCCGAAATCGTACCAAACCAAATCATGTCAATACCTACGATCACTGAATGCAATTAATTTCATTGGGAAGACTCTTTTGAGATCGAGTTCCCCATCGTACATGACCCGCCGAGCAGAACTTTTCCCAGACAACTCAATAATTCTTTCATTGTCTGGAACTTCGAGATGCGATCAGTTGCACTAAATAATGTCAGGGAACAAATCAGCGATTCTATCACAGAATTGGATGGCGGAATCGATTCCTCCTGACTATTGGGTTGCGTGACATTGTGAGATATGAACATAATAATTATTGAATCACGTGCAGTTGCAATGATTGCTAGGATATTGGTGTAAGCTTATACAGTCAATTGATACATTTTTTGGTACTTCAAGGCGTTAACACTCAATCGTTGCGATTGAATGGTATCGGACATGCGTGTTTCTATCATTATCGTTGTATGAAGTGCAAAAGTATGTCAAAATTCATCCTGAAACCTTCGAATGTGAGACAAGGAGGCCATTGGTCGATTCTGTGTGATTTTGGTGGGCGCTTTTCGCGCCTTAGATGATTCGCACCGAACGAGCCACGGGAAGTAAGAGATAGGTCTAGTTTACACACAATACATAACCAATTGTTTAACAGATATCCATCCTTCGAAGTGGGTATAGCATTGAAAGACCTTCCATCATTCAGAAACCTTCTGCATCCCAGAGTAGTCTAATGGTCCCATTCTACAAAATGTGATGGATTAAACAGCTAAAGAATCATCCGCCCATTGACCTCTTTTATTGAACAAATTCACCCCACAGTTGAAGTCTGGCACTGTCTGACATCAACTTTCGAGCAGTTATCCACTGATAAATGAACGTAGACCAGTGGTGAGAGCAATCAGCTATCTTCTACCTGGCATTGCTTAATATTGCTCAGCTTTCGAGCAAATAAAATATTTGAGGCAAGTTAGCATCGGTGGAAAAGACCAGAACGTCTCGGAGTATCGACTGAAATCGTTTCGGTGCATGACATACCTGCTCATTTTCTTGAGTTCTTGCTCGTTTTCTCTTTTGTCAGAGCTCCGCAAAAAGCACCTGATTCGAAATGCTGCGGGACGCCGTTGTGTCTACTCCGTCTCCCTCTCGCCGAGTTGAATCAAACGGGAGCGGTGCCGAGTGACATCTCGCTGAAGACAGCCCTTTATTATTTATTTACCGAAAAAGATAGGCACGGGCAAACAGACAGGCAGACAGAAGGAAACTCTGCACTGCACTATAGTGTTGGTGGTGGTGAGGGCAGCCGTTCCTCCTTTAGGAGCTGCGGTAGCTCAGGAGATTTCGGAGCGGAGTCTGAGTGTCTCGCGCGCTCAAGACGGGTACGTAAATAATGTCAAAAACAAGGAGGATTGACACGATGAATTCTGTCGAGTTGCTTTCGGGGAACGTGTTTTGCAGCGAATGTGACTAATGCGGCTCGGATGACCCGATGAGTTTGAGCATCATCGGCCGAGGGTTCCATCACTTTTAGGCAAACGCCTATCACACTTGTTCTGGAAAAGTTTGGATTTCTCGTGTCGAATATTTTCTAGGAACTTATGATGCATTCATGCTACTGACAGTCGTACTAACTCATAGACAAGTCGACGAACGCACAGATTTTCCAAAGGGCTAATTCCTGTTAGATCTATTGGATCCAGCATAATCATTCGGCTGAATTTTGCTTCATTGCGATTCATGATGACCGCTGGATGAGCAGGAGATCCACTCAAAAGATACCGATTCCCAAACCAATCAAACAGTTTTTGCGGAATGAATTCCAAACTGCGGATGGGAGGTTATGGAATGAGCGTGGTCAGGGAGAATCTTGAATCAAAAGGCCACTGATCGGATTCGACCGTCAGTCGAGTGCCGTTGTAAGCATCTACCACATGGAATAGCCTCGTCGTCTAGTTTTGATAACTGACAGACGCAATTCATTCCTAACCAAGACTGTAGAACTGCTGATCTCATCTAGAACCAAAGATGTACACTGAGCACATGTAAACTCACACCTCACCACCCTCCGAATCATTCACCAAGAACCATCATCCTGGATGTACCCAGGACTGAAAGCAAACAATCTCCCTCGAAGACTACAATTTGATGCAAACCGCACGTCTCACTACTTCCATTCTTCGAATAACGCTCCCTCGATTTGCTTTCACGTTTTGCAGCCATTTGAGCAAGCATCAGCTCAGCAATAGTTTCGAAACAAAGAGAGAGGCAGCAGCTCCAATGGGCGGATCATTAACTGTTCAGAGGCTCCCTTGCATAGCTTCACGAAGACGCTCTCTCAGCCCCTTTCATGCGTCAATTCCCGCGAGCTCCTGCTACGTACGAGGCCAATGAGTGGTTGGCCTCGTACTGAACCATACCCTCACTTCCGCGATGTATACCTATGTACGGGAGATCTCGCGTTGAACTATGAAACGCTCCCCCGACGCCACTACACACTTCCACCAGACAGTTGTGGGATATATTGGTACGAGGAGCAAGCAGTGCCCCGGCGATGTGACAAATTACAGAATTTCGTCGTCTTTGGTGGTGGGAGGAGCTGCGAAATGCTAATCGAGTCGGGTAGTGAAGGATTTGCGAGTTGGCTGGGTCGTCGTCCCGGGAAGAGCCGCTTACATCGCCAGCGCAAGTGGAATAACCATTGCTGTGGGCAGACGGCTCGCCGAGAATCCTGATCTCGTCCTCTCGCTGTTGATGGACAGCTCGTAGTTTGAAGGCCGGCGACGGCGCACCTGCGCCATTTCCACCTCATCTTGGGGACTATGGTGACGGCCCCGGGCGGAGTTACTGTGCTCCGCAAGGGCCAACTTTTGGCTTCTATGCTGGTGTGAGTGCATAATGGTCCACTTCCTCGGAACTAAATTTTGACGAGACACCACTCGAATTCGATGGAGATTGCATCGGTGCAAAATGGGCATTCCGAGGATCACGAGATGTTTGGAAAGATTCTTCTCGGACCTATACCAATACCTTTCACAGTTCATGGCGAGATGTAGTCATTCCAAAACCTCTCTTGCGATGCATAAAATTTCATTCTGCACCATGATCCCCGTTTACTTGAACTGACTGTCGCTTCACTAGATATTAGGTCATTCTGTAGAGGTGACGATTCGTGATGAGCAATCTCAATTAACAATATCGTGATCGTGAGACTCTTCAAACTGTCAACTGAATGCTGAGCTGTGCGGAATTATATTCATCAAATTTCTCATCATCAATTGAGCCGAAGATGTACCGAAAATGATGTAACATATCAAGATTCGATCGGTCTAATGCAAAAATGGTACAGGAATCCTCATTCATTGACTTTCAAAATTACATAGACAACGAAAGAGACCGTTCAATGGAAAAATGACAGGAGTTTTTATTGTAGAGACCATCAATGCATGAGATGAGATTGTGGTTTTTGCTTACAGGGTGCAGAGCTAATTGAATAAGTACTTAACTAGCAAGTGTTGTAGGGACAAAATTCGATCATCGGTGATGGAATTTTTGCATAATTTAATCCCGGGATACGCACATTCGATGGGATGATATTATCGACTATTTTATAAGAAGTAATTCCAATTCAGAGAGGATGAGATTTCATTCATAATTCGGTTGCATCTCTGTGTCTGAAGGAAGTAAGATGGCCAAACTCTTTCACAAAATTTGAGATCACATAAATCAAGCTGATCCTCGAGATTGTTGTGACACTGTTATCCCTGACTTGGTGGAAAGCTTGGCAAAAATCTACCAAATATGCAAAAATCTCGCTAGCAAGCCTTGAATCTTATATTATTAATGGTTAACTTCGATATCGAGATTCGAGGCGTTCCGTTCGAGATTTCGTGCGCGTTTTACGAGTCGTCTCAATGTGTGTTGCTGTGCATTAATGACATTGGATTATTTGAATGTATCTATACGTAGATCAATATAATTGAAAGTATCCAATTATGCGATCTACATAGCCGAACTATTATGTCTGTTGATTATTTCCAATTTATCGAAAGAAAAGTATTCAGCCATCTGAACTCATCCACTGTTCTGTCTGCTTTGTTGTCAACATTGAGCAGGTGATTGTCGCGCTTGCGCATCATATCGGGTTTTATTACACCTGCATGTGTTAATTGGATCGCGCGCTAAATGAGTGATAGGAAAATAGATTGCTGCTTGACCGACAACAGGAATATCGGATATCCCGTGTAATAATGAGGTTAATGGTAATCATTTGGAGTTTTATTTTCTGATATTTCATTTTCCTCCAACCATCGAAAAGATGTCAGGAACGCTTATCTAAATTCTCGAATGATTCATACAAACTTCGAAGTTGGATCTATACTTTTTTTTTGATTGAGCTAGATTAACTAGAATTTTTTTCGTGAATGATGAATGTTTCAACATAATTCTTAAATTACATATATGAAATTTTCTGATTGAGGTAGAACAACTAAAAGGCTCTTTGTAAATGTTGAATATCCTTACATCGTTTTCAAAAAAGCTTTCAATCTGTGAATATAATTTTTCAAGTTGGAATGTGTAGAACAACTCTCCAGTTGGTGGATGGCACTGAATGGTACTGAATTGGACCGAATGGATTGAGGAATTCTTTATTCGTGAATAGTGTATTTTTTCTTGTACGAGGTTCAATGACTTTCTCACTTCTGAATGATGATCGATTGAATTTCAAATAATCGATCGAAAATTTTTCAATTGTGGACTAAAAAGATTTCTGCAGAAGCATTTAAGAAATTCTCGCTTCACTAAGGCTGATCTTTGTACATATCCTCGAAAAGTGTTTCCTCCCTCTCTCTTATAGCCGACTTAGAGGAGAAGAAGGAGAAGAAGGAGAAGGAGGAAAATATTTTTCCATCCAAAAATAAGTAAGAACCTTTGAATTAGTTAACCGAATTAGAAACCCACATATTTCACGAATTTTCATGCATAAGCGTTGCATAGATTTGAATCATTGATTTTTGAGTTGAGCTCAATTCTCCAGTTCTCAAAATGATCTTCATTCCTTGATGGTCAACCTCAATAATATTTCGTAAAAACTGTATAGTTCTTTGATCCCACGCCATATGGGTGGTTGAACCAGTGCGCGCGCTCGCGCGCACTTCGTAGATCGAATAGTTTCTTGAGAATATTCGAGGAATCCCTCAGACAGTCGTGAATTTTTGAATTAGCAATTCATAAATTTCTATTTCGAGGCATGTTAGATAGATAAACATGTAGAGAAATGATATTTCCACTCCATATTCTTATACTTTATCATATTTGCTTCTCCCTGGTACCATATATACCTGCATAATTTTTTTTTTTAACACATTAGCTTTTGCTATAATTTCCAGAATTTTTGTAACCATCGGCGCGGAACGCGCGCGTATTAGAGTTCTCGTAAGAGTTACAAAACTGCAAGTTGTCCTTCGCTCGGCAAACAAGATGTTGAATCCTCAGAAGTACCTCTACTGCGGAGCTCAAGAATTTTCCCCTCACTGGTGAGACGCAGTGGGTTTTTTCACTCTCTAACCAAACTTGTTTCTCTGCAACAGTCCATCACAATCTCACGCATCCAAGCTCACATCTCTTTCCCTTTTCTACAGCTAGATCGTAGTCATTAAGGCTTGCGTGAAGACGGAGTGGGTTGCAAGTTCGCAAAGCTCGCCGATGAATTAAATTTCAAAGCGACAGCGTATGCAAGCCACGTTTACTCTTTGTCTCGCTCACGCCTGTCTATCGCTCGTATACATACTTCCGGTCGACGCGCGGCAAAAGAGGAATTCTCACATGTCGCTCTCTTTGCTGAATGTTTGCTGCTTTTTGCCAACCTGATTCGAGTCGCAAAAATCATAGAGCTCCGCGTGTCAAACCGTCACTTCATCGCACGGCGTTTCTTTATCGCTGTCCTCCGCGAGCTTGCGCAAGAATTGCTCTTTATCACGAACTAGGCTTCAGCCCTTACAGAATGGTGTCATGTGAGCGAGATTCTGAAGTATCAAATGAATTTCAGGCTCTTTTATTCTGCAAGCTTGCGACTTGATGAAATCCTGTGAGTCTATGGTATCAAAGGGCTCGAGTTCCGAGACAGGATAGATGAAATGCGCCTGCAAGCTCGAAGCAGTTGCTCGGACGGAGAGCTCGCAATCTAAAGAGATTCTAGATTCGCGGATCCCTAATGAGAGCAAAGTTTTCGTACGCGCCATCAATTGAACGCCAGTGAGCATAAGAATCTCGATCAAAATCAAGGAATATCTCACAGAACTCCCCATGTGCGAGGGTACCTCACAGCCCGGTAATTCAGAATATACCATCTCGACTCTCGCTCGGATCAAGGGACCACCCGATCGGATCTGGAATCTTGGCACGCAACTGCCCTCGAACGTCACGTCCCAATGGATGTATGCACCTTACGGCATGGCGAAGCTCGGCTTAAAAATATGGCAAGCGCGGAATCGTATCGACGTGAACTACGAAATTGGTTTGCCGCGCAGTAAATACGGCTCTCTGTGGGCGCAAGGGCCCAGCACGCGCCGATTCCTCACACGCTTCCAATCCGGCAACTACATCCCACGCATCGCATCTCACACCCCGTCCAACGGCACGAAGGGGGTGAACGAGCACCTCCCCCGGGAAATCGTATGGAGAACTCGAAGATTACGCGAGAATCAGTGCGTTAGGCCCCGGGGCAATACCGTACTTCTTACATTGCCGGAGATAAAAGACTCCGACAGATCGGAGTTACTCCTCCCCCTGCGTAACGTGCCGCGAATTCTCGCGTCACCTCAGACTCTTATTCCACGGCGCGTCCCTCGAGCCCTCGACGTAGGTACCAGAGAAGATTCTGGAGTCGGCGGCTCGTCGACGAGGCAATCTTGGATTTGAGGAATCCCGAATTCACTCGTTGCCGTGAGAGCTCTGATGTTCGAGTAGACGCAACGGCGGGAGATTTGAATTTCCTCCCGTGCACGTGCTAATATAAATCATGGGTGAGAGGAGTTAGCTCGGGTAGGAGTGATTGGAAAAGCCCGCAGTGCGAGGGAAAGTAGACGGGGGGTCTGGTGACTCTTGAGATATGGTGCCGTGTTCTGCGTGTGACTGAGGTGGTGAAGGTTCCGAGGGAGAATGGAAGAAGGATGCATGGGTGGGAAGCCTGGTGGTAGATTGTTGGCATGGCACCTGCGGGTGCACTAGCGGTGTGCGAGTCGTTTACGCTTTCATCAAAGGAATCCAACAGAGTCCAGTGTCATTCTAGGAAGATGATACATCTTTGATAGGATGTCGGTGTTACAAGTGGGCACTCCTCACATGGGATATGTCGATTTTCAAATAGTTGAGAGCCTCTGTCTTCGATCTGCAATTGAATGTTACGATGTGTGACGGTCCAAATTCTAGGGGGACAGATACATCATCTACTAGTATCAGTCGTCCGGTCAAAGAGTAGTGTGCCTGTTCAATGGTAGTTGGGGACCAGGAAAACATTGTTGATCGTGTGAGATGGATGCACTCGTCGAAGTTCTCCCTCGCCATCCCAGATCGTGAATAGGCCAGAATTCTATCGCAGTGTGATATATTGGGAATCGATACTCATAAAACACAGTTCTCAACAATCCGTATCAATGAAAAATACTTCGCGTTTTCTAGTCCAGTTACGTGGCTGCTTGAGAACGATTGTAGAACTATTTTCTCATTACCTCTCTAACGATTCACAAGGAGTAGATGATTGCATCTCTCCTCTCCGATTCGGAGCGTATCTTTGCTATCCTGGAGGCCTTGGCATGAGATTCGGTGGTGAGATCACCAAAAAACATTGAAACATTCGTGCCCGTAAGTTGGGAGTTTTTGAATTACGTCACCTATACAGATGAGGACAATTTTTTGAAGGCATAGAGTTCGAATTGATCTGAAAATCCAGTCCATACCGTGGATCCAATAAGTTACAATAACGAGTCACATCATACGGCCAATGCCAAATCAATTTCCTCTCACGAGATACTGAAATTTGAATGCACGAATTGTTTTTTTAACTCTCCCATTCGTTTATATGGTACAAAATATGGACTCTTCACTCCTCGTGAGCGCACATGGAAGTTTTCCAGGTATTTGGAACGCATCTTGACTTATCCTTTTAAATCATCTTCATCCACATTGGGTATCTCATTCCAATAAAATTCATATCTCCCAAATCTCATTGGAGATACGAAAATGCGGTATGCGGCATTAGAAGAATCTTGAGAGAACCTATGAAGACCTGTCTCGGAGGATCAGTTTCGGGTGGTCCCGAACAGTCATTTTTGCGTCATGAGGCTTATTTTTGCTACTTTTTGCAGATCTATCTCTCAGGCGGATGGAAACCGTCTGTTTCCTGCACATGCACAGCGATTCGGACTCCTGGTACTAAATTCATTGGAAAGCCAAGAAAATTTCCTTCGAAATGACCATTTGACTGAGTCAATTGCATCAATTGGAACTAGAGCTGCAACATACAAAAGATAACATCTCAGCTTGACTGCGTAAGCTAATTGAACGCCATCGCGTGTTGATTCCCTTCATCACTAAGTACCTTCGGCATCTTCAACCCACCTCTTGATCTTCATTATCTATCTTCTGGTAGTCCTCTGGACGTTCTGGATCTGGTTCAAATTCACGGCATCGACTCCTCCGAGGACTCAGTTGAGAGGAATTTTCCCTGGCTCCTAGAAGAAATTGATTCCAGACATCCAAACTCCTGCGCATGCGCAGAGGACGATTTTCAATCACCTTGGAATAGACTCACAAGAAATAGCAAAACTAGGCTTCAGGATGGAAAAAAAATGTGCCCGACCATTTTTCAATGGAAGAACGCAAAACTTTACAATACTTATCAAATGCTCAGGGAATATGAAAGATGGCTTCCGATAAACTCGATTTTTCCGTGCTTTTCACTTCATTACTCGATAAAACCACCCATAACCTCGAAATCAAACTGCCTTTTCATATTTCCAATGGACTTTGAGGAATACGGGTTTATTGGAAAAGAGGCCAAAGATTTTTTGATGGAGATAATTTAGAAGGATAAATCAAAATATGATTTAGATACCTGGGAATGATCAAGGGGCCCCACAAGTGGTAGAAAGTTCATATTTTGAACCAAGACTCAAATGATGGAGCTGAGGAAATAGTCCGAGACATAATCCTTTTCCGTAGGTCCATTTCACGACGAATTACTCATAATGAAACTCGTCATCATCGCATCATCCGAATGATGGAATCTGAAATCATCCAATATGTGACAGTTGAACAGAAGATTGTAGCAATACGACAAAACGAGGGATGCAGTCCTTGAAGACTCCCGTTAGAACGAGTAGAGATACTCTTACGCAAACTGGAGCCGTTCCTGCAGTAGTTAGAAAGCGCGCCTCGCGGGAAATTGGTTCGAGACGTCTTTGCTGCTGAAGCAGTTACAGCAGTCACACCCTATTCGAATCCGAGAAATGGAAACAGAGAGACACGTAACGACGTGCAGAGCTTCGACTCCGGCGAAGAATGAAAAAGATGAGCGAGTGCACGGAAGATTTAGAGAGCGAGGGCCAATCGAGGACACCTTCGAGACCACTAAACTCGAGCGATTTATACATCGAGGAAAGTACAGGGACACCTCACAAGAGATGGAGATAATTTTGCTGGCACTGGGGGGAAGGAATCATTTTATGAGACTGCAGTGAATGATTGTCAAGCGTCACCTCGAGGCAGGATGAGGGGAGGAAAATAAAGTGTGAGCTTCAGAGTGGCGCAAGATTCTCATTCGCGAGGTTTATTGCCTTTTGCTTAGCAGTACACCTCGGTGCCCGCGATCCCGAACTCGATGTATTGAGATTGCATTTCTATCTTCGACAGCAGCTACTCTGATATAACATGAAGGATCGGATCAAATAAGAAGTCGGATATATAATCTGTTGAAAATTTTTGTGGAACCATTATAATATCATCGGCTCCGATTTCTCTGGCATGCACAAACGGGGTTCAAATTTCCTCTGAAAGATACAAGCGAGGATTACCTTTCTCCCTCATTATTTTTTCAAGGGTCAGAAATTCCTAGAATATGAACATCTGCTCATTCAGAAGCACGCCTAAGACCTCAATATTTGCCAAATGGACTAGAGCCCAAGCCGAGTATTTCAAAACATGGATATACTAAGTATGTCCCTATTTTCAAAACAAGAGTCTTCATCTGTCTCTCTAATCAGGTCACCTGATCCAGTCACAACTCGATTGGGGCTCCAAATATCTGGGAGCGTAAGAATTTGGGAAAATTTTCGAGAGATAGTACCCATTGGAAATGTAATGTATTCCTTGTCTAATTGACTTCTGTAGTGCTCAATCACTAATCACCGACTGTCATCGATCATAATGAGGTGAGTGTACCCAACTTGCCCCCATTGAGCCTTTTTCTCAATAACTCTGGTCCATTTTAATATTTTCCAACATACCTTAACTCATTTTCGAGTTTGTCTCAAAACCTTCAAAATGAGTTGGAGTACATTCAATCTGGACTAACTGTAGCCGAACTGTTTTAATTCTCCTGAAAAGTGATTTTCGAGAGTTCACAAAAGTGTGTACCCAACTTGCCCCCATGATTTAGTGAAGGCGATTTTCTCGCTGATTTCTTAGCCGCGCAAACACGAAAAATGGACAAATCACTTTTAATTTTTTAGAGAACGCAGAAACGATCCGGCGTCGATGATAACAAGTACTTCCTCATATTCTAACATAACAAACATCTGGGGGTAAGTTGGGTACAGAGTCAAGTTGGGTACACTTACCCTCTGGTTTGAAGAAAAAAGTGAATTGGTTTCATATCATTCGTGCTGGAAACACCACAATTTCTGGGGGTCTTGACGCGGGTGGGGATACCTAGAAACTCGGCGTTTTTCGCGAAGGTGTTTTTTTTTTGAGATGAGGTTTTCTCAGCAACATATCAGACATGATCATAATTTTCTGGTGGTACAACTTGAGCAGATTTGTTTTAAATGCAATTGTTTCAGCAACACATCACTACTCGTCAACTATAAGGGTTACATCTTGAGCAATTTGTTTCGATATATCAAGCATCGAATCAGAACATGCGCTCCTCAGATTTAGATGCAATCGAGAAGAAGGGGTGAACAAGACAAGCGCTAACGAGTAGAAGCATAACAGTTCACTGATTATTCATTAGAATTATTTTATCATAATTCACCAACGAAAAGTCAATAAGTGGTAGGAAAGAACATTTTTCGTTATCAAAACCATTCAAAACCATGACTTTTAAGTCGGGAAAGTAATCAAAGAACATGATTTGATAGCTTCCTCTTCATTTTATCGATGTTTTATGGGAAATTGAAGTAAATCCAAATCTAGGAGTAATTGCTGTTTTGATGAAAATATTCGTGTTTTATTCATTTCAACAAATTCTGTATAACAAGCCATCTCTGGTCTGAGCCGTGGTTGTTTCAAAATGGTAGATTTGTTCAATACACAAGATCTTATATTATATTTTATTTCGATTCGCTACATATTTTTTTTTGGAAAATTACAATTCTATCAAAGCACTCATCTCAAAAACAAATTCCACTTGATTTACAAAAGCATTTTCACAAGCCAATACGCCTGTCTGAAGCAATTACAAGTCGAGCAACGCGAGGCAATACGCTAGTATATATGAAGGCGCGCTGTATGTGTTGGATCCTATAGAATAATAGTATATCTCTACTTACGCTTTACTGTACAAACTGATGGCGGATCAGAAATTCTCGTATCAGAGAACTGCTTGAATTTCTGTTTCGGGCTCAGAAGACATACTCGAAGGCTCGAAGGCATACTAGACAATATTGGATATTCAATGACTGAAAATAACAAGAATCTTGTTCGCATGTCCTATATACTCTCGAGTATATTTTCATGCGACAACTAGTAACATTTCTGTTCATGCTCATATTTTGTTTGTACTAACAAGTATATTTTTCGTGAGGCATTTTGGTTGAGCTAGCACTTCCACTCTTGAAAACACACTTTTGTACTATGTATGGGTAATACATTTTTGGACTATGTGCTTCCATTTTGAATGAAGTGATTTTCGCAGAAGTGAAACCCTTGACAACTTTCTCCCCAAATAATTGACCACAAGCACACTGCTCTCAACATATTTCTTGTGCTATTTTGTGGATACTGTTGAGAGAAAAAATTCAAGATCTGTACTGATTATTCAACATAGCTGCCTCTCGTTGACCATAACTGATGCACTCATGTTACCGCTGTACCTAAAGAAATTTATTATGGAAGTATTACCACATACATTGCTCCAAGGCCTTAATTCTGATTAAAAACACAGATGAAACTCCATCCGGAACTCAATAAATCTGTCTGTTTCATGCATTGCGACTCCACCAGACCTGGTTCAAGATTTTAGATCAAATATTTCATGAATAGTAACAAACATTGTTTAGAGAAATAGTAATCAAAACATTCAAATGGGAGCTAATACAGTATATCCTTGAGGTGCATACAATCATGACATACCTTGGAATGAAGATGAAATCAGCTCTCTAAAATACAAGGGTCTTAACAAACACGAATTGAAGCTCATCACAAATCCAAGAATTAACTTTGGCTGTGAAAGTCACTTGAGCGCACCATTTCCACCAATTATTCTGACATGTTCTAGTTGAAACCTAGAATAGAATGGTTAGGTTGGTCAGGAATATCCTAAGGCCCACACTTGACGATAAGATTCTGAATTTCATCAATCTATCCTAAGGATCATGGAATTGACTCTCTAGCTTCTGAACTTTGAATCACAAAAACCCCACAAGTAAGACAATTTTCAACCAATCTAAGCGAATGGATATGGAAGCACTCCTCAGGAATACAAGTATCTAAGCAGATCCAGTTTGAAGCTCATTGCAACATCCAGTCACTGACTTCTCAGCTATTGATTCCCAATAATCCTCATTACCGAGTCCAATCTAATCTGTAGTTCTGATCATGTGCACCGATGGGATACGTCGATTCGACGATGCAAGATTTTCTGGTTGATTCAAATAACCCGAGGATGAATACATCTGATGAAAAATCGAGCAAAGAGTGGATTCTGGGTAAAGAGGGTGGAGTGAGCCTTACCAAGTTGGGGAACAGCGAGTAATAGTGATGAGACCATCATAAATCTTCTTTATAATTCCACTCTCCTCGATGTGCATTATCTTTCATCTATCCTCACTCCAGATCTGGTTCCAAAATGACCGAACGGGAATGAGTTTAGTTCATGCCGGCCACTGATAGGCCGATGAACGAGTACATGAAGAGGTTGGACTCAGAGATTACTATTCTTAAGGTAGCGCGATGACATCATGGAGGAAGATATCTCATACTCACCATCTCAATTGTTCTATTCAGAAAGGCAGCTTCAGCAGAAGTATTCGCCATGTTGGTAGCTTATGAACTTGGTTATTCAAAATTTGAGGATGGCTCAAGCCAAATCAGTTCAGAACTCTTTATTCCTAAGAGGATCTTGAGTTTTTTTCAGGTGCCAGGAGGGATCTCGTTCTGTTGAAAGAGAACCGAAATTCGGGAGGCGAGAGGAGAGTGCGGAAGCTTTAGGAGCTTTGAAACCGCATCCACCTCAAATTCGGATTATTGAAGAGTTCAGATTTTCGGATTATGTAAATGTAATTCAGATTCTTCAGAGCATCAGAATTAATTCGAAAACTCAAGGCACTGATCAAAATTTGCATTCATCGAATTCAATTGCTTCTATCAAAAATTCCGTAGAATTGACCAATCATGTTCATTATACTCCAATCGGTCAGATAACTACATAGGGCAAGCAGTTGTGGGTGTCTTCATCCTTCAGAGCCAAAATCCAAAACTCGCATTCCTCCCAATAATTTACGCGAGAACTGGAATTCATGTCTCACTTTAAAATCTTCAACTGGTCACAGTTGATTGATATTCTCTCTAATGAATGCAAATTCTAATTTGATTATGTTTGAAGCAATGGAAGCAGATATTAGCTGTTGAGATCGATAATAATAACAGAGTAATACTACCAAACTCATTTAGAGTCAGACCACCTCATGGCTGATTTATTGATTCGAAGCAGCCGTTCACTGATCCCAAAACATGTTTTGCTCAGGGAGGCCAAGTTCATCTCAATGTGACATAGAACTTGGCTATGGGTCAGATTGAGATGTACTGGGTGGTGGGCTGAGGTGTCGGCAGCCGATGGTAGCCTACATCTATGGAACTGAGTTCTTGTCCCATATTCAGTGTCATCATCTCGAATATCCAAAAAACTTGAACATGTTTTCGGTGCAATCTGATACACGCCATGGTATAGAAATGTTTGCAATTTCGTTCCAATTCCTAGCCAACACTGGCTAGCGTTGTCTACAGATGTCGCGTCATCAGCGGTGCAAATATTTTGATTCAATTCGGCATCTCCTCTTTTGCCGCTTAGCCGCGTGTTGATTGCGTTGCGAGATTGCCACCGCGTATTTGCGCTCCCGGCATCCACCCACACAGACCCACTCTTATACACAATTGCAAATAGTCCTCGCGCAAAAAAGTACTTCTGCGTCCAGAGGGGAGCTGTACATTCATCATCGCGTCGAATTTTGCGCAAACGAAAATTTTTCAGCCGCACCACAGCGGAATGAGCGAGTACGTCTCTTTAGTCTTTTTCACCTGGCACACTCTTGCGCCTCGTCTTCTTTTGAGCGAGTTTTATTTTACACACAGCGTATGTGTACCACATGCATCGCAAAATATGACGTTGGTGCTGCAGGTGGCTTCTTTTTATCATGTGCACGCGGCTTGATTTCGGGCTTCTTGCTCGTTTTCTGCGGCACACATGCTTCCGCGTGGAACCGAGTCAAAGCTCGCCGAGAGATAGAGTCAAGTGGTTTGACATACCTTTCGCCTGGCGTATCTTGCCGCACACACGACCATGCATTGGCGTGTCCGTGTGTATGTGTACGCAAAGAGGCAAGCCGCGCGTCTCTTTTGAGCGGCGAGTGGGTGGCATATAGTGCACACGAAATCGTTATATCTCGATTATTCCATGCTTGCTGGGAGTGTATTCGACCTTTTCGCTCTCCCTCACTCACCAAATATCAAATTCCATCGAGAAAACAATGCGAAAAATGTCACTGTGGAGGTATTCCTATTTTGAAAGGAGGGTGCGACCAACGAAATTCATATCGTGGATTTTCATTGAGCGAGCTCGGCGGAGATTCCACGAGCGCTAGAGGAGATAATTCAATCGGAGTATTCAGTGCAGGGGGTGAGGTCAGGGGCTCGGCCTCGTTTCCAATAATCGCCTGTAATGGGCTCATTGGGCGTGTTCTTACGGGGCACTTTGGGGAGTAGGCACTAGCTGCGCGCGCGAGAGTCGATTCGCGAGACGGCTGTAATACCAAAACGTGGGCTGTGGGACAGCTTGATTCGCCTCTCATTAGGGTGCAATAACACTAACGCCCGATTATGGCCCCGAACGAGCGCGTTTTGGGGATTAGCTCTCTCCGCTCTGAAATTCTACTGTCGAGGGAAGCCCACAATGCCCGCTCGGAACTGCCACTTGAGCCCTCTCCAGTGTAATTCGTCAGTATGGGGCTGTTATTGTGGGCGCACCCTTGAGTTCAGCTGCGAGTGTGCGATGTTCTCAGTGTACCTCGAAGGCTGTCGTCATGAATAACGAGTCAGCTCGTCTCGCTCCTACTACTTTGCGCGTATCTCATTGTGGCCACTCAGAATAGCACTCCGATCTCTGTTTTTCTACTGCACGTTGAAAGGTAATGATAATCAATGGCACCGAGTCTCTATTGCGGACTAGTCCGTTGCTCGCTCGGCTGCTGCAGCCACTGCGACGACGTCGACATCGTCTCCGTGTGGGGTGAATGCGATATATTGTGTTAGTAGCGGGAGCAGCTTGAAACGGAGCTATCTCTATTTGAATCTCGAGCTTTGTGCCGTTGTGAGCAAACATGCGCCGTTACACGACCATAGCACGGATTCTATAGCTCTGCATCGCCAGGGCAAAGCTCGCTATGCCGTGTATGCGCAATTCATGTATCGGGGAGTGCGGCTGTTGTGCTGGATGGTGCGATGTGAGTGTGAACTTGGAACGGTGGGGTGTAATTGAAACGCAACCGGAGCGACGTAGGATATCCAGATCCTCGACGAAGCAACGCTGAGTGAATATCCTCTGAGTCATGGCATGCAGCCCTTGCATCACGCTTTGGTAAATGAAAGACGCCTCGGATATGATTTAGTTCGGTCTTGATGCGAAAATTTGCCTTCGGGCTATGGACGAGAGGTTAATTCGCTGTGATTGACGGAATGACGTTGATTGCCGTAAAACAGAGAGATGGACCCGGTCAGTCAAGAGCAATGGACCAGTGTAACTCTCCTTTGAGTGATCTTATCGCTGATCTTGTAAACCAGACGGATAATTCAATCGGGATGTGTCAGTCTTGATTCCAGAAATGAAACTCACGTCACAGATGATGAGGCTCTCTGAGTTAGAGTGAGCCAAATACTACTTCTGCTTGACACAAAATCCAATTCTCTACGTCACAATCGTGTCCAAAAAATCTGATTGAGCCATCTCGCTACCTAGGCTAAAATTCATAGTCGTTCCCCTTATCCAAAAACCTCACGGACTCCCTTATCCAACACCTTACGGCCGGTTTACAATGATCGATCGCTACAATGTATGCAAATGCTCATTCAAGTTGTTTCATTTTACAGCTTAGCAAGGCATATCAGCTAATTTTGGTGCCTGAGAGTGAAGAATAAGTACATTTTGTCAGCTCTGCCGGCATAGATCAGACCACTATCGCAACGGAGTGTTGGAAATTTACACTAAAATGTCACATAAGGGGATCCGTAAGGTTTCGCGCAAGGGGAACGACTATAAATTCCAGCCCTAGATAAAACTCGTTGAGTATGAAAGGATAATTTGTCTCTGCTCTACTATGGAGTTTTGGATGGAATTCGATTAAAATTTTCTCTATTCCAAAATTGGCAATGAGAAAAGTGGGGACCACATGGATCTCAGAAGAGTCAGAAATCTCCATTTTTAGGAGTGGAAAAATGTGGAAAATGTCTGTACTCAAAATTTCTAGGATTTCCCCGTTACACTCCACTCGAGTAACCCTGTGAACATATTCAAAGTGGAAATTTTCAAAATCTGCATACATCCACTGCACAACTGAGAGAATTCCCACCTGAGTAGCTCTCAAATCTCAGAAATGCATCCTTTTCCACTTTTTGTGCAACTCCCAGTAGACACGAGCCACAATTTCCATTTCATCTTTCACAAGCACAAATCTCAAATTTCCATCGAGCCAAGGAAAGCCTGAACGCTTTGAATCGAAAATCCTCGCTCGTAAACCTACTTTTTTGCCCTCGCACAGTTACAGAGACACACAGAGATTTGCTAATGCCACGCTCAACGTAAATCCATCCGCGAGGCGCAAAATCTCGAGAGCAGAGAAACGACGACTCCGAAGCAGCTCCTCTGAGAAATGCGGATTATCATATCAAAATCCTGTGACTTGGAGCAGCCACTAGTCGTGTCGAGGAACTCTCTCTCACTCGCTGGCACGGGGGATGAATTTTTAACGAGCGCCTCTTACTACATTCGCCTCCCCTGCACGTCTCAAGCACTCAAAGCGAGATGCGAGAGTCGCCCACTCAAAACTTGGCCATGCTGAATCGTAACACAAACGGGAATAGCGGGTCACGGCTTGTTTTTTACTTGGGAGAAAGTGTCGGTCAACCGAGATACGGAATCGCGAGTTCCCGAGGATAGTGCGTTGTTGAAGGATCGTCGATTGTCTTGGGCTGGTCGAAGTCAGAGCTGGTGCTGAATCTTCGTAGCATGAAAGGTTGTTCGATCCTGAAATGCTGAATACTTTGATACGACTTCTTGTAGGGCTTCCCAGCAACTGCTTGGCGAATCAAATCCATCTCGTAACCACTTTCTCTTAAAAAATGTAATCCCCTCTCAGCTATTACGGAGAATATCCATTGCACGTAATAAACTACCTAGATGCGAGAGTTGGAAATTTCTCTTGCTCTCATCTTCTCAATCCTTCTGGGATATGATGGAAAACTGTCGTAAGTAAAATTGCATTCGTGGAATGCAAATATTTCCTGGGAATCTCACAGCGAGACACTTGGTTCAACCAAATCACCCTACGCGTATACATACCGAAAGATGTCGGGTCGAAATTTTCCCCTTCTTTCGTCACTCAGTTCCATACTCTCCACGCATCGTCCCTCACTTCGTGAGTGTCCTGAGTTGGGATGAGAACCATGCCGGATTGCATTCTGATGCAAAACAATTCCGGGAGGATGATACACATGAACATTCTGCCATCTCATCTCAAGGTGCGTATTATACCGTGACATTTGGACCGTAGCAACGAGTTTTTACAGTCTAAGATGAGGATGTGCGAGAGGAGAGAATCGGTTGGTCACATTTTGCCACTCAGCTCAAGTTTGATTTCAATCAAAACTTGGGTATTTCTCATCGTACCCAAACTTGTAGGAGCTGATAGACGTTTGATTGATGATGCGATTCCGATTGATAGCTTTCCATCGACGCTTGATAAGGTCATTACTGATTGTGATTCTCACGGTCATTCTGAACAATTTGTGGATTGCCTCAAAGTTCATCGAACCAGTTCCAACCAATCGTGAATGATCATTCCACGCCTTGGGAATTGAAAAACTCGAATAATGAAGAAACCGCGAAAAAGGCACGCAAGAACAAACTTAGTGGTACCCTGTCGGTTTTCAAACATAGGACTCCCACGTGGACACCCAAGCTCTTATCCACTGAGCTTCGGCGTGACCGCTTATGTCAATCGTTCTCGATAACTCGATGCAACCAACTGCCGAGCCCCTTGCCCTTTCACGTTATATCGAAATCCGCCATCCATCTCTCCAGCCATTGGCATTTTCAACGATACGGCTCCTGTACGAGTCTCAATGCAATGCGACCGTGATTCCACATTACGCGCGACACTCGCATCATTTTCTCAATGCCAGCCCACCACAATGAGCCTCTCTGAGAAAATTCCTTGGTATTCCTTACAGTGCGGGAGCGCATTGTCTGTTTTGGGCTCGTTAATCACCTTTAAAACAGCCGCTGGCCCGGCCAAAATTTCAGTTGCGCTGCTGCACAAAGCTCCGATAACCACGCGACTCTCCTCGAACCTGTCATTCGCTGCACAACAAGAGCAGCCGCCGCCGCCACCACCGCCACCGTTCAATGATTTTCGCCCATTCCCTATATCCACCTCGCTCCGACGGGCCCGTCCCTCCCCAAAAAATTCTCGCGCCACGACGACTCCCACGAGCGAAGCAGTGGCGAACGTCGAGATTTATCGTATCATTGTGCTTGGCCGGCCCTAAGCAGTCTCGTTCGCATTGTTACGCGCCGAAAGGCTGTATCACGCGCACGAATGAAAAAAATACGCACGTACGCGTTCTCTGCAATGCTGCACGCAAACCTCTTAGTTTTCCAAACTTTTTTCTCGCTGCGAGCTTTCGCGGGAGACTGGCAAGCTTCACAGAGTACGGTGGTGGCGGCCCAATGACGAAGCTGCGCCACGGAAAATGGTAATTAAGTTGGAAAATGCCCTGTGTACATCTCGGAGTAGGTATTTACCGGAGGGGAGTTTGCAATGGCGAAACGCGGCAGCTCGTTTTGCGCGCACTGTACACAGACGAAGAGAGCGGGAAGCTGTCTGAAAGTGTTTCTTCCACGCGGGCGGTGAGAATTTTAATTAAAGAAAACGTAAGCTCCGAGGGATGGAGGAGGGGGGGGGGCAGTCTGCTGATGCTCTGTGTACTGGCTAAGAGACCGGAAAGCTGCGAGGTCAGTCTAGCGATTTTCATTCCGCCGATACACCTTCGTGTTTCGCTAATGGAGAAAATTCGTGAAAGTTTTGTGATTCATCAATCATTTAGCTCTGTTGGATGATTCATACCGGGATGAGAAATTATGATTCGAGTGCGATTGAGATGTAGAAATTATTAAAGGATGAGGAAGCGTGGCCGTGAGGAGAATCACCGAGGCAGTCGTCGTTAGACCAAATGCAAAGATACGAGCTACAGACGATGAAGTCGTTGTCATAGAACTGTCAAAAACTCCAAACTGTAAGACTCTAAAAGTGCAATCAAGGTACAAAGCTCGAAGCTCGGATGATCACAGAGTACGCCGTGTTCAAGAATGATCTGGATGGTGGCAGAAACTGAAATGTTCATTACCGTGGATGCAGACTCGGGATAATAAGCTCTCGCCCAACGTTCATAAGGTTGATAATGAGGGGAAATATTCCGAGCTGAGAATCTACACCTCGAACAAGAGCAATATGTCTAGTTTTGGAAGATTCCACTCCGATGTTAAGTAGCAAGAAGTAGTGAGCAAACCTCTGATGGGGTGCGCGCACTCGAGGAAGATAATGGAGTGGTTACAGCTGTGCCAGAGTTGACGGTGCAACTTGTATCCACAGTAATTCACGAGGTAGTTTGAAACAGCTCGTTGATTATAATGTGGCTGGGATGCTACGCTCAGCTATGTTTGGTCGTTCGATCCAATTGATATTGGATGAGAGCCATCGATTTCACGAATTTCAATCTTGAGAGTATTGTTCTCGTACGACCACCTCAGTGGATACCAAGATCGTCGGTTATGATTGTCGGATCTCTGAAATTCCCTATTGAACATCATTCAGATCTTCGAGTGAGACAAGAAGTTCACGATCAAACTTCTCACACAAAATGGGAATCACCATGTAGTTTCCCGTGATTCCTCAATTCACCCTCACTCCCAAAATATAACTAGCCCGACTCTCGGAATCAACTCGCAAGCTCGCAAATACCTCATACGCATACGTAGCAGCATGTAAATGCGCCCGAGTCATGCCGGTAATTCCGCGAGAACAATTCGTCTTTGAGTATACAGGCTTGCCAAGCATCTCCACGCACAGAAACTCCGCCCAAGAGCTCCTTTGCCAACTCACCAGCGTTCACCACATCGAAACTGAGAATATTCAGGACTGACGAGACGCGTATTAAGCCCGAAATCTTTCTGCCCCCTCCCCCTGCGACCCCTCCTCCATCTCAATTTCCATCCGACTCGCAAGCTTGCAAGTAGTCATATGCATATGTAACACATGCGGAGCTTTGCGTACACTCGCGGCACGTCTCATCACAACGAAGACGCATCCTCTTCCCAAGCAATGCCTCACCGGCAATTGTACATGGTTCGGGTGCTTGGTAGCTGCTGAGCAATGCATGTACGCCGCGAGAGTCACGAAGCAAGCATAGAGAATTCTCCACTCGCGCGTAAACAGCTCGCTCGACAAATCACTCGAGCAAAGCCGCACCGCATGATAATTAGCCACCCACCCCCGACGCACACATCTGTAGCGCAAGCTCACACGGCTGTGTATACGGAGCATTCTACGAGGCAATTCAGAATGTCCGAACGCCACGCGTGCTTGCGACTCGAGAGATCCGTCATCGATCAAGGATGAAACACCCGCACAGGCACTCTACGCAGCTTGCAAGGATGAGAGAGGTGCGACGCGTGGTCGCAAGCTCGACTTGAACTTGGCAAACGTTTGGATAGCGTCTCGGTGCTACGGTGAACCTACATATCCGTCAATACTGATCGAGTTTGCGAAGTCAATGGCCAACGCCTCGGGCGGAGATGGACACCCGTGTGACGAGAGCTTGCAGGATATTGCAAGCTCACGTACGCCTGGGCCATTACACGCGTGCCATGTAATGCGATGTATCGGATAGTCGCAAGCTGTGCTTGCGGAGCACAATGTAGTTCTGTGTGAAGGAGGGGGAGGGAGCAAGGAGATGCTCGGAAGACGGGAGAGCTTGCGATAGATGTAGTGCGGGTCAGCACTTTACTTGGGTTGTAGGATGCGCTCGTGAAGACGATATCTCGAGGCGATTCAGTAACAATCGTGAGCTCGCATCGATTTGGCAAGAATTGGTTTTCGGCCTGGGTCAAGTGATAGGCGTTGTACTGAATCGTTTGACTGAACCTCTCAGGAAAGGGATAGGATACCTCACTGCAAGCTCGATTGAGTCAAAATTATATTCTCGAGTAATCATGAACACCATTCAAGTCCAGAGTTTGTTCGATGCTGGCTGCGTGGCAGATGGTGATTGTGAATGGAACAAAAATCATTTCTGTGGAGTTTTTGAGCTGCAAACTTGTTAACAACCAATCTATCGTGACAGAGAAATGCTCATGAAGATCACTTTTCTAAATCCGTTGGATTGAAATTTCACTCCAAGGGAGTGAAATTTGACTCAAAGCTATGAGTCAGTTTCGTACGCACCGAACTGGTGTGATCCATCACTCCAAGCTGAAGTCAAATTTCACTCAAACGTGAGTCAATTATCACCCTTAGGATTGAGTCAAACAATTCAGAACCAAACTTCCTAATATTCTAGATATTGCTAAAAAATAATATCACGGCGCGAACACATATTTCAATTGATTACCTCGTAATTCTAATTATTAACATTCTATGAACAATGTATTCAACGTGAATTTTGGCTATTATGTTTGACTCGCTGGGGATTGAAACCCTCTTGATTACCAGTGTCTTAACCATTACACCAAATGTGACTTTGTCATCTTATAGTTGAGAAAGCCTATATGTACGGTTGTGAACAGTCGATACGAATTTTTAAATATGTCCGAGAAGTGTTTCAGAGACAAGCTCAGAATGAAGCAGCATCATTCAACACTTCGAAAATTTCCTACTTTCTTCATAAAATTCCTGCAAATCGTTCTGGGATCACACCCTAACCTATAAAAATCTATTCCACTCAATGTGAGGAGTCAATTTCCATTCATCTTGGAGTGAAAATTGACTCAAGCTTGGAGCAAATGTAATATTTCTGTGGTTTCTTTCCCTATGAGTCAAATTTTCACTCTAATATGAGTCTCTCTCGGTGATTCCGAGGATCACTCCAAGCTTTGAGTCAAAATTTCACTCCAACAAATTTAGAGAGCATTTAGTGAGCAACATAGGACTCCAGTTCGAGTTGATACCAGCTCGTTGAATTCTTTCGTCAAAATCTTTCACCTTGTATCATAACATACGTATCACTGCAACGAAGCGAATAATGGAGTAGTCCATTCGGTCTCCGGATCTGCTTGGAAACGCCGTAGATGTTTGTTGAGTTCACGAGCGCATGTATCAGAGCAACGGTCTCGACTCCCCAATATACGTCCAGGTGCATCCATTCGTATCACTCGAGACAGCGTGCACTCGCTGTGTACTACAAATTTGCATTTCAAGACGGGCGCGTCTCAAAATATCGTCCAGCTCGAGACGAGGGATGTCGCCCGACAGCTCCCCTGCACGTACGACGACGTACACAAGCGAAACAGAAAGCTAAGCAGAGCCGATGTCTCTCGTCACACGCGAACGAGCAACCAGGCCACTATACCCGCCAACACAGCCACTCTCGTGTTGCAAGCTCGCAAGATAGACAACCCCGATTCTCTATCCCTAATTGGCACAAAATACTACACGTCGCACAAACTCGGACTCGTCGCTCCGCTCGTACAAGATCCAACAGCAGTGAGCGCTTCTTCCGGGCAATCCCGAGTATGCAGATTGCCCCATATAGACGTACCTGGAGCGTTTCGTACTCTGCCTCTGTCCGGTTCTCCATCGTCGTTGGTTGACCCGCGTTCTTCGACCTCCGCCTCCATATTTCGTCTCGATAGCCCCCGGTCAGTCGTCGTCGAGTTTGCATCGCAATATATCCCGGGCCGGCCGTCCCCCTTCCGCTTCCGCCGCATCCGCATCGTAAGGGGGGATATGTGTAGGGTGTGGGTTGAGTGCAAAATGGCCCGAGCCACGATACGTCCGCGTTCGAGGGTGAGACGTTTATTTTGCCGGCTCGTCGTCGCCAGTGACCATAACTTCCGAGCCCGGAGATTATTCAGGAAGAAGAGGACGGGGTAATATTGTTGGGAGGGCTTGGTTCGATCATTGGCTGAGGAGGGCTGGGGATTCCAGAGTGCACATCCTGAGGTTCGAATGGAATGTGTATTTGCTGAGTGGAACGAGACAATATTTAGTCAAACGCGAACGGAAGAAATCAGACGCGGATTATGGCTCATCCAATTGTGGCGATTAGTATGGTCGACGCGAGCGACAGCACAAAGAGAGGACCGCTTTACGGTAAAGCTCCATTTGACGGTAAAAAGCTCGTGCCTGAGGAAAATTTAGCCCACCAGTTATGCTATGTGCGCTGGGATTATCGTGTCTGGGCTGAATTATTCATAGCCTGATCTCTGTAGCAACAGGAGTACGAGTCCGCTTGTAACAAGAATGGAGTATTCTCTGCGAGTTTCGCAACTAATCTACATTTGTTGAATCTTCAGAGCTCGGTGTCGAGTAGTCAATGAGCTTGCACCACTAGCGTCGTATGCCCAGACAATTTTTCCCCATTTATAGCCGATCTCGACAATATATTTTTCGAGCTGAGTCTAATCGGATTCGGTGGGAAATTAGATTATTCCTGATTCGATCGAGGACTGTCAAGTAGATAACTCTGAATCATGCAAAGATGTTGGCACTCAGATAGGGCTACCCACTCCCAAATGAAATCTACAAAACAATAAGCTAATGGATAAACTTTGTCGCTGCTGCATATTGTTTACACGCATCCTTGCTATCGTACGATGCAGCCTAATAAGCTCGCTACTACTGAAAACTTGCTCACATATATCTCCCCGTGGAGATAGAAGTGCGGAACTTTTGCTTGACTTCATCCGGCTCTGCTGCTCACAACACAATGCCCCATGCTGGCTCTGCCAGAATAAGTTCGTCCCAGTAAACTTTTAGTACTGCGCATATTTGCAGCGCTCAGGCAGAGGGCATCAGTCTTCGTTGACGAGCTTCTCAACATTTTGACGTTAACGAACTAGACTCTGATGGTGCCGTGTGAGCCTACAACTCGGTCGCATTTTAATGAGCTACTCACTCAAAGCACTCTGAAAGCACTATGCACTTCGAGCTATCATCACAAACTGCTCTGCAATGAATTCAAGATCACACTCAGGGATGACTTTTCACTCACATTTCGTCTTTGGCGAGAAGGGGCATCCTCCGAGCTCTTCGGTTGATTTTTCAAGATGCCAAGATGAAGATGTGAGCCATAGTCTCCGACTCGGCTACCACTGCTCAGAATGGTGAGAAGGAGGGCAAAAACAGAGGAAGAGGGTTCGGCCCAATGCAATAAGTCAATGCGGTCCCGAGCGCCGGCGTCGCCGCTTATCTGGCGAGGATAAATTCTGCCAGGGCCATCCCCGCTGGACAAACGGCTGTGGGGCCTATCTGCCCGAGCCCATCGACGATTACCGCCACTTCGACTTGAGCCCACTCGTGGATATCCTCGCGTGCGCTGTCGCAAGAGCCTCGCCACCTCGGTATTCTATCTGTCGGTTCCCGCGTGGATCCACGTGCTCGTTTCGAGTCTTCGTATCATCAACGATACTCTACTACTCTACGAGATGAAACAGGAGTTTCCCTCATATTCTTCCTAGATCTCCCTTCAGGAGGCCAAAAATGCCACGTGGATGAGAATCACTGGAGAATCTCATGTAATTCCTCCAGCATCAAAGTCCTGGCCCTTTACCGAAAATTCTCAAGAAGATTTTCGCAAAAATTCATACAAAAAGTTGTATGCCTTCCGGATCGCATGATTATCGGTTAATTTTTCGTCGATGGGTTACCACTCTTCTACAGAAGCTCACAATTGGATGAAATCTGTTTCTAAATGAATTCACATGCCAATTCAGTCAAGCAATATTCCCGACGATTTGATCTGGAATCCACGGTACCACGTGACACTGTATCATCATAACTCTCGTGACAAATTATGTTCCGCTTCTGATAGCTCCTGCGCCAATTATTTGATGGTTGAGTCTAGTATATCAAAAAATCCTCCATATGGAAAATGCTACCTGTTAGAATCCTCGCACGCTCTCATCACAGAATCCGGTTGGATTTGTTTTTATTTTCTATTCCACTCATCGCCGTTTGTTTTCAGCAACGAAAAATTTTCATTTCACCGTGCCCGCGCCGCGCGGGGATCTCACATCGGAATTCGATGATTGATATTTGATTGAATTGACTTTTACTTTATAGGATCTCGCCATGTCACAATATCACTGATTCAGAATCTGGCAGAATGAAATCATCTCGCGACTCCCAAAAGCGCCAATTCAACCATTCAGTTGAATTCACAACATCGTTCCTCAAACTTTGATTGCAACGTGACTCAAATAGAGCATTTGATCAACATCGATCGCGATGACTCGATTATTTTGGACAGCCATGCGTGCACTGCGTAATTTCTGCATTGTGACCAGTTTATTAAAACAACACGGGGTAAGCGCGGGTGTAGAGTCAACAGAGCCGCAGAGCGCGTCGAAAGTTAGCGATGATGAAATTACTCTCTGTAGGGCGCGCAAAGTTGAAAATTAGTTACCCTCACCGCTTGTCTCCAGTGTAATCAACACACGCTGACGCTCTATGTACTCCGAACAAATACGTGACTCTACTTATAGTAGAGTGCCGACCAAACACGAGCTCTCCAAAAACTAGAGAACAGCTCGTACTCAAACTTCCGTTCATTTAGACATTCGGGCTTCTATCCTAAAAAGAACTTCATTTTTACAGTACCAAAAAAGCAACCGACTATCTCCATCACGAGTTGTTGCGAGGAATGAATGCGTTGGATTTCAGTATTGGGTCACGAGTCCGCGGCTATTGGTCGAGGTGATCAAAGCGAGTGATTCGAAATTACCCGAGCTAAGCTGTAAATTTGATTGAGAACACTGTTCTAATAAATCGCTTAGATCTCGTGAGCGCCATCATGAGACTAAGGACGGCCGGACAAACGATGTACGAATGGCACACCGACGCACTCGATAGAGAACAAGGTACGAGATGCGGGTGTTGCAGAGATACAGCGTCGGGCAGATTGAGGGCGCTCACGGCTCGGCCACCCGCTGCTGACTGAACTGATTGGCCTGTCAGCGGATTGTGCCGGTCGAAGCGCGAGAACTCGCTTCTAGAATCCCCCGACAGTGACAAAACTCGTCCTTTGGATATCCGTTTTGCCCTCGTTGCCTCACAGTCCATCAAGCCTGCGATCGTCCGTCGATTCGACAGCCATGTGGAGCTTGCAGAAGTGCACATTAGTGGTGAAAAAAGAGGGAAAGAGGCAGCTATCGTCGGTAGAGATTGTTTGATACTTGGCGGGGGAATATGGGTGTAAGGGGTGTGATAAAGTGGATTTCGTGCCGAAGCGCGGTTAAGAGCGACGATGTATTAACGCGCCACCGTCGCTCGCGCGGACTCTCGCCACTGCCACGCTGTACCACTGCATGGCCAATCAGCCTAATGATAATTTACGAGCGCACTGGCTCACGAGTGCTCTCGAGTGTACGCGAGGCTCGCGTGGCGTACCAGAGTGAATTCGATGCTTGATGCGTGAACTGAATGGCAGGAAACGCGTAATGTGTAGTGGTGATTGAACTCGGCCAGTGCCGCAGTTGCAAGAGCCAAGGATGAGCGAGTTTGAATTTTGGCGCCACGAGGGTGACTCTGTGCCAGGAATCTGTGTCGGTTCCAATTGAGTCTGAGAAATTGCTCACGTAGTTGCACAACAGACAGATTTTCAAGACGTGAGTTTGCTAGTGACATCGCTGACGATCTTTCGAAATATTTTGGATTTCTGAGCACATGCTGTGACTGCTTGGGTTAGCTGTTTTATATTATTTCCGTAATTTGGCAATATATTTGAAAAGTTCCAACATCAAGAGGTGAGATGATCGAGATCAGGCACGGGGAACGATCCCCTCCGAAGATGGTGGTGATGAAGAATACTCCAATTCCTCATCACCTTCTTTCGTGAATGGTGACATTTGACTTAATGGCATCCGGATAATTGGATTGATAGCCGAAATCTCTTATCTGCAAGATATGAATTACAAGCTCTCGTTTCGTTGGTTCAATTCAACGTTATTTGCAAATTGATCCAATCGATCCTCTCTGAATGAGCCTCTTTCAGCTAGTTCTCTCCATCCAGTTAATTCGATCGTGTTGCTTACGAAATGGAAATAAGTACTTGAGATCGTATTGCAATCACTGAGTTCAGGAGCTACTCAGTAACTTTTGAGAAAATCTCTCAGTCGTTGCACTCAGTGTTAGTTTGGGTGTTGCCAGCAAGGCAGAATCTTTTTTTCATTGCTACAAGCCCTTATCGCCCTTTGCAAACTCTGGCACGTGTACTCCCGCAAACTTCCCGCCTCTCAAAGCTTTGAGCCGAACCCCGAAGTTCAGGGATGAGAGAGGAGGCGGAGGGTGGGAGTGAACTAGCGTCTAACACGTACGTTACTCCGTAATAGAGTTGAGCTTGGAACTTGGCTTAGCAAAGAAATTTCATTGCCCTAGGATGACGCTATACCAACTGCGTCTCTCGTCAAAATTCAAACTCTGCTCAGCCGCAAGCATTTTGCACGGGAGAGAATGATTTTTCACTCCTGCAGAAAAACAGCCAATCTGCAGAAGAACGATGATTGTGATGAAGTGTTCTCGGGAACTTGAGAAAAGTAATATCTTCGCTGGAGAATGAAGTAAATGATGAGAATGGCTTGGCACACTGGTGCGAGGGAAACTGCCCGTGGGACTCTTGCGATTCCAAGTGACATCTCCAAGCAGACTTCTTAAGAGTTTGAGTGGTTGACTATTTTGAAACGGAAAACTGGGTCTCTGAAATAATAATTTTCAAAGCACAACTGCCAAAGTTATAGTCAGAATGTACCAGGGAGGTTCCACGGCAACCATTACTGTACACTGTAAAACTTTGCAGTTAAATTCTCAATCAATGTTCAGAAATCGTTGACAGCCACCGCGGTTGGATCGATTTTTCAGACTCATGGTTCAAATGTTGATCTTACCGCCGTGTTTGAAATCATGTTACGCGCGTCATTGACAGTTATTACGTACTTCAGCATACATCAAATTTCAATACCATCTTAAAATCTGTATATCTACTTTGGAATCCCGAATTACCGCAGAAATTCACACTTCAGCATGGGCTCCAATATTTTGGTATATCTTTGAAGTGCATGGCAACCACTCAAGTTTGGGATATCCTGATATTTCGCTCAGAAATCATAGCCACTGAATCTCAACCACTTTGCTTGAAATATGGATTCAAGCATGTGTTTGAACTCCAACCACGCTTGCTTCTCATCCAACCACTGTAGCTGAAAATTTTTGTTGGAATTCATGATATCCTCCATAGTGTACGTTCACTGCGATAGCGGTAATCTGACTCTAAACTTCTCATACATCATCATAATCACACCCTGTATGAACTCTTGAGGTGCGATTTCAGCAGCTGCTCGGCTTCCTATCGCTCAAATCTCCGACGGTACCGTAAATTGAGATTTATTGTTCTCGTTGTGGAAAATGATCATGGCTCACGCTAAGTTGCAAAATCACAGTCTTGGCGGGCACGACTACGCATTCGCGTATTCGGCAAAGATTCAAATCGATGTACCGTCGTTTCCCAAGAGTGTTACATCGTAGGCTGACAAGGTAACTCGACAAATCTAAGATAACGGACTCGCCCACAGGTACACCTTCCGGTTTCACCCACCCACACACACACACACACACGCAAATAGATCCCATTTTCATCCGTCTCCTGAAGCGAGTAGATCACGTGCAGCGAAAACTTTGCTCGCTGCAAGTTCCCAAATAGTTTACTCCAAGCTCTTTGGATAGCTCGCCGTGACCGTGAGCAACGCTGGATTTCAACGCCACCATGGCCGTTTGTCGCGGCCGTCTAGCTGAACGGTGATGCGAGTTTCGGAATCGTGACTCACCTGCGACGCGTCCTGCCTTCCTATCAAATTGAGAGCTCCGCTTGAGATTGCTGGATGAGAAATTGGGGAAAAGGGATGTGATTTTGGTGGGGTGGCAGTGCACTGATCGTCTCGAGAATCGACATCTCTTCATAAGATGGTTCACTGTTTGATTCACTCCGCAATCGGAGCTGTCCATCAGGATCTGTTTCAGCTGATTTCAAAATCAACCTCCCAGTTCGAGTTATTCATTATCTCATTGAGGCTTTCGATTGCTATAAAGGTACAAAGACACATAAAAATCACTCAAACTAAGTCAAAATTACACTTTTTTGAACATCACAGATAGTGTGCGAATGCTCAAACTTGAAAGAAATCGAGAAGAATAGTGATAATGCAGATTCTCCTGTTAGTCTAAGAGAGACTCGAGTCGGGTGGATATGATCAGCAGTGGGCGCGATCGAAGTGGCGCGTACTTTTGCAAGCGCGCAGTGAGGTTGCCTTTCCATGGCAGATGGTGCGGGTAGCCTTTCAATGTGTAAGAGAGAGAGACACCAAAGTCGTGCCGTCTCTCTCGCACTCATTGTTAGGTTACACTGTAAAAAAATTTATGTAAATTCACCATGCTGAGCACAGGAAATCTGGGGACACCATGCTCAGCATTGTAAATTTACAAGCCCAGATGGGGAATTTTCGAGCGGGCTTGTAAGTTTCCTTACCGGCGGATGGTAAACTCCCGCTTGGAAGCCGCCGTGCCTTTGTGACAGATCCTTATCAGTGTCTCTATTAAAATGTCGAGTTGTCGTTGATTTTACATCTAGCCGTCTTTTCTAGCATAGTAGTGAGATACTGAGATGTGTTGATTCTTACGGTAGATGGAATTTATTGGACAAAAATGCATCGATTTTGTTGTGGACCGGTCATAACCTAATACTGTGTGGCCTCGTTAAAGAAATTGATCGCGCTTGAATAATTCTATAACAAGAAATCCGTGGATGAAAATGTTCTCTAATATCGAACGTCGAGCTCTTTTCTCGCTGCCGGCATCACACACAATCACACATGCACGTTCACGAGCAAGTTCACAGAGAGCAATCCCTTTATTTACATCGTTTATTTACGTATACAGACGTTGACGGATGCCCATATTGCCCATGCACTTTCGATTTTCGAGTCTGCTGTCATCTGCTCCACTTCCACATATATATACAGTTGTTCGCTTTGAACGGCCGATTCAAAAATTTTCACATTGCAACTCGCGCACGCGTACTCAAATGAAATTTACAAGCCTGGGACGGGAAATTTACAAGCTCCGGAACGTAAACTCACCATGCTGAGCATGGTGTCCCAGGATTTCCTGTGCTGAGCATGGTAAATTTACAAGCCGCTCGTAGGTTTCCTCACTTTCTGGTAAATTCACCATGCTGAACACTGTGAATCTACAACCCCACCAGGTATCTTTACCTCGAAAATTTTTTACAGTGTAGGGGTTTTCAAATCTCGCGGGCTGATTCTGGCAAAATATTTGTCCCACGGAAAGGCAGCCTGAGTTCCGCGCGCGCCCTACGATTGCCGGATGGTTGTTGATGATATAACCTCGGACGGTCGGTCATCCAAAATATTATTAAGTGATCCTTCGGTGCTGAGGCTAGGAATAATTGTTTCAGATAGTGGCGTTGGAAAAAGAAGAGGCAGCGCTGTCCGGTCGACACGTCGATGAGGTGAAGATCTTGAAATCGTGATTGTGGCACGATGGCATGCGGATCACACAAAGTATTTCAGATCGATTCTCTGACACAATCCGGGGAACAATTTCACTCCGAACCCACTTCGGAGTCAAGTTCTCGTACTATTTGAGCGACCCAGTTCCACTCGATCTGACCTCGACGCATCTCTGCCTATTTGGAAGTCCTCGTGGCCAACACTTACACGAGTCAGAGCGCGTCAAGGAATCGTCCTCCTTCACCGTGTCATTCATCTCGGCTTAATTCTGAGAGCCCGAGATGATCGATCTATCGAGCGTAAAGGGTCTACCCAGTTTCCGAATCAATAATTGGTCTCGAGCACCCTCGACAATAGATTGGGCGAGACTCTCGAGCTCCACTTGTTCGTGTGAGAGAATGCAATAGCTGACCCGTGACGAAGTTCGTCTCGACGCGAGCAAACAGCGGCATCCGTGCCTTTGCCACGCGCGCGCGCTCCGATATACCGCGGGACGTGTACGAGAGGATAGTTCTCGGTGCGCGGTGCGGCGCTTGAGAAAGTCACGCCGAGCGCGCAAGAAGTTCAATTAGCCGCGTCTCTGACTCGGCGCGACACCGTTCATCTTTTACGCTGTCTCTCATCGCGCATGTGTCATTGTTCTCTTCATTCTCTCTCTCTCTCTCCCGGCTTTATTGGGACTGAACTGGCCTCGTTTCCTCCGAGCTCGATTGTCCTCGACTATGATACCTCTGTGCAATATAATACAGTCCACAGCTTCTTTACGGTCTTGAATTCAGTTGGTAAATCTTGCTCGAGCGTCTACTGAATATCTCGCAGGCTAATCGCTCCATTCTGGTCTCATTCACTAGTGAGGTCTCACCTGTTGAGATTCTTGGAAAATTGAAACGCACGACTAGATTTGCAGAGCATCCATCCGAGTGCACCGGAGTCGAGAGCGCAACTCTTGTATAACTTTAACGTCGCAGTAAAATTCATACATCGACCCAATAAATAACCATCTCTGGCGGGGAAATTTTCTCATGAATCCATTCTGACGCTCTCGGATCGCGTAAAGCTCGCACAATCCTCGAAAATCACATCAAATTTCAGAGCTCGCATATGCAGCGGTGATGTGTGAGTGGGCGCCTCTCGCAAGCTCCGAGTCTGCGAGTGTAGTGCGGTAAGGAGAAGCGCCGCCCGAGAAAGAGAGAGAGTCGTCGTAAATCGACGATTTATGACGCGCTTGGCTAGAGGCGAACGTTGCACGGTACGTGCTTGCGAGTCGCTTCGTGTGCCCGTAAGTTTGCGACGATACTCGGAGTGTATTTCATTCTGGCGTGTGTTCGATTACAGGCAAAATATGTCGGCGGTGCAAATAAAGTGGATGAGTGAGGAGCGTATTTCACGGTAGTGCAGGACGAAGCTCAGCTCGTGGACTGTCAGCCGCGATGGCTCGGCTTCACGCGTGTTCGCGATTTTCAGATGTGCTACGGGGTTTGCGTGGAATCGGTTGGAGCATCGAGCTCAGTCGTAAACGGATAGGTACTCGATGTTGGAGTCATGGCTGCTTGTAATGGTTGCGCGACAATGAAAAGGGCGTATCCATAAAGTGTCGGAGTTTGGCGTCGATGGCGCAGAATGGATTGATATCAAACGATCTTTCCATTTCCAGTCTTCGGAATGAACTGAACATTCTTCTTCCGAGCGAACTTGGATCATGGTTTGAGAGACCGGTGTCATCGCGCACGTGAACTCTTGGGCTCCTAGAAGTTGATAAAATGTGAAAATTTGCCTCCTATCCTCCGGCTCTCGCGATACCATTCGACAATCGGCATCGGAATCGATCCCACAAGTGCATCTCGCGGAATCTCCGAAAATACCTGAAATCACGCCCAATCAAGCGCATCCAGTACGCAAACAATAGCTCGCCGATCGGCATTTTTCTTCGCGGAGCTGGGCTCCCTGGGCAAGCAAAAATGCCAGCGGGGAGAGGCAGGGAGCGTGAGAGCGCCATGCGCCTCCTCCCATTCGCAACCGCGGCACGACATCTATCCTCGCTCGTAAACGTCCACGCGTTACGCGTACCGAGGACCAAAATGCACGCACGAGGGAACGAGGCAGGGAGGCAGAGGAGGCCTGCCGAAAGCCACTGCACCGTGACTCTCTGTGGGTTTCGGCATTCTCGCCAGCCACCACCATCACCACTACCACCGACACCGGCCAAAATGATTTACGCCACCAAAGTCGAACAATGCGCCGGATAATCGAATTCAAACAAAGAAGCAGCAGCAGCAGCAGCCGCGCGTTTATACCGCCACATGCCACTGCCGCCGCCCGCCGCCGTTCCGAAGCCGCAGATTCGTATGGAGCTAACCCACAGCGCCGGGAGCCGCGCGAAAGTGTTGCGAGGCCGCCGATGCATCGACGAAATCTCGATTCGGTGGTGTAGCAGGTGCCTGTCTTGAGCGAACGCGTGGTTGGAGCTGACTCTTAACGAATTTGAGTCTTTTTTTTTGCTGTCATGGCCCACGATCTCAAACATTTCTGTGACACCTTTTGCGTGGTTTCGATTCGCCATTCATGCTTGAGGATTGTGGAAAAGCGAGCGACTGCGGTGTGGGGCAATCAGCTCGAAATCAAATTTCGTAGCATTTTGCTTCAGAGCTTTTGAAAGAAGACGACTAGTCACAATATCTTGTTGGAAGTTCTGAAGGCCTACCTTTCCGAGCCAGAACAAAACATATAAAGTCTGTGAATCTATCGATCTCGACGATTATCGGACAGTGTTTCCACGCGAGAAAACATTCAGACATGCCAAAAGAGCCGAACCAGATCTCGAAGTCGGAATGAAAATTTGGTGAAAAACTACCGTTTTTCATGCGACCCTGTACAGGTCCGGGCTGTCTTCAGATGTCATCCAAGAAACTCTAATGAGCAGGGTACTTCAGTTGATCTTCAAGAATTGAATTTGAAAATAATGGTCTTCGAAGATGGGCTGAATTACTCTCCTCGTCGTATTTCTCAAAGACGACGGACAACAATCATCATCATTCAAGAAAAAGTTGATCCATTTCTCAACAGGCTCCGATGCCTCTCTTTGTTCACATCAATGACTTTGAAGGCTCAGCGTTGCTCTCATTTGATCACAAATCTCCCTGTTGCTTTTCCTAATTCTTGAAACTTCTGACAGGGACGTGAGACGATGTATTTTCGATACTCTGCCGATAGTATTCCCCAGTTTCGAGTATACATATTCCACTCTGGATCATGAACTATTTTCAAGACGCTTTGAGTTCGCTCTGAATAGAAAATTTGGTCAAATCCTAAGTGATTGAAATTGGATATTTGAACAGGAGCTGATTTGAGATTCATCGTTGGGAATGTATTGGTGACCGAGTTTGCTCGGCTTAGGAGGATCCATAAATGTGTCTACTGAAAATTTGATCACTCTGTCATGGAAAATACTACTTGATCTCAGAATTCTCCGGAGGATACACATGCCAGTTCCACATTGGTCCTCCCATCACGGTTCATACTGACTATTCGTAAATTTGAGAGACGTTGAACAGCGATGTCCGATATCGGTCCAATGTAAAACTAGAGCACGACTTCGCGAATCAGATCGAGATGCTCTCAACTTCTCTGAGCCATTCTAAATTGAGCTGAAATCCCAACGTTGAGATCATTCGATAATGAAAGTTTATTATTCGGCCGGTACCGGAGCACTGTCATCCTTTGGAACTCTCGTATCTGAGTTCAATGTGGAATATAATTATTCGATCGTAATCTCAATCGTGAAGATGTCATTGATTGGGAAAGATATTTCTAATTTCACAATATTCCATCTCAATTGACTCAATTCATTTCTATGGAAATCACCTCGATGATCAAGATTGCGATCGAGAAATTCCATTTTGAGTTGCAATTGAATTCGATTGTCTTGGAAAATAAAATTGGTTACGTATCCGCTGTACAATCGACCTTGTCATATTCTGAGTTGAGCTCTGGGAATGAATCTCATCAAGATAATAGACCCGAGTACAGCATCGATAACCCCACAAGATAACGTTGAAAGTGGACGAATGATCATAGAACCTCATGGTAGGAAGGAAGAATTATATCACTCGTTTCTCATCGTGATAGTCGATAAATTCCTATTGGTCAGTGCCTCCATCCGAGCACGAGACAATATCTTCTACGAGCTCTCACATTTTGGTACAGCCCGGAGAGCAGTCTGAAAGTTAAAAAAATAATCGGATCGGGCCACCGTGAACGCGAGAATTTGGATGGATATTCCAGATTCCACCGACTCTCGTGGCGGGGAAGAGAAAAGAAATCCGGAGAGATGCTCACGCCGGCCTCGCTGCGAGTACTATTTGTGGACCAGTGGCATAATAAGAGCGAGCTGCCGTCACCCACGCGGGAAACACTTTGAATTGAGATGGTGAAGGAGTACGGGAGAAAAGTGGATGGAGTAAGACGGGCTACGAATCACGAGAAGACGAAACTGGCTAATTTTCGAAAATACAAAAGAACGAGAGTAGCGATCGTGAGTATAGACACTCTGATAGGTTGAGTCTGGGATTTGGGATTTTTAGAAGAAGATTAAAGCGAGCAAGTCGGTTGGTTTTGAGCGAAAACGGAACAAATTGCTCGGAGCCGATGAACTCGGATCGTGTTTCACTCTGACTGGCGGTCTCTCTTTCTCTCACTCACTCGTACTTAGCGGATCCCACTTGGGTCTCTCGCGGCTTTGGCAAAGTTTCAGAGATTTATTGTAAAAATATCTATACTCCGAATTTCGGAAGCCGGGCGTTTCCTCACTCCGTTTGAATGCCCGTGTGAATACAAACGGACGTGTGGCTCGCCAAAGAGGCTTACAGATCAATTACTGTCACATCGAATGAACGAAGACGCATTCATTCTGTAAGCTACTCGTGATCCGTAACTCGGAAGTCGAATCGAGCCAGAAAGTATGGTGAATCTCTCCTTGGGGTACTCCCGGAATTGCATACCCGGGATATCTATTCTATCCGAATCTGATGATTTTTAGTTTGTTCAACACGCAATAATTATCACTGGTTCCGATTGGAATCATTTTGAAATTAATTGAAATTACAAATCAACCTTGGCTCCAAAGTTGTTCTCTAATAGATACCTCCCGAACATCATCCCCATCTCAACGCGTTTTTCGCCGAAAATTCGACCCCGAGTAGCTCAAAAACTGTTTTGGGCGTGTTGAAAACAGCGTCGTATCGAGTCTGCCAGCGCGTCGATACAAAACTGCGAAATCGCTGCGGACTCGCAATACAACGCGCCCCCGTCCGCCTGAAAGCTCGTAACGCGTTTCTGGTTGTCCTTTTAATTATCGCGCACTCAACATTTCAGCCCGGCCCATGCGCGCGGCGTGGTCCAACACAGCCAGAACACGACCATGCAAACCGATCCCGCGAACATGCACCAGAGCCACGGCGCGGCGTAACGAGAGCCACTTGATCCACCCGCGCACCCTTTTATTGCAAATATGGCTCTCGGCTCGGCTCACGGATCCGCACACCCACACACTGCAGGCTCATCCATGTGTCTCTGCGTGGTGTGCGTGGACGGCTAACGTTTGACAAAACGCGACCGCGAAATTCTCATCGACGGCTCGCTCTCGAATTGATTTGCGATTCCGTCCGAGCGTGCGAGGCAGAGACTACTGCAGAGCGAGGCGTTGTTACGCGCGAGTTATACACGTGGTGGAGGATTCTCGATGCGAAAGTGGCAATAGGCCACCACCATCGCCACCACCACCACTACGACGAACGAGCGAGTGAGCTTTGCCACGTCAAATCGCTGTGCTGCATGGGTACGGTATAGGGCTGTAGGCATAAAGGCGGAGAACTACACGATGTGCAATCGCTGACCCGTGAGCCGAGCTTCGCTGCCTCGCTCTCTGTTCTTCGAAATTCGAACCTTACCAACTGCAATGCAGCCATCACGTACGGGCTACGCTCGCGTTACCCTCGCCGACTTCACTCCTGACTCGCGGTTCTTTGTAGTTCTTCATACAGCCCTCGAACGTGAAAGACACCTTGCATGACATTGTTCTCTTCGATTTTCAATCCTCTTAGTAACTGTGCTGCAAACTTAACTCTATTGGACACGTATAGTGATCCCAAATCAAAACAGTCACAGCAAATCTTCGAGTTTCGATCTTGAAGTTGCAATTGTGGGGGGGGGGGGTCAAACCAATTAATCAGCGTCCTATGTCCCAGCGTCAGATTTTGATCCTATCATATTCGAACGGTAACATTTATTCAAATGTACAGACTCACAGAACTGCCCAAACTACCACAAACAGCGTTACTCCGAATGAATAACCAAAATTCCACCGGCAAAGGGTCGCGAAATGCCGACAAGGAAGAAGTCTCGACTCGAGGAGTAACTCAGGATAGATTGCCTCTTGCCCCGAGATGATGAAGAACCGAAGTCGCATCAAAGGGTCGAAGGGAGAAGCTGCAGAAGCAGTGGCAACCTAAAAAGGGAAACATATGAGAATCCAAGCGCAAGAGTAATGAACGGGTGGGCGTGCAGTGCGGGATGTCAGCTGGACCAAGCCTCTCCTCTGCTAGATACACAAAGACGGTCGCGCGCATGGCTCAGTCGGGCATCCGGCAAAAAAGTTGCCTAGCGCGCGAAAACGAGCAGGGTGAATTCCCCCCCCCCCACTTGGCTGTACGGTGGAAAAAGGTGCTCGCTCGTGATGCAGGTCGCGCGGGAAAAATCGGCGGAGCGCAGACAGCCGAGTGAGCCGGAAATCTCGGCCGACGCGCCACGAGATGCAATTAAAAAGCACACACAGAGCACGGAGAAGCGCTCGAAAGCTCGAGTGAGCTTGTTACGCCTGCGAGTCCTCATTTATCATTTCCACCAAAGAGAACTGGCAGTGGCTTTTGATGCACTAGATTCGCTCGACCGCGAAGACCCACTAACTTTTTTACCCCGAGTATCGCTCAAGCTCCAATATCCGGAGGCGGTGGATGGTTATGGCTTTTGTGCAGAGGAGAGCAGTGGTCGGACAACAGGATCTTCTGATACTTTCAATTCTTGTTAACGTGGCCATTGATTGTCTCATCCGTGGTGCATTTGCTCGGGATCTCTGAACTTTAGGTCAAAGTCGTGACGAGTGGGTGATAATTCGTGAAATTTGTATGCTGATCGAGGTATTAGACTCGTTTGAACTGGTGGATGAAATGGAAACTACTCGCAGTCTCACCATTCGAAACCTCACCTCCGGTTGAAAATGTCTGCTTTAGAACGGCTGATGAACCTTCGAGTAAAGTAAGGTAGTCGATACGTACGAGATCGACAATGAGATAGTGATCATGACTGTACCCGGAGAATAATTCAACTAGAGTCAGCGTGGTGTATTCTCATTCTTAAATTTAAATTGGATGTCCTCCTTAGACTCATCATCCAGGATAAGTAGCAAATTGTCAAGTTTGCCTTGAGTTTTAAGAGCGAGTGAGTGCTACATGTATCGTGGAGGAGAGTTCTCGTTGCGGTACCAATTAAGTATCAAATAAGTCCCGCCAAAATTCTCCAAAAGTACTGACCAAGTACTGCTGAAATTAGTTTTTGCTTTCACGAGCTTCCACATGTCATTCCTGAGCTGCAGCTCAGTGATTAATTGGAGAACGAGATAGAGCTGCATCAATGACTTGCTATATCACGCGTGGTAGTTGGTTTAATCTTGATTGGCTTTTGGACACGAATCTCAAGTATTACAGAGCTACTTTGCTGCTAACACAGCGAAACTGAATTTTCCCCCCCTAGCTTTGTTTTCCGCGTTCTAAACTTATCGCAAGATGTAAAAATCCTCATTGGTGATCATGGAACGGACTATTGCGAGTGGGGCTCAAATTCCAATGGAACTTATGGCACAACCGAATCAATGCGATGAACCTTGGGTTAGCATTTGAATACCCTCGCTAAGAGCTGCATATCTCTCAATTCAACGTTCGATTCTCGGAGATATTATGGCACCCTCTTGAGGTTATGATCAAAGTAGTCTCTTTGTGTAATTAAACGCTGTCCACGAACTCCCAACAAAGTACCTCCGTCTCGAAGTAAGCAAACAATGTCACGACGATCGACTTCAGTAATCGCCATCGCATTGTTTCCGACGGTAACTCGATCAAAGCTCTTCTGATCTCCTCGTTAATTTTTTTTGTTCTCCCATGCATTATAGTGTAGCGGAAACAGCTAATGCACTCTTTCAGCATGATCACACTGGCCAACACACATTTTCTAAATGGGAGTCATCCTGCTTCGACAATCCCATCAAAATTCCACCAACTTCGGTCGACGAACAAAACACGCAAAAGCATCGAGCCAGACGCGAAAAGACACCGATCATCCTGCAATGCGCTTTGAATAATCCACAATCCGCTCGCTCTCCGCAACACCGGCTTCAAAAGTGGTGAGGCCAAAAATATTCCGCAGCCTCGCATAAACCACTTACCGGCTGAACTGCCACTTTACGGTATAGCCCGCGCACGTGCGACCCTTATGAATTTTGCGCGACCAAATAGAAATCGCGCCGCGAAGCAAGAAGCTCCTGCGCCAACCTGCCCAATACACATTCATGACCAGAGGAGTTGTTGGGTATGCACTTGCTCTGCCGTGCGCGCGCTATTATTTAACTGTTACCCGCTGCCACGGGCTTCCATGTGTGTTTGGGTGTGAGTGTCGGCGAAAGCGACGGCAGTCGTTTCTGTGGCTTTACTGCACTGCAGAGGCGCATTGTTTGCCCACACGTGCCTCTGGCTTCGGCGCGCTTTATCGGGCATGTTTAGCCGTTGCAAGCTCAGAAGGGAAGTGGCGAGCTTGCAAGCTTGCCGTTTCGCGGAGCGCAGTGCGCATTCTTGACCAAATGGCTGAAGGTACGAGTGACCCATTTTACCAGTCCAGTGGCATCAATTTCGACATTCTTGCAACCGTCAAATGTGAGCGAGTGAAGCGAGTGCGCGAATCACTTCGAGAGGATGAGCTTAATGGCAAAGGAGAAAAATCTCTGGGCTGGACGTTATGAGGACTCGCCGTTGTTCAAAGTCGTGGATGACAATAATTGTCTGGCTTCGAGGAGGTTACTAATCGCCCAAACAGCTCAGTTTTATTTCACTCTTACACGGGAATCGGGTTAAAGAAGAACTTGAGGGTTTTGACAGACTTTGGATCTATTCACCGGTAGAGAGGCTATACAATGCACTGGTCACTCTGACTTTGGAAGAACCAAATTCTAAGTCAAGAATGAGAGCCTTTGCCTGATGCAGCACAACGGCTGTTCGGATCTCGGGCATTTGATTTCTAGGCAGAAACATACCCGAAGAAGCCAGCGTCGGAGCGAATTCATGAGTAAAAAAGTTGAATATTGTAGACCGGGCATTAGCTATTGGATGGCAGAGTGAGGAAATCAAAATGTTGGTCTCCATGTAACAATAAATCGAAGAACCCCGGCTGCTCGAATCATTTCGTTTTTCCGAATGACTGAAGAAAGACGAAGACGGCTTTGGAAGACCCTTTGATCCGCTGGCGTCGTCGTAGAGGACGTCGCGGCTCTTTGGCGCCTTTCCACCCACACTCGCTACCCGATCGATCTTCCGGACTGCGATTTCTTTGGGATAGCCTTGTGGGAAGAGACTACACACACATTCGACGAGAGCCAACTTTGCTTCCCTAACTGCCCTTGCTTCACACACTTCGATCGCTGTCGTCTGTTCGCCCTTCCGAGCTCCCATCTACCCGTTCTTCGTATGTCAACTGACAAATGAAGCGAAAGCTCCGGTGCGAAATATTTGTGGAGATGATTGTCTCAACTGTCGCTCAAGAACACCCATCACTCGATCCAACTCCTCGCCAATTGGATGATAAGCCATTCATAGCCATTCTTCCGAAGATTTCCCTCACATATTAACTGAGCATGAAATTGATAGCTCCTCTTTTCTGTTACAGGTGAGTTGCAGTTGTGTTCAAAACTCTATCCACGCGGGAAGTAACATGAGTATCAATACAAGAATGATCTATTATGAAATTTTTTCCATCCAATGATACATAAGTTGTCTGTCTCACACCTCATTCGTTGACTGATATCGCACTTGAACAGCGGAGTTCTATTGATAAGGCGGACTTTCGGCAAGAATCAGAAGTAAATCTTTTTTTCATATGAGGTAACTAACATTCATTGGAGTCTAGCTGTTGTTGGGAGATGAAATAGAAGTAGCGATGATTAAGTAGCTCGAGTTAGCTTCAACATAGACATCCGGTATTTCAATTGAGTATCCAGATGCCACTGCTCGTAAGAATTACGACCGAACGAGATTGTTCCTGACCGTGACAGTATTGAGCCAATCTCTACCAATCATTTGTTGAATGATGAAAGATTGGCGTTGACATTGAATGCCGGATCAGTTCAGTCCAGTGATCCACAGAAAAATCACGAGTGCACAGCACACTTTTTTAATCCCAAATGAATGATTCTTCTGAGACATTAGTAACACTGGCCAACAATATATTGGGTCTGAAATGTTTTACTCAGAAGTGTATAAGTTGCTTATGTATCTTTGAATGTATAGGATTCGAATCTGATCCCAGTATTGCGCCTACCCGTCAGGGTTTTTTTGCGCGCAAAAAACGGATCCACGTGAAAACCAAAGAATTCACGTTTTTTGCCAATATTGCGAACTAATCGCTCTGGTGGCGGCTCTTTTTAGTGAGCCAGAAGCGTATCCAATCATCAGCCATTTCCAACGTTTTTGTCTTATAGAGGACGGTGGAAGTGGATTCAGAGGGTTAGGATTCATCCGAAACGAGTGACGCGCTGAGTTTTTGGTCATATCAAATCCCAAATACTCACAAAATATTCTAGAGACGTCTTTTTCGAGCTCACGAGGGCGCATTTTCTCCGTTCTCATACGCACATTGACGAGATGTTAGCTGCAGCAGCCCGAAACTAGACGGACCAAATACGCACGTATCATTCTAGGAACAGCGTTTAGAGTATATTATGGAATATGCTCAGGCCCACTCGTTAGAATGCATCTTTGATGTTCCCCAGTGTGACGTGCTTCTAAAGCTTTATAAATACCCTGCTCTTATTCAATCGCCACAAAATGGTACAGCCAGCGCTGAAAGTTTCTATCCAATTGCCTTCGAAATAGAACCATTGAAAAGCCCGAATAGATTCATTACCACATCAATGTGGACAGTGACGCACGCATTAGCTTCCGTATTATTTTTGACAATCGAACCCTTTACTTTTTGCGTGAGAAATAAACGCAAATGTTATGTAACGTAAATGCAAGTTACCAATTTATTGCTTCCAGTAGTTCCGAGAATGTAACGCAAACTCATGTTGCAGAGCCAATGTAACGCAAATTTTGGTAACAGTTTTACAACTCTTCGAAATTCCCAGAACGTGACGCACATTCACGTCACCATTTTATGACCGTCAATCATTCCGCGAACGTAACGTAGAAAACCATTACTTTTTTACGACTCATGCCCATGTAACCGCAAAGAACGTTACTCTCCATAAAACGCATTGGTATGTTACAATTCGGTTTATAAGTCAGGGCAAAACGAGCCCTGGTATCAGTCTGATTCACGGCACTGACGCGGACGCTCCCGTCAGTCGCACTCGTCACCCTCATCGCCGCTCCAGTGTCATCCCGGACGTGTCGGGATCAGTGTTATCCTCGGGACCCATCTTCCCGACGATTCGACTTCGCGAATACGCCCCAGACCGGTGTAATGGGTGATCGAGTTTATGTGGTGTTTGAGTACCGTGCTTCGGATTCCGAGTCGCAATTGCACCTAGAAAGTGGAAGAATCATTTATCGCCCTAGAAACTCGAATACCCCTCCAAAAGACTGCTCAACCTCTCAACTTTCGAGTGGAGTGTTTCCACACTCCCATTGACAGGGATCCCTCCCCGGATCGCTTTGTCGGGCACTGTCAACAGGACTGATACATCTTGATGATCTATCGAGGGTCAGTCGACACCACCAAAATGTAGATCTCCGTGAGTTCAGACATCGTATCATGGTAACAGTAGAAAAATTTTTCGAAAGTCCTAAAGACCCCCGACAACCCAGAATTCAAGATTCTATTCACTGTTAACGGGCTTGAGCTCACCTCAGAAAGTGCTTGAAACGGGCTTGGTTTGTGGTGTAATAATTGTATGTTTGTTTCGTCTATTTTTTGGCTATTGCAAATGATATTCCTCAAACATACATGCATGAAAATAGAGAGAGTGCGCCCCCGGGTGGGCTTGGAAAGGGTGTTTCTGGTCAATTCCGTGAATATTGGGAGATTCATCGCACAATCGGTCAGATTTTTCTTATAGCAACTCGGAAAATCAGATTGTCTTTTTTTTCAGGTTGACATTTGTTCCGAACGTGTCCCGTTGAAAATACTGTCATCGTGTTCTGCAGATCAAATTACGTAGGAAATATTAGTCTTGATACGCCCGTGATCCATTACAAGGATGAGCCACCAGATTTTTCGATTCGCGAAAAGCAAGAAAATTTTAAGATCGCTGTTTCCAGTGAAATCAGAGTTTTACAATTCAGAAGGAATCCTGGCGTGTAGATGCGAAACCTGGGTTGGATTTGGTTTCTACGTCAAAAAATACACAAGAGTATTATGTTCTCTTGGTGTGGACATCTCAAACCCGAAAATTTGTTTTTCAGTGTAATTGCTCCCATTTTCTAAAATGAATCACTCAGCACTGTGTGTTTCTTATGAGTTTGAAAAATGCTGATGAATGCGGTATCCATCCCAATGATCAATTGCTGTTAGCAGAGCTCACAATTCAATCAGTCAATCTTACCGGCTCGAGAATGGACAAATCAGTACAAGGAGTAGTTTCTCACTAACCAAGCCGCTCAGACGTCCCATTGCGCTCCTCATCGATTACAGAGCACTCGGATTGTCAGTCTCGCCTAGCCTCGCGTTAAAATGCAACAGCTCTCGAAGCTGCATCCACAGTGTATACAAGATCCTCGCACCAGCTTGCCAACGAGCGTCTCCGCCAATCCATGTTCCCGTGTACCCCAAAGTGCAATTAACTATACGGTTCTCAGACGTCTTGTACCCAGTCTCGCTCCCCAACGAAACAATCCATACTACCCTCGCCCTCCTTAGAATACTCTCCATCGGGGTTACGAAATCCGAATTTTATCCCAGACCCTCCTCCCCCTTTGAAGGAGAGCAAGATAATAGTCGTGCCACTGCTTGTTTTTCACGCTCGAAAAGAGTTGATTATATAGCTATTTGAATAAAAGCTGCAGTTGGCCCGGGGCAGCCTCCGACGGAGCTTCTTCCAACGACGAGCAGCGCAACGAATACGAAATCGTTGCCTTTCGGCCCCATTATTCTCTGATCCTGCCTCCCTCGCATTTTAGCTGGCAAACTCCAACTTGAGCCGCCTGTAATTTCATTTCGTTCGTTTTGCCCAATAGCAGCTCCAAAACAACGACAGCAGCTCGTTGAACTTTTATCGGAAATTTGTACAAGGTGACCGGGCAGATTCCTCCTTACCTGCTCTGCCTTGCCGGGTCTCTATAGCACATCCGAGCGTCTCCGGTGTCCAGCCCGTCCTCTTCCTATCTCTCCCTACTCTTGTTCTATTTTTATGTCTCGAGCAACATCGTATCCGACCGAGAAGAACCTGGCTCTGATTCTCACCTCGGGGCGTAGCGGAGGGCGGGGGGCGGGGGGGGGGGGAGTCTTCTCCGCAGCTTGTGTTTCCGCGGAGGATATGGAAATGGCCAAGGTAGTGACGGGGGGTCGCGGAGGCTCGAGGGATGCCGCTCGGTCCGTGCCTTTTGTTCGCGTCCGTCGGGAATAGGCAATGCATATTTTATGATCGCGCCTCCCCAAGTCCTGCTCGCGCTCTCTTTTTCTTCCACCCCCACTTTCGAGTATTTTCCCGACGCTTCGCATACTTGTGACTTGTGCGGAAAGTGGCGCTGAGGGAGGAGGTGGTGGCGAAGGTAGTTCCCTCAACGCAAGTGGAGATTTTGCATGGCAATTCGAGGAGTCTGGCAGTATGACGCGCAAGAGATGAAAATGGATCATGAAAACTAGTCTCCAGCAAGATTCGGGAGGATTTTCCAGATGTATCTTGCATATTTCCCGCGATCTTTCATTTTCCGCGGCTTCTACGGGGAGGATGAATTGATGGTTAGTGAACCTAATACATATCATCCTCTTCAGGGAATAGAAAACCAATTGATTTCAAAATGCAGAAAGAATGAGTAATCAAGGGGTAATCATGAGGTCAACGTGAGATTCAATATTCGTGAGTTTCAAGACTAAACAGTTGACTGTTCAAAATCTTCTTGCAGTCCCAAAAACCTTCCTCTAGTTTATCTACGTTCCATGATGGTTGAATCGCATCATTTGAAAGACTGTACCCAACTCAATGATGTAGATGTGATCTCAGATATCATCAATTTTCATGGACAGACGCGCAGTAGCGAACATTTTCAACGTAACAGATCTTAACATGTGTTTTGTCTCTCTCAATGAAAACAACGTGAAATCACAATTTGACTCCAAATCACACTACACCGCCTCCTTCTTACTTCTGCAGCATACGCAAGATTCCAGTTTCTTGAAATATTGGCTAGAAAGTGAAATGTATTCCCGGATACTCAGAACCATACTTCTTTCTGGCTATCAAGCCAATAGCAATTCCAAAACTAATGATGGTCAAGAGTATCCGAGAATACATTCCATCATCCAAATTCTTCGATCCGACTGGTGACCAAACCTTGTTTGACATCTCAACTAGCTAAATGCACCAAATATCATGGCACCTTGCCCTTCAAACTCAATATCTACGACCAAATGATGGGATACTCAAACCTGATCACATACCGATCAAATTCTGTAATTGAGGATGATTTGTGTTCCCCTTCCTCATCTATCTCGTATCCATGTACTCCGATTGTAGATGGTGAGCTGTGGATCTAGCATCCTCTAGAAATTCGATAGAGAATCATGATATGGAGAATCTTCAAAGTTTTTGCACTGAAATCAAAGCCTTCCAGCATCCTTTCTGGTTCTTTTTTTTTTATTGAAATCCTTTCTGGATGTGTGTACCACTTGTAAATTCATTTGCAGACTGACTGATCACTCATTAGTGCATCGTTCACAAGTCGAACTTTTTTTCATCGCAACTATAACACCTACAGCAATGATCTGCCATTGAGAAAGTTTGAGAGAGGAGATATTGATCGCAAAAATCCCTCAGCTCTAAAGACAGATTCGTAAAACTTCTTGAACTCTCATATAAAGTTCTGAAAGAAATGGTTGGGAAGTTTCCCCATTGCTCTGATTGATTCTTGTGAGCCGTTGTAAAACTGTCAACGTCTCCGAGATAGTCATGTGGAAAATTGAAAGGCTTACATGATACCAACTCAAATGCACTGACTTTGATGATCGGGAAAATATTAACCATGTATCGCGATCTGGGAAGCTAATCAAAAAATTACTCAATAATTATCCAATCACCATCTTGTCAAACATGATGGAATGGAAGCGAGAGTTTCGAGGATTATTCCAGTCGAGGATAAGATTCCTATTTCGAAATCCTCAACAAATTTGCCACCGAACAGGAGTTACTCTTAAATATTCGAAACTCTTTCATCACTACTCGAAATTTTCCATAGTAAAGTCCCCCAGCCCTGCAAGGCAGAGTTGCTTTCAGTCCAGAAGTACGAATGAATAATAGAGATCCTTTGAATGCAGGGGTCGCCAGTGCGGAACTAGAGTCCCGTGATTCCGAAACTGACGAGTTCACTATACCAGCCAAACGAGTCGGCGCTGGATGGGGAAAATGCCTGCATGCCCAATTTCACCGCGAGTAACTTTTTACTGACGCACTTTTCAGGCTCGAGGTGTGAGGCATGAATGGTGAATAGCCGGTGACTACGTTAAAACTTTCATTGCTAATTTCGTTTGCGGCTCTGTGCCTTGCCACGTATTTTAGCAGCGCAGCTTGCCCGCTGGCGGCTGAAGCAATTTTCTCGACTTTTCGTAATTTTTCATCGCAACTTTTCCCTTTTCCACGCTGCCTCTCTCCCTCTCTCTTTCTCTCTATATGAACCATATTTTTATTCATGGGTGTTCAATCTGTTCAGCGGTTTTGTGGCTGAGAATGGAAAGACCCGGAACGACTGCGGTTGCCTGGCGCAACTCAATTATGTGAGATTCTGAGTTCGAGCGTGGCTTTGGAGAATTGGATATATAAGCTCAATGAACTGATGTGGCATCTTTTTTGATATCTAATATTATCGATGAGAAATTAAACTTTTTAGAAGGATCTGATTCGAGGATATTCTAGTCGCTGAATCGTTTTCTCTAGCAAGCGTTCCTCCTCAAGCTGCTTGAATCGTTCAGAAGGATGCACTCCAGAATGGCCAACTTCATCCATCGAACTCTCAAGTAACACGGACTAAATTATTTATGCATGGAATTTCCGAAAATTGGCGGGCTGTATTAATGATCCGAAAATTGATGAACATGCTCCTCCTTATTGCACAAAATCTGGGCTTCGCACTCCACATACCCTTGGAACTGTGAACCCTTCTAAGTGATATTTGATTTCTATCAGAATTCACGCTCAATCGTAGTACATGAGCGTGATAGAGAAATGAGATGGATCGTTTTGGAATTTGAAACACTTTTTATGTCCATAAAATCAAATTTTCGACGGCCAAACTACCTTTCAACAGAAATTTCGTTGGATAGAAATTTTTTGAAAGGGGTCAATGAATTAATTGCAAGCCGTTCCGCGGAGGAGGATTTTGGACTAAATAACTGGATGCAGCCGCAGAGCTGCATGTTTCAGAAGTTGAATGAGAGGATGGGCCGTTTCATATCGTAAGCAGCTAGAAGCTTTATCGTGTTTTCCATTGTGCTGTTACGTTGAAGTTAGCAGTTGGCGTGATACATTAATTTAGCCCGGACGGAATCTTGTTGAGCTTTCAGGTCGTTATCACGTGCACCGTGATGAAGCATAAAAGTTCGGTCATATTCAAAATGTGCAGACTGCTCGAGGCGAATGCTCAGCTCAACTTAGACAATTATTTCAGATGTTTCGGGTGCAATTATCTCCTAATCGAGCACCCAATCGTTCAATCAGTGGGTTTTGAAACCAACGACTCGACTTCGAAAATGGCATTTGACTGTCTAAGCAATCGCTTCGAATTTCAGGGAGAAGGCTGATGGTTCATCTCTCCACACGTGTGAACAATCGAGAGCATCACTCGAAAAAGCTTGTGATTTGGAGAAAAATCTTCGAAACTTCTGTTAGAACTTGGAGTATTCACACGTTACCGCACAGAACTTGAAAAATCTAGTCCTTCACAAATTTTGTCAAAGAGTTTCATCCATAATGACATTTTCTCGAATCTCCCTCGCGCGTATCATGACACATCAATAATAGTAATCACTAGCAGAGGACCCCTAGAACCAAATATTTGGTTATTCGTTTGTTCTCGCTAGACTTCTGACCAAGTTACGAACCTCGCTTGTGCAGATGAAAATCACTATAAAAAGCTCAAGGGAATTACGACCATATCAGATTCTGTTCACCACTAAGTCAAGGGAATAACTGACAGTACCCGCTACTCCTGGTACAGACGTCCCTCGGTAACCGCGGGGGATACGTTCCGAAGTGGTACCGCGGTTACCACAACCGCGGTGACCAAAGCATTGGGTTCATGGGAAGAGGGGGGATTTGTTCCAACATCCGCGGATTCCTGTCTGGAATGGGGCATTGGCAGTAAAAAATTCAAATTTCAACTGATTGCAATTCATAAAGCCTCATTCTCTTGATCTCAAAACCATAGTAAAAGTATTATACAACATGAAAAAATTATTTCTCCTTATGAAAATCACTTATCCGTAATTGTTTCCTACTGTCACGAATATTCCTCTTCGTTGATTGATCAACTCCGTATTTGCGTACCACTCCTGCTTGCTCGCGTCTAATGCAAGTTGATTCAAAATTTTGAGTTTTCTTTCGAAATTCGGTAATATACTTGGTTCCTCAGTGGGCGAATCTTTGGGTGGCAATATTTGTTTCCCCCTTTCCAACATTTTTTTACTTAGACTCTCAAATTTTGTCATCCACGATCCATGCATGTATATAAGAGTTTTGGGAATTTTTGGTATGGGATTCAAACAAAAGATCATAAGTAGTAGAGAATATTGATCCTCCCGTCGACAACGTTTCTAAATTTTTGATTCTATCCGACTGCGATTTAGTATTTCGTAATATGGTGACCAAACAGGGACCAAGAAATGGCACGAATCGTTTGATGTTCTGAACTTTTTTGGAATAGATTGTGTTGGTGTGGAGAAAACCGCGGTTACCGAGACCCAAACCGCGGTTACCGAAATTCAAGTGTATTTGAAAGAACCACGGTTTAGCAAAACCGCGGTTAAGGAAACCGCGGTTACCAAGGGACGCCTGTACAAGGGGACCATGGATTTCATTTTTTAGGATTACTTCAAGATCGCGTGATTTCATATGTGAACCCCCGAACCGCTCGCATATCTGCCACTCCTTTTTTCACGATAAGCTACTCAAATAATGTACTAGTTCATATGGCTCATAGAACGCGAGACCAAGGTCATGTTTCAAGTGTCTGGCCACTGTAGCGATGTCTCGCGAGCTCACGAGCAGCCCATCTGCATAAATCTTCGAGTACGCAGAGCAGGAGTGGTCCACGGTATAGCTGCTGCATTATTCCCGCTCCAAGCCCATACTTTACGCCTCCGGCTTTCGTAGTGTCCTCGCAATCTCCTTTTTATGGCATCTCGAGGTGCGTTAATGCCAACTTCCGAGCTTCATACGCTCACGTCTACTCAGGCTACTACCGGCCTCGAGGAAAAAGCACGAGATGTATTGGAATGGGTTATGGCCCTGGATGGGCAGTATTCACCCTTACATTGGTACTATGCTCGATTTTCTCCGCAATAGTTTCTCATTCGATATTAAATCGTGTTCTCTGATGATACATGATCCACGACTATTCCTGTACTATTCTCATTCGTTCTGGATGGACTGGTGGGCCATTTAGGATATCCTCTACGTTATTCTCCAATCTTCATTGTCATCGCACTAAATATCCGAGAGAAATAGTACTATTCATGATTGTCCCGCTCAATTTATCCACCAGTTCTGTGAAATTTATTATCAGAATCGCAATTTATCAGTGCTCTTCTACTGCTGGTCCACTCCAGTCGACTCTTGAAGCTGTATTCAAGCTGAGCCAACTCCATGCCATCGGGATCTGCTAAATTCATTCGATGAATCACTAAAATACATCCGTGACTCTAAATTGAGAAGAACTATTGAAAAATCTCTGAGTTAAGAATAACAAGTCCAGGGATATCTGGTTGGATAGAGCTGACAAGAATTTCCTATCAACAAAGAATTATCAGGATTGGATGTGACAGATACACACAAAAAAACCCTTGAAGAATGGAGCTATTTATAATATTATCGTTGGTATGAGAATTTAATGAAAAAGAAAACTATGGGCACAGGGTGAAGATTTTCGATGACAATATTTAGGAAATTCTGATTGAAAGATACGTCGAGAAATTGCTGACCTCAAGAAGATTGCTCGAAAATCTAGCAAGATTTTCGAGCAATCTTTGAGATATCTTGTTCAGGTGTTAAAAGGAGACCATTTCCAAAGTTTCAACCAAGTCTGTGTTCTGGACCTGGAACACTCTCTTGGTTAGTCTGGTTATTTTTGAACCGCCCCCTTCATTTTTAGGTAGCTCTTCCCAACTCTGCGATTCCCAGATGGATCGTTTCGTCTCTTTCTCGCCGATATGCCCACTCGGATGAGTGTGGAAATTCTCAGAATAAAGTGAGGGATTTCCGAATTAATGTGTATGAAGCAGCGTTTTGTTTGCCTAACATGTGTTACCCACGTCATATGACCATATGTTATCATATGGGTGATCAAGCACGTATTCTGCCAACCCTTCAACTTAGCAAGAGTTGATCTCACCATTACCTGAAAATTTACTTTTTTGGAGCTGATCACGTAAAAAATGTGGCAAGGTACAGATGGGATTCAGATTCCCTCATGTCATCGGTCACATTATCATCGCTCATAAGCGTCACATCGAAACGCAACATTTCTAGAAGCCACTTACACGTGAATGTTATGCACAGCAGGTCGCAGTGATAGTACTCGCTCATTCGTCAGCCGCAACATCTTCGCCGAGTCATACGTGCCTCCCTCACGAGCCATTCTACCTCGTAAATGATGATAATATATTCAAAGTTATCGTTTGGCCAAAGTTTCCGCGCCAGCATAGAGACTAACATCCACGAGTTGTAGGTAGTTGGAAGTCGTACAGGTGAGCACGCAGCCGAACGCAAACTACTCTCATTAGGCACAAGGGGAGGGCGAGGGGACGATTACAATGGATGCGAAGCGGCAATCACACGTGCCGTCGGAGTTTCACTGGTAGCTTGTTTGCCAGCCGGTTGATTCTGAATTACGAGAGAGGGCTTTTACGAGCTCTCGCGCGAATCTTGTCTGGATTTTCTCCGCGCTTTTGATATTTTTAGCGACCACCGTGACACATGTGTGAGGTATACCAAAGCGAATCGGGAGTGTGGGTCAAAAGTTGCGTAAGAGAGTTTCGTATACTTGCGAAAAATTAATTGAGCATCAGGAGGATGCTGGGCTGTGCTGTGCTGGTCAGTGAATTTATGCAGACTAATAATATAGCGGTTTCGTAGCGCTTGGAGGGTTTTTGGTTCACCGATATCGGGTTACTCATTTTGTTGATTACCTCTGGTGTTTTTCATCCACTCGGAGTGGATATTTTGAGAATGAGACCGTGTTTGTGACACAACTCGGACGAGTCACTTGTAATTTCGAAGAAAAAACTCTTGCGTGAAATCGTTTTGCGATCTATTTGTGAAGGTCAAATGTGAATCGAAAAAACATTCATTGTGATGAGAACTCATTTTGTAAATCCTCGGCGCTACAGTCGAGTGAATCAGCGAGATGTTGTGAGCCTTCGATTGATGATGGCAAGGTCGAACACTTCTCAAGAGGCTTGCACCGGTTGCTCTAATCCGCGCTCCGCTCTTGCCACCACCAGCACTCGAGATTAGCGACCGCTTGGGAGAGTTGCCTGTCGAACGCTTCATCAGCCACGAGGCGAGGCTCGAGCTTAAGTGCCTTAATTGTAAGTGGTGATCACCGAAGAGAGGCGCCAAGTGCGGGCACGCCAATCGAGAGAGTCCAAAGTTCAAGAGAGATGTCTCGTGACTGGAAGCTATTTATAAGTAGGCTCCATCGATAATCGATTCATCGATCTCGTAGATTTCTTGCATATAAGTCGACGCTCACATTCTGCTAAGTAGAGGCAATGTTATTGAAACTCGAGTCTCTGTGATTCCTGGTGAATTTCCCCTCGTTTGAATAATATGGTTCGACGAGGGACACCTAAGTTATTGCAGAGCGACAACAAATGAGTAGAATTTTCGAAAACATTATTTTGGATCAAGACAATAAACAACATTCATGAGTGGGAACTAGTTCGGTATCTAGATCTGGTGCTGTTCTAACATGAGAACATTTGAATAAATGACCCATGCCAAGTTAACCAATTAGACCAGTCCGTCAAAGTACGTAGATCGGAGATTGGAACTCTGTAAGAAGGCATTCACAGAGTCGGGTGAGAATCATACTGAATAACAACAAACCTCCTAACCTGTAATGTTAGTTATCAGACGATTAGTCTGGTTTCAATACTTCCTTCCTACAGGGGTCCATCATACGCCAGAATAATCAACTGAATGATTCCCTCATCACCCTGCATTAGTTGAATTATTGTCATTCAAATAAAGCTTGCATTGAACCAAAACGCTTTCCTGTGAATATCCTACTGTGTGGAAGGCTCATTACAGTCCATCGATTAATCGAAAATCAACAGTATAAGTATGGACATTTTGAAGCACTCTACATCGTCATAACTTCCTACGAGTTTATACCTTGAGTGAGACTTGGAGGAAGTATAGAATGTAATCTCCTCCCGCTGAATCAATTCAATATCTGAGACCTTCAGTGAAAGACTCATTCCACCTCTTTCACTCCGATGGAATGACGAGGAATAACCAACTCTGAGCAAATCGCTGATCTGAAAAAAATGAAATTTTCCGAGTATCAAACTGAAAATTGAAGTTATACTCTTCACAGCGCACGAGTGACTCTTCGATTATCCACTTCGACGATCGGGCGTTTAGGAATTCACTCCTCTCAAGAAATACATTCGAATAGCAAGGCTCGGTATGGGACAGCCAAGAGCGACTAAAGTGCGAAGTGTTGTCTCGGATCATGCATGATTCCACGGAAAAACCATGGGTCGGAAACTCAGAGTCTCAAAACATCATTTGAGCTGGTGTAATGAGGACAGTCGGATGCAGCACACACACGGGATCGCAGTGGAAGAAAGACGCACAGAGCAAGCGCGAGCTCGTGTCGGCCTCGTTACGAAACAAACAAAGCAGAGCGACGCGACCGAGCGACGTCGACGCAGGCTACGAGATATTCTCTCCGGCCGCGAAATCATTTCGTTGCGCGACTGCCATGAATCCCGGGAAAAAAGGTTTGCTCAACTCGTATCTCTCTCACAAACTTCCGAAAGAAAGCGTCGTTGCATAGCGCCTACTCTTCTCTCTCCCTCGGTTGCGTAATTTTGTCGCATTTTAAGCGCATCTTTTGCGCCGCGAGTTATTCATATGAATCTGTCCTCTCCTCTCGTACTCGCACAGTATTCCGAGCGCTCAACTTGGTCGTGACGCCGAGTCTGCAACGTTGCTGTAGCGCCTCGCAGAATTTACGATCTCGCACGCCAAAAGCATACGCACACGTAAACGGGCATGCCCACCCATACAAATATCTCTACGTAGTACGGGATGAGCGCGGGTTATTTGAATTCCCGTGGAAATTTCGCCACGGGTTGTAACGAGCGACGGCGTCATCCAGAGCGGAGGTGAAGCAGGAAGAAAGCCGTTGGGCTGGATCTGTGTGCAGCTCTGGAGGAATGCCCGTTTTTGCACGAGGGATGCCGTCGATTTGCGAGCGCTCTAGCCCGCATAGCCGGGTGCTTTGCAGCTGGAGCGCGTCGCACTGAGGCTATTTCGGTCTTCTAGTGGCGTCTCTCGTTGAACATCGGTGTAGCGCCACCGCCGCCCACGCCACAAGTGCACCGGCGCCTCGATTTGAGAGCTTGCGAGCTTGAAAGCCCGCTCGGGCTGATTGCGATCCGATTTGGTTGAAGACTGTGTTTGCACTGTCTTGGTGTTGCCGTGTGGGCAGCTTCCGGTATCGGTGGAAGTCATTGAAAAACGATTATGAGTAACCCTTGTATCGGATGGGAGAGATTTCTTCAAGCGAGTAGGAGTTTGTAATCGACGATTGGGCATCGGCAACGGACTGGAGCTAGATGAGCTTGCGCCAAATCAAAACATTGGTGGATGTCGAGCTCCCCAGTGTGAGTGAGACTGTGCCCCTCTCGTGTAAGTCTGTCTATATCGTGTGGAGAGGAAGGAATAGGTCATGAATTAAATAGTCACGAGCAACAGCGGATCGATCTTCCTGTGACTAGAAATTTCCGCAATTCTTCACGTTCGTTCGCGGTTCCGTGGTCCTCAAGGCCGTGGGCCCGGATCTCGGGATCACCAGCGCCTAGATTGATAAAGACAGAAAATACTTCTATATGCACAGAATTCTTCGATAAAAATTACGGGCACAGTTAGGGTAATCGTGGGACGTCTGACATTTCAGCCTACTTATTGCGGAAGAGTGTCGAGGCAAATTACCTATACTGTCTGGTAAATATCATTATAAGTGAAAAATTGTATCGAATTCGGTGAAAAATTACGGTAAATTTGGGTAGATTTCGCGGGTACTCGTAGGGTAATTCTTACCGTATCAGTATAAACAGCTGGATGTACCTTCGCCAGCCGCGAGCTCGCCGAGCTTGACATCTCACTTAACCTCACAAAAATTTCGGTATAGATGTACATCATTTGACTCGTTCTGATGAAGATGCCTGGATTTTGATTCGATGTCGAAGCATACAAACTGATAAAACCATTTGAAACTTGCTGAATCATCTTTATCCTTACTTGTGGTGATTTCAATATTGAACAGAGCAACATCACAAGTGGCATGGGAGTAACCACTTCCTTGGCGCAGGGAAAAATTACCCTACATGCCTGTAAAAATTGGGGCTCCTAGGTGATGCGTCCCATAATTGCGGGTATGTAGGGTTATTTTTCGTGTACCAGTCTCCTAATTTTTATCAAAAAATGCTCTGTGTGTATGCTTGATCTTCACGAGTAACCTTTCATTGAGCAATGTACCAACATCTCGGCTCTCATGTATAGCCTTCTTCAGGGGTTTCTTTTTTCACAACATCGAAATTTTATGGATCTTATCTCCACACAATTTTGATGTTGTGGAGAAAAAATTCCCTGGGGAAGGCTATGAATAGATGACCGAAACTTTGGTAAATTGCCCAATAAAAGGTTGCTCGTGAAGATCAAGCATAGGAGTTTCGTCTTCATCATTCACCAACGAGCAGAAAAAACCGATAACGCGTAGACTCCCTGGAACTCCAAGTCGCTGAACGTCCTGACGTGAGTGACCAAAATCAAGAATCGACCAGCAGACACCCGATGTAACAGGACGGCGGTAATGCGGTGATGGATGACATTTTATTGAAAACCTGACGCATCCGAGGAGATGGTTACACATACGGTCTATTCCCCATTCCGGATTCTCCGATACGTCAAGGATCACTGCACCATGGCCCCATTCATCAGATTCAAATAATCACATTTTCGCGCTCGCATCCATCCACAGAGTCTCGAGTGTGCTCAACGCAATGATGGAATTTGCCGTGGGGGTTTATTGTGGGGGTCGATCTGTGCTGAATCAAAGGACCTGCTCATTGTACGTCTTGAATGATAATTATGATCAAATTTTGTACTCGCACGCGAGGTGCCCCAGCTACACCGGGAGTCATGTATACACGTTTACTCACCGTAATATGGGCGAGTGCGCCTCCCTTATTCGGCCATATTACTGTTTATTCAGAGTAAGTCCGCTCCGTTCACTACAAATGCGTACTGTACCATCTGTGTTCATATGCTTTTGAGCTTCGCATACTCGCAAACACGCGCAAATTTACATATTTGATTGCACCACAAGAACGGTAGACTATACTTATTTGACCAAAAACACGCCGTGTGCATTCAGGAACGCTCGAGATCTGAACATACAATTCTGGCTCTCAGTTAGAGTTCAAATAATCTCGTCCATGGTAATTTAGGGGTCTCGAAAATCATGCTGTGGAATTTTGTCCAGGTCACCTTATTCTTTTCACTAAATTATCGACGTTGGACAACTCGAATACTACCGTGCTCCCTTCAATCACACTGGCTTGCATCAAAAATCGATTCCCAACGAAACGACTCTGTTCTGACGCAGTTATTTCCTGCTGAATCTGCACTTGTCAAAATTGCTCTATCGTATCACATTCTTGAGATATCCAGCATCAAAGTCATGAAAACGCGAGTTTGGCTGTTATTGAGTACGTTTATCTAAGAGGACGGATATTCATCAGGGCAATGGGAGTACCTCCCCTTGTTGAAGGAGAGATGTTCGAAATAAGACTAACTGTGTGAGAATTGGACATATATAGAAGCCGCCGTGGCCTCGTGGATAAGGTACTTGCCTTCGACGCAGGAGGCTGGGGCTCGAATTTCGGACGTCACCAATGTGGATTTTCCATAAGTGCATTCCGGTGTCTTCGATGGTTCGGAACCCACCGTAAACTGTAGGTCTGCGAAATAACCTCAAAAAGAAGAGAATTGGACATATAGCTGCCACGACACATTGCTACAAAAGAAACAGTGAAGCCCAAAGAAACGCTTCGTACCTTCAGCATAAAGTTTCTCTCTCGACTACCCTATGTTGAAAGCACGATAGCTTCTTTGGGCCCCGTTGTTATCAACAGATCAATGTATCTCAGAAAGCATCCCTGATTGATCCGTCCCAGCTCATTTCAAAAATCTCATCAACATTAAGAAAAAAGATCTTTGAGGATTTTGATCTTCACTCCTCCTTTCGAATGAACATTCGTTGGAAAATGACCAAATTCGCATTTTCTACGACTTTGATACATAGATATCTGAGGAATCGTGACGTGGTGGTTCGATTCTGGGAACAGATATGGATTCAGCGAGATAAAGTACATTGGAAATCTCTCTCGCCACCGGAAATAGCCAAAATGAATGGAGATCTGCAAGGAAGTGTTGTCAGAGTAAACAATTTTGATAGGGGCTGACTCATTGGGCCGGATGAGGTGAAGGAGTCAATCATCAAGACTGGCTCGTGATTTTGACTCTGATGGGACGCACAGATAACTGATCAAATCTTCACTCAATGGCACAACTCGGTTGACGAATCGATTCGAACTTTGTACTTATTTTAATCTGATCAAAATAATCGATGATTATTTTCGAATAAGACATTCATATCGATCGCACTGTAATAGTTCAGAAGTCATATGTCCAGCAACTATAGCTAAGATTGTACAAGTTACTGTATTCAATATCAAACCCTCATCTCATCAAGCTCACAGACATTCGTCAATGGACACGGTGCGCTTCTGAGGAGGATGAGTATTTCAAAATTGTCAAAAGAAACTGGAAAGTGTATGGTTTTCTACGAAACTTCATGAGCAGAACCTGATTTTGAGCGAAATCAGATCAGCTCCTTTTTTTGAGTAGTTGTCAAATTGATCATTCCCCATGTATTGCTTATGGAGAAATTTGGTGACTTGCCGGGTTTTTCGCATCTTTGAGGTTTTCCCGCGATTACTTAGAAAAGGTAGGTCATAGCAAAAAATGTCAAGAATAGTTTTTTATAGATTTTTTGAAGACCTACGAGATGATGTGGGTAGATAAATCATGAAATTCGAGGGGATTGACATATTATTAGTAAGAGCTCAAGTTTCTCACGAAAAACCTCGCGCTTTCTGCTAATTATCTACTATTTCCTGCAACAACATGGGAAAAGCCTAAGTTTCTCGATTGACCTCATTACGTCTACTTGTTGTTTTTCAAAAAAATTTTAAAAAACTATTCACAGCATTTTGTACTATGACCCACCTTTTCTGAGTAATTGCGAAAAAGCCTCAGAGATGCAAAAAAACGTTAAGTCGCTAAATTTCTCCATAAGCAACACATGGGGAATGATCAATTTGACAAGTACTCAAAAGAAGGAGCTGATCCGATTTCGCTCAAAATCAGGTTCTGCTCATGAAGTTTCGTAAAAAAACATCCACTCTCCAGTTTCTTTCGACAATTTTGAAAAACTCATCCTCTTCAGAAGCGCACCGTGTGGAATAAATCAGATCCCAAAAAGCAGTTCATCTGCAAGCTCTGCTAGACTTTTTGGATTATAACGAATCCTCACGCGGATTGATCGCTGTGCAGGTGGGAAGGAACCTTGCTCGGGGGTCATCAGTCGCAGAGCACTCAGCTCTCGCAGCTCAAGACCCGCTTGACACGTACGTCGAGAAAACGAGACATCTTGGGCCACACATCGCGAGTCTTGGTCTCCCTGCAAGAGCCAGCAAATCGTGACTACGCGGAAGCGCACTCGAGCACGCCCCGGGTTCCGTTTCTATTCGTTTCATGCTCATTCTATCGATCGATCTCGATTAAATACTTCCGATTTGCACGCGTTGGCATACATAGATGAGCCAATCAGTCGTATCACAACAGAGTACATTCAGCATGTGTCTGTCGAATCATTTCTGATGGCTCTCTGGAAACGTGCCCTCCTTGCGAGGCTCTTCGCGTACTGCTCTCCTTCAGCTTGTGCAACATTCACCCTGTAAAACTCATCCATGGGATTTGATGAAAAATGAAGTCAAATCATCTAAATAAACGCTAGTATCTTGATCCCATCGCATGCTCAAACGTCGCTCTCCTGACACATGTCTGATCAAACGCACGAGGTCACCCGATCCCGCATCAGTCACCAAGCCACAGCACTCAAACTCGATAATCGCGAGAGCATCTGCCGAGCTTGCTAGCCACAGAACTCATTCTCTAATTCGACGCACGCATGGCCTGGCATGTCCCACAACTCGCGTGCCACCCGGCAAAATACCTACAGCGATGCTGCTCCACGATAAGCCAGACTCGCGCGCGCACACAGGAGTTTACCTGCGGGTCGAAAGAAATCTCCGGGTTTCGCGTCGCTCACACGCCGCGAGGCTATTTGTTATTGCGTTCGCTCTTTCGCGCCCGACACCGCCTCTGCGACTCCATTAATCAAGCGTGCGCCTCGACTCCGCCCCTTCACTAAGCTCGCTTTTGGCATTTTTCACCTGTCCCGACGTCTCACCTATGTTCTGTCGTATGCCCATGCGTGTGCGCTCAAAAACATGCGAATCCAATGAGCTCGAGTCGCAAGCTCGAAGCTCGACTTGCACATACCTGAGCTGTACGAGTGACTCGCGTCCCTTCGCCGGATCGCGACTGGCCGTTTTCTCTCCCCGCATCTTTTATGAGCTGGAGTGTGCACGAGTGAGGTTAGGGTGGCAAAAGAGAAAAAGGGGGACAGGGGTGAGTAGAGGACTGTTGTTTCATGCGGGTGATTGATGAAGTTGGTATGCGCGGGTAAGTGAGTAAGAGTAATGATATTGGACTGAGCGGTTTGCATTATTTGCGGCCGCGCAAAAACCATATGTGTGAGTAAGTAGAGTAAGCCCACGTTTGGTCAGACGGCGGAGCCGAGCGCTGTTCACGAGGTCTTTGCTTGGATTTGCTTTGCGCGGGCTAGCGCTATTTGTCCGGTGCTGTATGATGCTATGGTGGAGCTGACGGCTCGTGTAGATAGCAGATGTTGATGTAGATGCAAAGCCGCGTCGTTTTCCGGATCAAGATTGGCATCTCGACGATGTAACTGATGGTTCTCGCTAAGCAAACCCTATACTCGATTGATATTGGCTCTGCAAAACAATACATCCCGTACTCCATTTTCAGAGGTATCGATCGAGATTCCTTCACTGCTTCAAACTCGCTCAGAAAAATTGAGAAAAAAGAGCATATTGTCCACTCTTCCCACGTTCGAGAACAAATTGCAACCTTTACTCGAACAATGCAGTCGACGACGCTCAACAGCACTCTCCACGATACATTCTTCAACTGCTCACACAACGATGACAATCTCATAATATTGAAGCCCGGGGCACATCTATTTGAGAAAAATTGAGTCTTTGATTCAGTAATTGACGATCGACTGTGTTTGATAGATAACTGATGCGTTACGTCACGCTGGTTTGTGGGGGATCATTCGAAAGTGATGAAACCATGACAAGATCAAAACTGTTCTCTGTTGGCCCACAAATCTCTGCATCGATGATCTCGGTGATTGAGTCAGTTGTGACCCAGAGTGGTGAGATTTTATTTTATCGAACGTCAAGAATAGATGGAGTAACCGCTCAATTTGAAAGTTCGCATTCTGTGATTGTTCCAAGACTTTATCATTTCTGTGTAAGATTATACCGGGTCAGGAAATTGCAGTCGAGATAGCTCGAACATTACTCTTTACGCGACTTCACTTAGTGAGCCGTCAATTACTACATAAAATCTGACTCGGCAAAAAGACACGTCAGTGACCGGCTGTCAAGATCTTCATCTATTCCTCCTCCCACTCAAGCGCCATAATTTGCATCTCGCATGCATTATTGACAAGCGGTGCATCGCTGAGTGCGCAATCCATGCGTCGAGAAGCGGCTGTCAGCCGTGGAAAAATGAAGCAGGCCTCGCGCTGGCCGAGCAAAAACGCAAACACGATCGTAAAATGCATTTTCACCACAACCACAGTGACACACTGACACAACCCCCCTCCCTCTCCACAAAGCCCCGAGTGATGGTGACCCCGATATGAGCCGACAGGACGGCGCACAGAGCTCGATGTTCCTTCACTTCCTTTTTTCCCTCCGGAGCATTTTAGCATTTTTCGCAGCCCACAGCTCTCGTCACCGTCTACACCGAGCCGGGAGCTTCCGCAATAACGCCACCAGAATCGCTCGGCTCTAGATATATACAAGCGATGCGGTATAGAGCAATCCCGAGATCGATCGTCTTTTCTCGATCGCCGCGTTAGAGAGGAAGGGGGGGGGGAGTAGTTTGATGCAGCGGTTGCCTCTGCGGCCCGTCGAACAAATTATACCAGTCCCAAGCTTGCACCTGAGAGTGACAGCCGGGACGGAGCTTGCGAGCTCGAGACTCGGTGAGAGTAGTACTGCCACGGCGTGATTGCGTTGGTGGAGGAGAAAAAACCACGACGCGCCAACTGCTTTGCCGGCTTCACCCTTGGCGATGCTCCTTTTTTCGAAGCTGACTGTGGTTCCTTCACCTTTGCAAGTGGTGCTGAAGTGGAATTCTGCATCTCGAAGATGTGAGGGACTTTGCTTCCTTGGAGTCACTTGATTGCATGTCAATATCTTCGAGGAAGGATTGATGCTCGGGGGACTGAATTGATTCCTCAAATTGGGCTCCGTCACGATGGCTTTTGGAGTGAAATATGAATTTACGGAAATATAAAAATATTTCCGATTTTCATATGGAGTCCGCGGTACGGGGGGGGGGAATTATTTCGATATCTTGGTGAATAAAGGCACGATTCGCGCTCTTGAAAACTTCTCCAATCCACGAATCGGTCTACTCTTTTCGTGGTGGGCACGTTGAACAGCCCAGTAATCATAGAATTCTAACTCTTGCGAATCAAACGCTGTTGGGAGAACTGAAATGTCATGGTCACATTAGTTTTGCGTTGAGGAATAACGAGTTGTCGCAGCATGGGACCAATTGTTTCAGAAACCGCATGCATTGCAAACCCATGTGGCTGTTGGTGACTGGTCCAAAGTTAGAATATCGACGCTCAACGCATTTACACTCGAGAGTTTTCATGGAAAGATGAAATCTGTGAGCGACCACGGCCAGATTAATTTCAACGTGGATATAGTCCACTTTCAACGAGATATAGAATGGTTCGAAAAATATTCAAATCTCGAAAATTCCTTACTACCCAAGTGATCCATGATTCCAAAACTACCGATGAAATCATCTTCATGCCCATAGGGAAAGTTTTATACGAATGATTTCATGGTCCACTGAGGAGTACAAATTGTTCGACCTAGCATTAAAAAAATGAGCTCCCATCACCTGGAACTCATGACTAGCAAACATTTCATCCATTCAAGATGGTACCAGAATATCATCAAAAGACAACGAACAAAATTCATTGGGCATTTTGAATATGGGTCAGTTGTGTTGTCATCAACCTTCTTATGAATTCATCCCAATCATAGAAATAAGCAACTGAGTGTGATATTTCGCTACTATTTGTTTAGTCCTTGCAACTGACATTAACGAGCCCAATTGAAAAATAATCACAAGCAGGTTGGAGTGAAATCGTATAGCTCAAAGGAAACCGGCAATCCCACGGCAGTAAGCTGATTGCGTACAATTGCGGCGATTCAATCTCAATCCGCTCGCATTCAAGCTAGATTTCCTCTCGCAATTCAACAAATCCCAACGATTTGGTTCGAAAGAATCATATCACAATGTCCATTACCTCAGCCTCAAACTTTCGAGCCTCTCATGTGCCAAATCAAACAAAATTTCTCACTCTCTCACCAAATGAAGCTCCCTCTATTCCGAATACCACTCTCCTAAGTCCTGCTCCAGCACATCTCTATCGCCAGCACTCCAGTCTCACCTCTCGTCTGGCGCCATCCGCATTTTGGCCCTCTTTAAATTCTCGTCGCACCACTAGCCTCGGGACACCAAAGGGCCACCCCCGTCCTATCCGTCCGTGACTCTGCAAGCTCCCCCGGGCTGAATTTGCATTTGAATTTTGGCTTCGGATCCGTCAAGCTCTAGAGACGGTCAAAGCTGGCGCTAATCGTTAAATGGCGTTTCGAGCGAGCTGTCTCTGCCTCTTTCTAGGGTTGCATGCCAGCCAGCTATACCGAGCTCACGGTGTGCGAGAAAACCGCAGTAGCAGCGTCGGACTCATCTGGCCGATAAGGTGGACCTCGGGATCCGTGAAAAAAACTCCTCCGCTCTTTCATTTCATTTGCGACTGGATTTTCACGCTCTCTTGAGCTCTCGAGTAATTACACGGTGAACTCGGTGAGCGAAAGTGTGGCTCTGCTATTACGTATACGTATCCCACCGGTGGAGGGCTGGCTATTTCGCTGTTTGCGGATGCGCCCGGGCCTCGGCTCGGCTCACTGATGCATCGCGCCCGAAAAGCACCGAACCTGGTTATTTGATTTTTCTGCTCGTTTTTGGTGTGAAGCAGGCGGGGCGGGGGATGGCGTGATAATGGGAAAGCGAGACGGGCGTTCTACAGCGGTTCTGCTGAAAATCAATATCCTATCCGGTGGTCAGCTTGCATTGGATAGTGCCTCTCTTCACCCCGATGGGAGCGTCGTAAATTCTATCCCGAATTCGTCCGTTGATCGGTAGAATTTTTCGTGGGTGCAATTTCAACACGTATATTGGAGGGAAAATTCAAAGTGGATGTAATAAAATTGAGCTGCGGCTCGTGATTTTATTATTGGAAGCTTGTGTTACGTGGAGTGCGGCCCATTCAACATCAATTTTGGCATCGAATTTATCATTCAAATTGGTTTCTCGCATGGAATACAATGTTCTGTAACAGTGTTGAGCAACAGACCCTCAGCGATAAACTTCTCATTCGTTGATTTCTAAATACCATCATCCAAAATATAGAGGCAATTTGCGTGTAACGAACAGAATTGGGCTTCTACACCCCGCCATTTCCTGATAACTCTCTCATATGTTTACATTTTTTGTTGTTCTTTCATCTCCAGATTTCAACAGTAATACTCCTGTATTTTGGATAGATTTTTCTATTTTCCTCTTTCAATTTTAAGGTGCAGATCTTACGCGAATTGGTCAGATGTCAATCCTGGATCTCTTAGATTAACCCCTGTTTCCAGAATAAAATAGATCCACTGGGATTCGATCACAAATAAGTACCGCCAGCAACGATGGAGAACTTGAGATCGTTCGACAGAATCCACATGTAAAAATTGATGATTAATGATATCGAATAGCTCATTTCTATCGCCCGGCACATGCAATATCCCTCGTTCCTGGAGCTTCCTCATCCAGAATGACTTTGCGATTCACTGGAGGTCTCTACAAGAGAATCACTTCCCCAGCCCCGATGAATCCCTCACTGAAGCAAAAAATGTTGCCGTGGGTAACTCACGACGCGGAATCTCCCAAAACGTACGGATCACGCCCTTACAGAACCCGTGAGAAAGAAGTCTCCTCTTCTCACTATTCGCGTGTCCCAAATACTCTCCGGAACATTCGACACAGAGGAAGAGTGAAATTTGAGAGTGGCACATCCCAGTGCAATGCAGTGCGAGCATATGCTTTGGTATGGAGTGGGTTCGTAGACGAAAAAGAAAGTAACATTTGTATGTCTGCTTTGATGTTTCAGTGCGAGAAGTCACGTTATCCGAGCTAAGAGACTCAGTGGCGAGGTACCGGGACAGGGTTAAGCTCGTGTGTCGAACGAGAGGCTCGCCGCCTCCGAGAGTGCACTGGCTTAAAGACGGAGTGGCCCTGCAACCGCGGAGAGGGCTTCGCATCCAGCACAAACGGTGAGTCTTGCCTTTGAGCTTTTGTGCCTACTTGGCTCTTTCTTCTTCTATCTATCTAGATCTGTCCATGTACGAGTCAGCGGAGCTCTGTGTTTGGGGGTGTGGACGAGCGACGCCTCGGGCCGCCACTTTGCTTCCAAGACGTCAGTCTTTCCGGGCGTCGCTCGAGCCTCTTCTTGCTGGATATAGTGGCAAAGTCGACTACGACGGCTCCGTTTGTATTTGCCCACTCGGATGTGTGTCTCTGAAAGTCTAGTGTGGGCTCACTGGGCTCATCCTCCTCGAGAAGTACGGCTTTCGGCGCGAAACGTTTGTATGGTTTGTATGTCGGGACGAGTTTGCTCGCTTGTCCGGGTCTTGATTTTTCCTTCCCGATATTGTGAGTGCATCGGTTGAAGTGGTGGCTCATCATTCGGGTCGATCTTTCGAGGTGATACGTGACTCACCATTCCTCGAAAGTCAGATGTCGACCATCTAAAGTGGAAAGTCGGTGGTTGTCATTAATTATGCACATTTTCAAGATCACAGAGTTGTTAGTAGATGACATGATCGAATGATGCATGAGGGAATTGTTACTCGACTAGAGAATCTCATACCATTGCTAATTCTCCCTCAAATGTGGTAGCTGAATCAATTCCATCATAGCTAAATCACAATCATGTAGAAGAAAATCACTTCTACTCTATTTCATGCCATCAAGACCGGAAAGCCTTTCCGTGGATGTCTAAGACTCATTTATTCAGACCTGAATTCATATTTACTCACAAGGAGAGTCCAAGAGGTTCGGGAGCTGGATCTGGCTGAAACTCCGGGAATCTTCTCTTTTTGGCATTAAATTATGATACCCAAAGCCGCAGAGTCTAGCGTTTCCGAACTACAGGCTACAGCCCATGCATTACAGTATATCTATATATGTGGGAAAATGGTATATATGGATATACTGTAATGCATGGGTTGTGGCCTGTAGTTCGGAAACGCTTAAGCGTTAGACTCTGCGGCTTTGGGTATCCTAATTTGGTGCCAAAAGGAGAAGATTCCCAGAGTTTCAGCCAGAACCAGCTCCCGAACCTCTTGGACTCTCCTTGTCAGAGGATCAATTTCTATTGTGGCAGCAGAGCACTTCATCTGTTCCGATGCTAAATCAGATCAAATGATATCACATCAAATTTGAGTGAGATTCAACTGATTTGAGCGTGAACTTGAACAAATAGTTGGGAAACTTGACAAAAATAACAACTGCTGGGACATTGAAAGTCCCAGTGAATCTTCCATTATACCAAATGAATGGTGCCCAGGCGGACTCACCGTAACCTTTGGAGTCAGAAATTTTCGAATATCCAGACAGACATGCTGGAAAGTCAAAATTCACACCAGTTCCAGTTTTCAGTCGTTTTCACGTCGATATAGATCCCAATCACGAATTCAGCAGTCTCATAGTTGAAATTTTCCATTTAGCTTGAACACCCATGATTCTTAGAGTGGATTTTCCGAACGAGACAAAGATTTGAACTATTTTCTTCTCCGAATATCAATTTCGGTAGACTCAAACCAGTCAAAGTCGGCGATGAGATCGACTATTGTTTCAAGACTCGTCAGCACAGTCTTTGAATATTTGCTCCATAACTAGCTCTATGAACACTCAAAAAGTAGCAAGGGGCGAAGTGCTCTAATGTAGACCCGAGCGACGGCAAAGCGCGAAATTTGTCACGATGAGTTTGCTCCGTCGAGAAATTAATTTCGCTGCACAGTCTACGATCTTGGAGCGATGCTCCATCCGAGCGGTAATGCAGCACTATCAACTCAAGCGGAACTATGTACAATGACTTTCGTTTTATTACTTCTCTACAGTCAATTCGAGCGAATAAAGCGCGCGGCATGATGAATGAGTTGCGTGTGGCAGGCTTCAACGGGACAAAGGAAATCACGTATGCTCGGCTGATCAAACGGTGACTCGTACCATTGCAAAGCTCCGCGGGTAATACTGTGCGCGAGCAGACAAGTGTTTCAATATTCATTCGACGCGTGTTATTGACAACACCTCTCGATGCTGTCGTTCTTCAGCGATATGTTTTCACGGTTCACTGGGTAATTTCGGTACTTGATTACACTGAACTTTTCCAGGACCCAGTCTCCACAAAACTTCACCGCAATTTTTCCGAGATTTCTTTGGAGTTCCGGATGAAATTTCGATACAATCATTTCTGTCTCATTGATATCCAAATGGAATTTTGTCGATAAACATTTCTCAAGGTTCGTATGGGAGTTGTGAAGAAACGAGTCTCCAATGTCGGTGTAACTTGGGGAAAAATCCCATTGAACTTCCGATGGGGGCGAAATTCAATCATTCGAATCTCAGCGTGAACCTCGATAAGTACCTAGTTGGGGGCTTCGATGATTTGGAATCCGCCTAAGGCTGCAGGTCCTGTAAAATGACCTATTGAAGATGTTGACAATGCGCCCATCAAGGAAAGCTCAATCATCCACATTCACCGCATGCACTTGGGAGTTGTTCGCAGCATTTGAATCTCCAACCTTCTACGGGAGGCATTTGAATCTATCTCCAATTCGATTTTAGCGAGGGACAGCTCGAACGGATTGCAAGCAGGCGTTTGCGTTACAAAACCACAAGCCTCATATTAAATTTCGAATATTTACCTAGCCGAAGGCGTCGCATATTCGCAACACGAAATTTATTTTGAGACTCGCAAATTCTCGCCACGAGATTACACCAGGAGCATACCGCAACCCAAGAGGAGCAAGGCTAGAACGGAAGCTAGAAGAGATATTGGGGAAAATAGAGAAGCTCGAGAGCCGGAGTGAAGCTCTGGACGTGCGGCGCTGAAACTGGTGTACGCTCCGCGGCCAAAGGTTGCATGCAGATTTACGCAAACTAGTTTTTTCATCGGTGAAAATCACGGGCCCGAGACCGGACACGATGAAGCTCCCGTCCAAAACGGATTCGACCTCTACTCACGAAAACGCAAAACATGTAATTTACTGCGACACACGGATTTATATAGTTACAGGTATATTCGAGGCATACCAAATGAATTTAAATTCGGCCCGTCGGAGAGGTGAAATAATATCTGTATCGATTTCAATCGCTTGATGCATTTCTCGCAGCTAAATCATCGGTGGCGCTCGGAATACATTTGGGTCGCCTCGGAAATGAACGGTGTCGAAATTCATGTACAGCCTCCCGCGCGCAAACGTACAGTACGATAAAATCATTAATCCTATTATCATTTTGAGTTTTGGATCACGAGCGAGCGCTCGCTGAATTATATATCGAACGAAACAATCAGAATCCACTTCATTTCCTCCTCAAATTTCGTGCAACACCTATCGAAGCAATAAATCCTCAGTGGGCGGTGTCGAATAGTTGACAAATGACAAACTCATTCTGGCATTTTTATAGGCAGACTAGAAATTCTATTTGATTGAATTACACACGGATTTTGATGACTATTCCTCTCAAATCGTGCAGAGGCCTCAAGAAGGATTCAGAATCAACAACTTTCCCAAGTATATGGACTGGTATCATGATGATTTAAATTCAGGCAGTGAGGCATCTACACCAATACAATCAGAGAAAGAGATATGGTCTTGCTTGGTATAAGCGGCAATGCAAGGATTTACCGGCTACTACAGAAGTATGTTTCCGCGTGGCCACAAACAGAGGCGGCCAGATAAAAAGCTTAGCTGCGCTCGATCAGGCCAAACGATAAACGTCGACGAGTGAGAGCTGCAAAAAAGCAAAGAAGATAGAGGAGTGAGAGAGGGAGAGAGAGAGAGAGTGAGGTATAGGTAGCCGCGTGGCAAAAAAGAGAGATCATAAAGCGATCCGTGGATGCAGCCGAGTATAGCATCGGCGCTAGAAAATCGAACCAAGAACAACCGCTTGAATTTCCAATGGCTTCGCATTTTACGTCAACTTGTACGGCTCGTTTTATGCTCTGATGATAGCCGGAGATTTATTTGACGGGTGGAAAACAACATGTTTCGATGCAACACGGATGATATTCCCTCGTCTTATCTGAGCAATACCACCTTTCTACTTCCTCGAAAAAAGAAAGCGGCCGTCGCGGATATTTGATAACGCAAAGATACATGTTCATGTTCACTTGCCATCATTTTGTATTCGATGAAAAGGAATGGCGGAAAAGTTTATAATGAGATCTGCATACGTGATGCGCGAGAGTTTCACTTTTTTCCCGTCGACAACTGGGGCTGGTGAATTTTCCATCTTCATCGTATGATCGTGTTTCGCGTGGAACCAAATTATTGTGGCTCGAACTATATCCCCAACATCCGTTGCATAATGAAACTCTCGTTCTCTCAATCGTGCATAGCCACCTTCAATCTTGGCGCACAGCATCAGCCATCGGTCCTCGGAGCCTATCGAAAATATCGTCATAGAAATGGAGAGAGGACAGTTTCATGTTCCCGTTTATTGGCAATTCGATAGAGATTCTGAACATTCACTTGTCCGAAATGTGATTCGAACAATTGTCCCGAGTTATGATCAAATATCCATCTTTGTTTTTTCATCTCGAATTAACATGTCTGCGGCATTCTTCATTCGGCATCGATCGATCGGAACAGGGTCTACTCAGCAAACCTCAGCTCGTCGTAGCAATTTTCATTATTTTCCCCCACCTGTGATGCAGTAGATTTTCCTGATTGTCCGATAATACACCTCAACAGTCTCGAAGATATTGCATGAAGCTGAACTCAGGAATAATGATGAACGTTGATAAAAATCACACCCGCTCTCTCAAATATCGAGAGACAAATAACGATTCAGAGCTCCAGCAGAATGACGACAAACGCCACAGTATCGCCGAACGAATACGAACCCGGGGTCACAGCTCGGAACCCATCGACTCGTGCACTCGGATCAGCTCACCGAGACAGACACCGAACAATTAACTCTCCACTGTCCACCAAACCCTTCAAATACCCCCCCCCCTCCACACACCCACCGTTCACCCCCAGTCTGTCGCATCCCGTCTCGACGACGCCGCTTGGCAAACTCGCGCGCTCTCGCGCATTAACTAAGTGACACAAATCCATATTGTCTCGTTCGCATCTTGGGCTCTCGGAGCACTCGAGACTCTGCCTCGCAAATAGGAAGGATGAAGATTGCGGGAAAAAATTGCGCCACGCGACGAAAGGAGAATCAAACAATCAACAACTGCGCCTCGGTGGGGTCTCGCGCGCGCTAAGGAGCGCTGATGCCGCTGGTGGCCAGACGTCGTCGTCGTCGGTCGCCGAGAGACGCCGGGTTGGCGCTGAGCCAAACGCGATTAAGTCGCCTTTGCCCCCGGAAGAGCGAAATAAAAGATGCGAGAGGAAGCCGAGCTATATAGGGCCAAGCGTGTCCGACTCGATGACCTTTACCTCTTCTCTGTCTTGCTTCGGGCAGGGGGAGGAGGGGGGGGGGTGAGTTCGCCGTACGGCTCGCATTCGATGCGCTCGATACACTTGTGAGCGACGTGTGTGGAGAGCGAGCTTGGAGACCGTCCAAGTGCAGCCAGCGTTCTATGCATATTGGCCGATTTACGAATGACCCGAGGCAATGCGCTGCCATCGTTCAGAGCTCTGGCCACTCTACTCGATCACGTATCGAGGTGATTCAGACGGCTTTGCATTGCGGGATCTCTTTGTGGGATGATCCTCGCTGACGATCGACTCCCTCCTCGATGCAATTGCAGAAGCTCCGCATCTCCGAGGGTTTGATGGAATCGATCCGCTCCCGGTTCGAGACGTTTTCGGTAGGTGAAATGTAGATTTCCCTGGAACTTCCAATTTTCCTCTCAACCATCGCTTGTTGTATCAAGAGTGTCACCGCTCTTGAGCAACCCACGAACATACTAATCATCTCCGTGATCATCGGGAGCTGTCTTTTCTTTGAATCAACTGGGAGGAGAAGATCCATAACTCTATGAAGAAATCGATCGCTCGTGTTCGCTTCAATAAAAAGTTGAGTTTCCGTTCATCGATTCTCACATTGACTCGGTGAAGCCAAAATTGAAGAAAATTGAATCATTCATCACTCGATGGAGTTGAAGAGCAGGGCATGCAAGTCAGTAAATGAGACTGAAAAGGGGGAGCCTTGGAGTGCGGGTCACCAAATCTCACCAAACTTTTTTCACAGTCTCATACCACCTAGAATATGAAGAATCCAGAGTAACTCCGTCAAATGGGCTCCCTGTTTATAGCTACAAGTAAAAATGTTAGCATTGTCAGTATATGTATTTATATATGTCAATTCTCAACATGGGCCTATATAGGCAATGCTAATGCCATAGGCTGTAACTTCGGACAGAGGGTCCATTTGAAGGAGTTACTCTGGATTCTCCATATTCTAGTCGGTACAAGACTGTGAGAAAAGTCTGGTGAGCTTTGGCGACCCGCACTTCGTGGGTCCCCCTTGTAAGTTGCAATGATTCAGGAATGTTGAGAGCCAAATCAACATACACTTATGATACCGTCAAATTGGGTAACTTTGGTACAATGGGTGCCATTTTGAGCCGCCATTTTGGTACACCCCTGAAAAATGACTTTTGTTTAATTATACATGCCAGGGCGGGTTTATTTTTAAAAAAAACCACACACTATTTAGTGCAAAATAACTTAAGTGTATTTTCGCTCATAACAGAAGCGAGGTGGTGCGGACGAGCGGCCGACGGAAACTGACACGAGCCGCGGAAAGCGACAAGCGCGACGGCGCGGAACGGAACATCTTGAGCGCGGAACGGAATCTTGAACGCGAGATGACGCGAGCGCGCGCGAATTTGGAATTGCGACATTACTACTGACAATCTTAAACATTCCGCCCACCTCGATTAGAATTGGAAATGAAAATCGATAATCTTATTTAGTTTCATTTAACAATCAACATTTTTTAACCTTGCGAAAATTGAAGGAATACAATCAACTAATGGCAGTGCCAAATAAAAATCGAAACTAGGAGCAGTAGGCTCGAGAGTTGAATTTCGGGAACAAAAATTAACTTATTTATGATTAAAGGTAAAAATCAGCATTAATGAGCCGGAAATTTCATCTTTTTTGCGCTGATTAGAACTTGTAAACAGCGCTAGTTATCAAGACAATCAAAGAGGGAAGCCAAGTAACTGACATAACGCAAATAAGCAAGGTTAATATTATGAGTTATGAAAAACGCAGTTAATACTAAACTATACCATTCGTAGGAAACAACTGAGTTGAATATTTACAATGGCAAAGGAGGTTTCTTTTAGATTTCTAAGGAGATGCATCTAGCAATCTCAAATACCCAAATCAAAGTATTGAAAAGCAATCTAAATTCCGGCTACGTCGGTACTCCCGAGAGAGCCCCGAAAAAAATGCGCATCCACTCCGATTAGAGATGAAGCCCATCGCAACTGCACAAGTGATTTTAACTGGGTATGGTGCTCATCACCTAAAAAAACAACGATACTCTTTGAAATGACTCTAACTTATACATTTGAATTGGTCCTGAGTTCACTAGAACAAAGACTCAAAATGAACAAAATCTACTCCTTGCCATATCAAAATAGGTTAACACTAATAGTTCTTTAGACTTCGAAGTCATTCCTTGTCGTCTTCATTCTTCTTCACGGGAACAAGCAGTACTAGCTTCACTGCTGGGCGAGTGAAAGTGGACTTGGCCGTACGGAGTCGAACGACTCGCACGAGGTTGTTGAGACCAGGAGCAGTGTCGGTGATCACGGCTAATGGCCACAATGCAGGTGACGAAAGCTCGTCGCGAATCAATACGACGTCGCCTGGTTGAAACGAGCGTTTTGGCCGGGTCCATTTGTGACGTTCTTGGAGAGAACTCATATACTCCTTAGACCAAGCTCGCCAAAATTCTTGCGTGAGCTGAGTGATCCATCTCCAGCGTTTGGTAAAAGGTATCGCCCCCCCGGGCACTGAGGCTTCTGGAAGCACAAATGACGGTCTTTGGATTAGGAAATGCGCGGGAGATAACGCGACTAGATCAGAAGGATCATCAGATATAGACAGTAAAGGTCTTGAGTTGAGGCATGCTTCGACCTGACAAAGGATGGTCGACATTTCAACAAAAGTGAGAACGTGTTCACCGACAATCCGTTTGAGATGGTGCTTCGCGGACTTCACCGCAGCCTCGCAAAGCCCGGAAAAATGCGGAGCGGCCGGAGGGTTGAAGTGCCACTTGGTTCGTAGATTGGTGAGCTCCACTGCGATCGCCTTGTTCTCCTGCGACGCCTCATGGAACCGCCGCTTCATCTCAGCGTCTGCTCCGACGAAATTGAGACCTCGGTCGCTCAGCAAGCGCGAACAATGCCCTCTCCTACTGGTGAACCGTTTGAAGGCAGCAATGAAGGCTTCGGCCGTGTAGTCTTCCACTAATTCCAGATGCACCGCCTTGGTACTAAGACATACAAAAACAGCAATATAAGCCTTCATAGTTCCCTTGCCCCTAAACTTCGCCAGACGAATTTTGTAGGGACCCGCAAAGTCTACACCTGAGTGCTCGAAAGGGTAAGCTGGTGTGGTTCGAATCCGGGGAAGGTCTCCCATTAATTGCGTAGAGGCTTTAGCAGAATACCTGAGACATACCACACATTCGCCAATGACACTTTTTACCGCTTGTCGTCCTTGAAGTACCCAGTATTGAGAGCGAAGTCCATTCAATGTCATCTGAGTGCCGCCATGTTGCGTTAGCAGATGAGCTCGCCTGATCAGCAACGTCGTCAGATGCCCCTTTTTTGGCAGGATCAGCGGATGCTTCTCAGCGTATTCGAGATCGGAGTGACGTAGTCTACCCCCGACACGTAGCAGTCCCTTGTCTAGAAATGGATTCAGTTTCAACAATTTATTATCCTTAACAGATTTCTGAGCCCCGAGACTTTTGATCACGTCCTTGAATTCGTGATCCTGCAACAGATAGATCCATAACAGTTCAGCATTAAGAAGTTCTCCAGGTTCAATCAATTCATCCGAAATTACACTAAAATCCATGAATTCCAACCTCAACAAGCCAATGTTTTTCCTTTTTACCTCAGGTAGTCGAAGACTAAGCTTCGTGACAAATCGAAGACACAAGGCAGTAATCCGAAACAATTTCGTAGCCGATGAATATCTATTCAATATCTCATTGTCGAGAAAATCGTCCGAGGCTTGAGTAGCGACATTATGCGAGGAAACTCTTTCTTCTAAGGGCTGGACCTCGATGTTCTCTGCCGCAGTATCCCAAGGCTGCTTAGAATGTGATAGAAAGGGAGGTCCCTTCCACCACAATTCGAAGTTATGCATAAGATCAGGCTCTAGACTTCTAGAAATCACATCCGCTGGATTCTCCTTAGACTTAACGTGATGCCAGTGAGCACGTGGCACCAATGTCTGAATCTGCGAACAACGATTGGCTACGAAAGTTTGCCATCGACTAGGTGAAGCTCTTATCCAGTACAGCACATCGCGCGAGTCCGACCACAGATGTATCGAGGCAATGTCGATTGGCATCGTAACGACAAAATGCTCCGTGAGTTTAGCTAGAAGATGCGCAGCGCAAAGCTCTAACCGAGGAATACTAAGAGTTTTCAGCGGTGCGACTTTCGACTTTGCACACTGTAGCGTCATAATCACTTCATCATTCCTAATTATTCTTAGATAAATCACGGCTCCATAGGCTTTGGACGAAGCGTCAGCAAAACCATGAAGCTCAATAACCTCAATTCCATCAGAAGAATACCCTATCCATCTAGGAATTTCAATCGACTCTAAACTAGACAGTTTGTTGTACCAATTTTTCCACTGCTCTGAGTAATCAGTAGGGAGAATGTCATCCCAATTACATTTCAAGAGCCACAAAGATTGCATGAAAATTTTTGCCCATATAACTACCGGAGCTAACCATCCAAGGGGGTCGAAGATCTTGGCTGTCAGAGAGAGGACAGTTCTTTTCGTCAACGAGAGCGAGCCAAAATCCTGAGACTTTATGCGAAAATAGAAAAAATCCTCCTTCGGAGACCAAGAAATGCCTAAAATCGAGGCACGATCTTCCGTTTCAAAAGCCGCTGAACCACTCATCCTGTGAGCGGGTGGAACCCAGTCAAGCAGTTCTGCATCATTAGCAGCCCATTTTCGCAATTCAAACCCGCCCACCTTGAGGAGTTCTACCAAATGAATCTGCTTCTCACGCGCTTCTTCCACCGTCTTCCCCCCCGACATAAAATCATCCATGTAAGACTCCTCTTCGATGATTTGAATAGCCGAGGTAAACGAATGTCCATAGTCAGCTGCTAGCTGTCTCAAGACTCGAATTGCTAGGTACGGAGAACAGTTCATACCATATGTAATTGTACTGAGTATATACGACAAAACTTGTGAGTGCGAGTTGACTCTCCACAATATCATTTGCAAATGTCTATCTCTAGGATCTACCAGGATTTGTCTGTACATCTTCTCTATATCCGCGACAAAAACAAAGGCGTACCTGCGCCATTTCAAAACGAGGTCGAACAGTTCAGGGAGCAGATTTTCTCCGGTATAGAGGCAATCGTTGAGAGACAAACCGTGTACTTTCTGTGAGGCGTTGAAAACCGTACGTAGTTTTTTCGAACCTTGGATTATACCGTGATGAGGAATAAAATAGCAACGCTTCCTTCCCTCGACCGACAAACTAGCGCTCAATTGCATGTGCCCAAGCTCTTCATATTCACGAATGAAAGATCGATACTTCTCCGCGAAGATAGGGTCTTTCTCAAACTTTTTCTCCATAGAAGAGAGCATCCTCAAGGCCGAATGATACGAATCTCCGAAATCAAAAGTTAGACTTTCCAGCACGTTCTCTTTGACAGGCAATCGAACCACATATCTCCCCTGAGGATCTTGGGAATGCGTCCTTACAAAATGCTCCTCGCACTTGCGATCATCTTCGGACACAAATTTGTTCCTAGGCAGTTCTTCTTCCTTCCAAAATCTCTCTATCAGTGAGTTTAATATCGAGTCATCTACCAGGTGGAAATACGAGGATGACGATCCTGATCCGTTACCTACACTCGACGATATCACCCAACCGAGTTCTGTATTTGTGGCTATAGGCAGCTCTGAACCCCGGGAATTTGCCTTCTTAACGCCATCAAGCACTATTTGAGCATGAATTTTTGCACCTAGCAAAATATCAATAGATCGTGTTTTCAGGAAGTTTGGATCAGCCAGTTGTAACCCTTGAATATGCCCCCAATTATCCGTGCTAGCAGATACAGATGCTCTATAACCTGAAACTTTTGGAACGATCAGAGCTTGCACGTCACAACTAAAATTGGAAGCAAATCGAGGCTTGATCGTGAAACTAGTCATACCTCTCGCGTTGAAGGAATTGACTCCGGCAACTCCTTTAACCTGCACTTTCGTCCGAGACCTACCGATACCCAATTTTTGGCAAGCATTTTCCGTCACAAACGACGACTGAGAGCAATGATCTACTAACGCCGTGAAATAATACTCGAATCCGGCCGCCGAGATCACTTTGACAACCGCTGTCGGCAAAAGGACAAAACCGGAATCCGTCACCGAATTTTGACAAACTGTCTGCGTGAGATGCGTACAAGATGCAACGGGTGGCTTCGAAGCCGAACTAGAATTTTCTTTCAAAGGAGGCGTAATATTTTCCGACTTGCTACCCCCCGAGGAGTCGTTTGATTTCGGATAATCCACATGGAGAAAAGTGTGATGCTTTCCCGGACATTTCCGACACGCCTTCTTCGCTTGACAAAATCTCGCCCCATGTGTACCAAAGCAGATATAACATAACCTTTTCTCAGTCACAAAGGCCTTCCGATTGGCTATACTTTTAGCCTTGAAGGAATTACACTGAGAAAGGTGATGTTCCTCCGAACAATCGGGACAGACTCTTTTGGGAGGATCGGAATCCGTATCCGTAGCCATCGAGTGCGTTTTACCAGAACCTGAAACCTTGGCTTGCTGGCTATTAGTTTGAGGCTTTTGACTAGTCTCAATGGACTCTAATGTGGCTAGATGATCCTTGAAGAATTCCTTCAATTTCTCTACGGAAGGGGGTACGTTTGTTTTCCCTAAATGCTTCTCCCATTCCTTCCTGGTCGTAGCATCAAATTTAGAGACCGTATGGAATACAAACAAATCTTCGCCACTCTCCTCAATAGGACGCTCGAGACTTTGTAAGAAATTTGCAGCATCAAAGGAACTGGAGTAGAGCCTTTTCATTTCAGCATAAGATTCATTCTTCATAGGCTTTACCGAGAAGAGAGATCCCAAAGATAAATTTACGAGCCTCCGCTTATTCTCGTAGTAACCGCATAACTCTGTCCAAGCCGTATTATAATTATCACCGATCATTTCTATACCTTTTATCTGATCTAAGGCCTCACCAGAAAGTTTGGTTCTCAATTGATAAAATTTGAGCACTGGGTCCATTTCTCTACGATGAACTAGCGATTTGAAGAGGTCTCGAAAATTGGCCCACTCATGATACTTCCCGGAAAAGACAGGAATGTCAATTTTCGCCATAGAATAAGAGTTTTCCGAACTAACAATATTCTGAACCACTGGCGTGGCCGAAGCGTTAGCTTCTCTCTCTAATCTCTCTGATTCAGCGAATTGGTTCAAGACTTCTTGGAAATCCGATTTATTAGCTAAGTACGACTCCTCAACTAATTCCGACAACTTAACCTTGAAATAGTCATGATCAAGTAGTTTACTTTTACTCGCAAGAATCTTGTTATGATTCTGACAAAAACTCTGGTAATTTGCATTCAAATTATCAAACCTAGTTAAAGCACTAGCTTTCGTCCTTTTAACTGTAGCCTGAGCTTTATAATTATGAAAAGAATTTGCAATCTTTGTTTGCAAATCCAGCTGCTGCTCGTAAATCGCCTCCATGATTATTCACCTTTTGAAAACCGACCGTTCATATAATCAAACCAGAACCGAATCCGAAACCTTGAATCCCAGGAATCTACTCAAAAATAGCAGAAAATATGGGAGAGGAAGCCAAATTCTGGACAGAATGAGGCAGAACCGAACCAAAACCGGAATTTTTCAAATCAAATTGAGTGATTTGATGGAAACACTGATCCCCAAAACTCCGTTAGCTTATACACAATATTTACAAATATTTACAATCCCCATTTCACCCAGACTAAAACCTGATCTCCGGGCTGCTGACTGGATCGTTTCAAGGTCAAAGAATTCAAAAACCAAAGATCTCGAGTAGAGGTAACCTCGAAATAAGCTGAAGTTGAATTCAAATGCGTATCGAATAATCTCGTATTCGTAACCTATAACTCACTCATACAGTTGACACATGAGCTGACGCCCCGCCGATGACAGAGACGATGTGCGCTGAGATGCGGCGATGTAGACTGCCCCGTCGAACTGGCAATTGAGCGGTGATATGACGCAGTCACGGCGACGAGATTCCTTTGCCGGGCTGAATAGCGTTGCGCCGCTGCACGCAGCTGATGTAGCTGCGGATGACACCGGCTGAATATTGCTGGTGGTCGAGCGCACGCTTGCGCCAAGCAGCACGCACACTAATGCCCGTCACACATGGTGGTAACCTTGAAAATTCCGATAATTTTAGAGAAGGTCCAAAACTTGAGCAAAGCTCGATGTATACAATGTCCGATCGAGCAAAATGTGCTTAAAATTGCACAACTGAATTTACAACAAAATATGAATTTTCAAATTATTGACTGAATGCTCGACAGACATGCTGACCAAGCGATTTGAACTAAAAAGAGCAAAAAAAATAAACAGCTTATCCTGAAGCGTCCCCCGTTGCCCAAGAGCCACCCAGCTCCCAGGTCGTCTCCGTCCCCTCGCCTTGAGGTGCGGTCAGCCGAGACTCCGTTACTCCGACTCAGACACTTGGCTGCATGTCACGCGCTCGATATTTTTGCGAGCTCAACTCCAATTTCGCAGGTTGCGCTCTGGTCACTCCCAAAGACATCGGAGAATCAACACCTGCATCCGCTCCTCCAAAAGTCACCGAAGGTCTCGCTAGAGCCGCAGGTCCTCGAGGGAGAGTTGCCGCTCGTCTCGCTCACGCGGCCATTTTGCCACACGGACGACTCGCACCCACTCGGATTGCAGAAATCCATCCGCATCCACTGATTCACATCACCACTGACACCGATCCGGCTCGAAGGACCAAATGTTTAATTATACATGCCAGGGCGGGTTTATTTTTAAAAAAAACCACACACTATTTAGTGCAAAATAACTTAAGTGTATTTTCGCTCATAACAGAAGCGAGGTGGTGCGGACGAGCGGCCGACGGAAACTGACACGAGCCGCGGAAAGCGACAAGCGCGACGGCGCGGAACGGAACATCTTGAGCGCGGAACGGAATCTTGAACGCGAGATGACGCGAGCGCGCGCGAATTTGGAATTGCGACATTACTACTGACAATCTTAAACAACTTTCAAAGCTGCGTTCGGCAACGTCAATGATTCTATCGCTCTGACACTGTCCTGCTTTCTTGGCACACACATAAACAATGTGTTGCGCCACCGTAAATCTCACGTGGATGGTTGTAGTCGTTCATTTGAGCTTTTTCCAAAATGGGTGATTTAGCACCGATACGCGAGTGGTCCAGTTAGTGTACCTGGCAAGGAGTGTTCCGGAATGAACTACGGGTGAATAATGCTACATGCCGACCACACATGCCACCATATTGAAGAGACCATCGTTACATTGGGGTAAATTACAGCTTTTCGAATTTTAACACATGAAAAAGCGGAAAGAACGAAAAAGAAGTGTACCAAAGTTACCCCACTCTAGGTAAGAAGCATGAGGATAGGATAACTTCAGTACACTTTCCTATTACAGCTTCTTTTCAACTCACCTGAGATTTTGAAATGTCTCAAACAGCGTAGATCAAGATTTCTGAACGATTGAAATTAGTTCACTCGCATGGTGGTGGGTAGAATTGGAATATTTTGTAAGTGTACCAAAGTTACCTCATCGGGGTCTAACTTTGGTACACTTGCAAAACTGCTAATAGCTCCAGCTCAGACACATCAAATTGAAGTTTGTATCCCGCTAATTGAATGCTGAAACTGTTAACTTTTGATTGACTACTGATTAATGTGGGTTTCGTCATTGTATGTGGAAATGTCGAGCCAAGCAAAATAAAGAGTTACGAAATCGTATTAAAATTACCCGATTTCACGGTAGCTTACGACAAATCAAAAGCTCACTCTTGAAAATGAAGGTTAATGAGTTTGCCTCCCGAATTGAAGTTTACACACTAACCAGGACAGTTCAGCACATCCGGATCACGGATTTGGCTGAAACTTTAGAAATAGTCTCCTATCAGTGCCAAAAAATGAAGCTCAGAATTACAGACCCTAACGCTTAAGTGTTTCCGAGCCACAGCCAAGGACACTAGCATTGTAGGTATACCTATATGAATAGTTCTGCAGAAACTTCGATATTTGGGGATCGATAATGTGCCAGGGCTGAATCTCACTTCCGAAGGTTCTAGAATGTATTTTTTGTTTTTTTGAAACATATATAGTATGAATAAACTCGCGCACGAGTGTAGATTTTCCCACTCATCAGTACCATGAGGATAATATGGAGAAACGCGGTAGCGTCACACGGACCTGACATTTTGAAGCAACACACGGACCTGAAATTTTGACACTAAAATTGATTTCACGGCCAAACGGTTTGACTTACAGTCTTGAGGTTCGGAGGAGGTTCATTTCGCTACCAAATACTTTGTGAACAATCGACTAGTACCTTCGGGGTCATGCAATTAAAAGTCGCACAGTTGCGCATGGGCCTGACATAAAAATGTAGTAAAACTAGATTTTGGTGGAAAAACTGCTCTGCGAAGCGAGAAAACAAATATTTTTGATACTTTGGGGCATGGAAAATTTGCGCCTAACAATTTAATTTAAGAATAAGTTAGTGCGGAAAAGCCTGGAACTAGACAAATTGAATTTTATCGAGGAAAACTGAGGGAGTAGTTTTTTTGGGTCACTCTGGATCAGAGAACTAATCATTGCAACAAGAAGAGCCCAAAAAATACATTAAAAATGACTTTTGTGATTGTTCCCTCGAGCGTTTTAAGGGTTCGTAAAAGCCGGCACAAGTAATTTCGAAGTTTCCACGGAGGTACCCATATGGCCGACTTTTAACATGGGTCTATATGGACAATGCTAACGTTTCTGGCTGTAGTTCGGAAACACTTAAGCTTTAGGGTCTGTGATTCTGGGTTTCATGTTTTGGCACTGAAAGAAGACTATTTCCATAGTTTCAGCCAAATCCGTGATCCGGATGTGATGACCTCTCTTGGTAAAACTCGCAACACTCACACTCCCCAATTTGGAGAATTGAGCTGTTGTGAGGAGATGCATTTGATCTGGCTATGAGAGAGAATTCTGAGATCGTGTAGAGAGGAGAACTCGTTTCTGGTCAGACATCTACTTAGCAAGGGCCCACCAAACGTTCCTTTTTGGGAGTATAATGAGCCCTAGTTTGTTCAAATGTTTTGATAAATGCTGGCCCTCGTCGATCATCACATTAGTGAAGTCTAATAAGTTTTGTTCAATGTTTTTACAATTTTCTCGTGGGGCTCAAGCACAAAAATCAATATTGGTTGACGAGTAGTCTTCGATTAATAGAGCACATCGTGTGAAATTCCCGCTGTTGCGGAGGAAAGAACCAAAATGACCGGATCGTGATCGGAATCATAAAGAGGCCGTGGTGCGTGGAGCGATATTTAATGCCATGTCCAGTGCGAGCAGTAGTATAGTCCAGACGACAACGGCACGTTCGCTCACTTAAAATCACCAGCATACAGGTTGGCACGAGATACTTTCACCGTGTTTGACTGAGTAATTAGCATTGTGTAGCCCAAAACGAGTGATTCACGATGCATTAATTGACACCCGCGTAGCCATTCTGTAATTCACGTTAACAGCATTTGACCCCTTAACGAGAGCAACGAATAACACCCCACAAATTCGTTGCCCGGAGGGGGTTGCACGAGTACTGCGAGAATAGCTGAGCATTTCGGATTCATAAAATTCACGTGGACTGTATTAGTTGCAATTCCCGCCGAGATTATCGCATCACCGTCCATTCTCGCTCTTCTAATTCTTTCACACGATTTACGTATAGTTTGCAGTGATTTTTCAGCTGATGCATCATCTCGATCGACTGAGACAAACTCTCGTTGGCCCATTGCCATGATAGTCTCGGTGCTAATGAGCTTCGTGCTCTTAAAGAAATTCTGAAGTAGGATAAGATATGAGTCGATTTGGAGCATTCTGGCCACGACCGTCACCAGGGTTCTGGAAAAATTCCAAAATGAATCTTCTACGTTAAGCAATACGTTGGAATTAGTGCGTAAGTTTTTTTTCTTATTTTCCCGAAAGCCCCCATGTAGGGTCCATTCTGAAACCCCCTTTCAGCCAATTTGGAGAAACTCATATCTCCAACTAGGCTCAACTTTTTTGGGCATATTTGAGCGCGTTTTTTTTGTTGAGACTAACCCTTTCGAGCAAAGATTGTCCAAGACCGATGATTGAGCCTGGTAACTATTTGATGAGAGCAAATTTAAGTCATTTTTGGCTTTACTCTAAGGTGATGTAGATTCCGCTAAACGTTTGATAATCGACTTCTACCAGTCTCCATTTGAAAGGCTTTGGGAAAATCTGCAATTTGACTAGTGATAAGAGTCCAATGGTGTACTTTTCATAGGAGTTTCAGTCGTTACAAGGTGAGCAGTTCCGTAAAAATAACAAACTTTGAGCATAGTTCTAAAAAATTGTTTCTCTTCTTGAGCCCCAAATCTGTATGAATATACTTTCCGGAAAAATACTATGATTAGAAAAATGATCTGGGTGAGTTTGAAACAAAATTGAAACTGTTCACTAAAATAATCTTACAGGTATCGCTCCCATATGCTTCAATCCTTACAAATGTGCATCAATTTGAGAGGAACTCTCGAAAGTATCCTCACATACTGTACCGTGCAATAATTCTTGAACGGTGGTATTAAATCTTTTTTCGCAAACGTCTTTCGTTCGAGCTCAGACTGATGTGGGGAAATTTTGAGAGAAGCATCTTAAAGATGAGAAGGAATGCTTACTTATTGTAATTTTTAATTTCTCTCCCAGCCCTTCTTGGAACCTCAAATAGCTTATGTAATTTCAAGGATTTTGGTGAAAACCCGTTTTACTGTATAGGCTGTAATTTGAATACGGATAAAAATGAAATAATTTGGCAAAGAGCATCTTGATGCGCGAAAAAATTCCATTCACAATGATTTTCTGATCATTTCTTAGTGGCCAGATTCTCAGATTCTCCGTATTTTTAAGGGCGAAAACAGTAGAAAATGGCGGAAAACTACGATTTTGGCTACTTTGAGAGCTCTCACACTCTTATTCCCACGACGTGAGAAATAATCAGAGAAAAATTGCAGATGGCATTTTTTCCGCTCTTCAAGATGCTTTTTGCAAGACTGTTTTATCTCCATCTGCGTCCAAATTACAGTCCATATAGTAAAAACGGTTCATTTTCAAAATCCTTGAAATTACATCAGGTATCTGAGGTACCAAGAAGGACTGAGAGAAAAATCAAAAACCACAAGAAGTTAGCATTTTCCCTTATCTTTGAGATGCTTTTTTTTTACAATTCTCTACATTAAATTGGTTTCGAGCAATCGACGTTTCTGCAAGAGAGGATTTCATATCACCGTTCAGGAATTTTTGCAGAGTACTGTACGTGTGAGGATTTTCCGATGTGAGCTCCGGGTCAGATACTAGCCGGAAATTTGGTTTTACAAGTCAAAAATGGACGTTATTCGGTATATTTAGGCACAGGTGATTATGGGAGGGGCCTCACTCATTCTATCTCACTGACGAGATGAACGAATGAGAGAGGAATTACAAGCGTGATTTGATGACTCAAAATTACCATCTTAATACGACTCGAGGGTCAGTTTGGTTCGAAGATATTGATACTGGCTCTCAGGAGAGATAACATTCTGAATAAACGTTTCTCGGTGGAGTGATTTCAGAAGATGTTTCAATCCCAAATTGACCACGAGAAGGTGCTCAGATGGTCATTGTGTATTGGTGAAACATGTGAGTATTTCTATTTCAGACGCTCATCTCATTTTTAAGCCGGGATGAGTAAGATCCCTCTCACGCGAGCCTGTGCCTAGATGAACAAGTTCATGTTCATCTTTGAATAGTAGAATAGAACCTTCATCTCGCATCGGGTGTGAGGCTCGTCTCTGAGAGTTTTGCATACTTTGGGGGTATAGGCGTACCTCGTTATCTGCGCATTCGGTATATGCAATTTGTCGGCTGAACCCTCTTCCCGTTACCTGCGGTACAAAACCCCCGTATATGCGGTTAGTTTCTACGATGATCGAACCCGTATTCCCTTAGTGAACAACAAAGTATCAACAACTTCAGTTTGTTGACATTCATTAAGAGAAAAGTCATGTGGTGTCTGGAAGAGTTGCGTGAGGTTTTTTCTAAATTCCAAGTAGGAAGGCACCCTCAAAGAAACACTTCCAGTTTGATTAGTTGTTGGAAAAAGTTACTGCCATCTCTTGTTGCAGACCAACTGGCCCCGGTCCAGCCTGTTCACAAAATCGTGCATGAAATCGTGGACATTGCCAGAGACGTTGGTGGTGACGATTTTGCCGATATTGACGAGAACTACATGGTAGAATTGGTAGGGCCTCAAATTAAGCCGCATTCAATTCATGAAATTGCAATTATTTTGAACCAGACAGAGGGAACTAACGCCAATGAATCTGATGAGTCAGAGCCTACCCCGTTTGAAGCCAAATCAACTGCGAAAATGATCAAAATGATCGAGGATGCCATGGATGAGGCTATGCACAGTGTCCCAAAGATGATTCGAAGCCTGCAGTTCAAACACCAGTGCGAAGTTGCATTAAAATGCTACCGAGAGCTGTATGCTGACACTATACTATCGCACTAACCAAACTCAGATTACTGAGTTCTCCTGTGAAGAATGATTAATTCTACATCTTGTAACAAAAAGTTAATTTGGTAGCTCTTTATTTTGTATATAAACACTTTTTTTCGTGGAAGACAAAATTTCAGATCGACTTTCTCTGCTTCTCGATCTGTAACTTCCCATTTCCCATAAGAGCAATGCTTCCGTATCTGCGAATTCGGTTTCTACGTTACCTCGTTAATCTGTAACCCCGCAGATAACGGGGTACGCCTGTACTTCAGAGAGTAATTCGACTCAGATTGGAACACATTAGTCCAGTTGCAAGCTCGTGCGAGCCATACCTGTGAACTGATTTTGAGCCAGAAGTGAGAGAGGTCGTAAGGTTGGCTGAATGGAATCGAGAATTGGTTTGCTTACTCAGATTATCATTGTGATGGATATTATCCGTATCAAGGAACATATTTGCTCAGGTTTGGGATCGAAGGAGAAGGAGAGATATTTTCCAATTCAGCTGAGTGTTTGGCATTTCCATGTAACTGCACAACTTGCAGCGACTGTCCATAAAGAGGATGACATCTGATTCTTATCAGTGGTCAAATTGAAGCTCTCTTCAAGACCTTTCAAATAGAGACTGATGGAAGTCGAATATCACATGTCAGAGAAACTAGATCACTTTGGAGCAGGCTCAAGAATCGCTAGAATCTGCTCTCAGCGAATACCTCCGAGAACTTGCCAAGCTCAATCATTGATATCGGGCAAATGGAAAGACCTAGTCTGCCTGTGCCGAAGTACGTCCAAAAAGGTTGAGTCTAGTCAGAGCTACGAATCCATGAGAGATCTTTTTATGCTAGTTCCGGATAAAGCCAACAAAAAAAGAAGTTTTTGGGATCCGTTGTAGCCTCCCTAGTAAAAATAAGTGCCTCATGATCATATATGAACATGTTCCCAGCCGAACTGTGGTCATCTATGACCATCTATGACCTCACATAATATGATGCCTCCATGGTTAGTCATAGGTACACAAAACCAACTCGTAAATGGCCGTAGGGTATTGTATTCAAGTGGTTGTACATGACATTTTCAATTTCGGATGGAGGCCCAGCAGTTGGAGTCCCAAGCGCGCTTATTTCGAAGCTTCGGATTGAGAAACATTTCGAGTTGGCAATAAAGTGCTTCATTTCCAACATGAATTCCTAGGATCAAGTATGGAGACCGATGACGACCTATGACTCCGGCCTCATGGTCATAGGTGGTCATGTATGACCACAGTCCGGTCGGGAACATGTTCATATATGATCACGAGGCACTTATTTTTACTAGGGCTCCCTGGTAATGGTTGTGTCCGAAAAGCTCCGAAATAGCTCATAGACTACTCAAATCTTGAAGACCCACGTGTGACAAGATGAGGTAGGTGGGAGAATATTTTCCCCATATTTTGGCACCAAACTCTCTCGGATGGTAACCTCTCAAGGAAAAATGTTGATCATCACAAACTACCGAATCTACAGTAGAACTGTTTCCCGCAAGATCAGTGATAGATTACCGCATATAACTTTAAAATGTTCTTGGGTTCTTCGCAGATACTTGATCGGTCATTTTAGATTCTTCGTAGAAGAATCTTTGCAAGATGAGAATAGAAATCGAAATGAAGAATATTCACAGCACCCAGATTGGAAGAATTGAAGCGAGCCCTCAACGTCATTGAGGGAGATGATACAGCTCATAACCCAGAATGGTGTTGAATAAGGTTCTGCTATATATCTGAAAGAGAATAAATCATGGAAATTCTGAGGCCCCGCAATGACCTTCACTTCCAATTGTACTCTCTGTGCATCTACAGTAATGCTCGATCAATCCAGAAGCGCTACACCCGGGAACTCGCATCGGCCTCCACAAAAGCACACGCTCGAGAGCTCGAATGGGAAATCCATTATGATAAATCGAATCAGACGTGATCAATGGGGACTAGAGATGTGGGATGACGAGAGGATGAGAAAAATACTATTGCAAGGAGGAGCTGAACAGATTTATCACGCCTCGGTGAGGCAGCCTACGCCACCACCACCATCACCGATACCAGATACTACGAACGTTTGCCAGATAGGCAACGTATATAGGTATCGGAGCAACTACGCTAGAGCAACATACACATTCGACGCGTTAAGAGCGGGCTTTTTTGAAGAGTGCAAACGGAGGAGTGAGAGTGTGAGTGAGAGATTGGAAAGGTGGGCTAGAGATCTGCAGCGTTTGTGGCGTCTGTCAGAGTGCCAGCGCGCCTGCCTCCTTTACCCCCGGCTCTCTCGAGTTTGGTGTATACGGTCCTCGAGAGCTCTCGCATTCGCTTCGAGCGGGTCCGAATGAAATTTAGCTGCTCTTTCGATAAATGAAAACTGCCTGGGCTGCTTATTCCATTGAAGCTTTGCATGTACTTGTGGAAGACTCTGCTGTCAACGAGGAATCGAGTAGAAATGATTACGGTGGGGTGAGGGCTTCTTTTGGCGATCTTGTGAGGCATGAAAGCAAACGAATCCACTGACTGGATCAACAAAGATGCATTTCTTGGGTTTGGAGCAGGGCGATTTGGTTCGGAACTGCTCCATAATACAAAGTCGTTGGTGAGTACTGAGAATGAGATTTGGGCACCTAGGTGACGTGCATTTTCGTAGTGACAAACTATATTGCGTTCCACAAGAGTCAAGTTGCCCTCTCGAAGCAATTTTTTGAGTCGTAGCCGATCTTCTGCCACTTCATAGCTGTGCGTACATTATATTAACCACGAGGACTTTGTCAAGACTGTGGCGTTTAACTCGTTTGATCCTGGAATTTCCTCATTCCTTGATACTCGCTCTAACTTCAAGGTCGAGAAGTTACTGGGCATGAATTGTCGGATAACATCATTAGTGAAAATTCTGCATTCACACTATGTTGCGCCGTGATCACGATCTATCGAGTACGATCTACGTAAGTGGGATGGAAATAACCACTTCACATCTTGAATCGTCATTTCAAGGAACAGAGTCTGTGGATATTTTTTTGGAAGGACGACTTAAAATTCTACACTGTTGTTAACGATCACGTGAAAAATCTTACAAATGGTCTAGAAAGGATGTGGGTTTTGCATTAAAATTTAATCAGACTATCTACGTGACCAGATGTCATTAGCACATATTTCATGTTTCTGAAGCTAATTCTGGCGCCGCGGTGAATGAATCTTGATGGTGAGAGATTTCAGTGCTTTCCCAATCTACTATGCATCCAGTTTTCACTGAGCTCGAGCTTCGGTTTTCATTGAAATATTCAAAGTCAATTTCAGCAAGCCAAGTTGATATTGGTCGAATAATTCAAGTCCGTTTTTGAGAGATTTTTTATCCGATTTCCATCTGAAAGAGTCTTTGCCCGAATTAGAAACGACCATCAAAAGCTCGATTTCCATCACACCCATACAGCGTCGTGAGGTCAGAAATGATCACAACTTCAATATTGAGGCTCCGAAAAATGTGAAAATCTCTGAGCGCTCGCGTCCGGAAGGAATCCATCTTGCAAGAATAAGTCACCACGAACGACAACGACCTCTCAATTTCAAAAGCCGAATTCATACGTGCGGGGTGAAAACACCGTCGAGTGTCGCGCATGAAAAAACGAGGAAACAAAATGTATGAAAGAGAGCGGGTGGGGTTGGCTCAGAGGCAGCAGAGCTCGAGAGCCCTTCAGAGGACTCTTCACAGCTTGGCACTTCATACCCACCGCGAGCGAGGAGGCACCCTCCTACCAACCTACTTGGCGATATTTTCTTTTCTTTTTGTCGTCCAAGCCAGCCCTCCGAAACGCCAACCTCTCTTCCTCTATCTCTGCCTCCAGCCACACTTGCTCTTGCAGAGCCGCTAGCTTTGTTCGGCTACACACAGAGAGAACAGAATAAGCTGCTCGCGGTTCGATTCTGGCGAGGCGCGTCGCGCGGTGTGCCGCGTGGCAAGTCAGCCGTGATCCCCCGTCGAGTGCATACGTGCAGCCGAAGGGTGAGACGAGCTTCCGGCAACGGCGCAACAGAGTAGGCCTGACAATGAGAAAAGCTTGGCCAAACTCTTTCGCGAACATGATCGAGCTCTCAAAATTTTTCCGAGTTATTCGCCACGTGCACTGGCGCACTTCACTTCACTGAGATTTCTACTAGGCATTCTCGCGTGTATGCATTTCGGAGTGGCTCCATTCACCAAGTTCGAGTTAGCGCATTTGAAAATTATGTAGGGTAGATGACAGAAATGAACGTTTTGAGAAAGAAGATTATTCGAAGGGATACATCCGTGATTCTACTAGAGAAATACGGAGATAGCGGGAAAAGGTAGGGTAAAATCAGTGTTTGACCAAGTTTTTCCATCTCAATCATTTTATAGAGCCCCCTCTTCTCTAATATCGATTCGATTCGTCCAATAAAGTGATTCAAAATGGTAAAATTTTGAAAATTCAACACATTGAGGGTTGCAATAGTTGTGTTTCTCTAATGAAAGAGGATGGATTATCGAAAGAAAATTCATTGAAGTCCTGTTACAATAGTGCATTTTGACAATTTTCTATATAGTTTTCAGTTACATTCCCATCAACATGATTTAAAGCGCCGGTGGGGAAACTTTTTCACATAGCCTTAGAATAAGTTTTTTTGGAATAAATTTTTTGAGCACCATATCGACATATTCCAGTTACGTATGTTTTATTAAAAGCGCAAATTAGATCGCCAACTATGGTGCGGGGTAGACGCTGACGCGTCACTGAATCTGATTTTCCTCCCGACGATTTATCGATCTCCTGCTGTATCAGGTCACTGCTACCCACAATAGTTAAGAGATCAGGATCATCACTTTGCTGCACTGGCGCAAGTAGGACTTCACTGCTATAAATGGTTGACAGAATTGCAAGTATGGCAAAGAGCCGCAAAGGGCCACAGAGTCGTCCCTTGTTGACTGAGAACATCTACAAAGATCAAAAGGAATGATCATTGGAATACAATAATTGTGATAACAGAATTAAGGAGAATGAGTATTTCGAATTCAGTATGAGCGTCACTCGGCCGAAACTGTTCCTACTCTTGAGATTGAAAATGTCTTTCACATCACATTCGCTTCTCGTTTGATTACCTAATTCCTATTCATTCCATGATCAAATTGGGATCCAGATGATAGATATATCAGACTATTGTTTTGCGCTCTGAGGTACCTTCATCGGGCCGTGATTGACCCTGGGCAGATATTCATGTTAGGGGAGACTGGGGCGAATTAGGACAGGGGCGAATTAGGACAAGCAAGATAGCTCGGTTGTGGGTGAGTTTAGGCTTCCGCCGCATAAAAACATTTCCAATACTATCACAGACAATGGTTTTCATCCCGATTAGACCTCCCGAAACGATACTGGGGGTCCTCGCTGACGTAGGGGTGCTTTTTGGGGGCCTCGCGCGGTTTATTTTCCGAATGCAAGATTACACGCTGCTTCTGCATAACTGGACGGACTTCATCGCCATTTAAGGGTCGAAAACTACGTTACAGGACGAAGATTTTGAGCTATCGTGGGTTAAAATCGGCCCACTTGAGCCCAAGTTATCGCAATTTTGCAAAAAAAATGGTTGGGGGGCAATTTAGGACAAACTGGACGGGGCGAATTAGGACAATGCTAAATCCCATTTAAAATCGGTCGACCGGTCGCCTGCCCGTGATTTTCGATGATAATTACCCGTATCTATATATATTATATAGATATAATATTATGTATATTCTATATTATATAATATATATATGAGTCATTCTTTTTAATATCGCCAGATTTTGTGGCGGGGGTCAGGGATTTTTCTGTAACTTTAGGTACATGTTGTATATGATAGAAGAAGATGAAAAGCACAGTTTTTAGATCCCGAAAGTCATCCGCACGAGTTTGGCGCCCTATTCTCGTTTTCAAAATTCGTGAAAAATTCGATTTTTCAACTTTTTGATTGATTTCTCACCAGTATAGAACCCGGTAAAAAAATTATCCAAGACACATATTTCGACGTAAAATGAGCTGAATTTTACGAAAAAAATACTCTTAGATCCGTCAAAGGTAAACATAACCTCAAAAAAGTGGTTTTTCTCAGAAAAACACAATTTTCAAGTCTTAGGCCCTATTTTATTTCAATTTTGACATTTTTATTGAATTCCTCGTCAAATTTTACGTCGAAAACCGTTTCCATAAAATTGGGCTGAAGATGGGTTTGGCCACCATAATAACAACTTTAGTAGCAGGGTCGTAAAAATAGCGCTAAATTGTTCGTTTCGGGAGGGACACTTATAACACTGGACAACAAAATGTTGGTTCATAAGTAGCGCATTGATCAAGCAATGACTTTTTTGTGTATTTTTTGACGCAGGAACCGAATCCGAAACCAGTTTTGCACCTAGACATCAGGAATTTTTTTAAATCGCGAAATACTGAGCTTCTAAAAAACTGCGTTTTTAGCGTTTTTTGATGATTCTGTAGATACATGATTTTGATGGTGCAACCTTGCAGCGGGCTTTGAGCGTACCCGGACTATGATTTCTCACGTATTTTGACCTGCTAAACACGATGAAAGTTGTTTTAGAGGGCTAGCATGCGTTCGAAACAAATGACAAGGTGATTTTTTGAGTTGCTATCAGGAGAGTTTGGACAATTTCGCAATCAATCTCAAAGTGCTCACGAAATTGATCAGAAACACCCTTTTGGATCTCACGAGAGCGCATTCTTTTCGTATTTGTACACGCAGTGAGGGAAAAATATTTGTAATCGCCTAGAAATAGATGAGTAGAATATACGCGTGTTATTCCGAAAAGAAACTTTTGATCTATTTCGAGATCTATTCCTCGAGTGAGTTCAAGCCTCCTCGTATTGGATCAAAGCTCGAGTATTTGTACGTAGAAGTCACTCAAACTATTAAAACAATGTCATTTTGTCGCTAGGATACGGTATCAGAAGTCCCGGAGACCTAAACTCGGTTTAGGTTACGGAACGTACCTTGACATATCATGAATATGTCATCAACCTAGTTACATCGTTTTTCACCTTAAGCTAATGTGGGCACTCCAATGATTCTATTCTGGAGGGGAGTGAATAAGAATATTCAGCGTCAGATGTACCATCTTGGGCTGGTTGCAAACGGCTACCTATATGTTCTCAGAAGCACATGAGACTAGGAAACTGCTTTGACTCATTACGAGAAAGCTTGAGCTTACCTCAGGAATATTAGATCAAAAGTTTCTTTTCGGAATAACACACGTATATTCTACTCATCTATTTCTAGGCGATTACAAATATTTTTCCTCACTGCGTGTACAAATACGAAAAGAATGCGCCCTCGTGAGATCCAAAAGGGTGTTTCTGATCAATTTCGTGAGCACTTTGAGATTGATTGCGAAATTGTCCAAACTCTCCTGATAGCAACTCAAAAAATCACCTTGTCCTTCGTTCCGAACGCATGCTAGCCCTCTAAAACCACTGCCATCGTGTTCAGCAGCTCGAAATACGTCAGAAATCATAGTCTGGGTACGCTCAAAGCCCGCTGCAAGGTTGCACCATCAAAATCATGTATCTACAGAATCATCAAAAAACGCTAAAAACGCAGTTTTTTAGAAGCTCAGTATTACGCGATTTAAAAAAATTCCCGGTGTCTAGGTGCAAAACTGGTTTCGGATTCGGTTTCTGCGTCGAAAAATACACGAAAAAGTCATTGCTTGATCAATGCGCTACTTATGAACCAACATTTTGTTGTCCAGTGTTATAAGTGTCCCTCCCGAAACGAACAATTTAGCGCTATTTTTACGACCCTGCTACTAAAGTTGTTATTATGGTGGCCAAACCCATCTTCAGCCCAATTTTATGGAAACGGTTTTCGACGTAAAATTTGACGAGGAATCCGATAAAAATGTCAAAATCGAGATAAAATAGGGCCTAAGACTTGAAAATTGTGTTTTCTGAGAAAAACCACTTTTTTGAGGTTATGTTTACCTTTGACGGATCTAAGAGTATTTTTTTCGTAAAATTCAGCTCATTTTACGTCGAAATATGTGTCTTGGATAATTTTTTTACCGGGTTCTATACTGGTGAGAAATCAATCAAAAAGTTGAAAAATCGAATTTTTCACGAATTTTGAAAACGAAAATAGGGCGCCAAACTCGCGCGGATGACTTTCGGGACCTAAAAACTGTGCTTTTCATCTTCTTCCATCATATACAACATGTACCTAAAGTTACAGAAAAATCCCTGACCCCCCGCCACAAAACCTGGCGATATTAAAAAGAATGACTCATATATATGATGTATATTGGGTATATTATATATGAATGATGTATATTGGGCGTTTTCCGAGGCGCGAAAGGTTCAGGGATAGTTAGGTGATTGATAATGGGTAAGAAAATGAAGTTACGATGTCCAACGGCCATCTCAAGAATCGGATTGGAGGCGAGAAGTCGCTTTCAACGTGTTCCAAGATAGTCCTCGATTTAAGCGATGCGGTCACCGTGCACCGTGACCATGGACCTTGAAAATGCACCTTACATAAAAAGTTTGATTATTCAAAGTGTGAGATGAGTTGTCGAATACTTGTTATTGTCCAACTTGTAATCCTCAATCCGTCTCTTAGCCCAAATCATAAAAGAATCGGAGAAAAGTGGGAATAACTCGGCCGCGGGAACCTCCTAACCTATAATATACGCACATTTTCATTCCCAACTTTCTCCGATTCTATTGCAATTTGGGCTTAACGAAGAGCAGACAAATCTAAGTTAGATGATAACAAATATTTGTGCGCTCGTCGTTTAGCCCAAATCGCAACAGAATCGGAGTAAGTTGGGAATGATTTTCAGCTTGCATGGTGACCGCATCGCCTTAAGCATTTTCACTCTCGCATTCGGCGACATTGCCTTGAATGTTACACACCATCAGCGGGATCGTTGACTTAAGGTGAGTAAGGGACCTCCAATATGGAGAAAAACTAATGAAAGTAGACTCTTAGAGGCTGCGAAACGATTGCTGATTCCTAAAGACGGTAGTGCGCCAATAAAGCGCCTGATTCAATAATGTTCCAAATCAACATAAAAATAGCTCGTTTTCCGAGGCTCTAGGAGGATGTAAAGGTCACGGGCGAGTTTCCCTCTGTATTTAGGGTTACTACCACGTGTTTTGATGAGCAAATGCGACTGGAATAGGCGACGGATATTATTGTATACCTCGATTTTGAATGGCTGTCCTAATTTGCCCCCAAAACTGTCCTGAAGTGCCCCCAAACGCGGGGCGAATTGGCCGAGTCTACATAGACGCGCTCACCCGGAGCGCGCGCGCTCTCTCCGCTTGCACTCTCCACCCAAACACCGGAGTAGGTACCGAAAATGGTATTTGAAAATCTTATGACGAGTGTTCCCTCTCAATCGGAGTATCAGCGCGAGTTTGTGAGATACAGAAACTTTCAGTTCATCGCGTAAATTGTCCAAAAAACTGATTTGCATCGAGTAGAGATCGATGAAAGACGAGATCGAAAAATGTGAGGCGTGGTTTTGTCTCATATAAGCATCCCCCAACTTTTCATCGGTTCTCCAACTTGCAAACCATTCAGCAATATTCAGCATCATCTTGGTTATACATTCGTACTTATTCCAGAAGCTGAATAATGAGGTAAAGTGTATGAAATCCTGATTCAGAACACCCGAGATGTCCCAAATTTACGGAGGAGTGACTCTTGTAACACAAATTTCATCTTTGATGCACATGGAATAGCTCGATTCTTCTTAACCAGAATTCCGCACACCTTTGCTCATTTCACAGTTTCTGGAGGAAATCTCAATGCAAACCCAAAATAACGTTGAATATTGTTGAATAAGCCGCAAGTTAGGAACCTGAGAAGTTGGAGGTGGTGATATCAGGCACATCGATCGACATCCAAGTCTCTCACTTTTCGATCTCTAATAGATGGAAATCAATTTTTTCTTCGATTCACGTGATAAACTGGCTACTTTTTATGTCACAAACCCGTGCTGATACTCCATTGAGAGGGAACACTCGTCAAAAGATTTCCAAATCTCATTTTCGGTAACTACTCCAGTGTTTGGGTGGAGAGTGCAAGCGGAGAGAGCGCGCGCGCTCCGGGTGAGCGCGTCTATGTAGACTCGGCCATTAGGACAGATTTTTTTCTGAAACTTCGAAAAAAATTATGAAAGCGGTGACCTGGGGGTCTGAAAATTTTTTTACAATATATTCAATAGTTGGCTTTTAAGTCCCGTAGCGCGCCTAGCCCCAAGTGTCGCCAGATAGACCCACTGCAAAACCTGTCCTAATTCGCCCCACTCTCCCCTATATCCAGTGTCGTGGAATGGAGCCATATTGAGTTTGCACTCAACTCCCAAGTTCGTATGGTTTCTAATCGACTTCGTGAAATCCATAACCCTCAGTACTAAAAAACTGCAGAAAAAGAATTCAGGAAAGGGTTATCTTGGCCCACTGACCGTGTGTCACGTGAATCACGTTGAACTGATGACTTCGTCGCATCAAAAATCTTGAGTCGAATCCAGATATAACGGAACAGTGCCCCGAAAAAAAACTTTCGCCATTACAGAAAAACTGATCACAGCGTATTTTTGACACGTCACGGAATGCGGCACTGCTTGTCCGAACAAAATGTTGATCCTGATAATAAAACCATCGTAGGTGTGAGTTTTTCATGGATTTTTGAGCAAGTACCTCCAATAATCAGAATATTTTTTGTGCCAGTATAGCCGAATATCAACTGTTGAATAGTGAAATTACGAGTATGAACGGATGATTCTAGAGTGTAGATGACCTAAGAAAAGACGCCTTTGAGCTTCAAATTTATTTCTAGAGTAATAGCGCAAACACGAACTTCCTGAATCGCTCTCCAGGAAAGTTAACAGTTTTGGCAAAGTACTCACATTGAAACGTTTTTCAGCAAACTTCGCGTAGTTATACTTGTTCTCTCGTTCCGGCTGTCTATTGTTGAAAACAGGATACGAGAAAGTATTGAATATCCTCACGGGCTTCGTGATATTTGCGCTCAACAGCCAATTGTGATCAACTGAAGCCAGTATTCAACTCGCGAACTTCTTGAGCTTGCACTGAAGACTTTAGCATTTCAAAAAGAGTAAAAACTGTAAAAAATCCACGGTGGCACTGAGGAGTCACAAAATATAATATCGACGCAAATATGATAAATAATTGGGTTGGCGACAACAACGCTGTCCCTGGCTTGGACTGTAATGAGCAGCTGACTCGCGGAAGTCTCATTTCCGTACGTTCTGACACTGATAATAGGCTTGGATTGAAAGAGCGCAATTCATGGATTTGTGGGGAGACTATCTCTCTGAACTCGACCACCACCGGAATTGAATGTGAGATATTTGAAGAGTGTATTGAGCTTGCTTAGTCCAGAGGTGGCAAAGACGAATTCGATGCTGCATTGCCAACTTTGCAGTATGACAAGAGTTGAGCAAAGTTATATCGGCGATGAGGAATTCAAAATCATGTTTTGTATTCAGCCAAAGTGAAAAATAGAACCTGGCTGACGATGCTCAAAAGAACTTGAGATAAAACTCTCTAGGTGCGGAAATTGTTGCCTCCCACCGGAAGTCAAAACACATCACGCCTTTATATCGGGAGTATCAGATCATGCCTCATCCTCTTCGCCGTAATTACCTTAGCGTATCTCTGTTAGCAAGTGTATTGATTTCATCACAACCTCGGTACCTCTTTGAATGGTTGGTATTTTGTCCTGTCGACAGTGTTGGGTCCATACGTCGATCCGGATTCGAGCTAGTTACACATAAGTGGACTTTGAATACTTATAAAAACAGTGATTGGCAAAATTGCTTTGTAAAATAACTTGCCTGCCGGTCTCCGCCTCGACTATTCTCGCACATCTCTTAGGACTAATTTTCTCTTCTAAGGTGAGTGTGCCTAATATGCCCCCACTGAAGTTCTCGAATGTGCGAACCCGCAGACATTGTCGCGCATTTTTTTCGTGTTTGTTGCGTCAAAATATGAGACAATCGGCATTTTGGACCGATCCTAATTGATACGCGCATTTTTTAGAGCAAAAGAAGTGGTTTTGCTACCTTCAATTTGTTACTAGAAGCTATGCCAAACAAAATTGGTGCAACCAAACTAAACGTACTTCAACTCATTCTCTTTGTTTTTGTTTCAACTTTAAAATGCTCTTCACAGAATTGTAAAATTCGATTTCTAGCCGATTCTACGCCCACATTACTAGAAAGAAGCGCAGTGTTCCTAATATGCCCCCGCCCTTCTTCCTTTCAATGCAGCAAGTACTTTTAGCACTTTTCTTTCGAGATCACAGCATTTTTAGGTGTATTAAGGGATACCCAGCAGCGTAGAGCCTTCAAAATGCAACAGACCTCGTGAAATATGCTAAAACCCGATTTTTATGTTAATTCTGAGGTAATGTGCACTCTAAATCATCGAGAATACCTCAAATCATGACGATCTATCCATTCAATACATAACCGTCATGCTCCGGAACTAATATGACTCTTCCAAAGCTTCAGAATCGCGAAATGTCTATGGGGGCATATTTGGAACACATTATCGAAAAAACACAGAAGAATTTTTTTCTGCAAAAATTAAGATAGCTCGGCTCAAATTCTTTGGAATTAAACTCATTTCAACTCATTTTGAAGGTCGTGAAATTATCTTCAAAATTCTCTAAGACACGTCGAATAATATTGAGATGAGCCAAAACTATCAGCAATACAAAAGTAGTGGGGGTAGTTCCGTGGGGGTATATTAGGCACACTTACCTCATATGTTAGAGGACCACTCCAAAGATAGTCGTAAGTAACAAACATGATGAAACGCAACATATGAGTTAGGCCTGATTTTACTTTCAACATTTTTAATTCATATATCTCGGCCTTTGTCTACATTAGTGCCTAGTTAAAGCGCATTGACATTGCTTATGTTCTTGACATGTATGTTTTGCCAATTATTCTTGATGCGTGTTGTTGCTTTAAGTATATTTTTCTACGCTTTTATTCTACGTTTTTATTACACTTCGCCTCGTTCCCCTCCACTCATTTTTCAGCGATTTCGGCCAATCGAAGCGCTTCTCGTGAAACGTTGGAAATACGTTGGAAATACGACAATTTTACTGTGATCTGGGTTTTGCCGCACAGCTATACGCAAGCTGGCTGTCACCCAGCTCACTCGAGTTCGGTGTTTGAAGTGGTTTGAAGTCACGGCTCACGGACTGTCACATCTTAACCTCGAGAAAACTCCCCGGGCCCCGAGTGCCCTCGATTTTCCTCGTGATCGTCGCCCGGGACACGGACGGCATATACAGGCATATACCCCAAAGCACTCGCTCTCAACGCGCCCGGGTGCCCACGTTGAGGCACAGGTATATATAAGTACATGGCATAACCTCGCGCCAGGAATTTTCTGTTTGCTTTTGCGAGGCCACCGGTTGCTTTCCGTGATAATCATGGTGGAAAGGGAGTCGTGATTATCAGAGAAGAGAGATGAAATAGAAACTGAGAATGCTCATCATTGGCAAGGAATATAGATCGGTCTTGTCACCTAAGATCACTTCTACACCAAACATTCATTTTCGCTCCCTTGTGTCACCAAAGTTCATTGGCATTATTGACAGCTCCACTGTCTCTTTTGAATATTTCATATAGTTTGTCGTGAAGATTTTGTGATGATTGTGAACAAGTTTGATCAAAGTTCTTGTAATTTACTTTCTTTGTGGTCGAACCAGGGATAAGTATGAATACACTTCTCTTCACACGACTAGTTATCCCTACTACACAAAATATATTTGAAAATATATTACAGTGTGTGATGGCTTCATGCCATTTAGCTCCAGCGGATGAATCATATGAAGAATGATAATGGAGTTATGCTCCCTTCCAACAATGAATGTAGGGCACTTATTCAAAGTCCAGATTGAATTAATTTGCAAAAAAGTCGATAGACTACAGAAGTGCTTATAGTGTATAAGAGAACAATCAGTGAAATTGTGTCCTGGTGTATATTCTTTGACAACATTCTTTTTCTTCAATGATAGTTAGGTGGTGACACGCTGTGATCAAGTATCGCCCAACAAATGTCAACCAACTGGTGAGAATCTTGACTTTCAAGCCATTGGTAATTACCAGCAATGTATGTGGAATCAGTTCTCTCATAGAACATCCCTGTTTCATGTAGAGTATTAACAACTGATTTCTCTGGTCACTGAAGGAGTTGAATGAATGCCTTAAAATTGGTTGCTTTCTACATACATTTAATCAATGCAAGTTAGTACTCGTCAAGCACATTGAGGGTATCATGAAAATACTCAAAAAATTATGCAAACGACTGATGGAACAGCTTTTTCAACCTGGAATGTGATTTAAGATGACAGTGACATATCCAAGTCATGAATCCAGAATTTGACTTGTTATGAGAATCTACACTGACATATCTTTGCCCTTTTTCTATACAAATGTGCCTGAGAGACATTTTAACGATACTTCAAAAATTATCCAAGTGTTTTGTCGAACATGATCCATGGGTAACTGCTTGAGTGATAATACTTATTCGGTATTGACTTTGAATGAAAGTTTCAGAAACTTCTATTTAGAAAAACTATTCAGAATAGCCCTGAGGAATAAACTTAAATTCAAATTCGGTCTGATCCCATCCATAGCAATTTTAGTAGAAATAACTTATGACTAAAAAAGAAGAAATAAAAATTGAAAAAAAAAAATTTTTCAAAACACGCTTTTATTACACAAGTTGGATCAGAAAAAAAAACGACTCGAAAGGAAAGAATAATTTTTTCTACCTTTTATGCCCATCTTTTGTTTGGGAAAATCTCATTGTATTCCACTACATACCCTGGGAGTTTTCATTTCAATGTGAAATTTATTCCATAAAAGCGTGAGGTGCTTTATCTAAAAATTGAGATTCATTAATAAGCCTCAGGAAATCTCCAATATCTATTTCTGATGGAATATATATTATCGTTTGCACCTACAGAATTGAAAATTGAATAGTTTCTACAGAAGCACCTCAAGCTTTTTTGGGATAAGTTTCACATTGAAATGAAAACTCCCAGGGTATGGAGTGGAATACAATGAGATTTTCCCAAACAAAAGATGGGCATAAAAGGTAGGAAAAATTATTCTTTCCTTTTGAGTCGTTTTTTTTCTGATCCAACTTGTGTAATAAAAGCGTGTATTGAAAAATTTTTTTTTTCAATTTTTATTCTCTTTCTTTCTACATTTATAGCCATTATGATATAAGTGTCTATGACATCTGTATGCCATAGTTAGTCAATTTCGTTGCATCAAGTGTAACGCATGCAGTCTCGGGGACACTGAACCCGTGATTCCGTAGTTGAATTAATGAATATCGATATCAACATCATTCATGTCAAAGAGATTCATTACGAGAAATAGGGGTAGCAGCTTTGGCATTCTGTACTGTACAAAGTCGATATTTTAAGGATTTCTAATGCGCTCAGCTGATTCTGATCGGGATCACCCGACTCCTCGAGTTAACGAATCGATAGAGAGCTGATTGGATATAATGACGATGCAAAAACATGTGCAGCTGTCCTTCTCTTTAGGGTATTCAATCCATGTGAGATCATAAGGTGAACATTTGCCTTGAAAAGTTGACCTTTGCCATGAAAAAGCAGTTTTTGATGATAAAACTGATGATGATTGATGCGTTCAACTACTTGCACAATTTGAATGTGGTGGTGAACGCAGTTCAAAGTACACAGGGCTCCTGTCTCAGTACTACCAAGAGTTCTTTAAGCAAAACGATGGTATCGCTCCCACGCGTTTGCTACAAAGGACCTCACCGATGAGATCCGCTCGTCCTTCCCTGTGTGCCGAAGATTTTTGTCTCGTGGAACTCAGCATCGTGATTTCCGGAAACGTGTCAAACATGAGAGGGTCAAGACCTCGAAACTTGTCGAAGAATCCCAAAGTATACTCGCAAGATCCGACACGAGAAAACCCCGACCCGCTACCTCAGACTCCGAACTACGATGACGATTTGAACTTGGATCCTTCGTGGGATCTCAAATTGGCACCCTCCAAGTTGTCCACAGCCAGCCGGCCACCCTCGAGGAGCGATATTTGCGGTCTCGCGATGTACAAGCGTAAGATTGCTCTCAACAATTTACCCAGCGCACTCTCCAGCACAAGTTTGTCTCAAGTTTTTGAGGTGTTGCCAGCACTCACTCGTCGCAACGACCGCAGCGCGGGTCTCGACCAGCACAGCACAGTGGCTCCGAATCAACTTACTTCTGCCGTTTGCTCGCAACTGTTGCAACTAGCTCTCGCCAAAGCAGCTTTGAAGGCAAGCGAGCCCAGAGCGAGGTCAAAGTTGCCCAGACAGCGGGGAAATTAACAAGATGTGCCTCTTTTTCCGTGGAAATGTGCGTACCATCGCCTCTCGCGATCAAACAGCCATTTTTCATGGCTCGAGATTCAGTCTACACGGGATCGACCTTGGGTACCGGGTTAGCTCGGACAAGTGCGCCACCGATAGCTGATGAGGTGGAGAACTTCGCCGTTATCACCCGCCGTGAAATTTGAAACGTGTTGCTGATTCACCGGACTTCTCTTGCAACTAGTAGGGTGGTTGCGGTCGGAGCAAACTGGAAAGTCAGTTACCGCTAGTGCTTGTCGATACCTCCCAATTAGCTGCCATTTTAGCGGATCAATTTTCTCCCACTTGCGTTACACTTCCTTCGCTTGAAAACTCTGTCCAACTCGAATACCCCAAACTTTTTGGAAACTGATGATGAGTGTCATGTGTCTCAGGAGGCCACCTTAGCTCAGTGAACAGGGTCTCGCACTCCCATTATACTTTTCTATAATTATTCCAGGCAAGCATCGTTCTTGCGTTGTGTGGGTTAATGTTTTTCGTTGATGATGATGGGTTTCACAATATTCTAAGGTCTAACGAATCTCTTTCTAGGATCAATTTCCTAAGTCCCCCCACGTGATTTCTCTCACAAAGAGCGAATTTCACCTACGGATCACGGATTCATCTGAAACTCTGGTAGTAGTCTTCTTTTCGTACAAAAAGATGATATCCACTAATTGAGACCCTAATGTTCCAGTGTTCCCGAGCCACAGTAAAAAACATCGGCATTGTCCGTATAGACTCATGTTAAGAATTATACATGCGTATACTCGGGATGCCAATCTCTCTCGACGTAGCTCGAAAACGCTCCAGCGTTGAGGTCTATAATTTAAGATATATCGTATTAAAATGCTGAAACAGAACTATTCCCAAAGTTTCAGACGAATCCGTGATTTGAAATGTAAGAGCCTCCATTGGTGGGTTAATCGTTCCATATGTTAATCATAGCGGTGAGCCTTTCAAAGGAGTACTCAGAATGGGAACTTGCGGCCACAAAACTTCCTCGCACTCCAGGTCGATGAACTCATTGTTGCGGTTCTTTACTCTCACATGAGTAGAAAAGAGAGCCAACATAGTCATGCTTGCTAAGCAAAATTATCAGCTCGCGATGGAGCCCACAGAGTGGTATTTCTCGTATCAATGTTAAATCGCATCCGTCATCAATTTTCCTGATCAAGGGATTCCAGATGCATGTTTAGAATCTCTCCGCGTCAGCTAGGTCCTTTTTCTTCTGAGGAATGGATGACCGAGTGAAATTCTCAATTTTCAAGAAAGAGGAGGGGACTGCATGATCACCTCTAGTAAAAATCTCAGGATGTAATATATTACATCCTGAGATTGTGAGGATCAACAATATATTGTTGATTCCTTGCGTTCGAGGATATCTGAAACTAATGCTGACTATTCTCTGAACCACCTCTAATCCCACAACTCTGAAATATGAGGATCGATACACCGACTCTGGAGCTCGCAGCCCTCTGGCACTCACAAAAACGCAATAAAACGAATCTCGAAACCGTAACGTTGAATGTCTGAGAGGCCACTAGATGATCCCCCAAAATGATAAATCAGAACCTAGAGCACGGGCTTTTTTTGGTCGACGGAATTCGCGCTCAGCCCCCTCCCGAGTTTTTTCAACCCACTTTACACGTGAAATCGAGCTTTCGGCTTCAGCCGGTCGGGCAGTATTCCCATATAACCTAGTATAGGGATTTTTTTCCACGACGCGATATTCCTCGCCTTGCAGGTACAGACACCGTTACATCGTGCAATATCCGCAAGCCCTCTCTCTGGGCTATGAATTTTGCTCCGAGGATCAGAGGAAGAGACTCGCGCTGGATATGCGAGTTTTGCGAAACGCTGCAAGCTCAAGCTCTCCGCCGGATTTGAGCGGCTTCGTGATGATTCTATATCTCTGCGTGAGCTTTTATTACACTCCATATCGTAGGGGAGAGTGCGAAAATCTTGAGGCTTGTGTATGTGACTAGAGGAAGAGAGGAAGTGAGATTCCCCAATTTCAGGCTGCAGCTGATCTCCCAATTCCCTTGTTGTGCTTTTTCGAAATCATTTTGAGCTCCACGTCTGTGGCCAAATGGATTCGCGATGCAACAAAGTTAACGAGAATAGTGGGTCGGAGGGGAGCAGAGGATTGTGAAGTGCGCAATATCCGATCGGAGATAGATGCAAGAGTGGGATGAAAATTTTGCGCATTCTGAGAATGCTTCCTCAGAATTCTGTTGTGAAGTGGCGAGTATCATTGCATGCCGTAGTTGATAGCAATACTCTATGATAATAGAAAGTGAAAGACAGAAAGAAATAATAGTGGAAATTGAGAAAAGGGCGCTGTTCCTGGAGCCTGTAATATCCTAGCTGGGAATTCTCTTGTCACAACCAATTGAAATTCCTTCCACGTCGCTTTGATGGTGAAACGTAGAAAAATAATGCTTCACCACAGAGGAAGCTCCCTCAGAATTCTAAAAATTTGCGAAGTATGAATCACACTTTTACCAAGGACTACTGGTACTTGATATAGAAAGAATCACAGCGGAAAGAGTGACGAAGAGTGACGTACGATAATGATATGAGCTTTGGCTGAGTTTCAGAACACCAAACAGAAATCTTCACCTCAAAACCAACAAGCCCATCAATTACGCAAATTGCCTCGCTCACGAACAGCAACCAATCAAGCTCGCCCCGGTACACAAACAAGATGAAAACGTCGTCGAATTGTCGAATTGAATCGGGTAGCAAGTCGGCAAATCGTAACAAAACGCGTCACCTCGCCTCTCGCTGGCTACTCAGCCTCGTTAATTTGCCAGTCCAAACAGGACGTACCGTCGCAATAGCCATAGCTCTCTTGCAAGCTCGCAAACTCGGCCCGACATCTCAGTCACCGTCGCAAGCTCCCCCTCACCCTGCCTCCGCAGATACAACGCACATTGCGAAAAGCTCGGGCACCCACTGAAAGCCACTACGGCACTGAAAGTACGACCCGCTAAAATTAGCGTCGCTCTTTTTGGGAGATGCCACGCGGGGAGACAGACTCTCGTACAGTCTGCGCTGCCTGTCCAGATAAGTAAACGGGCTCCCAGCATAGCTCGCTCTTAGCCGCGCTCGATACCACTCATTGGGCCGGCAGCGCAAAGTGATGTATCGGATCCATCGCTCGAACAGCTTGCAAGCTCGCCGGGTAGGCTAATCGCCCCTCGTAATCCCCGCAACGAGCCAAACGAGCGCTGATTCGTCACTCCACGGGGGAGAAATGCCAAATTGCCGCTCGGATACACGTTCTGGGTGCAACGACTCCTCAGGCGAGTTCAAAATCGAGCTTGCGGCTCTGTTTTGCGCCTAATGGCTGTTTATCATAACAGATGAGAGTGCCGAGATAGTTGATTGATATTGGTGGACGAGAGTTGAATAGCGGAGATGATAGGTGGGCTGTCGAGAGGTTATGGTTGCCTCGGAGCTGGTGGGATATAAGTGGGATCGGATTTCCATGCGTAGCGTTAGCGCTGGACAAATCAGAGTGCTGGACATCTTGAATTGGATTCAAGTGTGAATTGTGTGATAATGAATGACGGATTCGAGCCTCGACTGTAAAAGAGGTTCAAGGCGAGTCTTGCTGAGATATTTCTGGATGAGTCGTTTGTGGAGAGATGGAATCTGAACTCGGTACCTAGTCTGCTTGCAAGATATACGTGCGCAAATATGTGCAGGTTATTCTGAGCGTCCTTTAGAAGCAGCCGCGAGAGTTCCACGATGCAACAACCGCGAATCACTCACTCTAGAGCAAAGTCCATCGTCGGTGTTTTGAAATTAATTTGAGTTGAAAAACGGCTCGCTGACATAACGAGTACTCCAATTTCTCTTTGGAATACTCTTTGATGACTTGTTAGAGTCGATACTTGATTCTGGCATATTACTGTTTGGAACCGTTGGGACTTGAATTCCTGTGACGATGTTATTTCCTGTCAATTTCACAAGAAACGCGTAATCTTGTATTCACGAAACATGCTTCAGGCTGCAGGAATCATTTCATTCCAGTTAGCCTCTATGAATCACTCCCAAATCCAGACAACTTGTTACATCGAATCATCAAGAGTTATCCAGATCAGAAAAGTTAGTCAAGCTGCAATCCAGGCTTGATCAAGGGGCTTGATCCCTTGAATCAAGATGTGTAATGCCGCCTTGACCAAGCTATGATCAAGCCTTGATCAAGATCACGGAATATTTTTGAATTTGTTGTAGCCCCAGATATACATACATGTATTGTCCTGTGGCGGGCGTATTGAAGAACTGCGTCCTTGAATAATCACGAAAAGCAATGAAATGCACGTTTTTATTGAGAATTCCGGAGATATGGGTAAATGTGGAGATAATCTAATGTATACACAAACTCATAGCCATTACCCATAGGTTATGTCAATGAGTTTTAGCACATTTTTCGCAAGAACTGTCACTTTCCAAGGTGCGACTAGTGGGTAAAATAAAATCTTTGCATCCTGGCCAGCATTGTGCAGTATGCACTGCTGAAATCCATCAAAAGATGAAAAAATAGAGTAATATATATTCATTCATACGGAAAGGCTATTATGACTTTGGAAATAGTATCTAACCTATATGCGAGCAGACGACGCTCCACGGCTCACCTCATCAACATTTTTCAGAAAAAATTTCATGGTACATACATCCAGTCTCTATTCCTTTGGGTTTCCTATTAATACAAAAACTTCACTGGAAACACGCATGAAAAACTAATAGACACTCATCCTTAACTTAATTCCCATCATTCATATATTATTGATGTGCTTTCAAATGGCAGGAGATCATGACAAATCTACCCCGAAGCAAACATCACGATCTTGATCAAGGGTTGACCCACGCTTGATCATTACATTCTTGACCAAGGGGCGCTCGAGAAAGTTGATCAAGGCTTGATATTCGGATCGAAGCGCTTGATCGGGATGCAAGGATGACTTGTTCTTATCCGCATGGGTGAGGTGAAGCTTCCATCATACATCAGAACTCCCAAATAAACGCTGATGAAAGTACCCGTTTTCCGGTTTGGTAAAAATTCTTTATATAGCAATTGGAGATTGAACAAACAACGAAAAAATACACCACAAGTCAGAGAATCTGAACCTTGAAGCGCAACATTGAGGAAGCTTCATGGGATCCCTGACTCACTCGAAATCTAGCCTCTTGTAACTAGAGTTGCACCTGTTCTCTGTCTGTGAAGGGCAAACTCCCGAAAACGTCGACCACATTGTAACGGATTCAAATCCGATTTCGAAGGAATCGATGATAATACTCAGGCTGTAGGACTCATCAAACTTGCTTACATTCTCAACGGATAGCACGGACTAGATAGAAATTTTGATCTCGTGACACCCGTTACACTCGGATTTTACAGATTTTTCAATCGCAGATTTTCAACCGAGGGAAGGAAGTTAGGTTTTGCTTTTCGAGTGATTGTTTTTGGTCCGAGCTCTGGCGAGGGTCAAAATTAGCACGAGTGAAGCAAAAAAACTTCACGCCCGAGTATCAAAATACGTTTTTCGATCAACTGGGCGTAAAGTAAACGAAAACTACCGTGAGTAAAGCAGTGCTTTACGCACAGTCGATCGGAAAATAGGATTCGTAAGGCCATGACACTAACGTTGCAGGCTGTTGAATCACTCCCTCCAGCATACAAATTCTTATCCTATTCAACTCCTTTTCGATTGAATTTTCAACGCGTAACGTCACATCCCCCTCGCAGACATTTTCTTAACTATCACACTCCTACAATTGCTAGTAAACAAGAATAATGATGGAACCCGAAGCCCATTGTCCACGAAAACGAAACAAGAAGGAAAGACTTACAACGGTATGGAGTGTTTGTCTCCATCGAAATCCGTATCAACCCTGTAAGTGTTTATACTCAAGTGAATCTTGGATCTCACGGAATCGCAACTCTCTTGGAATCCACGATGAAATTCTAGTCCTTACCGTATTTTGCTCGCACAAATAATGGTACTCATCAGGATCGCATAGAATCCCCTCCCACCAGATAATCAGTCCACTGATGTCAAGCAAGTCCAACATCCACACCTCACTGCAAGATCCCATGGGAGAGGAAAAAAGCTCTCTCAAACCTCCCGCGCAAACTACCGCAAGCTCTCACCTCGCCACTCCATACCTCTTCCTCTCACCTACACGCCTATTCCCATCCCTTCAGAGGAAGAAAACCATTAAGCACTCGAGCCCTGTTGCAAGAAAAACAAGGCGCACCAGCCCGTACGTGTGCTGCAAGCTCCGAAAGCTTTTTTGGGTTGGGCGTCGCATCGCAGACTGCGTCTACCTTCTCGTTCCATTACAAGACGGATCGCTCGAAAGCTATGTAGTCTCTACTCTGTCGTACCTGTCTCCCAGTTCTCGGCACAGATGTCATTAGATACACCTACGTTCGCTCACTCCCACAAATAGAGAGAGAGAGAGCGTGGAAGAGCTTTCGCAAGCTCGCCTCCGAGATGCGTCCTGTCGAGTTTCTACATCTGCATTGATGGAGCAGGTGTCCTAGACTTGCACAGAGCTGATAGGTGTAGGGCTGCTTTCATCCATCAATTCTATGATGGGCTAGATGAGACGGAGCTCTTGGCTCAGGTGACTCGGCGCCTCAAGAGGAAGCGAGACGATCATCCTGGAGCTTTGTCCGGCTCGCATTTTTGATGTGACGCAATTCTGCGGTTGGATGAATCTTGCCAAAATCATATCGTAAAATTATCGGCAACGTGAGGCAGATCGTGAAGTTCAATTCACGCGGCAAATGGAGAGAAACTTGATACTAATTGAATTTTATTGCACAATTCGTTCACGAAGCTCGTGCCAATACTCGGGTGCATCTTCTTCTTCGTTTGATGCTGCGAGACAGTGTTCGATCCGAGCAACAGTCACGCCTGGCTTGTTTCCAAATTATGTCCGGCAGTCACCCTCGCGTAGCCCTCCATTCAATTGGATGAGCATCATTCTGTGAGATTATGTAACGAATTCGTGACTCATCTTCCGGGGAGCGTTTTCATACAATATTCTCGAAAGAGAGGCTGAATTTGCCAAAGTTCAAGAGCAGGGAATCTATTTTTGATCTCGATTATGGCTGGATTCGATCGTAAGTTCATGATTCACGTGATGTGAATTCAGAACTGTTCTGAAGTTTACATTTCAAGTTCGAAAATTTCATTCATTCAAATCACAACCTGTAACGGAATCCATTCTCAATTCCGCTGAATTTCATGGACTCCGATTTGTAGCTCGGGCACATACAGGTTTCATAACTGTGGCCCAACAATGAGGAAACGGTATTTATAAGATTCAGGTAAAATATCGAGTGAATACCACGATTCAACGGGATCCAATTAACTCGAGGATAAATTTCATTTTAAGGCCTGATTGGAACAATGTGAAACCAATTATTTGCCTGAGATTGCATTGGGTCTCACATCAGCCTCATCTCAGGTGAAACTTTGGTACCAATAGATTGCTTGTTGAACTTTTTGTACTTCAGAATCCCAATCCGAGTAGAACCTCGATATGACGGTATGTCAGATGACTGAAAAAGTACCAATAAATTCCCGATTGAACATCACTGCTTAAGGGATGACTCAAACTCATGAGAAATCAAAGGAGATCTCCATCCTACGCAGTGAGCGTCTATCAATAAGCCCATTTGTCATAGAGCCAAATATTCAGAAAATTATGTAAATTCCATCTCTAGAAATTCAATGCTATTCAGACAAACGTTTCAAACCTCGAACAATTTTATTCATCACAACCTTCTGGCATAGCCTGCTACAATCCTGATTCCCAATCTCGCTTCAATTCCTTGTCGAATAAAGATAAATTGATCCACATTGCAAAGCTCTCCCGACTATTCGTCGTCGCGCGAAATTTTTCCAATATCGCTCAGCTACCATTATTTACAAAGTTGCTATGGCAAAGTGACAAGAACAGATATACAACTGATGTGATGATCCATCACTCTTTCGGTACCGTGCATCCCCTCCAGAATTCTATGAGTGAGCCCTGCGCGCGGCACGCAACATCCTCCACACATACTTCGCCCTCCACTCTCGCCGAGCTTCCCATTCAGAGAAGCTCGCAAGCCACCCAAGCTCCGTACGCACTCGTACGAACGCAATGAAAGAGCTTCGCACAAAAGTAAACTCGGCGAGGCTAAGCACACATGCTCGAGTACAACACAGCTGGCGAATAACTCGAGAAACACGGCGAAAAATTGAGAAAATGGACCGGCGAGAGGGCGTGAGCTTGCGGCATTCTAATTTGGTAGTCCTCTCTTTCCCTCGCGCATTGTAAAAATCGACAGTCGGTCTAGACTGTGGGCTGCTCTCCTCGCTCGCGCAAAAGAATCAGGAAGAAACAGGAAATCTTGAGTGCAAAAGAGACGGAAGCTCGCTAGACGCGAGTGCGAGGCAGAGGCTAAAGCTCTCGCAAGCTCTGCCGCGTGGATGTACGAGGCATAGTGGCACACGCGTGGTAGCGATCTATTTATGTATTCCACCTCGTTCATGCTGGCTACCTCGCATCTTCCATTCTACCGTTATGCCGCGTGTCTCTGAGCTTGCAAGCTCGCAAACTTCCCTTTCATCTCTGTTTCTGTGGGTTTGCGTGTGCGCCCGGATTATCCGCAAAAAGGTGGCTACGAAAGCAGGGCGATATATCTCTCTGCCACCCTCGAGCTTTCGCAAGTTTTGGGACTCATATGAGCTTGCAAGCTCTGTCCGCTCTAGAGAGTTCCTGCGTATGGTCAGGTTGTTGGTGTGGCTTCTATGGCTTGCTTCACTAGCGTGTGAAAAGTTTTCAAAGCCCTCGCAGAGATATGGGCCACCAGCGCGAGTTGGTTGAAAAGTGAATTGAGTCTCATTGATTTTCTTGACGCGCAAAGGGCTTATGTAGGTAGTGAGGCTCATTCAGATTCGTAGGCATCACGCGGAACATGGTACAAGTTCTAAAAAAGCCCTATAACTCGAGTTGTTGATTAACGATTGAAGATCCTCGAAGAACTACTGCCTGGCGTTCAGGGCTATCATACTCCACGTTTGACAAGCAGATCCCTCTTCTAGCATTTACTCATCAGAACTTTGGACAATGATCACATAATGTTGTAGATAGCAGTCAAAAGTTTTCCTCGTAGGTTGGTCATTCAAAAATTTCGAAACAATCAGGCGCTTGTCGTGGGACGAATTTCAAATCACCGAGACTTCGTGAGATTCTAGGTGACCACCTAGCAAAATGTTCGGTAAGAACAACTGGATTCGTTGTCTCCATCTACGAATCAAATCATCAGAGGGATTCATGAATTCACGGCCTCTGTGACTAGGATAGTGAGGATATCATGTTTCTCCGAAAGATTGGGATCAGAAATCATCTTAGGTCCAAACGCAATTCCAAATTCATGATCCCTGACATTAGAAATTCTATCTCACATACTCAAACCTACTGATGCTCATATTTACAAGCTCATAGTGGCTGAAAATATCGAGCCTTGTATCTCTCAACCCGTGAGCAATATTCGAGATAGCATGTTTTACCTCATCGATGATCGATCCCGGAGACGGATAGGATAGCTTAGAAATTTCATGTAAGGGCCACAATCTCCATCAATCATCACGTATAAAGCTTTCAAATTCGTCGGGCCAAAATATTCCCATATCGATCCGTATAATATCCGGTCAAGTATCGTCAGGTTAAGCGATTGCTTCTCTTGAAAGCTGAGGGGATATTTTGTATTTTGCTGCTCGTCTATGCCACACGTAGCCAAAGCTCTCTCGCCTCTCTGCCTCTTGAACCTCAGAGCAAAAGCCACTATGCCTATATGAGCTCACTCTTCCTTTCCCATTTTCCACGAGTGCCTGGAGAGCTCCGCTGGACTGGAATAGAATTTCGATGTGGCTAACCGGCGTAAATATTTAAAAAGTGATTTGCATCGTGAGCCTGCACTTGCGCTATCCACCTTTCTTACTCGAAATACCGCAGAATAAGTCAACGAGACTAGACCTGTTTTATTCAACGATACGATCTCACACGACCACGGTTTCTTTCTCGTCATTTTGAATCTCATGTAAAACATTCAAAAATCATAAGAGTGGTCATTTCTATCCTAATTTGATCCTTCAAGAGCATTAATGAGACGGAGATTAAATCCATGTAGTACTTGCTAGTTCTTCGGAAAAATTTTTTGGTCCATCTTTATGGGCTTGCATCGATTGGAATGAGCGAGGGCAATCCTTTTCTCAGTTCCCAGCAACAGAATAGTTATTCTAGCGAATCCACGTTCAATTATCACCAGTGAGGAATTTTGAATCATTATGTGGGAGAATGGCACGTTTGGAAACTGTCAGAACTATGGCACAGTTGTTGTCCCCCCATTGAATGGCATTCGGTAATTCGAAGCCGTTCGGATCATCTAAATTTGTATTGAGGATTCGATTGACAATTAGAGTAACGCGAAACAAGATCAGATCAATAATAGTTTCCGGGGAACGGTGTTCCACAGATAGTATCTCATCTCGATCGTGAGAGGTGAACAGAGTAAGCATGCAAATAGCTCGGGAGAGTGGAGAGATATGTAAATGAAATGAAATCCTCGTTAAAGCTGCCGACTGATAAGGAGAGAGTCGAGAGGTAAGCTTGCGTGTAGCGTATAAGCAGAGCCGTCTGCATACATACTCAAGCTCTTCGCCTTAAGGTGTTAGTGGCTTCTATTTGTTTTCCTTTAATTCTCCTCCCCTGGAATTGACCCCTTCCTCCAGTAGCACAACGCACAGAGCCACTATAGTCGAGAAAGCGTGCTGAGGAGCTTTTGCCAAGAGCCTTTTGCACCCATTAAACTACGATAAGCCTGATAATGGTTTCGAACTACCTTTGCTCGTAATACTACTCAACTCATCCTTATTCATAAGCTCTGCGAAATCGAAAAAAATGGTCGCGACTCTGGGGCAAATTCTTCTACTCTCTTCGAATCGACAGCATTTTAAATACTTGGATTATCCCGAATCTGTGTAATTGTTTGGTATGCAACTCATCATACGGCAGAGTATTATCCTGTGGCACTCTTTCGATACAACGCTCTTAGACCCACTCGCTCCGACTGTCAATGGTAGGCCTAGTCACGTCCCTGTTCCCGGGAAACCATCCTGTGTCGAAAGTCTGGCTCAACGGGAGTGGGATCCACATACAATACTGACCTCAAAACATTGCACGCTGATGAGATGGTATTATCTTTGCAGACGGAGATCCAAAGTGGTGATATCGTCGGCACGACCGGAAGATAGCGGTAGATACGAATGTGTAGCTGAAAGCACTTCCGGTCACCGGGCTTCACTTGCAGCCCAACTTCTAGTCGCTCATGATACGAGAATCCCAGAAACCAGTGAGTACTTGCCTTTCAATCAATTGATTAACCCTCGGCTGGCACACTTGGGTGAAGTCCACCTAAGGCCTCCTTCATGAGTACGCCACGCTCGTAATTCAAAGTTTCCCGGGTTCATAGTGACCTATGTTGGTAGTCAAGACTTGCCACTTACCGACCGCGCACAGACCGCCAGTTTTGGCGCGCTCGCTGCTCCGCCACAGCCAAGCCAAAAACCAAGTGAGTGTTCGATACCCAGGTGAGTCAGCTATGTTATGTGGCAGAAGTGTACCAGCTAAGGGTTAATATTCCCCTCAAAACAGATCAACTCGGAGTTGAATAGATAGGGCTCAAAGTTACTTATGCACTAGAACTCTAAGACGCGCGCGTCGCGCGCGGATGGTTACGATGGCTTGAAATTCTGGAACATACGGAAAAAGCTATTGTGTTTGAAAAAAAAAATGATGCAGGTATATATGGTACCAGAAAGGAACAAATATGAAATAGTATAAAACTATGGAATGGAAATGTCATTCATCTATATGTTTATCCATCTAACATGCCTCGAAATCGAAATTCATGGATTGCTGATTCAAAAATTCACGACTGTCTGATGGATTTTTCGAATAATCTCAAAAATCTATTCAATCTACGAAGTGCGCGCGCTGCGCGCGCATGGTTCAACCACCCGTATGGTGTGGGGTCAAAGAACTATCCAGTTTTGATAAATATCATTGAGGTTGACCATCAAGGAACGAAGATCATTTTGAGAACTGGAGAATTGAGCTCAGTTCCAAAATCAATGATTTGAATTCATGCAACGCTTGCGCATGAAAATCTCAATTTTCACGTGAAATGTGTGGGATTCCAATTCGATTGAGATTTTCAAAGGTTTTTACTCATTTTCGGATGGAGACATGTTTCTCTCCTTCTCCTTCCTCTCCTCTAAGTCGGGTATTAACAGAGAAGGAGGAAACACTTTTCAAGGATATGCACAAAGATCAGCCAATCAGCCTTTGTGAAGCGAAAATTTCTTGAATGCTTCTGCAGACATTTTTTTTAGTCCACAAATGAAAAATTTTTGATCGATCATTGGAAATTCAACTGATCATCATCCAGAAATGAGAAAGTTATTGAACCTCCTACAATTTGCAAGAATACATTATTCACAAATAAAAAATTCCTCAATCCATTCGGTCCGATTCGGAGTCATCCACCAACTGAAGAGTTGTTTTACGCATTAGAACTTGAAGAATTATATTCACAAATTGAAAACTTTTTTCAAAATTATGTAAGGATATTTAACATTCACAAAGAGAATTTTAGTTGATCTACCTCAATCACAAAATTTTATACATGTAATTTAAGAATTATGTTGAAACATTCATCAAAAATGAAAAGAATTCTAGTTAATCTACCCCATCAAAAAACAGTATGGATGCAACTATTAAGTTTGTATGGATCATTTTGAGAATTTAAATAAGCGTTCCTGAGATCTTTCCGATCGTTGAAGAAAGATAAAGTCAGAAAATAAATCTTCAAATGTTACCATTAACCTCATTATTACACGGGATATCCGAAATTCCTGTTGTCGATCCCGCAGCAATCTACTTTCCTATCACTCATTTAGCGCGCGAATCGCGATCCGATTCATACAAGCAGGTGTAATAGAACCTGGTATGATGCGCAGGCGCGACGATCACCTGCTCAATAATGTTGACAACGAAGCAGACAGAACTGGACAGAACGCTACAGTGCATGAGTTCAGATGCTTGAAACTCATCTTTACTTTTCTTTCGATAAATTGGAAATAATCAACAGATATGATAGTTCGGCTATGTAGTTCGCATGATTGGATACTTTCAACCATGTTGATCTACCTATGAATACATTCAAACATTCAAATAATACAATGTCATTAATCCACAGCAACACAGATTGAGACGACTTGTAAGTGGCGCGCGAAATCTCGATCGGAACGCTTCGAATCTCGAATATCGAAGTTATCCATTAATAATATAAGATTCCCTCATCATCGTTTACCTCTAACATAGTATTTAGAATTTTGTCTATCTTGAAGGACTTTTGTGGCGAGGAGTTGATGGCAAAATTCTTCGCTTCGGCATAACAGAAAAGACTTTTATTCTTTCGACGTTTCGTCTACTTGGTTTGTAGACCTCATCAGGACAGTTTCTATGATCAATGGCACCAGTTTTGACATCACATCATCACACTGAATATATCACGATTATAAAAATCACTAATCATACTTACAAGTTAAGACATATAAAATACAAATTCGAGATCAAACGTACTCATTGCGAGCATCGTCCGTCTCTTGTCAAAACAAATGGTACTGTGAGCTGTATTGTGTCGATCACCTGTATTGATGGCTATTGACTGGCATGTATATATCTATATATATTCTGTATATAATAGCGAATAATCCTAACGGAAAAATGGGGACAGAACGAGAGACAATTCAAAGAGTCAATATTAGTGGTACATAAATCTTGCTGAGGTTTTGGACGTCTTCTTTTCTTTAAGGCTAGTCCGGAGTCCCCGCAAAACCGCAACCAGACACGCACCAGCGTACTTTGAGGTTGCAGCTGCATCCAATGATTCTGAAAGCGATATTACTGTTTATACGCTTTTATTGGTACTGAATGTGAAACTCAGATACCAGGCCACCTGTGAAATCTTATAACACGATACCATGCAAAGTTCCATGGCATTTCATTCATTAGGAATCGAGAAAACCTTGAAGGCAATTTTTTGGTGGGACAGAGCGCGTCCTCACCTATTTCGATTTATCCCTCAATAACATAACAGTTCCGGCTAATATCAGATACTAGGCCCCCTGTGGTTTGGAATTTCCTATTGAATGAACCCTCCCACGTTCAAAAATTCTGAATCCAGCCCGCAAAAATCTTGAACTAGTGAGAGCATTGACCAGGATCCCTAGCCGAGCGGACCGAAGAGCTAAGATTTCCCCGAGATACCGGAAAAATTTCCGGTTGTGTGACAACTCATTCAGTTGAAAATTTTATGATGTTTCTTTTGACTCATCTCGTTTGAGTGGGAAATGTGTGGTTGAAATACTATGAGGCAAAAAAGTGATTCATAATCTCCCATCGCAAATGCAGCACGACCGAAGCGCCATCTATCGGGCAAAATATCTAGATTCTCTACGGACTAGCCTTAATGCACGTCTTCTCACGATTCATGTGAATCATCTCAAAGATAATTCGTTTGTATTATCTAGGCTCTAAATCACATATCTCTACATCGTTCCAATTGAAATCATGGTTCAAATTTTGTTCATGCATAGATACAACGGATTTCTTATCTCTGTTTGTTTTGTGTCCATGAATGCGTGCAGATGAGGCCCTTTTGGTCTCGCCAACATAAGAAGCAGTACGATTATTACACTTGAATTTATAAACTACACCTGTATTTTCCAATTTTTCCAGACAATCTTTACCCAATCGAATGCAATTCTTCAATGTACCAGAAATGCTCGGGAGCGTCAAAATAGAAATACCTTTGAAGAGTAGTGTGCATTTTTCAAAAAATCTCTCATGACAAGGGACACACAATTTTGATTTCTCTATTTCTATTTTGGACGAAGGCGAACAACTAGTTGTTGATATTGTCTCTCGAGGTGACAAATTCAGTCACAAGAAAAACTTAGACAATAAGGATATTTTTAATACCATTAAAAATGTAGAACAATGTTTACGTCTCACGAACTTGAATCCTGTTGAAAAAAACTCCGTTCGTCAAAAAATTACGAACGTTATTCAAACGGAAAAGAACAAAAACCACATATTTCCATTAAAGATAGAATTTTTAATAGAAAATTGAAAGTCACTAAAGAATGTCTGAAATCCACTCCTGACATTATGTTTACGCGTGCTGACAAAGGTAATGTCACTGTTTGTATGAATAGATCGGTATACCAAGCAAAAAAGTTAGAACTTCTGTCAGATCAGAAGACATATTTACCTATTCAAGAGAATCCATTAGTTGATCAACAAGAAAAAGCTTAGAGATTCTGAAATTTTGGATCGAACAACAATACCTACCGAAGTTAGTTCATAAAAATTCTTTGACTCAAATTGATACCACTTTGGCAAGAGCATATGGCTTGCCAAAGATTCATAAAAGTAACGTTCCTCTGAGACCCATCATCTCGACTATCAATAACCCGACTCACCGCTAGCATGTTATTTATATGAAATCATCAAAACTTACATTAAAAAACCGGCTTCTCATATAAACAACAGTTTTGAACTTAGAGTAAAATTGGAAGGAACCAAAATTCCTGACACGCACGTTCTTTTGTCACTTGACGTAATTTCTATGTTACCTAGTCCTTTCAAGTTTAGATAAAAGATTTTTTGAGTTTCACACTAAATCCAAAATCCCATTCGATGAGATAAGAGATGGCGTGGAATTCCTTTTCAATAACACCTTTTTTCAATTTGATGATAAATATTATCAACAGATCTCGGGAAGTCTTATGGGATCTCCAAGCTCTCCGATTTTCGCCGATATGGTGATGGAGGATCTTGAAACGTTTTGTCTGAAAGAGTTAAAAGATAAATTCCAAGTTATACCCCTGTTCTATTTTAGATATGTTGATGATACGGTTCTCTGTGTGCATAAAGACCATGTGGATCTAGTGCTAGAGACATTCAACAGTTATGATCCACATTTGCAGTGTGGAATTTACTCATGAGATAGAACAGAATGGAATTATCAACTTTCTGGATGTTTCATTGAGTAGAGATAGTAATAATTGCATCGTAACTAATTGGTATCAGAAACCAACCTCATCTGGTAAAACTTTGAGTTTTAACTCAAATCACCCTGTCAATTTGCCAAAGAATATTGTTTTTAGTCTCACAGATCATGCTCTGCTATTGTCACACAAAAAATTTTATAGTCAAAACCTTTCCAAAGTCATCAAAATTCTCGTAGACAATGATTATTCTCGAGAGTTTATTGACAAGTGCATTAATTAAAAAACGAATTATGTACCATGAGCATCGGGACAATAAAACAACCTTCGTCCAAAATAGAAATAGAAAAATCAAAATTGTGTGTCCCTTATTATGAGAGGTTTTTTGAAAAATGCACTTCACTCTTCAAAGGTATTTCTATTTTGACGCTTCCGAGCATTTCTGGTACATTGAAGAATTGCATTCGATTGGGTAAAGATTGTCTGGAAAAATTGGAAAATACAGGTGTAGTTTATAAATTCAAGCGTAATAATTGTACTGCTTCTTATGTTGGTGAAACCAAAAGGGCCTTATCTACACGCATTCGTGGACACAAAACAAACAAAGATAAGAAATCCGTTGTATCTATACATAAACAAAATTTGAACCGAGATTTCAATTGGGACGATGTAGAGATCTGTGATTTAGAGCCTAAATATCACAAACGAGTTATCTCTGAGATGATTCACATGAACCGTGAGGAGACGTGCATTATTGAAGAAGAAGACGTCCAAAACCTCAGCAAGATTTATGTACCACTAATATCGACTCCTCGAATTGTCTCTTGTTGTGTCCCCACTTTTCCGTTAGGATCATTCGCTATTTAAAAATACAGAATATATATATAGATACATGCCAGTCAATAGCCATCAACACAGGTAATCGACACAATACAGCTCACAGTACCAATTGTTTTGACAAGAGACGGACGATGCTCGCAATGAGTACGTTCGATGTCGAATTTGTATTTTATATGTCTTAACTTGTAAGTATGATTAGTGATTTTTATAATCGTGATATATTCAGTGTGATGATGTGATGTCAAAACTGGTGGCATTAATTATAGAGACTGTCCTGATGAGGTCTGCAAACCAAGTAGACGAAACGTTGAAAGAATAAAAGTCTTTCCTGTTATGCCGAAGCGAGGAATTTTTCCATCAATTCCTTGCCACAAAAGTCCTTCAAGATCGACAAAATTCTAACTACTATGTTACAATATTAAGGACGAAGATAATCTATCAAAAAGTTCGTTTACCTCTAATATTTCCACCCTATTGGAGTCGAGTCTGGAATTCTATAGCGAATTATTTGATTCAAAACCGTAGTGCGGCCAAGAGTAGATCGACTCTATTCCAAGGTTCTTCATCAACATCCTATTATAAAAAATGTCACTCAGCGTCTGACTCTACCGCAAGCTATCCAGCAATTTGTCTCGATCTTTGGTTCACGAACCAGCCATCACTTTTGATATTCATCAAGTTTCTACGGCTCTGTTTGTTGACCGAAATGAAAGATGAGCATCGACGAAATGAAAACCAATATCAACCCGAATATGTCGCTCGAAGACCTTGGAATTGTTGCGGAACAATGAATTCGAATCGGAAGTGCGCCAAAAATCCATGTTGCATAGTCTGTGATACCGTGGAATCTCGATTAGAATCGCGAATGAGGACCCGTAGGCTCGCTAGTACGTGCGCACGTAGCGTTTCAAGCGATCGTGATAATCGAATCCAGCTAAGGACCGGGGGCTGCCTGTACTTGCACTTGCAACCAAGGATCCCAATCGTGACTTGCCAAGATTTCCTCAACGTCAAATTTTTCAGGAAGAAAATTAGTCTGCGATATTGATACTCGTTCAGGTACACGTGATAGAGAGATTTTTTCGAGCTCAACAGCACATGTCGGAACATTTTATCCGTAAAATATCGACTCCATTCTTGAAAGATGGATAATTTTTCCGCGCGGAGTGGAGCTCGAGTGTATCTTGATAAATGAACCAACAGACAGGATCAAGCTCTCAAGCCTCTTGTTCATCACGAGCCCGTGCCGCAGGCGATATTTATGCGGCTCATAGCCAAGCTTGGAAACAGCTCGCTTCGCAGATGTTACTCCTTTTATATCTCGTGCTCGGAGCATCACATAACCGAAGCGTGATTAAAAACAAAGCTCTTGTTCAATGAGCGAGTCTTTCCACCACACCGGTGCGCTCAAAATGAATTTGATTCATGGCAGAGCTTGCAAGCTCGTGAGCGATTCACGCGCACACAATTTTGGAATAGATTCATCGGGAGCCCATGCACTCCTCCACCACACGATCGTGGCAATTTAGAGTGGAATCGCAATGCGGGTGATGATCAAGGCTTGGCGCTGGATTACTGCGGAATTGAGTCTTTTGAGAAATGGAGAATTTCCGAACGAGGCGAACGTGCCGGGGTCGGGGATGGGTAAAAAGTGTACGCGACTGGTTTGACCGCTAAAAGTGCAGAATCACTAACTCTTCTCGCCGAACGATATTCCGGGGCTTACTTGGAGGATCGGAGCGAGAGCCAATTTCCTCCGGAGAATACAATTTATTTCCCGTGCAAGCTCGCTTGTCTTGTTCGGTCTGCTTCGGCTCGTTTCTTTTTCTACTTCCGCCCCGCTTCTTCCTGTTTTCTCATTTTTTTCCGACCAACTTTCTCATCCGAGGATCTCTCTCGAAGAGGGAAAAGTTTTTGCGTGACCGAGGAGATTTCACCCTTCCTAAGTCCCTCTTTCTTTCGCTCTCAACCCGGTTGATAGGATCAAAATTTTGCGCATCGTCCCATCGAAGTTGACTCCGTCTCTGGAAGGGATAATTAGTTACTTCAAGAGTGGGAATTTTTCCAGATTTTTTTTCAGGGATTTTCTGAGATTGCCACAGTACCAAGCTCTCTGGAATTTTCACAGGACTTGGATAAACCTCACTTCTCACACTTTTTCCGGGAGGTAGGAGTGTCACAAATCACTGCATAGTTTCTAGTTTGTATCGATTTGATCATGAATCCTGTAGAGTGAACAAGCTTCCTCCTATGGCTCATCCTCTCTCATTTATTTGAAAATGGGCGGATTAACCCCCTCAATAATATGCTCTCACGTGATACAGACAATTTTTCACATACATAAAATTTTTTATTCTCAAACGCTCATCCTTCAGAGAAATTCGTACAACTAAATTGACAGTTTGGGTCTATTTCAGGTTCTGATCTTCTCATTCCGCTCAAAAAACTCTTCACAGAAACTTGATAAATATTTATTATTCGGGGTGAATTATGACTCGCACGTATTCTCTTCCATGAACGCAGCATTCGCCGACTTGCACGTGAAATCACTGATCGCATGAGACTATCTTGGATTCTAAAGAGCCACAAAATAGAGATCACAATCATCCTCGATTTTCATCTCATTAGAAGTGGAACTTCTCATTCAAACTACAAATTGGGAGCCCTGTATCCTTCACGACTCGGATTCCCATCTCTCAGCAGCGCACAATACTGCCAACCTTCGCCACCATGGCCACCAATCACTAACTCTGCACATCCTCGCCAGGCTAACAAGGCACTGCTCCACCGCATCGCCTCATCAGACTCAATCCCGTCCATGTGCCTTGTCTCCCAAATTCCACCCCTCAACTCAACTGACTGTCTTCCCTCTCGACACTCCAGCCTCCTAATTATCCGAATCACCCCGAGATACATCAGAGCGTGGATCCACAAAACCATCCCACACCTCCAAAACCACGCTCCAATCAAGCGGAAGAATAATGGCCTCTGGCGCAAGCAGGCCGAAAGCCAAAGAGCCGAAAGTCGTCTGCTCGTGATTTTCGCGGGAGGTGGTTGGTTAGCGATGGGCAGCACCTAACCTATGCTCCGAGGGCGGTAGAAAACTACTTGCGGTTGTTGGGGTAGGGGGTCGCTTCGTCTGTCGCGTGACCACGGCCACAAAGGCCGACAATTAGAAAGCCGATGACAGCGCGCGAGCTCGCCAGACGGGTTTCGTGTGGCTCTGACGGCCCGGCCGAGCTCCGCGATATAATGATACGTCAGCACATACAATCTCTGAATGCTGTACCCGCGATCGCCACAAGCTCCATCAGCAGGGCTCCGCTGGCTCTCCCATTACCTCAGCGGCCTAGCCACTGGTTGTGCAAGCGCACCAGATCAGTGTGTGTGTGCGAATGTCTGTGAATGTGTGTGTGTGAGTGTGTGTGGGGTCTCATCCAGAGCAGACCTTCCTGGTGCCAGGTCCGCCCGGACAATGACACTCGTTCGTGTTTTTCTTCGTAACATTTCTGCCCAGTGTCACACGCTTCGTCGATGTGAACTGGAGCTCTTGTCCGATCCATGAAAATTCACGAGGTGAATTTATTTTCTCTGTTATCACGAATAAACTCCCATCAAACTTCGTGAGACCATTGAGGTCTGTTCTGGGATGCATTGTAAGTTCGAACAATCTAGCGATTTATCCTTATTTTCGGAACCAAGAGATGGTGCAAATGTCAAATTACAAAAAGTCCACGCCTTAACTGCGTTGGATGAGTGACTAATAGAGTGATATTTTACTCCATCTGATCATCCACCTCTACTTGGATTAAGCATTTCGCTCTTCGAATTTGAATCTCATGGAGGTAACGAGATCCACACTCTCTCCATCTGCTCTTACAGTGTAAGGTATTTCGTTTCTAAATTTCTGATGATCGCTAGCTCGAGATTAACTTTCCTTCCCTTGGCTTCCGAACTTCTATGCAGGATGAAACTACAGCGATCGTCATAGTTGACTCAATTTTTTTCTCGGACTCATCATCGCTATCATCTAGAGAATCCTATGCTCATCGATTTCTCACAGAAATATTGCAACGATTCTGCTCGTGCGCGTATGGCTTTGTCTATTCGGTTGATTGAAATACCTGACAAAGAGAATCATTCCTCAGTTCCGAGAGAAGACCATCAAACGAATACACTTTGACGACAAAGCAGCTCCATTTAATCAAGGCAAACAGTTGCGCCCCAATGAGCAAATAATGTCTTGCATAAGAACAGCGTGTTTCACAGGAATTAGCATTTTAATCAAACAAACTACCCCCCCCCCTCCCTCCTCGCCTACCCGCATATAAATTCAGTGTCGAGGATATTATTCAAAGTCAGCGGTGCGTAAAAAATTCACCAAGAAAAGCGCATATTCCACAAACACAGCAGTCTGCCTATCTAATTAGCAGCTTGGAGTTTGCATAAACAAAAATCTGCGTCTTTTCCCACCTTGCCATTTGCATTTATCTCGAGCTTGCGAGTCGCTTTGGCGCTCTATCGTGCAGAGCTTTCCTCGAATGTCCGACGACGTGTCCGCGTGCACATGGAAATAGTGAGAAGTCGCATTCGCGACGCCGGATGAGAGGGAAGAAGTGCCGTTGCCGGTGACCAGAAAAATTCTCGAGTCGCAGTGACAACGAGGCTCGTCGTTTCGTTTCGTGCCCAAGTTGTTGCTCCGGCAGCGCTGTTGTAAAAAAGATGCTCCAGCGGTCACGCACCTGTACGAGCTCCGAGAGCAGAGCAAGGGAGGAGAAAAGCCCAGAGGGCACGGGGTTGTGGGGGTACATTCGCGGTCTCGGACTCGCCACTTTTTCCCAGCTTCCGCCACTCAGACGTTCCCTCGCGAGTGCCCGCTGCCTGCATACGCTCTGTGTGCACAGTGTGTACACTGCTGTTGGGGTGACGGGTCTCAAGTCGAGCTTCTATTCATGAAGCCAGCTCGGTTTCGAGAAACAACTGGGGAACGGTGAATGATAATTCCTTCCAGCCTCGTTATACGTCATGTTGAAGGGTGTGTTATTTTTGGCAAGTTCTCTTTCAGATGTAACGTTTCGAGGTCCGCAAAACTCCTCTGGATTTTCATGATTGCGGCAATGATTCTTTTGTGAAGCGAACGAGTAGTGTGCATAGCAAGGTCAAATCCATCTTACTCAAAGCCTTGGATTTTCCATGGCATCACACATTTGATGTTTGGAAGTCATTGTTAACAGGCTCTCCTGTTACGAACCCTCACTTTGGACAAATATTCTACCCAATCACTCAAATTCTCATTACCTCCGTGGATTTGCAGATAAAGTTGTTTGAAATCTGTTACAATTCAAGTGATTACCTTTCAATGAACTCATCCCAAACCAAGAAAAGCGTCGAATTTCCGAGAATCTTCGCGCCTTAAGAGTACAATTGCATGAGGGGATGACTCATGTATTTAGTGATAAATTTTTATCCGTAAGCAAATTTTAATCTCCCTTTTGACCTAAAATAGAGATGCAAGGGGTATACCCAAGATTTAACTTAGGCGGAGCGAGTTCATATTCAGCTCCAGTCGAAGAAAAAAAGCTAGCCAGAACATTTTCCTGTCCAGGTGTAGTTAAAATGTCCCCCTGTACCTCGTAGAACAACATCCTAGTTCGTCAGCAGTAATGCTAACATTCAACGTCGTCAAACCAACGAATCAAACCTCATCACCTCGTCGCTCACACTAATAGCCACTAATAACCTTCTTCCAATTAGTTGCGCGTACGAGTGAGGTCTCCATTGACCTGAAAACTGTGTCATCGAGTGATCCGTTAATTGGAACTCGTTTCGCCCTCTGTCGACGGAAAAAATCTTTGCTCTCTGTAGAAACAACGGAGAGGAGTTGGAGTGAGGAGGAAGAATAGGGAAGCAGTCCTTGACATCAATCATCATCGGCGTCGAACTCTGCTCTCTGAAGATTCATCCGGTGACCCCTCCGGACTAACCCCAATCTGAAAGCTCTTCGATACCTCTCGAATCTCTCTTTTTGACATCTCGTAAGGAGCATAATCCGCATTCAAGCATGAGTACGTTCGATATTAACTCGCATGTGTTGGTCGATGAAATGATTACTCCATAATACCTCACTCTACTCTGCATTGGTCCATGGATATTGTAAGACGACGAGGTTCTGCGATAAACGGATGTAGTGCGATGATTAATCTCATTGAGCGAGACTGGAACAATGTCGTTGTATCAAGAGGAAATTAGCTTCACATCGGTATACAGCGCAAGTGAGACCGCCAATTGACCCGAGGCCCTCTACGACGTCGGATGGGTCCTGGAGCTAGGGCGGGACTACTCCATTCAAAGATTTCAATAGCCATTGTTGAGTCCGAGATGCAGAAGCTAATATTGGATGGCGTGTAGATAACCATCGTGGGACACACTGAAATAGGAGCTCGATTTCGCGATTGATCATCCATTACTGTGATTTGAGAATTGTCATCACCCTGATCAGCTCCGTCTAGATGATTGCGGTCATCAAAATTCGACCTTCCAGCACCATAAGAGGTTACGTGGTGAGATAATAGTCTCGAAAAGCAATCATGATGATCCGATTGAGCCCTTCAAGTATGTCGGGTGAGAATTTCCCAGGGAATTCGTAGTAGCAAACTTCCAGGCATTGATTGTTCATATTTTATTCAAAGCGGAGTGTCAAAATCATGTACGGGGTATGTAATGCGATTCGATTAGCTCTTATTCTTAAATATGTTGGACGATAGAAATATTTTCGAACGCCAGTGCAAATGAATTTAGAACCGATACCGGATGAGAGTCCCTCACAACAATAATGAAATCATTTTCATCGATTGCTTTTCCAGGAAATGTTCCTCCTGAAAGTCAATTACTCATGACTATTCACAAACACTGGATGATTTGAACGGCACCACTATATATCGGAAATTCATTGAAGGCACTCAAATACTCCGACACTCATCCTCTCTACAGCGATCGTTGGGATATTGCATCACGACTCGTATCTCTATTTCAGTATTGTGACACTTTACCCGATCAATCTGACAAGGAACCCTCTGAATGACAGTCACAAATTGTGAGTCACCTGCCAAAACATAATTCCGTAATGAGATCTAGAATCGGAATCGATGTATCCAAATTCGAGAATACTTCTTGAGTATAATCACTTGGATGTGCCCGGCTCTGTGCAACAAAAGCCACCATCACTGATCAGTTTGGAGGCTTGTTCTTTCAGAAACATCAAAATTCTGCCACACCAAAACCACTTTCTCACTGGTGTCTTCTAATTCCAGTTTGTAGATCAAGCTACGAATTGAGTCCTAGTGGACTATTTGCTTGATCTAAAAACTGCCACAGAAATCGATGATCTGGCTAGACTCTAAAGAGTACACTTTGGACCCAGTATTACTCGTGGAGCTAATATGATTCAAAATCGAAGGAAAAAACGCTATATGTCATAGGCGAATCCTGAATCATTCGCGGCTACTAAAGCTGTTGGAAGGTAGCGACAACGAAATTGCCAAGTCGCATTTTGAAGGGTGGTCTCATTAGATTCGATTCTGTATGGGGAACTCTGAGCCCACGCCTTCGACCGGTGATGAACAGGTACAGCCTGGTACGACGACTATCGATGCCTGCCCTCGCAACCTTTGCATCACGATTCTTTAGCGTTTGGCAACAAAATAACTCGTCGTCGCCGCAAACTCGTAGCGCGAGCCAATTGCGACCCCAACCCATCCTGTCTATCGTTGAGGAACAAACTTCTGTTTCTCGATATCCCCGGGAGCCACCGTTTCTCGATTGCCGAATTGAGACGAAATATACAATCACCTGTCAAATTTTAGTCGTCTCGTGATTGCAAGACTCTTTCAAAAATTTGTTATCGATTCCGTAATAGCACTCACCTCACCTGCCGCATCGGGCTCTATTTCACAAAAGAAGCCTGTAACAACAACATATTTGAGGTTTTCGTAGATTATTTGATTTTTGCGAATGAGAAATTGGATCAGAAACCAATCATCACTCCTAGCGAATCGGCCGATGTTTTTTTCATGACCTAAGAGTTGGTTCAATAATCGTGTGAGTTTACACTGATTAGATTCAGAGCAGCACAGGTGTGACTGGAACTGAATGGTAATATTTAGAATCTAGAAACATCCAAGGTCACATTGCGCGTGAAACTAGGGATGCGCATGATGCATACTCCCGGTTCTCTCAAGTACAAGCATCTTCGGTTGTTGAAAAATCCACCCGCACACTTGGTCGTTTAACTGAAGTCGACGGGATCTCCAGAGACTCTGAATTGCAGCGATTTTTTGCCGTCAACAATATTTTTGGGTCGCTACGGGATCCAATATCCAAAAGCTACCAATGTGATCGGCTTGTGTGCCCAACAACCAGCCATCGATTCTTCCACGATTTTCGCCTTGTTCATTGCGTTCAATGCCCCTGGCACATGCAATAACAATGAGGAAATCGCTTTTCCAACGCAACTCGCAGCCCAATCACTCTGATCTAATTACGAGTGCGCAGAGTGAGAACCCATTCGGTTTTGTCTGGCTGAACGCCTGCGGGCTGCGTGGCGTCAAGCAGCTCGTCGCTGCAGCAACCCCAAAATTATCAGGCACTATATATACAGCTCCGCATTAAATGCTCTGGCGCGTTGCCTCCGGATGATTTTCTCTCGAGGCAAGAAACGCAGTTGCACGCGTCAGAGTTTACGTGGCACAACCATTCGCTGGCACATATAGCTTTGCGCATTGCCTCTACAGCGTACTTACTCCTATTTGCTTGCCCATTCAGCGGTTAGACAGTGGCACGCGTGTCTACCGACTCGACTATTGTTGCGGAACTGAAACACAAATAAGGCCACCTTCGAATGCGCGAGATAAAGTTTATGGAGTACTATACGAAAAGTCAACAGAGGCTAACGCGATTGTTGATTCGAACAATCGGCGAATTGCTTTGCGGTGCAACTTTTGGAAATTTTATGCGTACCTCTGTGATGAATTTCAATGAATTCGCTGGGAACCAGTAGACAGAATAGCTCCCCCACTGTTCTCACGATTTAAAGATCTATCGAAGGAACTATGATTGTCAGACATGAAATTGGGCCTGAATACCATCACTGCAGTCGGTAGAGGGATCGATTCGCCGTCATCAGTTGAAGAGATTGTGATTTTTGATGTAGACGATATTAGACATTCTATATCCGCAACGGACTGTCATCTTTCTAACCAAAATCGCTGACTCCACATCTCGAATCGATTCCCTTTCGACTGCATCTCTCGGTCTCATAGCCAAAACATAATTTACTGGGGAAATAATCCGTCTTCGTTCCAGCGGAAGGAAAATCGCATTCAATTATGCCAATGGGTTATGGGTTAAGGCCCACTAGTACACCGGAACACTGCTATAACGCAGCTGCCACGTACTACCTGGTTTCGTAGTTTGTTTTAAGATCTTTTCTTTCAATTTCAGATTTGATCAAGTGATCTCAATTCAATTTAGAGTTCGATAAAACCATTCGCTGTGCTGCGCGACAACAAAGTAAGCCGTAATTTGAGGATATGAATATCTAAAATGTGTTTAGATAAACGTGAGTTGAAAAGAAATTGCTGAGGTACGAACTTATTCCATTTTCTTTTAATGAATGCTATTATTTCATTCTGACTCATGTGTTATATCTCTTCGCTACCCTGTCGTAAACCCATTAAATAAGAAGTACATTTTTTAACAAGAATGATACCTTAAAATTCATATTTAAAAAAAATTTTAATTGAACTCAGTTGGATCTTCTTAGTGGGTTTAAGAGAGAATCGATCTCGCAATTAATGGGAATCCATCAGGTGTGTGAAATACAAAAACGTTATATTTCGATTGGCACGTCTCCTTCAGAGTTCCAAATCCCAAAGTATCCTGTAGTAACGCCGAACCCGCGAGGAAATTGTCAATCGCGACGGTCTGTCGGGGCGATAAGTAGTTCAAGTCAAGCATTGGTAAGACGTAGCGTGCGGTAACTCCTCGGCCGCGCACTTTGCACCCATACAGTCGCAGAGTGAACGAGAGACTCGATATTCTCGGATGGCACACGTGCAAACCATCATCACAATGCCCGAGCTAAATCGAACGCACACAATATCGGAAGCGGGGGCACTCAATTCCCCCGGAGAGTCTCCCGCCGCAATATTATCCAAGTGCGCGCGGATCCACTATCTCGCATCCAGCAGCCTCCGCCCACGTGGTTGGACTGGCCGCACAATATCCTCGGCAAACGTGTACCTTTAACGGGATCCTCTGCCACCACAAAGCTGATGCGTACGTGTGTGTGTGGGGCTGCTGGGGGTACCGTGTGCACCTGAGGGCGCAATTTTCTCCGGCGTTATGGTTACCGAGCTCTCTCTGTCTCCTTCTCTCGGGCTCTCGAAGAGTATATGTGGCCCGGCCAGGCAGAAACTCGCTTTTGCGGAGTCTGTGGATGAAACGTTGCGAGATGGACGGCCAGAATGCGCTATAGGGCCCTTATTGTTGCTCCCCGCTGCACACGGCAGCTCGACCAGTATTAGATGCTGAGAGCCTCGTTGCTGATGCTAACGAGACCGAGCTGTGGTGCGCCAGTGGTATGGGCAGAAGTATTGGAGATGAATTTCCGGATTTCGTCGAACGTGTAGAGGATTGTTGATGCTGAAATGGTGCGCCTGATGATGATGAGCCTAAGGAATCTCGTGTGACGTACTAACTCGGGCAAAATAAAAGTTGAATTGATAAAATCGTCTAGATGACGGAAGACTCACATCTACAGTTTTCGTAGATCATGTAGCACATATTCGTGAGGAGGGACATTGCATGGATGGCTCTGGACCAGGACAGTGTGAGCCTATTTAAGTTTTCGGCATAACTGTTTTGATATCTTGAAGACTGTTATCATCGATTATCGTCATTACCTAGAAAAATTTTAATAACGCTATCTAAAATAACATTCCATCCGTGAGATGCAGAGACGATGTGCTCAGAAAGTAATCACCGTGACAAACGATCTTTGAAATACCAAAGCACTTTCTTGAGAATCTCAGATCGATTCATATTTTTCGGTCCTGCAGCCGTGCGTACTGGTGCACGAAGATGGTTACGATATGATTCCGTACCAAGAGTTCCTCTCGTTAGCATATGATCAAGAATTCTTGGACGTTCTATTTTATTCCGTATTGTAAACTCATTCAGGGATACCAATCAAGATGATACTGGATCATGACGCTTAAATCGTCAGTGTTATGGACTGTTACTGCAGGTTGCGCCGACATTGTTAATCGATTCCTGAAAGTAGTGGATTCAAGCACTCTAAATCTCAGTTTGTTTGGAGTTTGCCAACCGTATGCACTGCTTCAGTCAAAAATTCAAATAGAAATTTTTCTACCCGAACATCTGCAGGACAGGTCAATTTATTGCGGAAGAACAGTCAGTCTTGGAATTATGGTGATCGCATATATGCAACAGGGTACTAGAAATTCTTTCAACTTCATCTAAATTTGAATCATGCGATTTTGGAAACCACAGGGATCCCAAACCAAGCGATTCTGAAACAATAGATTTAGTGACAAATCATTAATGTCACGTCAAACAACATCATTAATGTCACGAATGTGAGCGTGAGCAACGATTCAAGTTCACAATCAGTATACGTTTAGCTGTAAAAAGCGGTTTCAGGAACAATCCCCAAGGGATACGCTTTCACGGGCCGTTTTACTCGTAACGAGTTATATGAATGCGGCGCAGGCTCTCCCGTTCACCTAGATCATGCTCACGATAGGGGATGCTTTTGAATTTTTCCGCCATGCCACCACGAGGAAGGAGCAAATAACACTCGACTGTGCCGAGCATTTCAGCGATGCATGGCAATGAAAGCCCCAGGAAACATTTGCATTGTCTCGTAATAATTCTTTCCAAACCGCATATATTTGTACTTTTGCAAGACAAAAAGGAATGCCAGCCGCTCACCCCGTTATACTCCTCGAGGCGCCATTCTCAAATGGATTCTTTTTTCCACTTTACCGTATTTCATATTCATATTCCTCCATTCTCAATCCGTGCCGACCTATGTAATCCTGACTCTTGTCGGGCCAGCGTTTTGGATTGAAATGGAATAAAAAGATATTCTCAGTCCACGGACAAAAGAAGTTCCCACATATCTAAATTGAGGAATGGATTCATGCCTGAACTATTAGGTTTGAGTGCAATGAATGGGAGATGTGAGTGATTGGATGAAGAAATTCAGGTATCCTTCACACAGCCTGGTGAATTCATAATGAGCTTTTACCGTTAAATTACAAATTTTCAGGTCAATGAATTTTGAAGAATATTCAATCGCGTTGACTTTTTCTCAAAATATCTGACAAGAAATCACACAGTTTAGCGCTTGTAAACTTGAAAATTTATCGAAAACGACGAGATAAGTCCGGAAGTCTGGGTGTATTTGGGTTGGATATTAGGCAGATAATCCGCGCTCAACTCGCTTGTTAACTTCTTGAGCATGCAAAGTCTTGATAAAGTTGCGCGCGCTTGTTGCCGGGCACTTTGAAGCGCCGCGCCGGGCTTTGAGAAGCGACAAATTCCCATCGCGAGAGCAAGTGGCGCTTCGGCGTTATCGCGTGGCTCCAACCGACCCAAGAAGCCGACGCACGTCAAAATTTCGGCAAGAAAGTGCCGAGCCAGGAGAAACCCTCGCCGATGTCACCCGATAAAGAGGGAAAAATGCTCCGCGAAGAGATGCATCCACTTCCCGCTGGGGAAGTGGTGGAAAATCAAATGAGAGCGGTTAAATTGTGCGAGCATATCTGATGCAGACTTTTAGTGGTAGGTTTCCCGAGAGATGGAGGGATCAAGCGCTCGATTCGTATTGAAATTCGGAGTTGATGGGAAAATTCACTGCGCGTACCATCCAAGTAGACAGATCACTACATTCAGAAATGACGTGTGGTATTCTCATATTTTTCGTACCTATTCATAAGAAATGAGACGACTTCTCAAACTGCAACGGTCCAGTCGTGAGTGATCTATAGTTATATAGCGTTAATATCCATGCGCACAGAATCTTGAATGACGTTGATGTAGCTTCCATAAGGATATTACTGAATTTACTATATGTGTACGGTGCCCTTCCGAAGTATCAATTGAAGACTCGCGGTCAAGCTCCAAAATGTTGTGATAACGCTCATCATTAGGTCGGATCATCTCATAACCCATTCAATTCAAATCATACTGTCACCCATTATGTTCACGGAGACTTTCGATAGCCTTCAAATCCCTTGGAGTTGAGAGAGGACTATACTTCCGCACTGCGCAAAAAAATAGCCGTAGAAATCGAAGAAAAAGTTGAAGGGTGTGGGGTTGCGGAAGAAATCTGTCCTTCGTCCTCATACGGAGCGTACGATGAAAAGCCTCGGAAAGTTCGTCTTTGACAAACGGGTAAACGTTCTTCGGGATTTCTGCAAAGATTTCATCCAGATGAAATTGAAATGATTCATGATTTCTTGGGATCAAACTCCGTGCACATATTGACCCAGCTAGATACAACTCAAGTACTGCACTCGTTTCTAGAATGGATTTCTCGTTCCCTGAAGATTTCATCTACGAACCGCCGAATGTTACAATCGACCTCGAGTACTCAAAAATTGGCATCCAATGTACTTCAAGCCCCGGTAGAATCAATTCAAAATCCCTCTCTCGGACCTTCAGCAAAGATACTCCACCAAATTTCACGACCACAATCCATATTCTCAGCAACGAGGCCGTGGCGCCATTTCCATCAGTAAGCTCTCGCTCTCGACCGTATTCCATCGCAGAACTCGTAATGCAGGAGCCGTGCTCGAGCATCGGCATCAGAGACCATAACAGCCCTCGTACATCTCGCAACTCGCTGCACCGCGAAACGAGCTCGGCACGCAGCAGCCTCTACACGCCGCGGAAAGAAAGCTTATCTCGACCCCCTGCCCCCGAAACGCTTATAAATTTTCAGCCCACGTGCATGCATACTGCACACTACACGAGACCACGGCTGCCCCTCAGTGCGGCGGTAAAGAGCCCAAGTGCCAGCATATCGGCGAAATTATGCGCGCTGTAAATCGATGCCGTTATGGCACTCTGCACAGCGCGGCTCGGTCTGACCACTATAAACTCAAAACCACCACTACTCTACTCCAACTCGCTACACTGCCCACGCGCTTTAATAATATGACCGCAAGCTCCAACGAGGAACGATGCCGTGTTTTAGAAAACATCAGCTCGGGCGCCGTGTATATTTTCGCCACACAGCCGTTCTCGCTGACTTCGAGTGAGCCGAGAGAATTGAAATTTTGCCACGCAGAAGATGAGCCGAGTTCTACATCTATACGTCCTCAGGCCTGCTCATTAGGCTTAACGAGCACAGGCAGAGGCATCGGATATTATGTTTCATTGGCCTGTGCGGCTAGCCAACGGTTTTTGTACTCAAATTTACGCGCCGAAAGAGAGATTGAGAGCTCGGTAGTGGAGTTTGCTCAATTTTTGGACCCCTTGATTCGCTCCTTTCCAGTAGTCGACTACTCATACTTACGCAGCATCAGATCTCGGTGGGGTGGCCGAGGTTCTCTTGCGTGGGGCAACTCGAGCACGTGTAAATTGATATTGAAGTCTGGGAGCTTTGCGACTAAGCCGCCGTCGAGCTTGCGCAACGCTTCCGCTATAGACTGCCTCGTTACGTTGGGGTATGCACAAGGCTCCGCGTCATTCCGTGCCGTCCCTCTCGTCATTGATTATAGACTCGGGCTCGCCCTGAATCCGCTCGAGTGAGATCACGAATCACAAATTACCCTCGTCGATCGTTGTGGCGAAGAACTAGATGATCTCACAAGATATCAATCCCACTATGAATAAGTGATTGATTTCCTTTGAAGGATCGATGAGCCATTTCATTCGACTATTAATCATTTTCAGCGACGACGCCGTGGTTGAGGCAAGAGCAGCCCTGTCCGATCGCAGGAGACTTTTGCATGAACGGTGGTACCTGTCTATTCTTCGAAACCGTCGGAGAGCCAGCCTGCAGGTGAGAGAGTTACTTCACTCAACATCATTACCATGATTCCACTCTGGCGATTTTCCTCTTGATGAGCGGATATATAAGCCCATCCTACCATTCCACTGGTCGTTGAGATGCACGAATTCGAGTTAGGAACGATGCGAGGGAAATATCGTGGGTTATTGCAGACATGAGAGCCACATGGGACAGTTGAGAGGAAGAAATTTGCGGAGAAATTAAATCCAGAAAATGAAGTTCACGTGCTGTAAGTTCCATTTCCCCCATACTTGGAACATTGCTTACCCATTTTAAGGCTCAAGAATCGAAAAAATGCATCTCCCGTAAAAGAAGACACGCTCCTATCTGTGAAAAGAGACACACACAAATCTATCTGCCATCTTCTTACCTGATAACTCGGAAACTTCAAGAGTTCCCACTGCACCCTACTCGCGATCTTCAAATTGTGTCCAACATCTTGCTCGATAAGTGAGCATTATTTGCCTTTTACAAAAAATTGATTCACTACTTCCGACGGTGAAAATGAAATTTTCAGCAATGAAATACCATCTGTGCTTAATTACATAGAATACTGATTCCTTGCATTCGCGATGAACTTTGGCTCCATCGTAGATTTCGGATTACTTTCCTCTCATGTTACAGCTTGTTCCAAATTTTCCGTGAAACGTGAGACGTGTAGTCTGTACTAACCAGAAAAAAATGTTACATATCTGCGAAATGTAACTTCATATCGATAAAAATCAAACCTTGTGCCTCTAATCTCAACTCAAAATCTGAAATTGGTTCGTGCAATGCCTTAGAATATGATGGTATTTGATTCGAAAGGATCAATCATAACTCGATAAATACCTGGAGTTCATCCTGATTTTTGACACCTGGATTCTTCACTGTACGGAAAATGAGAAGGACTGACTGCTAGAATAAAAAAACGCCATATATTCCCCAATGATCAAACATCTAGCTGCTCGCGAAGCACATAGGTATCTCTGAGAAGTCTGCACAAATGAATTGCAGAAAAAGAAGCGAGCTAAACATAATACTGTCCGTTTTCCTAGACCTCGCAGTCACTCTTCCTCAAGAGCGCTCTAATCGAACTGTTTGCTCAGGATCCAGGCACAGATTGACTCCAACAGAAGCGTCCGAACGATTCTTATTTACTGCCCGCTCCCACTCTCATTCGTCTCTCTCACTCTTTTCTCCTGTCCTCCTCTTCCCTGCTTTTCTTCTTGCACTTCATCTCTATCTCTTCCGTTTTCACTCCTATTCCACTCTCATTCCCTTTCCTCTCCCTCAATGCCCGGCTCATATATATCTTTGCTCACGTTTGCCTCGAACCACGACGCGGGAGGATTTGTTCCCATTTTATGCTCTTATTTCGCCAGCACTTTTCTCATTTCAAACCAACTTTGCCCAAACTCTCAAATGCCAAAGCAAATCTTCCGCGAAATTTGCCAATCTTCGAAGAAACTGTCCACCCGATAGCATCCATTCAACCAGAGTTCCATTTGGAATTGGTTATGATAGGTATGATCTCGAAATGCTCAGCTTTTCTATCAGATTGGTTTGAAAAAGATTCGGCTCTTCCTCCAATACTTTTTTTTCAATTATCCAACTTCTGTCAGCCCTAACAGCTCCTTATCACCAGTAACGAATTTTTTTCGGAATCCTCCTGGAAACAAATCATCCTGTAAAATTGGTGAATGCAATTATCAATTTATTCATGGCGACTGATGGATTCAGGTCAGGATTTTGAGATCCATATCATGGGCTAGTTCGTCGAACATCCATCATCCACTCTTGCAAGGTTGATTCTCCTCTGATAATTGAATACAAAAATTACCACTCTGACAGTGTCAGTCATAATTTGCATGATTTTTCTCTGAATGATACAGGTAATTCGAATGGTATCAACGGCCATGGTGGAAACGAAAGGTATCGTCATTGGAATAATTCGATGCCATCCCGTCATGTTACGACTGAAATAGATTATAACGCTCGACGAGCTGGATACAATTAACTTTCTCGAATGAAATATTTTGAAATGATTTCTCTCTTCCTCTCTTGTTTCATTTGAGCCCGAGCTGAAAACCCGACTCCGAATTCGCCAGTCATCCTTTGATAATTTGCTGAATTTTCACAATATTATCTTATTGGACGCCGCGAATCGAATATGCAAATTGTTCCCTGCATTGCATTTCCATCCACTCATTTATATGCAGCCGAATCGCGCACTTCCCGCGGTAATTGCGTCGTTTGATATTCCAGATTAAAAAATTTACACGATTCGGGAATTCTCCCTGCAAAGCGGGTTCTTTCTTCATTATTACGTACACGATTTAAGCTTTGTTCCAGACTTTCTTTGCATACCTTAACTATTTCAGGATTAACTGAGACAAAAAACTATTGGAGAAACCACATATAGTGTATCCCGAGAAGAAATCTATTCAGGCGCGCCTGCATAGCAACTTTGGGCCTCTACAGGCGTACTTAAGTCATTCCTCGCACGAACGCCGAGCGGAAATAAGTCATAGGACCACATAGGCCGCAGAGCCACCCAGGGCCAAGCTTATCACGCTGAGTATCACCTTAGCAAGCGTCCGCCTTGCTGCCACCTCACTTACACCTTGGTAATTTTGATATCTGATGCAAGATGCAAGACGTAACCTTCCGAGCATGCGTTGATGCGTGTGAATACGTGCTTTCTGGAGCTTGCATTTCTCTATTTCATTACATTCGTGGTTGATATTTTAACTTGTCTATTCTGAGGCTCGTTCTACATAGGATGCGCTCAGCGCGTGAGCGTACGAGCATACGCTTGCGCTCGAAGCATTTAATGCAGGGAATTTCATGGAGCAGCCTCATCTTTCGTTTCCTACTCAGAATTTCCCCAAGGAAAGAGTTAGTTGATGATTGGTGGGTCTCCGGAGGACATAATTGAACCAAAAAATCAAATTTCCTCAAGTTTTTCCACAATCAATTGGAGAAAAACATCGGTGTTAGGGACCCTTAGAATTACTCGCTCTTTCATCACTGGTGAAATACATTGAATGACATTGAATGACGAAGGTCTCTTAGTGACATTTTTGGATCAGAAAAACAATTTCCTTCGTTTTTTTCATGAACAAATGGGATGAACCAGCAGTGGTGGCCCCGCGAGCTTTTTCAGGGAACAATCCAGGTTGAGTAACTTTTTCGCAACTCAGTATCCGCATTGGTGGCCACCCGTCTTAGTTTGCGAAGACTGTAACTTTGTTCGGGATCAGGACTTAGGAGAAGAGCCAGATCAGCGGTCACCAATCCGGATACTGCATCGCACAAATGTTGCTCGACCTATATTTTTCTCCAAAAAGGCTCACGTGGCCACCGCAGATGTTGTTCCCTATTAATCATGGGAGAGCATGGTGGAACTTGATTTGCTGATTCGATAATATCACTCGGGGCCCATTAATCATCAACCAACTATTCACTTGTGGAAATTCTGAGTGGAAAATGACTTGTGAGGCTTCATGAAACTCCCTGCATCAAACGCTTTGAGCGCAAGCGTATGCGCGTACGCTCATGCGCTGAGCGTATCCTATGTAGAACGAGCCTAATGGATGTAGAATGACGTCAATTCTGCACATTTCTACCCATTTCGCTCCACTCTTCCTCACCTGCGCATTAGAGGTTATGTTGTGGATGGGAGTATCAAGTGAGACAGAGTGACGTTGATCTGTGCAGAATCTATGTTGGCTACGTGAGTGCATACAAAATTTGCATCAGATGAGTACTGTCTACGGACTAATAGGTTATGTTATCTCATCCATACGAGACTAGAATTCAAACCTTAGGTGGTGATTCCCGAGTGTATATGACAAAATTTGGAAATATTTCAGTGGTTGTACGCAAGATTATACCAGTCGCTGCACAAAATTTGGTAGTATCTCACAGTGAAAAGAACTCATATGCGAGAGAATAGACACTGCACAAGATTTCTTAAAGATACATGCATTTCTCACCAAAACAAGAAGACTTCCAAAGTCTTATCAAGATTCGTGTTCCGCAGATCTGATGCTCTCCTTGTTAGTCCACTTTGGTTCTGAACCACTCAATCTTGACACATCCTACAAAACTCAAACCACTTGGATTTTCAGGGTCTTTCATGGTTAAGTTTCCATTGACTCTCTGTCAAGCTATTCGGACGATAGCTCCCCACGGTACTTTCCCATCTCAATATCCAATTAATATTCGTGGTAGAGTAGGAAGATAATTTGGGATTAAAACGTATGTTGCACGCTATTGTATAAGAACGGTGCTATTTTGTTCTGAGTCTTCGTCCTCTCTTAGCATCACGAACGTTCACACAAGAACCAATTGCATTATCCCTCAAATCATGTAGAATGCAACCCATCGCTTCGATTTTCGTGCAATATTTACTGTAAACATTGCATCAGAGCGAGAAAAAAATTCGATACCAGATTCCGTCGAGTACCTCTTCAGCTCAAAACACTTGCAAATCCCATCAACCGAGCTCATCTCGGGATGAACATTTTTGCCCACATTGGCCCACATTGCACGCGCCACAGTGTGATGGGCATAATATCCGCATGCATATACTCATGGCCTCGCTCTCGCATCTCATTCAAGATGCATGATCCTCTCAGAACGTGAACCAAGCTGTGCGGCATCACCTGCGAAGACTTAGGCGCCAAAATTCCCAGCCTCTCAAAGCGTTGCATCTTGCTCACTTACCTCTCGTCATCCCGGGGCTGACTTTGCGCGCCAGCGTCAAAACTCTCGAGCGATCGCGTCGTCTGTCGCTGGTGCTTGCTTACGGAAGCTTATAGGTGACAACCGCTGGCCACGCGGGGGCATCGGGATTTTGCCGCCCAGAGCTGCTTAGCGGCGAGTTGAGGGCAGATTTGGGGCGAAAATGTATAATGGCTGTTCTCTACTTCCAGGCTACAGGCGGTACAGGAAAACGTTTATACCGACCTTTCTTTTAGTTGGCTTGGGTCTGCTGTGCTGCGCGTGAACGTTGGTAGACAGAAATAAACGAGCCAAAAAGTACGATCGTGATACTCTGTAATACTTAATACCCTGAAGTATTCGTACATGTATTTGAAAGTGCTTAATGCTCAAGCTCGTATGATTTCAATGGCTATGATGGATTGATCAGAGTATTGATGTCATTACTCTCTCAATAAATGTACCATTCATGCAATTACTCAATATTACTGTCGAAATTTCCAAATTTTTCCTGCAGGTCGCTCATCTCATCCTTTTGCAAATTGATCTGGACGAGCGAGTGGACGACGCCGTGACTGACTGTGATGACGCCATAGAGATATTACGGAGATGACACCATTGACACACGATGCACCAAATAATTAACTCGCGCGTAATGTATTTACTCACTCAATTTGGAGTAAGTGAGTAGATACACTCAGATCAGTAAACTCTAGGAGCCTTGTTGTTTTTTTTCTTTTTCATGCATCACGTCACCCGCCACATACTTATACAAGCGTGGCTGAGTAACCTATGGAAACCTACCCATGTAGAACATAAAATTCCATGTTCATATAAGATCAGGTATAAAATCGGTTTGAAAATTTGTCATTTTTATTCCGGAAAGACGTGATATACTAATTTATGACTGATGTAACATCAATACCTCACTTATTCATCAAACATCACTCAGAAAAACCTCCTTCGGAGTCATACTCAAGTTTTGAACATTTGAAGCACTGAAGAGCAAGGTTTCGTCAAAAATGTCAATTTTTTTAAACTTGAGACTGACTCCTGGCAAGAGTTTTTTTCAGTAGTATATGATCAGTATTGTGATCGTTAGAATAGGTTTGAATCAGTATATGACAACTTTCTGGAGTAAAAAAATATATATTTGAAACGGTTTTACGCATGATCATATATGTTCATGGAATCGTATGTTTTACATGGGTAACCAAACCACACGCGCAGCGCAGCAGACCAGTGCAAGCCTACTAAAGGAAAGGTCGGTACGTTTTCCTATACCGCCTGTAGCCTGGAAGTGGAGAACAGCCATTATATATTCTCGACCCAAATCTGCCCTCAACTTGCCGCTGAGCAGCGCTGGGCGGCCGAATCCCGATGCCCCCGCGCGGCCAGCGGTTGTCACCTATAAGCTTCCGTACTTGCTGGTGTTTTTGAGGGGCATCAGAGCCCTCGAGGCTGATGCTCGTATATCTCTTTGCCTCACCCGTGGCTTCTTTTGCACCCCGCTACATGTGCTTATGCATGAGCAGAGCTCACATTGACGCCCGGCCTCGGCTTTGCTCGCGTGCATTAGACGGCCACGTCTTCCACACCTTAGGCAAACTCGTTCACGAGGTGAACCGCTAAAAGACGCTTCGCTGACGCCGCTGCGCACTACATGCTCCGAGAGAGCTATACATTGCTCCGGGCGATGAGGTTCCGAGATGGATGCTGGTGTGTAAGTAAAGTGAGGTGAGGGAGGTGGTGGTGAGGGACTTGAGACGTTGGCAGAGCTCAGAAGATGCGAAGCAGGCACTGAGGATTAAAAATCTCCGGGTTGAGGGTATATCCTGAATTTTGCGGTGAAATTTTCAACAAATTTGACCGTGAAATTGGCAAGCATATGTAACGCTCTGCCGATAACCTGAGAAATTTGCGCTCGACTTAGCGATGCAGTTTACCGGCGCGGTTCGCAGTATTTTTTCCAGCAAACCGCGCTGGTAAACTGCAGCAACAGCGCAAATTTCCCAGGTTGCTGGCAGAGAGGTACCTATGCCGGCAAATTTTGCGATAAAATTTGCCGGGAAATTTTACTGCAAAATTTAGAATATGACCCCTGGAGTATCACAAATGATGGCTCGATTGACTTGGAATTGGGTGATTGTCAGACTGCACAAACTATAGGATTATGAACCCGCACTCAGCATTGACAAAGACTTGTCTTTTTTCATATTATCCCATTCATTCAGCAGGTTAATGGTCAATGCTGTCTCTAACTCATCAGAGGATTAACGCACTCACGCAGGATTCGGAATCATAAAAACAAGTACTTATAGTTTTGTTGGCAAGCTCTCAGATCGTGTATTAATTCCGGTTGAAATATGATTCTGTTCATTATCCAACGATGTACCTGGACTGTCAGCCGATTTGCCCCGGGCTGGGTAGTAGATAATCGCTTCAGGATATTCGACACCCCGTGCAGTGTTTTATGTAGATCATACTCACATCTGCGCAATGAGAAATTGCATTCAAAACTTCCACGAGTGATGACCCTACTCTGGATACACATTGAAATGAACAACATTCCATGCAATACAAGCGCACCTAGTCACATGCCCTCTCGTTCAGGGAGTATTTTTTGCGTTTTACGACTTCTGAGTCTCATCATATGATTCGGATCCATCCAAAAATAATAATATAGAATAGAACTTGCGTGGTAATGCAAAGTCATTTAGCGTATTCTTTATTTGTAAACATATATTATGGAAAAGAAATTCAGCTTCATATTTGAGACGAATGGCACTGAATTTGAGATCTCTCGCCACCGATCAAAGTATGACTCGAGAAGTCAGACCTTCCAGATTTACATTCCAGATTTCTATTGATCCTCCCCATCCCCCTATACAACTAGCTCATGCACTATTGACTCCGATCTTCAATGAATCTTGTGAATCTGATTTCATAACTCTCATATTCTGTTCTTTCCAACTGCCAGCTCAACTTCCTGCCTCACCCACGCTGCTAGATCACGTGGCTCCCAGCAATGAATAATATATTTTCTTACAATAAATTCATATTGAACTCTCCCACATACGGCGCATCTTGCTAGCTACGCTGTAAATTTCGACGAATTCGTCATTTGAAGATGGAAATTTGGAGTAATACGGTTTTGGACGCTATGTCCTTTTTGAAATTCCTTTGGCAGACCTGAACTTGAAGTAAGTCTTGCATCTCGATGCGAAAGTTTCCATCTGAATCACGGAATGTGAGGAGAATGTCTGAATTTTGTAGGATAACTCCAAATGCTTGATTTGAAGAAGTCTCTGGAGCGAATGGAGATCATGTGCAAATATTCGAATACTTTCAAAGTCCCTCAACTGCTTATCCCTAGAAAACGTATTTCTTTGTGAATGAAAACTCATCCCGGCATGGTGGTAAAATGTAAGCCATACAAAATACCAGCTGACATGGAGTTTGAATCAAATGGAAGATGGAAGAAATTTCCTAAAAAAATATCACATTTATATTCGCGAATCATATCTCAATTACAGAATTTCCGAGATCGAAACAAATCAAGAGCTCAAATTTCATCCACTCTCGATTTATCGCCACTCAGATTCATTCGTTCTCGATCGGTCGTTGAGGCGTACAAAAAAAACTAGATAGCGTGCAAAAAATGAGTGCCACTACATTGAGCTTGCCGGTACAAGGTGGCCATCAGCGAATTGGCCAGGGCAGCAGCAGCAGCAGCAGTAGTAACATCAACGAGGGGCACGTATTATAGAAACTTTACCGGACGGACAATCACTCGATTCGAAGTCAAGCGTAAACTCAGGCCAAACCTTGGCAGTTGGCCATTTCGAGTCCATTTCGGGCCATTGAATTCTATTGGAATTGAATAATAAACTCCAGATGACGCCGGGCTGGCTACACTGCACGCTGCTGGACCCGGTCTGCGCGACTCTGGAATACGCGCGTCCCGCATCTGTTTCCCGAATCGACGTAATGTCGACCAGTTTCACCCACTGTGCGCGCTGCTCAACTGACGGCTTTGTCCAAACTGAAAGCTATTTGATCATCCAATCGAGCAAATGTTTGAGCGAGCCGCCTCGACGTTTGCCAGTTGTATTCTCCGCTCGTTTTCGAATTGTCCGCGTGAAATGGGGCCTAAAAACATGAATTCAGCTGATTTGATTGGAATTTTTGGTACAACATGAGTTGATGTGACAAATTTAATGGTCGGTTTCATTTCAGTCGATTTATCTGAATTTTGAATTGCAAAACGAGAAATCCACCTGGTGGCAACCGGAAATCCCCGGTATGAAGAATCAACGTCCAGAGAGTCAGAGGAGAAAAAATGAGTGAGAGAATGGTGTTAGTAGAGCCGAGAGGAATAGTAAAAGTGTGCGATTGGCGGTAAAATAGAGAAGCAAGAGGGAATAACGAGCATACAAGAACGAGAGGAACTACGAATACGTCAATCAATTCCGCGTGTGTACGTTTCGCCCCCTGATGAACGATAAACTTTGGAACGAAGCAAGGTTGTTGAACTTCAATACCGCCTTAGCCGTTGTCTCTTTATGCCAATATAATCGGGACTCATTGAGATGAGGGATGAACATAGCCTAGCTCGTCGTATCGGACGATTCGTAGTTCTGTTAAAGACTCACTGATCAGAGATTCTAGAGTCCGGTTGAGATCGATCACCCATACTTACATCGGCACAGTATCCGAGAGTTGACTCCCTTGTATCACACTATCTGGGGATGAGCTTATGGGTCGGTTTCTTTCTTGAAATTTGAAAAAAGAAACCCCCAATGAGGGTAGAAAACTCAATCCTTATCCTTTAAGGCGAGGGGATAGGGCTGCGCCATATTGGATTTTTTAGGGATAATCACCCGTAATCCGTTCGGAGAATAACTCAAATTATAATAAACCAAATAACCTGAAATTTGATATGGGCGTATAAAATGCCTGTCCGAAGAGCGCATCGTGGCCAAAAGTCATATTCTATGCTGGGAAAATGTTTTTCCAAATTGTGATCTTGATGTCGTCTGCTACAATGAGGGCACCCTACCCCGAAATTGTTTGTATGCGACGCGATCACACAATTTATCGGGGTTTTCGCGACGATGCGCTCTTCTTTTGGATCTGAAGATTATGATGAATGCGTCCTTTGGACGCAACTCCTCGTAAAACTTGAGATAAATCCCGAACGGCAGCGAATGCGACGTTACCGGAGTGGTTTGCGACGAGTTCTATATGGGTGGCCAGCCTGCTACGCGAGAGTCAGCGTGCTGTGTACATTCGTGAGCATCAAATTCTTCTGCTACCTGCTTGCGGTCATGTCAGAATTCACGGCCCTATTTTCGAACGATTTCGAATGAAAATACTTACAAGCCTTTGGTGATTAGATTACTGTCGTGGTTTTAGCCGACTCACGACACGTTGTACGTTTTTATCAGAAAATGTGGCCTTAGGACTATTGGTGTGGAGCTGTTGGTGGGATGTGACAGAACGACTGATGCAAATTTATGCGGTGCAACCATAGACATACGTTTGCGTTGTTGCTAAAACTTATTTGTTAGGTGACAAGCATCAGTCACGACGAGAATGTTACCAAATTCTTCCCCAAACTTTGACCAATGGAGCTGCCAGTCGAATAATCAAAGTGTCCATTTATTGAAAAAAATCAAGGTAAGAAATGATTGCTTTGGAACGCTGACACTCAACACTGGAACATCAACACTTGCTTACAAAACCTGTGATTTGTATAGCAAAGACTATATTCTTTCAGCCTCTGAGTATCCTCTCTGATCATTGTAACCATTTTATCCAAAGTTCCAGTTTCTTAATCCTAAAATGTTTGGTCAAAATGGCGCATCTGGGTCATTCTGAGAGATGAAATTAATCTTGGAATATGGAATTTGAGTTTCAACCCTGTCAGCTAAGATCCCTACATTCTAGAGGGATGAATCCATGCTCAATGATCTGAATCCGTTGACATTTGGTCGAGTTCTAAAGTTTTTGTGACCAAAGGTTAGAAACTTATATTATAATTTCCATTCTACTCAAGATGTATTGGAACAATACAGGATATCATTGCTTTGTTGTAGCCTCAAAACCATTTCTGATCATTCTAATTATTCTATCCAAGGTTCCAGTTTTGATATACTAGAAAACTTGGTCAAAATGGCGCATCCGGGTCATTTTGAGTGATCAAGTCAATCATGGAATATTGAATTGAAGTTCAAATCATGCCTACTAAGATCCTTGTATTCTAGAGGGGTGATTTTATATTCAATTATTTGAATCTGTTGGAATTTGGTTGAGTTCTCAAGTTTTTGCGACCTCAAGTTAGGAAGCTAGATTGTGAATTTCGTTGTACCCAGCATGAATTTGGAAAATACAGAACATAATTGTTTTTTTGGAGCCTCTAAACCATTTCTGATGATTCATGTTTTTCTATTCAAGGTTCCAATTTCAATTTTCCAAAATATCTGGTCAAAATGGCGCATCCAAGTCATTTTGAGTGATGATGTCAATTTTAGAATATTGAAAGGAAGTTTCAACCACATTTGCCAAGATCTCTGTATATCAGAGGGATGATTTCATGTTCAGTTATCTAAATCCGTTAAAATTTGGTTGAGTTCTGAAGTTTTTGTGATCAAAAATTAGAAAGTTATATTGTAAATTTCATTGCCCTCAAGATGTATTGATGGAATACAGAGTGTGAATGTCTTATTTGGGCCTCTAGAACATTCCTGATCATTCAGACCATTTTATTCAAAGTTTCAGTTTCAATATCCTAGAATACTTGGTCAAAATGGCGCATCCGGGTCATTTTGAGTGATAAAGTCAATCTTGGAATATTGAATTGAAGTTTTAACCATGTCTAACAAGATCCCTGTATTTCAGAGGGATGATTTGATGTTCAGTTATCTAAATCAGTTGAAATTTGGTTGAGTTCTGAAATTTTTTGTGACCAAAAATTAGAAAGTTATATTGTAAATTTCATTGTCCCCAAGATGTATTGATGGAATACAGAGTGTGAATGTTTTATTTGGGCCTCTAGAACATTCCTGATCATTCAGACCATTTTATTCAAAGTTTCAGTTTCAATATCCTAGAATACTTGGTCGAAATGGCGCAGCCTGGTCATTTTGAGTGATAAAGTCAATCTTGGAATATTGAATTGAAGTTTTAACCATGTCTAACAAGATCCCTGTATTCCAGAGGGATGATTTCATGTTCAGCTACTAAAATCAGTTGAAATTTGGTTGAGTTCTGAAATTTTTTGTGACCAAAAATTAGAAAGTTATATTGTAAATTTCAATGTCATCAAGATGTATTGATGGAATACAGAGTGTGATAGTTTTGTTTGGGCCTCTAAAACATTCCTGGTCATTCAGACCATTTTATTCAAAGTTTCAGTTTCAATATCCTAGAATACTTGGTCAAAATGGCGCATCCAGGTCATTTTGAGTGATGAAGTCAATCTTGGAATATTGAGTGGAAGTTTCAACCACGTCTGCCAAGATCCCTGTATTTCAGAGGGATCATTTCATGTTCAGTTATCTGAATCAGTTGAAATTTGGTTGAGTTCTGAAATTTTTGTGACCAAAATTTAGAAAGTTATATTGTAAATTTCATTGTCATCATGATGTATTGATGGAATACAGAGTGTGATAGTTTTGTTTGGGCCTCTAAAAGCATTCCTGATCATTCTGACCATTTCATTCAAAGTTTCAGTTTCAATATCCTAGAATATTTGGTCAAAATGGCGTATCCGGGTCATTTTGAGAGATAAAGTCAATCTTGGAATATTGAATTGAATTGCAATTATGTCTGCTAAGATCCCTATATCTCAGAGGGATGAGTCCATGTTCAAATTTGGGGTTCGGTTGAGAATTGATGAGTTTGTGTAACTATTTTCATGATCTGAAACTGACGTATTGAACACAAAGTTTCATAACTGCACGAAAGATTGGTTATTCCATGAACAGAATTTTTTGAGATTCCTGGTCTTTGGGAGTCAGTCTCAAACCCATCAGGATATCTGAATGATTTGAAAACAAATCCACTGCACTCATACATTCTGCCTGTAACCTAGAAATACAGGCCAATGAAACCGAGTCTATTCATGAGAGTTCAGGATACTTTTTGATGTTGAGCCATCGCTAAGCAAGACTACAGTTTGAGAGTCTTGATTCATTATCTCCATTCAGCCGCGTACATGTACATGGATGTTGTATTGCATGTATGCACCTTATCATAAATATGTGTTATCAGAGATTCTTTCACATACATACATATACATACATCTGCAAATACACAGATTCAACAGGAAGAAGTATATACGTGGCCACCCCCGCTGATCACGCAAGTTTGAAATCTCAGAGACTTGGTGACATCAGGGGTGCCACCATGTCACTAGGGCCGATTCAATATGGCGCGGCCCTATCCCCTCGCCTTAACACGTTCGCTGCGACGGGTCCCACGGGTGGGACCCGCGCGTCCTTCCCTGTGTGCGACGGGTCCCACGGGTGGGACCCGTTTTTGTTCGTCTTCTAGTTTGCACCAAACAACGTAGACACATCCAATGGCTTCTGTAGCGGTTTTTACTCACTATATACGATGCCAAGAACATGCGTACACGCCAGTTTGAGGATCGGAATCGATTCGCGCGAGTTATACCACAAAAACTGAATTTTCGTGGGAACAGCGATGAATAACACAGAAATAGCAAGTAAATTGTGAATTCATCAATAGCCCTTCCGAATTTTCCACAACGTACCTTGGTTTATTCGAAAGCTTACGTCAAAAGATACAAAATGAGCCCAAGTACGCGTAATTTGAGCGAGATAGAGCCAAGTTATCAGAAATTTAGACGCAAAATAACCATGAGGCAAACCGAGTAAATGGTTGACACTGTACTTCCTCTCTTCTCAATCTATTTTATCTCCCCGCGTATGAGGAACTTTTTGTATCCAGAGAAGTTGAAGAGTATCTCGAATAAGCAGCTGTGTCTCGTGGATTCACGAGTATAGAAAATCATACTCGCGTGGGTTACAATCGCAATCCGCGGTTCTAACGAGGCAAAAGCTTCCAATTCAGGCCATGATCGCGAATTACCCGAATAATACCGGGAAATCAACGAATGCTCCGGAAAAGCTAAAGATCACATCTTGGGATTACTAATTTTGGTAGTTCGATCATTCACTTCATCCCTCATTGCACGATAGAAATTTTCGCGGGTCCCACCGGTGGGACCCGTCGCACTGAAAAGAGTCGGACTTAATTGTGTGCGACGGGTCCCACCGGTGGGACCCGCGTAAATTCCTAGATTTCTTGTATATACATACTAAACTGATCACAAATCAAAAGGTTTGACTATTGTAGGTGCAAAATCACGCGTTTGTGCTCTCTCGCACTCTGGGACGGAATGCCGGTTTTCATCGTCGCAGCGAACGTGTTAAAAAAGGAGCTCGGTTCAATGGACCAAGAGCAGGATACCAAAACTGGGGCAACAGTCTAAGAACTTATAAGATTTTGAAGAACCCTATTTCAGGAGAGTCGAAAACCGAAAACGATGAACGTGGGCCCAAAGCCCCCAATCATTGATTCCACCGTATCCGACTCTCTAGGGAAGTATTTTTGAAGATGGACCAGATTCTGGGAACAACATACAACACGACACACATTGTACGCGATAGATAAACCGAGCATAAAACCAGCGGACGTCTCTAGTCCGTGCGAGAATCGCATACCCGAGTAGGCCTCTAGCTACTCTCGAAAGCACATTCAGAGTACGCAGTGCTCAACGAGAGCTGGCAGAGCCTCCGCATGGCTTATTCCGTTTGCTTACTCTTCAGTCGGGACTCCAGAATCGGAGTTGTACTTGCAGAATACAGCGAGGCTGAAGCAACCGAAGGGAGAGGGAGACTCTGAAATACGGAGTCTGGGAGCGGCGTGGCACCAAGAAATCGAGCTCTGCCAGCGTGTTCTTTCCACCCTCTCGCCTCGTCCATTATTCGAGCTCGTGTAGAGAGGGGCGAGCTTTTAGAGAAAAAAAATTCAGCACGTGACTCGCACTCTGCCCACAGCTATAAAATATTCCATCATGAGAGGTAGTTTTGGCCTTTTTCCTCGAAGTGCCCTGCATGCGCTCCCCGGGTGGAGATTGAAATAATTTTAGAGAGATATTTCTCCTCTTTCTATTTTACAGCGTGACGTTGCGTAGGATTTTTGCACGAATGTCACAAGAATCCACGTGTAACGGGTGATTTCTTGCGCGGAGATTTTTGCACATGGCGTTGTAAGCTCCTCGGAGCTGTACCTCAACCGCATTTGGTAAATTTATGGAATACATTAATTTATACTCATCACGCCGTTGATCCAAAATCTACAAAAGCCTCGTAGCACTCTCACTGGTTCAACGAAGATCTACTTTGAGCTCTCAGGCTCGAGAGCATGTGAGATACATCGTGCGTCATTTCAATATCAGAGTGGACGTTCGAGATGAGCAACAAATGTGCCACGTCCGAACATGCTCCAGTGCATTTGAATCATTCCAAAACCCTCTTCACAATCCTGGTGGATATCGAATCCAACAGCTGGAAGAGTTGTTGAGAAGGCGGACGGGGACTGTGGATTACAAATTGTCGTTGGAATTATCGTTGGAAACATCTTAAATTTTCGGGTCAATGTGTATTCCAACTGCTGATTGCGAGATCAGCGTATGTACAGTATTCATATAAAGATGATGTCCATGAGTTACGTAGGGTTTTAGCGGACGGGGGGGTCCTCAAAAGCTTAGGATTGGGGGGGGGGGGTGAGTCAACAAGTAATCTCACAATAATCTGGATGAAAAATCATTCGTACGGGTGCCTATGTACGTGTATTGACAAGAGGATCATAGGTGATCGTTGTGATAATGTGTCAATCATAGACAAGCTTGACAAATGGATGGAAACTTTGTGGAATGAATGATTCCAAATGATCCGATCTCATACTCATGCTGACTGAGATTCAAAGTTGATCAATAATTGACTACCGTCAAATCGGGTTATTTTGGCATAATCTGGGCAACTCCGGCACGGTACTAACAAATGACTTTCAGAGCTGCGGCCGGGGGGGGGGGGGCGAATAGTTTTATCGTCCAAAGACCTGTTCTCCCTACTTGGGATCTGCATGGAGAATGTTTTGAGCTACCACAAATCTCTCGAGAATGGTCGTTCCTTATTGTTGCTTCTTCAAAAAGGCTGATTTAGCAGCGATACGTGAGTGGTCCATTCAGTGTACCTGTTAAGAAGTGTTCCAGAATGAATCGCGAGTAACTGGCGCTACATTACGATCACATATGTCACCTATTGGAGGAACCATTGTTACATTGGGTTAATTACAACTTCCAAAATTTTGACGAACAAAAAAGGAAAATGACTATCTTCTTGGGCTACTTTGGGGTGACAGCTCCTTTTTCATTCATTTTGAGTTTAGTGATGGTCCATGAGGTTAAATACTCTTTGAAAGAAATAAGTTTGAGATCTCTAAACGACTAAAATTGATTCACTCGCATCTCGGGGGCTAGAATTGTAATATTTTGTGAGTGTACCAAAGTTACCCGGTCTGGGTGTATGTAACTTTGGTGCACTTTTCCAATTGGTAGCCACTCCGGCTAGGGACATCGGATTGAGTTTGGCATCCCGTAACTGGAAAACTGAGATCGTGAACTCCCCTTCGACCACTGATTGAAGTTGAATTGGTCAATATCAGTTGAATTTACGAGTAATATGAGAGGAGGAGTACCAAAACCATACATCCAAAATCATCCAATTTGAAGGTACTCAATTCCATCCACGATTATTGTCTTAGAATATTTGTTTCGATGATGATTATGATACATGTATTCAGACTCACCTTATTTGATCCTGTTGAGAAGGTGTTTGAAACAGCAATAACTTGAACTCGAGAGAAAATTTGACCATCTTACGTGAGGTAGGGAAAGGGGCTTGAAAATCGTGATATATCTTACGCACTTCATGAGCGTCCCCTGTGCTTTAGTTGACCCCGAACGTGTTGCCGTCAAGAATTGAATCCGTTGCCAAAATTTTCCAATGCTTTCGGAAATCTCCGTTCAGTAAGAAACGTTTATCCAGGAATTTTTTCCCGATTTCTTCTAATATTCCCCCTCAAAGTTACCGCAAAATAACAAACTCCATACTCTGTGGCAAGTAAACTCAGTGCCCAACTCGTCTCCCGCTGAAACACACAAATCGGATTCGAGCGCAAGTAGCATCTTTGCAACTCTCACTCATGCACCGGAAATCCCATCTCGAAAATTCAAAATAGTGCATAAAAGTCAGCATGCTCAAAAGCCGCACCGACTCATCGTCCGCGCATGCATTCTCGGCGTCGGGAGCGTCGACTCCCTCCTCTTCACCAAAATAGCTCTAGCGCCGCCACTAGAAGTAGCCAGTGTATCTCGAAGTTGTTGTGTTTTCGCGATGCTTCGCTAATTTCTATACTCTTCAGTGCGCAACCTGTGGATACAGCACCACACACTCTTTGCTCAATTCTATGGCGTCGCATCAGACGTAGACAGAGAATACGTGATATGTAGTGGAGAATATGGTGAAACCATCATTCTCGCGAATGTCTGTCTGAGTGATTAAAGGTCCCGGTGGAGTTTTTGCCTCGACGCCGTGCGACGGGTGACGATGAGAATGAGCGGGGTGGTGCATACTTGACGAGTTTCCCCCGAGTTTTCTGTGTTTGTTTCGGAAATCCAACTTCTCCAGCCGGCTGAAATTACGCGACGCTCTCGAAGCTGACTGAGCGATGCTGTTTCGATTAGTCCAAACTGCATCAGACGCCAAGACTCAGCTTACCCGTTCGCTCTCATACTCTACATTCAGTTGAAACTCACTCTTTGTAACTCGCATCTTACTCAAGTTTATAGTTTAGACGGCGTGAACAAAACTTTGCTATCAATCGAAGAGTCAACGTTCCGTGAACGCTAGTTCGAACTGCTGATCTCGATGAAAATATTGAAGATGAGCAAGAGTACGATGAATTTTGAGTTTTCCCCATCCAATAATCATCGCTGATTCCCACCGATTCACTCATCGGCTGTAGGGTGAGCACACTCGTCCTAGAAGCATAAATCCGCGACGATCATTCGAATCAAATTTCCGATCTCCCCGAGTGCATTCATTCGGACAATCAATGAAACCCGGATCGAGAATCGCAGATGGGGTGTGAACGAGGTGCCCTTCGGTTTGCCAAATTGGCGAACGATCGAACGCAAGGCTGACGCATCAAGCCTCGAACGGATTTCGGGCCTACATACACGTATGGAGCCGTGGCGCCGAAAAATCAATGGTGCGACAAACCGCGAAGGGGTCGAAGACCGAATAGTCGTCGGCGCCGTCCTCACGAGGCCGGGCTTTTCCCACACACCCATACGTATACCTATAATGTACTCACTCGCTCTAGCCAAGACGTTTTGCCGCATTTATGCGCGAGGGTTCGGCTGCTGTGCTGCGGTAATCGGGCAGTTTCGAGGCGCTCCGCATTCGCCTCCTACATACATGTATTCTCTTACCAACCGGAAAACGCATGAATGCATGTACTTACTCGCAGTCTAGCTCTTCTCGTATTCTGACACTTATGAGTCTCGATTACGTTGTTTTCTCCCGAGCATTGGTCATAAAGGTCGATCGTATGTACGTAAGAGTTAACTCTTCCCTATCGACATCGAATGAGTATTGACTACCGCTCATTCGATAATTTTCATAATGGTGACTTGAATAACTTCTTATAATTTTTTTCTCGCGTAAAACCACGTGGTTTTCATAGAACTCACAACATTCTGCCAGTAGAATTCTTCTCCATGGTGACTTTTCCAAAACATCACAAATTTCCTTTCAAACATCTGAAAACTCTGGACAGGGCATGGATGACATATCAATCGTGCGGGCTCGAGTCTCTCAATTTTGGTGAAAAAAATGAGATAGGAATCTATTTGGGTTAGGGTAGTCGTGGAACCCTGGAGCCCAGAATATGTGGTTTGAGTACTTTGGATCCAATATCTTCTATACAAATGTGTGCGACACTTGTTAAAATAGAATAAGACGCGGAAGAGATCGTGGCACGGGAATATTAAGGGACGATGAGAATAAAGTCGCAACGTGGGCTGCGGTGGCGCGGGCGCGATGAGGTAATTCCGCTACATTGCGATAATGAGAGGCGGCTCGATTGCCTGGCTAACGACTGATTTGAGAGTCGTGAGGAAGACTCGAGGCGAGCAGCGAAGCCGCAGGTGTAAGGAGTGGCGCCGATTTTGGGCCCAATATGATAGTTCTAACTAATCACATGATATGCAGAGTGAACGCCCTCGGTCACTGCACTCGTCTCGCTCCGAGCGCTTTTTCGAACGTTCTCGAGCCCACGAAATCCGAACAGAATCTTTTCCCTGAGATCATCAATGCACCTGTTGAAATCAGTAGAAAAATACAAGTTTGGTCAAACATCACAGTCGAACAAACCGAGAGATTGTTCATCACACCACTCACACATCCATAGTTCTCGTATTCACCGGGTGCATCGTAGCTTTTCAACATGAATATGTCTAGTCATGTTAGAGTAAACCAATACAACATCACTAGCCGTGTTCGACAGAGCATAATTCGACCGCTCGACTCGACTCTCGCATAGTTTGCTCTCCGCATTAGAGCTAGTTGTCGTGCTGACGACTGATTTCCTCGCTCCGTCACTCCGCGCCCCGTACGAATTTCCAGCGGTGATACATAGACGCTACCGCGCACAGCTCTGATCGAAGGTACAGCCGATTCAGGGCTCATTACTCGCCTATGGCGCAGCCCTCATTAGCATTCGCGATGAGATTAACAGAGCCCCAACTACTAATTTAGGCAACGGAATTGCTCTGATTTCGAGGCAGCCCGATTCGACGTACCTGCAAGTTTGACAATATGCAGCTTTTGGATTGGACTCTTGAACGATGCGACAACGTAGTCCGTGTCAAAAGTTATCCTGATTATCATACTTCTGAATGCTTCCACATTCGACATCGGCTAGTGAGTCGCGGATGAAAGCCCTTACTGTGACAATTATGAGGTTTATGTGCATCGTAAACAGGAAGATGGTGAAAAAATTCGCCTGTATGGAACTGAAATGATGACATAGATCTTGCCATATGTAGCAAAGGAGAAGGGTTCGGGAACAGAACTGCCAATCCAGAACTTCCAGAGGACAGAGAGCCCACAGTGAATGATGGCCACTAGACGAAACTGCCAAAGTATTTGAAATATTCGTTGTAATACAGTAAGAACATTGACATTTGAACAAAATTTTAGAATGTGCATTTGTTCATAATGCATGGCAAGGATGGGGCTGCAGTGGACTCAGAGTCACTTTTGATCTGTATTTTGAACTATCATTCGACCAATCAAGATTTTTTAGTAACTATCTGGCCAAAAATTGATTGTTGATGAATTTAACGTGATAGAGAGGCAAGTGATATTGAGACGGAAAACTCGATAATAGTATTCTTAAGTGGGGATACCTCTACCTGAAATCAAGTGTCACAGATGGGATTACTCGTTAGAGATATAGGAGGCTCAATGAACGCCGTGCTCTAGCTACAAAAGTGGATACCAGCCAAGGGGAGAAGCGCGATTTCTGAGAGCGCAGTTCAATGCTGACCCACAAGAGGTATGCAATATGTCCCACTTGCAATCACTACGGGATAATATCTCATCATTAACCGCGGAATTTCACGTGATCAACGCATATTTGTTTACGATTTTTCAAATTTTTTCATCACTCCTGTTTCGATTTCCATCAAGAGATAGCTATGCAAAATTCGTTTTTGTGGTTTTTCCCGTTTCCAAAATGGGGACTGAGCTTGACGAATCAGACTCTCCTGTGAATCCCAGGTTGAGTCCCTCAAAACGGTCCGTCCACTCAAACGACAGGTGTTTCGATATGACAATCATGTAGTCAACAATCCGCAACTCATCTATTTGACAGCTCTTGGAGCTCACTTGTATTTGTAAATTCACTTTTTGAGGAACAGCAAGATTGATCAAAATACATCGTCTCTCTGATCAATATGACTCTTGTTTCTTTTCAGATATTCTATTTCAGCCTTCATGAGATTATGGTATCAATGCGACTCATCAATCGTTGCTTATTCTGAAACGTTTGCATATACGGTACTCTTAAACTGTGGTACTGTTGCCCATGTGAACCTTCTGTGTTGGGGGACTTCTGTCATGAAAAAATCTTAGCGTGGCAGTTTTGTCAGTGGAAGTTTCGTGATCCAATCCAAGAGAAGATTATGTCTGCTCCTGCATTAACTCGACGGAAGGATCCATGGGCTGTGTATCACGTGCTTGACTGGAATTTGGTCATTTGGAGGATAGTCAAATCTCAGCGACAAAACATGATAATCAGAGCTGTGAACGTTTCCGAACTTTGAAAAACGGCATCAGCGTTACAATGATGTACACTGATACGATTCCATCCTTCAACACAGGCTAATACAGGAAATTCTGTTGTGTAATGCTCGGTTCTCTGAAATGACTCAGGTGTTATATTCTGCATCTCTAGACTTCACAAAGTCTTCAGCCAAACAAGACATTCGCACTCACCGGGTTCCTCTGAATTGTAACCCACACTGTTGGTATTCTCTTGGTTCATAGCTGAGCCCTCCGGCGATTGTTCATTATATGGTTTTCCAACTCGCAGTCACTCGAATGGAAACTTTTCTATCCAATTTCAACTGTGTGTCCGTATGATGTCAGTGTTTGTTGATAAACTGTATCGACAGGACAATAAAAGACAAAACGGATAAAGGGCCATTCACAGGATGTGCTGTAATTACCCTCATAAAATACAAGCATTCATCTTCGGGAAAGAAAAGAGTTCCGTTATGGATTTTTTAATCGGAAAAAAGTAGCATCGGCCATGAAATATGATCCAATAATGAAGCATGAAGCGTATCTAACCATGAAATCTATCGCATGAATAATGAAGGGGGCATTAATAAGCGATGAGTAACGAGCGTAATTAATCTGGCTCAAGGCTACACAAGAAGTCGATACGATGTAAATGAGCGCTTGAAAACTGTCAACTCGACCGTGCATTCAATCGAATGTCGTACGATGACTCTTCCGCGAGTCTTTACGGTAAGATAAACCCGAAAAAAACTCCATGAATTATTAACTTCAATACCCAACTTTTATTCTCGGTGCCGCAACCCTTGCGCGCTCGAAAGCTTCGACCCACAATGCGCTTTGAGCGGATAAGTTTTGCGCTCACTCTACCAGCAGCCGTACCTCTTACGCTCATCAAATTTTCATGTCGCAAGGTTTTCCCACTTTCTGACGCCTCTCATGCCTGCGCTCTCCCCACAACTACACATTACCTACCCTCGCATCCACTCACTCAACCATCCACACACGCACACACTTTGCAGAAAATAGCTGTGCGCTCGAGCATCGCCGATAGCGCATCGCGATTTGACGGAAAATTTCGAACGAGCTTGCGGCCTTGTTGGGAAGAATCAGCAAACGCTCGTAAAATTCGTAAATGTTGAGTAAAAACGCAGCTCGGCAACCAATTACCAGCACCAAGCAGCATAAATCACCACCTCCCTCGCTCTGTGTGTCGCGGGAGTGCCATTATTCACACATTTCCGAACGCAGCATCGCACGCCGGACGCTCTCATAAAAATTTCAAAGGCACATTCATCGATCCTGCCCCGTGTCACCTTCAGCGGTAATTAACGATCCGATTAGCTCTTGGACGAGCCAACTCTGCTCGCTTCCGCACTTCCTCGGCAGCTCGTTCGTCGGAACTGTGTCCGAAGTCGCCTTACAGAGCTCATAAATAGGCAATTAATTCGGGGGTCGGAGTCACGGAGTCCGTCGCGTTTTCGTAGGGTAGACCGTCGTCGGTGGCGATCCGATGCTCTCTCTCTCCTCACTCTGTGGGCCAGAAAGACAGCGGCGAATCGGCTAGCCCGTAAATCCAGTGCCGCATCGTGGGCCTGTATTATTCACGGGGTAAGCTGCGCTGTATCTCGGATGCCCTTTTCTCTCTCGGCGATGTAATGATTTATTTAGAGCGCGGGGAGTCGAAAACGCGTTTATTCGGCGCCGCAGAGTGCTTTCGTTGGTCCGCAGAGTCGGGCTGTGGCGTAGATACTGTGGACGCAGCAGAGTACAAAGCCGACATCGTTTGTGCCCGGGCTGCTCCGCGATACCTCGTGGCTGGGATCAATTTTTGCACTCTTATTTTCCCGTCACATCGACGGGTTAATCTGGCCGCAGGAAAAACGAACGGGAGGAGGGTCACTGCTGTTGCTGGTTATACGACAACCGGGCCTTGAAGCTCGGTAACTCTGGAGAAGCGCGAACTCGAAGCTCTTTCAACAGTTCGATTTTTTGTTCGAGCTCCATTCGCTCCGTGAAATTCGATGGGCTTCCAACTTCGTGAATTGTCGCGCAAAGTCTTACTCGCCGTCGAGAGAATCAAAGTTGCAAGAGTTGTCGCGCGTTTTGACTAAGAGGCTTTCATCATCTCCGGAAGCTTCACAGTTGACAGTACAATGACGAAACAAAGAAAACGGAGATAGAAGACAGGAGTGACTCCGCGACGACCCAGTTACTTGCCCCCGAGGCCCATTCCAAGCTGTTGGAAATTTTGGATCCTCTTCATTGATTTGAATGAAGTGAGCTGTTGAGAGTAGGTGGGAGAAAGGGGGTAGGGGAAAAATTAGAGAGAGGCGAGCGAATTCATTCAGAAGTAAACAACGTGAAAAGGGACGTACGCGAGCCCGCATATGAGGAGAATGGCAGATATCACACGCATTCACCTCGCTCGGTCCAGCAAAATACAACGCCGAGTATCCGTGTTGGGAAGCTCCGATGTCTTCTTGACGACTCTCTATCAAAGGAGCTCGTGGGCTGTTCTATAAATTCATCTAGCAAACTGCAACTGGACCGCTTGTATGCAAACTAGGGCTGGGACTATCCGTAAATCATCCGCATACTTTCCGAATATCTACATGGTTAAAAAATTGGTCTATAAAGATCAAATTCCTCGAATCCAGCATGATTCAAGATATCCGCGGATATCCGGATATACAAAAGTCCCAGCCCTAATGCAAACACAACCTGCAGGATTATATCTGTGCAATCTGAATGAGATGGCTCTCATGACCCCCAGCATGACAACACTGATGATGGGGTACCGAGAAAGTATCTGTGATCCATGATGACACGATTGCTCTCACCAGTGATCCATATTCAATTTCGCCATGACGAATGTTGATTTCTAGTTTTCTAAGATGAGCGCACGAAAGAGCTGAAAGGTACTCCGACAGCTCACGCTCATCATTGCACTCGCGCTCATGGTCGCATCTACCCGATTAGAAATAAGTTTCAAGTCTTGATCCAATCTTGATAAAAAAACTTGAAGTCTGGATCAAGGTTGGATCAAGTAAATTGACCGCGACTGGATCCAGTTTGATCTTTTTACTTGAACTTTCTGGGGAATTCTTGGGGCACTAAAATTCCTCAGCATACATAAGAACAACATGAACCTCAAAGTATCACTACTGGTCCATGTTTGCCTGAAGTCCGAATTCGATGGAGAAAATTATTTTCATAGATATCTATCGGAAATATATGTTAGAATTTTCATGTGCAGTGTGAGATGATAATATACAGTGCAAACTTGAATTGATGAATTGGGATTCCATTGGCATGTAGTTGAGATGATAATAATACGACTTTCTGTGGGTGGAGGGGTAATCAACTGATGACTAGAACAGATAGCGGAAGAAAATTATTGTTGATATTGCTCTGCACCCAAAACAATTACATTATTACAATTACATTTAGATTGAACATCACAACATACCTCTAGCGCATTACAAAATTATCGGTCTCTTAGTTGGTTTTTATCAGTCTAAATAATTGAGATACATATATTTGACAATCCCCTTTTTATCTACGATGATTCATCCTTGCACTCTAGTTTCTAAAAAGTATCAGAAGAACTACACATTGCCCTGAGAGACAATTGCAATTGGTGAAGCTACATTCTAGATTGATGGCACCAACATACGAGAGTCCAATTTTGGAGACCGCTCATGTTATAAGGTGACATTCCATCGAGTTCTACTGATAACAATATCAATTATTATATGTAAAGGGTAACATCAACTACTATCTTTTAGCAGACGAGAGTTAGAAGAAGATGATAGTTGATGTTGTTCTCCACGCGAAAAAAATTGAATTGTTAACACAATACCTTGACGGAATGGCACCATATAACTCAAGCGCTCTCCAAAATTGGATTTTTGCATGTAAGTTGTTATCAATCTGAATAATTGGAATGTATGTTTTGATTTTTTCCGTTTTTCACATTGTTAGATCCTTACTCTCTGATATATCTGAGAAGTATTATTAGAAACACAAATCATTTCTCTATGAGAGCATTGCAATGGTGTAGACTGATGAAAACCAACATATAAAAGTCTAATCTTGAAGAGCGCTCAAGTTATAAGGTGACATTCCATCAAGTTGTAAGGAGTACAACATCTTTTGTGTAGAGAGCAACATCAACTACTATCTTCAAGTAGAAAATAGTGCAGAAAAGATAATGAATGATGTTGTTCTCCACCCAAGAAAAGTTAAATCACTACAATTACATCTTGATCGCATAGAATCTTAGCACTCTGCAACTACTGGAGTTTTGCGTCACATTCCTTATCAAAGTATACAATTGCAATTTGCTAGTGAGAAGGTTTAATCCCTCTTATACATAATTTTCCCCATAATTTCCTATTCCTATCTCTAGTATCTTAGAGATTTTCTTCTCAGTGGATAAATACTCATGTAAGAATCAAGGATAAAAATTTAGTTTAACCTGTAAATAAAGAATAGAGAAGAATATGTAGACATGGGAAAGTAATCAACCATCAAAATTTTCTATGACAACACAAACTGATCTGTCACAGATCAGTATTATATTCATGTACAGATAAATGAAAACTACTGTTCAATGATATTTTGTCCCATGCTTTAGAAAGCATAGCCTTAAGAATTTGAGATGCCTGTTTTAAAATACAACCGAGCCGCTGCACTGTAACCACAATTTTTTGATGAACTCGGGATCGTTGATTTCAATATGGATATGTTTGAACAAACAAATTCATGCAAACAGGCAAAACTAACAATAAAAATTCATAGCATTCCGCGCCACCGCATGCAGTATGCCACCGCGTGCAGATGACAACTCAAGTTCAAATTAAAAGTTCAAACTGGATCCATTCCCCGTCTCTTTTCTTGATCCAGACTGGATAAAAAACTGGATCAAGATTGGGTAGTTCTGTCAAGTTGCTTGAACTTATTTCTAATCGGGTAGTTATCACTCGATTTCATCAAAAGCTAGAGAAATGTTATGAGTTTTAGATGACGAAGACTCTCAGGCTGTCAATCATTTTTGAGCGAGTAGTAGACCTAGCTCTCCGATGACGAAATAGGCGTGAGCGATTCGGACCTCGCCTTGAGCAATCACTCCTAGTTTCCTTCAATGGATGGATAAATCCTCTACCGTCCTCTGCTAGGCCTGCTAGATGATCATCGATGAACGATCAATCATTTTCCGTGCAACCTCGTATCCGAACACCCTACCCTAATCAGGATCGAACACCTCAAAATCCATCTCGAGGTTAAAACTGTGCCCCACTGACACCCAAAGACCGCCTCGATAGAGCCAAGAATGCAAACTTGCCTCGCTAACAAGAATATTCCTCAGCACGTCCACTTCGCCATCGACGGCATGAATAATTCAGTGCAAATCGGGCTTCCTCGCAACGCGAGACTTGCCGAATCCATGCATGCTGTCCGAGATGAAACACAGCGCGAGTAGTGGCAAAGCAGGCAATGGGTCGCTACTCCACTTTCTTCGTGAATGCCACCACTGCGCTAGTAACCATTACGGTCTGGCTGCCATTATATCAACCCACTCGTCATCGGAGTAGTGCGGGTAGCTCTTACAGCTCGGGGAATCCAATCACGATAATCCATCCGAGAAATCACGGCTGACCTATTCAGAGAGTCCATCGACCTGTCTCTCTTCTCGTCCCTCGATCGGCGTCAGCGACATTTGCAGACGCTCCAGCACCACTGTCACTGCTCTGTACAGTCCCACAGTGGCCGCGATTGCTCCTTTCTGCTGCTGGCTGGAGCAGCGTGCCACGTTCGCCGCTGGAAACCACATCCGCGAGCGAGGTCAAACATTTAGCGTAATTAATCCGTCGCTCTAATTGAGGCGTCGCAAGCTCCGCAGACTCGATTCGAAGTACGGCGCATATGACATCCCCGCCACTGCGCATGAGCACCCTTTTCGTGAAAGTCCGTGGAAAAACTCCGAGCGATGATGAGAGATGTGTGTTGGACTGATGAGGTTTGGTGCGTATGACGAGTTGCTTTGATTTCGGGTCGCGACGAGTTTTTCAATGCAGTCGGAAATCCGATACGCGTCCCTCCGCATCAAATCCGTTCATTGGCATGAGGCGTGCAGAGATCAGATAGAGAATGAGCGATGGCTGGGTTGATCAAAAAGTATGTGTGACAGCGGTTCTTACTGTAGGCTATTCCACACAGATCCAACTGAGTATGCTCGATTGTGTCATGGGTTACTTATAACAGGATGGGAAACTTGAGGATCAAACTCGAAATGATGAATATACTTAGGATTAGGATCGTTACTCGGGCTCCTGAGAAGATTCATCGACACTGTGAAAAAATTAATGTGAATTCACTATGCTGAGCACGGGTAATCTGGGGACAACTCGGGGACACCAAGCTCAGTGTTAAACATTTATGAGCCACTTGTAAATTTACTCATTTTATTGGAGATTCACCAAACTCTACACTGCAAATCTACAATTTTATCGTGTATCTTCACCTCGGAGAATTTTTACAATGCACTTGAATCAAGTAACTCGGAACGAAAGTGCCTAGACGCGACTGAAACTGCAATATTAGTCCTTTCATAGCACAAACCAAAAATATCCGAGATCTCAATACGTTCACTAAGATGGGACCCACCGATGGGCACCACCTGTGCTTCTCTGTGTTGTCTGAAGATTTTTGTCTTATGGGGTTCATCATCGCGCAGGACCCACACATAGACGGAACTGCGATCTTTGGTTCGCAGTCAGCGTGTTGAACTCCATCGAACGAGCGTTCCCAAAATACAGGACGATCATGTGGTATCCGTAGCTCAGCGACCATCTTTTGCCTCAAAATCCTCATCATTGTCGGATCCCACGGTGTAGGTTGGGTCCAGGAATTCTTACGTGCGCCTTCACTCAAAGTAGCACATTTTAAGCTCTTCTCCTGATGAAAACCATACCAGAACGGTATAGTTCAACGGGACGTGAAACTCTCGCGGGTTATATCAAGCATGCTTGTGCCAGTAGTTTCCAATTGCAGATAGCGACACTTAGAATCAGCTCCTCACATCTGATTTCTCGTTGTTGACAACACTGACATCTTCGTACAGAGATAGATGATTGCCTCGATTAGAAACGTGCGCTCAAAATCTGAGACAAGATTAATGAAGTCATTCACGCTCACAAGCGTGTGACAATTTTGAGTTATTCTCCAAAAAGAATATCGTGGAAGTTAGCCGGGGTAAAGTAGCCGGGGTGAATCATTTTCCCGCGCAGAATCTACCTGGGGCCTTGTCCACCGGAGGAACCGATTTGTCAGCCTGCGAGCACATCCAACACACCCCTTTGCGGTATTTTCAGTCATTTCCAAGCATGCGCAAAATGGGAATCGCATGTTTTGTGAGTCATCGCACAATTTTTTCGAAAATTCAAGGACACAAAGTGTGAATAGCACCCTGACACGATTGTGTAAACACCTAGAATTGATCGAATGATGTTTGGGCTTGAGGAACTTCCAGCTATGAGGAAGATGACGTCGTCACGGACTCTAATAGGTGAGGAGCTCTCATGGCCTGAACGGCGGACAGGGTGCGACAAAATTCACTCGACATCACGTGAACATCCCGTGAGCTGGATCCAGCTTGCCAGTATCGAGGGAGTCCAACTTGTGCACGCTTGACGATGACTGAAAATACCGCAGAAGGGTGTATTGGATGTGCTCGCAGGCTGACAAATCGGTTTCTCCGGTGGACAAGGCCCCAGGTAGATTCTGCGCGGGAAAATAATTTACCCCGGCTACTTTACCCCGGCTAACTTCCGCGATATCCAAAAAGAGCAGATCTGAGCAACCATCAGTCTGATTTGAAAATACTCTTCAATAAGAGTTACCTTGTTCCGAGTATGGATTCAGAAATCCTCACCTGTACGTTTAGAGTAATCACGCTCACAAACGTGGATAGTTTGGAAGTAGTCTTCGAAATAAGTCATCTTCTTCCAATTCAAGATGAACTAAAAGCGAAACTCAGAATGACTCCCTCAAAATGACTCCCAGAGACCTTCATCACGGAGATCGCTGGCTTTCAATTGTTCTACGAGATTTTTCTATGTCTGTGTGAACGCGAATAGTTTGAGGATGGCCCTCAAAAAAAGCCATTCTTTCTAACTACAAGACGAAGTCAAGAATTCAGATTGCGAGGAAAGATTTACTCAATTTCCAACAGAAGTGAGATTCACACAGTGCCTCAAGGCTCCTGATCAAAATCAGGGAATAATTACTCCTACAGATCCGTCATCCAACAGCTCCAAAATTCTTGTTCAAAACGAGACTGTATCTGGAGCTTACCTGAAAAGCATGTTAATCCTCCAGAATAGATGGTTGATAGCATTCATATTCATCGACTCATTGAATGATATGTATAAGAGCATCCAAATATACTTCCATAACTAAAATCGCAGCCCAGGTATTCACATAAACAAACTTGAGAGAAATGTAATAATTCCATGAAATAGATTTGAGAATTGTTCCAGTTCGAAGAATTTTTTATGAAATATGAACATCTCTCCTGAATCTGGAATTTGTCATGAACCAATAGTTTCACGCTCTCAAGAATTGTTGAAATTGAATTGATGAATCGTTTATTATTGACTTATAGTCCTTTGTAATGGTGTGTAATGTCACTGCGACTATTACATTTCAGGACAGTATTTGATACTCGTTTCTTGTCTATAACACCATATAAGTATGAATGAAACTTCAACTCATTCCTGAGAGGCGCAGAAATTACTGAAAATTCTAATTTTTATTCTAACCTTCCTTGTCACGCGTGCATACTCATCTTGCATTCACATTTGAAAAGTCGTAAGGATGACGAATGAGATTCCTGGGGGTTGTGAATGGATGAGAGGGCAAGATATGATACCCAAAGACCAACAGTGAGGGCACAGACAATATTCGAAGTTGATAGATCTTGTGGATACTAAGCAACGATATTCAGCTACACAACTGAATTAGCTTCTAGATGACCATTCTACTTGGTTCCACTTGCAGATACTTGGTCATTATTCCTACAATCTTTAAAATCCCAAAATGACGCAAAAGCGACCCTGATTGGATATTTGGTTGGGGATTTATCGACTCACGTAAGAAAATACATAGAACCAGATGGGGAATATTGTCTTTTATATACCGGATCCCTGCCTTTCGGCTTAACCCCGGTTGCCCCCATGGACGCGGGGTAGGGATACGCCCTGCCAGCGCGTCGCTTTGGAGGATGGCCAACACCGAGCCAGGCTCGGTGATGACTCAATCCTCCTCCCCGACTACCGAATTTCGGGCTCAGCCCCCAGCAAAAGGCCGAGACCCACCCCTTGGTGGGGGGTTTTGGTACTTTTCTAGGCTTCCTGAGAGCTCAGGGAGTCCCTCGGGATGATGGATGACGGACTGACCAGGTCTCCTACACCAATGGTTGTCCGTATCCAATCGTGAGAGCTCCTTTATAGAATTTCCGGGTAGGTGCATTCATTATAACCGCAACCGCGTCATCCAAACTCAAGAGCCAGACTACAAAGGGATATCGACACCCGCGCTATTGGAGGGTGACCCCAGGCGCAAAATATACCGCTAGCGCCAGCGGATACAAATATTTATAGTCCATCAGGACATTACAGATGAGTTTTGGTGACGTGAGATGGAATATGCGATTTTGGGGTTACTTAGCATACGTTTTTCCGGCCGTTATACGCCATCCTCTCAAGGAGTTGATTGGCTTCTCACAACATTTTCAAATTCCTGGTTGTATGTTAGTATCAAAGCTAAATTCGGCATGCAACCAGTGGTCGCGTATACAAATTTCAACCAGTTGCGGATTCAACCACTGTTTCCCGGCTGAAACTGCAACTTATAAGTGTTTAATTTTTCCCCGAAAATCGTATACAGTGTACTGATATGAGAAAGTGTTGAATAATCTACAATGAACCTGAATAGCCCGCTCTCAACTCACGGCGTTACAACGGGAACAGAAATTTGATTAGGGTTTCGCCGAGAGAAAAGCTCGAGCCCTTGATGAGCGGAGACGAGGTCGAAAGATGAAAGCCAGAGCCATGGATGAGCAACAAAAAGCGAAGAAGCAGCTAAGTGACCAGCGTGTCTCAAAGGAGTCTCGGCTGAATGGAGATGGCCCAATTTTGATGCAAATGAACGCAATGCACGCAGCCTCTTTTCTCCTCCACAACGAAACTAGCCGTCGTCTTTGGTTAACCTGATTCCGTCTCCACACTCGCTCCAAACAGACTAAGAAGCTCCAAGAAAGTCACAGAGATAAGAGGAGATGGGTTTACATTGCGTCACCCAGATAGAGCGTCCAGAATCAGTTACTCCAAAATCTCACCATCTCCATTGCCCAGATCCTGGTTCAACCCACTCCACTTACTTTTTCTCTCTTTGCTCCTCTACATTGCGTCTTGCGAACCTCCCTCGAACCCTATAATGGAAGTTTTTCCGCGCGTAGCTTTGGTCCTGTCATTAGAGGCAGAGAAATTTTCTGCGGCTCGAGTTGCGAAAGTTTTGCCTGTGTACAGTGGCGTATGCAAATATATACACGCTGGGGCCCACTTATCTGGCTGCGCGCTATTTAGTTCTCTCAGACTCGCTTCGCTTCCACTTTCAAGCTCAGCTGTTCTTTTCCGAGGATATTCACTCGCTCACTCTCTACGCACCCGCTTGTTAAACGACTTTGCATTCTTCAGAATCCACCCGTACCAAGACAATGCGAAACATGTGAGGTAATAATGCGAGGGACGTGCGCACACTGAGATACAAAGAGGACTCTTTATGTCGAGTGGACCTGAATTTGAGCTGTTTTAGGCTTGTCATTTTTATATGGGTCGTTCTCAGAGGATCATTTCTGCTGCAGTCTCAACAGACCGAGAAAGATTGTCAGTGTCATTGATTTGTCTCTGAACATTTCCACATTTGCGATTCCCGACTTAATCGTACAGGACACCATTTTGATACGATGTCAGTGTGTGAGTGGTGACATGTATTCAATGACGAATAATACAAGTGTCCAGAATCAAAATGAACGACCGTAATCATCTGTCTATATGGCGTATCACAGATGAGACGCGACCCATTCTCAGGACAGGAGAATGGAAAGAGGGGGAAGAAAACTAATCCGAAGTGAATCACATGAAACGAGCCCCTATGTTTGACTGCCCAAAACTGATTCTTTGATGCGTCTTACTAACAGGTGAATACTTCCACGAAAATCCAGAATACTCACGTCACTAAATTTTGGTCCAAATTAATTGAGGGTTTCGGACTTTCAAGAATATGAAATTTCCAAATTATCTCCGTAGATATGCCTCTCGTTTAGGAGTACGGGTAGAAAGTTCAGCATTACTCAGATGAATCCACGTTCGAGAGTCAGAATTAGTATCAGATCTGCACGAGGCTCTTCAGTATCGAGGAAGTGTGAGATCAAGATACAAATTTGGATGAGATAGAAGACTCACACAGTCTTGAGTTTCCGTCTCAGCCCATTTTTCGACCAATGGGAATTTTTTCTTCAATGCTGCAGACGACCCCATCGAGAAGTACACAGTCAAATTGTGTAACTCACAAAACTAGGTTCAATTCAGAAGGGTTTAATTGCAGACAAATCAATTTAAAACACTAACATCTCATTTGTTACGAATGATGAACAACTTCAATCGAGGATTTGAGGTGTGCAAGCATCTGGTAATCGTCGAAAATTGTCTTTGATACCAGGTTGAGAAGAGTCTATCGGTATTTTCTGTTGGATGTTCCATTGCTTCGAGGGGTAAAGAATGCAGTAAAACGTATCGATGGTGTCATCTCGACATTATAACATCAATTGGATTAGTTATGATGAACGCAACTGCTTGAGCCAATCCGGAGCCAATTGAACCGCTCTGCGGGATACCCATACATTGACTCGTACTACTCGTTACAGGCACGGCCTGGCTCATTGAATTGCCACGGTCGGTCTGAAGTCGTTCTCACCGGCGTGGAATATGATCAACTCCGGAACGCGATAAATTCTCATGGAATCAAGGACTCTTCGGAGCGATTCTCACTGATGCGCTGCAATTGAATAAGCTCCAATCTTCGACAATGTGCTCAAATCTCGCGGCACTTGCCACACCGCGCACACGTTTGCCATTGCTCATTCTTTCCTTTTTCAGCAGCTGCTGGCGTATATAGCCGAGACTCGGTTCATTAGTTTACTCGGCTCGCCTCGGCGCTTGTCACGTCCGCTCTCGTTTTTATCCGCAGCTCGCCCTTCGCTCTTTTGCCTCTGCCTCCGCTCGTCGCTGGCGCGGCCTGCTTCATTCCCTCACACTTTGTTCCTCGCCCGCGCCCAGCCCATTCATTTTTTCTCCCTTCGCCTCCTAATTCACTCCACGCGTGTCTCTTCGCCAGCACCTTTCCACGCGTGTGTGTGTGGGTATATTTCCCCGTGAACGATTTCCATCCGCTCGTAGTCGTCGTCGCGCAATTTCTTGAGTACACTCGTACTTCTCTCACCGCGCGGCAAGATGTGCCAGAGCGCCTAAACCACCTCGCCTTTCGAGTTACGCAAAGTGCAGACATGGTGCCTCGCTGTGAACCGGCTTCTCGCGACGATATCGTAGATTCTGACGTCGCCTAGGTAGTGCTCGGAGAGTGTTGCGACTCCAAAAATTGCTGAGCAGTTGAGCTTGAATTAGGCGGACCGCGAAAAATTCACGCGGTGAGGTTAGAGAGTTGCGGAAAGCGTATGCCGAGTTGAGGAACGGAGATGTGCGAAGCCAAAACAACATCGTGACCTCCCTCCGAGACTATTCAGACTATCTACTTGTCTGAGTGCGCTCGTAATGTTCTCTTGCTCTCGCCTCAAATTACATCGTTCTGCGCATTTTTTCAACTCGCTCTCTCGACGGAAGGTACGCACTTTGCTCAGTTATTTACGAGATGAGAGCGCTTTCTCCCTCACAACTTGATGTAAATCGTGAGCAGGGAGATGAATGAAAAGAAAGCCGGCATGAATATGGAGAAAATGCGCGAACTTGGGCTGCGGCAACGCGGCATGAATGTAACTTTGAAACTTGCTACTTCAAATTTCAGAAGAAAATCCACAGAATGATCCCGAGCTCTTCAACTTCCCGTATCATTTCCCTTATTCATGATCACGGCCCAGATAGCTTCTTTTCGTTCAACTGACAATGCAAGTGCTCAGTACGAAGCGTAAGACTGGCATTGTGAGAGGAAGCTGTGTCTGGGACTTCATTCCTCGGGAAACGAGCCGAAGAAGAAAATTTTTTACCCGAGAGAATGGTTTCGTCCTGCGTCAGCAATACTTCAATGGATACTCGCCAGAGCCCTCGTAGCTGTGGGGACACACTCCGTTGAAAGTACTCGAGGGATGAAAATGGATTAATAGACGAGAAATCTTCAGTCCCCGATGTCGTAGCTACATCACCTAAGAAGATTCAGCCGAGTCGTGAGGGGACTTTTTCGGAAAAATGCAAATTATCTCTCGAGAACGGAAGCGTGAAGCGCTTGGAATGAAACTTGATCAATAAATGTATGAAACACGAACGAATGTCGCTCGGTACCCCAAGGTGACCGCTTACATCTATTCTAGGTCAAAGGCTTGCACCAGTAATCAACGCCCTTGTGCGGTTCTGAACAGGGCAAGATAATTTCTCGACGTTGGGTGGATCGAACTTCCCGTTCTTTTGGAGGAGCTCTAACTTTCATTCATCATCCCTGATCTAAGATCTCTCCTCTATACATTAAAATTGGTCCAAATCATAGAGCCCCGGAATCCTGTAAGATCCAACAGCATTAAATCCGAAAACTTGTGCGCTCGACTCAGCTTCCGATAACAGAATCAGCGATTCTCGACAAAATCACCCGTACAGAAGCTCTCACTCCACCTCTCCGGAAATCAATAGTGCTGATTGCGCCCAAACAGATGCATTCCCCGAAGTCCAAGAACAATTCAAGAAACCTCGAGTCCCTCGGTAAGAATATTATCGGCCGGAGTCTTACCTCAAACTTCACGTCGCTGAATTCATACTGCAAAATTCATGTTGGAATTTCCGTGTCTCGGTATAGATATCCAGTTCCATAAAAGCTTTGGCATTGGTCGGGCGGCAACTACGTAATCTCATCAGCAACTCCAAACAGCTTTCGCGTCCGGGACACATCTGCGATATCGGTCGGGCGAAGAGTCTCCGGCTCTTGCCCCCGAGCTGCAGCTCAGCGATCGGGACAATCGAGTTTCGCGTTGAAACAAACACCGACAGCGAGCAGAGACAGAGAAAGAGAGAGAGTAGACTGATCCTCGCGAGTTTCAATGGCTGCGAAAAGTTGCCCCTGTGCGCACCGCACAGCCAAGAACCGTAGACGAAAGATCTTCTCTGTCGTCGTCGGGGGCTTCCCGAGTCCGCGAGCAAAACTTTCTGCCCGCAAAGTGTTGGACGATGCACGAGTGCAAAAATGGATAGATCGATGTTGTCGAGGGCTCGCGGGTGGAGCTGCCTGTGCGGAAATATATTTGAGTTCGAGATTATTTGAAGATTCTCTGACGACCGTTTCAAAAATTTTGAGTTATTGGTATCGTTGTACGCGTCAACTCCTACTCCGCATCCATCTGTCAAAACCAGATGTTTGATAAAAAAAAGTCTGAATGCCTCAAATTATCACCTTTTTAATCGCAAATACATTGAGGTTGAATGGAGACGGCCAAAGTCTCTTGCGATTATCTCGGTTTCGCATCAATGTCTCTTACGCCTTTCTTACTATATAGGGCAATCTTGAGCTGGACTGTCTCGCATGAGCCGTCTTATTCTGGTTGAACTGGTCCCTTGAGATTCGATGCACCGCGGAATCAACGTTTTCCCGGGTATTTTTGATGTAAAGTACACGAGGAGTGAGTAGACAAATTCTAGTCAAACTTCGCGCGTCAGTTCTCGAATTCTGAAATCTGACTTGAGTGCTCATGAAAAAGTAATTTTCCTCAAAGTCCATGGACTGATTTTATTACATTCGACTCATTTTCATGGGTATGAACCAAGTGTAATCTGATTTTGACAGAAGCTATGTCTCGTCTTTTGAAAATACAGTTATCGTTCCACGGGGCTAGCAGTGTACCCAGGGCAAACTGAGCTACTCTTGGTTTCACGCGCAAAATGTATGGCACAAGAGTAGTGACAATAACATCGCGGAGTTAAGAGGCTCTCTGTCGGGTTTTTGCGAGGCACGCAGTGAACACGGCAGACATATATAGTTCGTATTTTGTAGCCGCGCCACTGATGTCTGCTCGGCTGCCGTGGAGCGTCTGCTATCTCGGGTGTTTATTTAATGGGCCAAGGGCGAGAGGGAGCTCGCTCCGCTGCCTGGCTCACCGGTCATAGAATACGCAACCCAGCGGCGGAAATTCTCTACCAGCCCGGAGAGAAAGCTCCACCGTTACGGGAGCTTGTCTGGATATCTAAAAGCCCGACGGGCGCTGCGATGCATATCCAAAAGCTTGCTCCTGCCCTCTGCCACTATCCGCGCGGTCCTGTATTCTTTATCGTTTGATCTCATACAGTTACGAGTTTGCGTTTTCGTACATGCGAGCGCGAGTGCTACGCTTACTATACGCGTATAGCGAGCTCATTTTCATTAATTATTGAAAACACGCGGATTTCAGATGGCACTATTCGAATAAGGACACAAGGGCTATTCAGAACGCGGGACTTTCTTTGAAATTAAAGGTACGTGCTCTGAACCGGATATTTGGTGAGATAATAGATGAGGAACTGAAGAGGACGGAGCCAGAGCCTACCTATTTCCAGTATTTTGCTGGGCAGAAGAATTTTGTCACCTTAAACTTTGTGGGGCTTGGGATGTTTCCTTCACTCTTCCCGCACGAATTAGTAGGAATTGATCCCAATCAGACAATTTTGCTGATTTTCAGTGAAATTCCACTGTAAATTAGAAAAAAATTAATCCGGATGGAATTCAATTTCACTGATTCGTGCGGAGAGAGCACCAACGACGATGCAGTCTAAGAGGGAAGCTAGTTTCTACAGGCTCTTCTCATCGCTCTCTTGCGAGCAAATAAATCTTGCTAATGATGATTTTGGAGGTCTAATAAGGTCTCTCCAAGGGTCAAAATCATCCCTCGGAGCAAAAGTCATGCAATACACAAGTGATCACCTTTACTGGTCGTAGAGAGAGTGAAATGAAATCTTTCATTCGTGAAACCTTCAAGAGCTACGTCAAGTGATCCATTGTCGTTCAAAACTTACCCGCTTCCCGTGTCGTTTGTTTTCTTTTTTCTGCCTTCGAGTACTTTTGCCTCTCTTTCTTGCCTTCGAAACGCAAACAACAATATACGGCAAGCTCGTAACCCGAAGGAAACGCTTCTTTCACAATATATAGTTGTGGCTATAAATAAGCCTAAGCACGGCACCAATTAGTATACTGCATCAATAGTTTGGATCTAGTACTTCGTGCTACGAGCTGTGATGCATTACCTACTGTCCTCGTGAAGCAGAACCACCGTCGTCAGTTACTGTTTTGCAAATGGACTCGAATTGAACTCTTGAATCCCATCCGTCTCACTCACGACTTCAGACCTATGGTTGAAACACATGAGATATGGGCGGGGGCATGAGAACCCCTTCCGCCCATACTTGGTAAATTCGGAAGTCTCATACAAGTAGCCGATGGAAAAGTTCTCGCCTTTGCCTAACGAAATTTTAAGACTGAAATTTGATTTCAAAGTGACGATCAACAATCGGGATTCGCACTTCTATAGGTATTCCGGCAACTAATTTTCATTCCATTCGAGCGAACAGCCTCGTGCTCCTTCGAATTTGAGAATGAACATGTTCACCGAATTCTTCACGCATCATGCATCCAATGAGCATGAAATAGTAGAGAAAGCATCGGTGGCACAAAACGGTACCCAAGCCCATTTCTATGTGATCCATAGCCTCCGCAAGCCTGTATCTGGAGCTACACGATACTGTCGACTCCTTTTGACGATATGCGTCTTGTTCACGTTATACGCTTGTAATTATCCCGGCACATACTATTGACATCAGCAATTCCGAATGGAGGAAGTCCGTCTTGAGGTCCTGAAAACTGAACGGATCCCTCGAGAGATAATGAATTTGTGAAATAGCAAGTTGTTAACTATTTGTAAATATATGTAGATAATTTTTGAGCCTAGACTTTCGTCCAAGGGCTCGGGCGCGTATTGCGATGGAAAATGTCACTTTTGGTGATGGAGTTGTACGATTCAAATGTTTGAATGAAACTTACGTCGAACAGTTTTCCTATCTGCCTATCGCACACCTGAACTTATCGAGCTCTATGCTCGAGTCCAAGCGGCTTGGCACCTGACCCTTGGGGCTAATCCCCAGAGGCAAGGCTCCCTGACTAAATATTCAGATATTGCTAATAATCAACTTTATGAATATTCAACTATCGGGTAGATTCGTGTTTATTCTTGGGAAGGAGTATGAAATAAAAATAATATCGTGGAGACTTACTTTTTTTAATTCAGAGATCTTGATGATACAGCGTGGTCCAGGCCGCACAAGACAGCAACTACTCAGAGTAACTTGTAGGTGACTTCAGGATCGGGGGAAGAAGAACCGAGCCGTCCCGAGCTGCCAAACTTATACACTGAAAACAAAACAAAGCAGAAAGAGCTGGATGAGCCAAGCAGAATCTGCTTGGCTTGTCAGGTAGACGTCAACCGCGGCACACGCCCTGTGCAAATCATACGATTGCTGTGAAACGACTGGATGGAATGACCTGGAATTTTGAATGCGCATAGTTAGAAAGCTTTGCCTTCACACTGTGGGAGATTTGTGCCAGAAAATGGTTCCAGAAAAATTAGAAAAATCATAAGATTTCTCATCATTTTCGTGTGTTTCTCGCCATGATCGAGAGCGGGAGGCTTGATTTTCGACATGCGAGGAACTTTTTCAGTTTTCAACCATGACAAAACTCAAAGCGAGAAAGTTGTTCAGAATTGTGTAAATAATGTGAGTCTCCAAGATTCAGATCAAATGATGCAATAGAGAAAAAGTTGTGGGAATTTCTTTGAGATTTTTTAGCGAGGCGTCTTGATTTTGTACTCGGCAGCCGCCGGGAGCCGTGTACGAACCACTGAAACTCTTTTTCATTTGCACTATTCGATCTAGACACTAGTGGTCAACATTATTTACACAATTCTGAACAACTTTCTCGCTTTGAGTTTTGTCATGGTTGAAAACTGAAAAGCTTCCTCGCATGTCGAAAATTATGCCTCCCGCGACCAAGCATGGCGAGAAACACCCGAAAATGATGAGAAATCTCATGATTTTTCTTATTTTTATGGAAGCATTTTTCGGCACAAATCTTCCACAGCACGGAAGCAAAGCTTTCTAACTATGTGTACAAAAAATTTCAGATCATTTCATCGAATCGTTCCACAGCAATCGTATGATTTGCACAGGACGTATACCGCACCTGACGTCTACCCGACAAGCCAAGCAGATTCTGCTTGGCTCTCAAGCAGAAACTGCCGGGGTCTCCAGCTCTTTCTGTTTTGTTTTTTTCTCAGTGTAGGGGACGGCTTCTCTTACCCCTCCGCAGGTGCAGAGGGCTAACAATGGGCCGATTTGCGGAGGGAAATCAAGCTCTCTGAGTGGTTAACTGTCCCACCGCGGCCTGATGAGTTAAAAGCCACGCGCGCTTAGTCGTTGCTCGAACCCGCGCAAGCGCTTTGTTAATGATCTAGGTGTTCAGTCGATCAATAATCGTCAATTCTAAGGTTTCAGATACCAAAACTAGATAGCGCGACAGATACGGTTTTCATTCGAGTACTCAGTTTTTCAATATTTTTCTGTTATTCAATTAATATGCATCATATAAATTGAAGGGTTAATATAGTATAGTTGAGAATTACTACTACCGCGCATACACGCATACACACACCATAACTTAAGAACTACAAAAATTGAGTGGAAGTACATGCACTTGCATACAAGATATGAATCATCAATACTAAATATTTATCTTGAAACTGATCGCGGAAATATTGGTTATTTGAGGATTTTCTTATTGCGCCGTGAGATAAAATATTCATTCTCAGAAGTTATACAATTCTGAAAAACCGTTAAATTTGATTTCTCAAATTAATTATAATGAAATCAATAGTCTTAGACTCCACTCCTATAGGATCATCTCTTTTATAAATTAATAATATTTCAACAGTTTTTTGTCTTATATAAAATTGAAGAAAACGAAATACGACTCAGTAATTTCGTTATCAAGCTATAGGCCTTGACTATTTTCAAAGTATGACCTCGATGAATTACGACATCGAGTCGAAATTTTGAACATATTTTTCTGCTTGCTTCAAAATTCCGCCTAGTAACTAGTTTTCTTATTGTTCTCGTTCAAATATTACGGCAACGTTGGTTCGAAGAATAGGCAAATGTTCTTCAGATGATGAGTCATCCATCGCTGTCTCGAAATTGATGGAGAATCGAAGCAAGGAAGGAGCACACTGAAGCCCGAGAGGGGCATCCCACCGAAACACGTGGTCCCCCTTCCTACCTGAGAGCGATGGTACCAACGGTACTAATGTACCATCGAGCTATGATCGCGAGAAAGATGGAAAGCGTCGCGCTTCGTATACGAAGCGCTATAGCCACGTTGTCGTCTGCTCGCTCCCGCGCACTTCTGAGGACTTGCACGAGGGCAAGCAGATAACGAACCCGAAAGACGAACGTGACTGTCACGGACGTCACAAATTCATCAATGACCATACTCCTACATTCTCCTATTTCCAACGATACAAAAGGCTCAGTAGCACGGTGATCCGAGAAAAAAATAGGGTGGGAGGATGAAATCTCGACTATACGGTCACGCCAACCCGTGGGTGAAATTTCGTGAAATTTGGTGTTGTGTCCGTTGAAATGTATCGTCCATTGGTTACTCCCGAGAGCAAGGATCCACAATGACCTGTCAAATGATCAGGGACAGTCGCCAGACTATCCAATATCCATCACTCGATGAAACCAATGTGACATCCAAATTCGTCAGAAAGTATGCAAAAGTTTTGAAACTGATTGAGAAAAATTTGTGATTTCAGGTGTGCGGAGGGCTTCACAGGACTGAGATGCGAGACAAAGGACGTCATCAGTACTGGAAGTGTGTATAACCGTCACAGAGCGCCATTTTCTTGCAAACTCGGGCTGTCAACGTCGTACTATTGCTAGCGATAGTTCAACGGGGACCCAATTAGTACTCGATCCTACTTTGTGGAGTTTCCCCGCTCATCCGAACACATAAAACTAGCCGGTCGCGGGTGATTTACTCGTTCAAGACGTGGCAACGCCAATTCACTCCTGGCACTGCGATTAATGTACGAAGAGAAGAGGAGGGAGTGATCTTACACGGGCAAACAATAGACGAATAGTCAGTTTGGGTTGTAGATACATGTGCAGACACGTTCACCACACTAACACAGTAAGACTTGCATGAGCTCACTGTTTCATACACGGTAACATATACACAATAACGTATCGAGACCTTCGGAGTCTGCCACGGCGCATGCGCCGTTGTGGCAATTCAAAATGGCGCCTGCGCTTGCGCTGTTGTGAGTCGCGATTATCTCTCAAGCCGTCTATGATGCTTTTCCGTACAGGGCATTAGCAGTTCGGAACGGAGGAACGGAGTCGAATCAGGGAGCTGTAACGATCGTTTGAGAGATAGGAGATCTGTATTATAGCTGATCGTTGGGTTCCAAAGATGAGTTGAGACTGTAATTATAATATGATAGAGATCGAATGTTGCGCACATAAGCTGTTATCGCGAAATAGATTGAGTAAACGGATGAGAGTGAGACTGTAGAAATTATGCATGCATGTCTTCGATACGTGTTTCGTAAGGTCATAAACGTGTAAATACCTCTTTGGCTACTAACTATTTTTGAACGATAATATTTTGAGCTCGTGATTCGTCACAATGGGAGAGAAAAAAATTGTTGCATGGATATCACTGGACGGGCGGACTCAGTGAAATTATTCACACTAGGATTACGGAATGGGGAAATATTTCGAATGGCAATTTTAAAAGAAACCGAAAGTGGAGTGAATGTAGAAATTTAATATCGTACTTCGAGGATGTTTGTCCATGATAGCTCGTACTCCCTCTACCGAAACTGTTCTCTTGAAAAATTGTTCAGTACCAAAGATTTCGGCATAATTCGATCCTTCGAAATTTCAACAGTTAGGAATTTGTGCGATTTATGGATGTTGATGAGATAACTGTCTTTAGATTGCCAACAAAGCCGATACAAGTTATGAATAAATTGTTGAATAATGTAGACTTATGAAAATTCTGAATATTTTCAACGTATAGCTTAGAATTATTCGCGACTTTGTTATTCTTCATTGAAATACGACTTTGTTGATGTTGATACGACTTTCAACGTCTCAAGTGAGCCTGTAAATCCTATTGTTAGTTATTAGTATATCACAAAATAACCGATAACCGCATAGATAGATTGCATTGTGGAAAAGTTGGGCATAATTTTGTTGCTAATGTTGCGTGGATACATAACTTAGTGGTTTCCGTGATCCAACAGCGATCTTGTTCGATTGTATTAATTGCAACCTATACTTATCAGCCTCTCATCCCAGACTATTGAACGAGAATGGCGAATTTACTCTCACAATCTACTTGATTTACAAAATTTGGAGAAACGTATCTTGAAATCATAGTAAATTTTTTCCAATGCCATAATTTTCAACTATTTTGCGTATTCCAACTTCAAAACCTTTCGGCAATCTTGGGTATGCATCCTGTAAATTCATGTTCTCTGAAAGGAAAACAAAAGAGGTTGTTCACGAGATAAGAAAACCCTTGCCTTGCCTTATCGCATTTCTTGCTTCCCATTACTTTTTTATCGTTTTTACGGAGAGTCATACCAAAGAGTCCCGGGTCTCGGTCCCCTCGTGAAATCTTCTCATTTCACTCAGCTGCCCTTCCTTATTGTAGTTCGCGATTGTGTGTGCGTCGGTAAAATTATCCAGGCCAGCGTTGCCTATTATCTGACGCATTCACGACGAAAATGAGATAACAATGAACAATAGGCAGTGCGCTAGACAAACGACGACGACTATCTCATTGAATCCTCGCATAGTCAAGTCGGGCAGAATGTACTTATCCGGACGTTGATGCACCCATTCGAATGTAATACAGGCGATGCAGCAACCATTAGCATCCTAGAATCAAATATCCAATGTCCATTTTTCATATTGGGGACACACTTTTACGCCAAATTTTCGAAAAAATATCGGTTTTCAATTTCCGTACGATGGATGTGAAAAGTCATGATTTGCCCGAAAACTCATCCACAGAGGAATTTTCGTCGCACAATCATCAAATGTAAACCTATCGTAGGTCCATTTTATGTGTTGAGAGTATTGAAAACTGTACTGTAGAGTGATTTTCGTTTAATCGGGTCGTGTACATAGCGGGGAGTTTGATAACACTTTACTACACATTAATCGTGGGATGCATATAGATATATTTTTATGAAAAAAAAAACAACTCGTTCAGTTTGAATTATCTCACGATAAGGACAGAGATAGCCAATTGAATGAGAATATCACAGTCTGCTCCAGAGCAGGATTTACTCTTAGAATAGCCAAGTTGAGCCTCACAAAATGAATTCGGATGTACGCAAGTTCCATCAATTGGAACTCGAGAGAAACGAGGACGTAACATATTTCATTTGGTTCCCTGGTCACAGTTATCGTTGTTCAGCGATATGTGGGCTGGTCGAATTTTTAAAATCTCATGATAACTTTCCGATCAAGATATCCGTTCGTTTCATGAATCGTTGAAAGACAACAAGGTGTGATGGCCACTGGCGGAAAGAAGTCTGACCGAAATGTCACCTGAAACCAGGTGGGCGGTTCGATTCGTAACGCCAAAAAGTGACGAAATCACATCGACAGAAATTCGAAACTGCTACGCCTCTAGAAACAACCAAGAGAGTGTTTCAAGTCCGGGTCGCGGATTCGGCTGAAACTCTGGAAATAGTCCAGTCACTGCCATCTAGAAACTTGAGCGATTGGGCCAAGTGACGCAAAAGACCATGTAATCTCAGAGTCTCCGACAAGTTTAGGGTGACTAATTTTTTTTGTAGCGTAATCTGAGGTGAATGTGTCCGCTTTCCCCAAAAAGATTGTCAGCATCGTATCTTCGCTTCTAAAGCACCTACATAAACCTGCCGGGGGTCATTTCAAAGCTCGGAATCTCTACTTTCCAAATAAGTAACTTCGAATGCATGAGAATGGACACTGAAGTACTTTCTCTGCTGTCTAATAAAGTGTGAAAATTAATGTCCCTCAAAAAAAGGTTTTTTGTGTCTAGCAGAGAATTCTAACGTGTTAGCTCGAAACAAACCATGTGATCGTGTTTAGACGATGATTTTACGTTGGACAAATATGATTCAGTACCCCGCGCAAGGGAAGATTTTTTGTCTCGTGATCTCAACACGGCGAGTATTATTGCGAACACAGGTTTTCAAGAAGAAACAGTTCTGACATCGATCGAGTGCCCCCTTTGGCTAACTGACAATTTTTTCCTCAAAAAACATGCGACAGAACAGAGAAAAGGCGATCGCGAACTTTCAAATTGGTCTATTCTAGCCCGTATTGTGATTTTTTTTAAATTTATTGCGATATTCGACCTATTTCCAAATACCAGGTGAACTAATTAGCTCGTGCGATCACAAGATTGCACTAAAACCACGTGGATCATGTTCAGCGGGTCAAAATACGTAAAATATCTTGATATCCATTCAAAATCTCAAATTTACGAGCTGTGCGCTTCAGACGCAGGCCAGGCATAGGTGTCCACCCTGTTTTTTGCAGTTTTTGAAAAACCGTGGGGTCAGAATCAAAATCTGACCCTGGGATCTTGTAGCTGAGCTCAAGACTCGAATTTCCACTACTCATACATTATGTTTTATCGTGTAGAAGACAGGGTTTGACACGAAACTGATTTTTGAATTTCGGTTCATTTCGGGTCGGGGGGTCGAACTTCTGTGGTAATTTTAGAGATGTAACCCATAATTCCGTTGCTGTGCATCCAAGGTGAATTGAGATTCATTCCAAAATTATTACAGAAGTTTGACCCCCCGATCCGAAATGAACCGGAAGTCAAAAATCAGTTTCGTGCCAAACCCTGGTAGAAGACCAGGGAGAATCACAGTGCAAGGTCAAAAGTGGTCCACCTTCACCCCGGTTCACGGTAACTCAATCTTCTATAACTGATGAATGTCAGCTATGGAGTCTTCTCGTTCCAAGGGGAACATGAGTCGACAAACTCATCCATGGCCTTGAATGCGGTGACGTGAGGTTTTAAGATCGAGAGGTTTGTATTTTTTCGGATTCTACCATCAAGGAGTTGGTCAGCCTATTTCGGTGAAGTTGCCACTTTTGCAATTCTTTCGAACCCCTCTCCACGCTGATCTCTAGACACGAGCTTCAAAGCTTCCAGCAATCGAAGAACTGGCAGCATGAGAATAGTCAAGAGCGAATTACAAGGCCTGGTAAACCCACTCTCATGAGAACAATGAACAAAATCTGGCGTTGTGGCACGTATGGAGGAAACTCCATACTCTTACATCGAATTTTTGCACGTTTGCAATTCATTCAAGCCACGAATGTAGACTACGTCAATACATATTGACGGACGCATACAGCTGTATATTGCTCTTTGCTTCTACCATACTTTCAAGTCTTCGCAGTTCCAGATTTTTTACTCATTTGATCTTTTGAAGTGTGATATTCGCGATACAGTTCATGAGTTATCACGGAAATAGACCAATACTCTTGTAATTCAGAAAATGGAGTGATAGTTTCGATTGTCTGTGGGTGAAATTTCATCACTTTTTGGCACAACGTATCGAGGGGCACTTCCGGTTCCAGTCGATGTTTTGGGCAATTTTTCCCTCGCCAACGGCACAGTGTGTAGAGATGAATCAAGCAACACGATCTGTGATGTTTACATCAAAATCAATGTGGATTCTTTTCCAAAATTCTCGAAGTTGCTGGGTGACAATATCCACTAAATTGATGAATTCGATGAGTTAAAAGACTTTATTGAGCGATTCTTCTCATTGTTGAAAATTGAGTATTCTTCATAACTCTGTTTCAAAATATATATCACAACGAAGGACTTTCTAGCGATTCTCATGAGTGAGATTCACTGAGGTATCCTTCAAATTCTTCAAGGGAATTTTTCGAATCTTCATCGGAAAGATTCCACTTCTTTTGACCGGGGATTGATTGAAGAGTGAATTTTCGCAATATAGATTAGATCGCGGGCTGCCGTCACGTGTAGCACAGTGCATAAAAAATGATCTTGGCTGGCTATTGAGTTTGTAACTATACACAGAAGCCCGCGAATGAATAAGTCGATAAACGAGAATTATATGAAACGAAAAAGCGAAGAGATGACGAATTCGTGTTTTCTATGAGAAAACTATTAGCAGAAGATGTGCAAAATTTTTCTGAAGTAAGAACTGATAGTTGCAAATTAGGAGGCAGAGTATCTCGAGTGACGCTTCGAGCGGGTACAACTGCCATAATACGTTTTCCACAAACCCATAAATGCTTCATCGGTGATGTTCGTGTACGGTAGCACGAAGGCCCGTCATTTGTATACAAGTACTGTACAGAGGATGAGAATGCTCGTGCGTTGTCGGGAATTCTCACTCTGTTTCTCTCTTATTATCTTTTGTATGACTTCCCTCCTGATGTATGGTATGTACTATTATCGTTTCGTCTGCTCGTCCGATCGCGAGAGGAGAGACGCATGAAAATCTTCGTGGAGTATCCGAGCCCCGAGAAGCGACCCCTGGAGCGAATCTGCGCCTAATGTACTTCCCTCCAGAAGTCTCGGGACCCTATTTATGTTTTATATCAAATTATATATTATATATATATATATATATATATATATACGTGTATAAATTTCTAATTTATTTATTTAACTATTAGTTTCATTGATTTTATGATTAAACATCATCACCATTTAGAAAATCATATTGTTGTTATTTCTGCACTCCTTTGTTCATCTTCCTTAGTTCCTTAATCGTTCATCGTCTTATGTTCCTGAATGCACCTGATTTAACTGTTACCAAATTCTGTTCTGTTGCTGCATGGGTGAGTAGACATCTGACATTTCATCTACTTATTTCTCCTTATTTTCTCGGTAGACTGTTTTTGAGACTAAAGAGTTACCTTTACGTCAACTGTATTGAGCCATTCCATTCAAAAATACTCGGCGTGGACTAACACGGTTTTCTACGATTTTGGGCTTACGTCTCGTGAATAAAAATCCCCAACATTATTGACATACTATAATATGGGCTAAAGTTCTGAATTTTGGGGATCTTAGAGCTACAGCCGAAGACCCATTCTTTGTCAATTCCCGACAATTCATTCGGAGCAGGGACGAACTTCAGAAAAAAACACACTCCCAAACCTTCTACCTAGGTTGACACGTGGAAAACGGATTCGAATAGAATCATTCTTTGGAATGATCTCGAATATAGCTCATGGATTTTCGATGGATCACAATAGCTGTTGGTGCACTCGCCGAATTTCATATCTGCCCTGGAGAATGTTGTTTTTATAAAATGTAGACTCTGTCTTACACACTCATTCAAATAAGAATAGGTAGGTTGTTATTTCTAAGTCATGACCTCAATGAATAGCTATGGACCTCCCAATAGTACATTTTCAACTCCTTGGAGTGAGGAGTCATCGGTTGAGTGAGTTATTGATTCCCTCGATGGGAGAAATTTTGGGTGAATCTCCACCCCAAGATACTGGGAACTCAGTCAAAACGTTTGACTGGAGACATTTCCAGTCCAAACTGGGATGAAAAATTGCGTTATGTTATTGATCTTGTTAGTTAAGCTCTCAAATCAGTGTAATTGAACATCAGAGTTTTCCATTTATTCATTCCAAATTTAGTTTTCCACCGATCTGTATCCGAGGAGTACGGCGATATCTTTGGAGAGAATGTGGTTTTACTCAAGTTTTGTGCAATGAGGAATTCAGTAATCAACCTGTTATGAGCTAATATTGAAAACTCTGTTAACATAATACATTTTGCAAATTTTCCCATCCAAGGCTTAAAAGACTAACGACTCTCACTACAATGTTGAGATGACTCTCGAATATTAGAAAGCTAGTCATATTGCCGCTCGCTCCGTTCTGTGAGGTATGAATATGAGGCAATCAACTGATCAAAGATTCCTTAATCTAATATTGCCCATTAAAATTGAGGGGAAGAATATTTTTGTATGAGAACAAACTATTCTCTAACGCTCGCTCAGCTCTGGGATGTGATTCACAATAATGTTATCGTTTCACTTATTTTGCGAACGTCTGAATTCTGGTTGAGCTGGAATTTCATTCAAACTATAATTGGTCGACATTCCATCAGATCTTCTGGAGAACTTTTCACCCCCTTGTTGTCTCCACTCCAGGAAATTTGAAGTGCGTGATAGGAATATAGACAGAAGAGAGTATGGTAACTTCCAATGAGTCTTTCATACATCTTTGTTGCCATTTTTTGTTAGGATATGATCCTCTCATCTGTGGACCACAAGCCGTTAGTGAGCTTGCACTATCGTGACACTGGTGTGAACATCCAACGCCTGGCTCTTTCAATCTCAGTTCCAGAATAAACGCGTCATCTGGACACTCCGTGCATATGTTACAGTAAATGTCCGAAATCCGTCAATCCTAGGATTGACTAGTTGTTCCTGACATTGACTAGAGGGGCCAGTCCATCCTAAGATTTACTAGTAAATCTTAGAAATGACTGAAACAGCCAGTCAATGTTGATTCGTGAAGATGAATTTCGGACATTTACTAGACAATCTTAGGATTGACTGACTGACCCCCGTAAATGCCCGAAACATATAATGAGCAGAGGAATGAAAATATATGAGAAGCAAAATTCATTCATGCAAAATGATATTTAGCGTAAATGTATCACAGCTGCACATTGTCTTGGATCTTACGTTCGTACTGAACGGAGGTCACATCTTCATCACATTGATAATGTCATTCTAGTCTTACGAATTTTTCACAAATAATATAGCACGTTGTATGATCAAAGTAAAGTTGAATCTTCCCAAAAATTTAACAATATGAAAGCTACTTATTACAACAGCTCTGGCTATTATGGCATCTTGAATTGCACAGTATCTTTTTCACTTTACAAGAACATCTATTTGAAGAACATTTAGCTTTACAATTGCATTTCGTCATTTCCAGGCCACGTGTAATCGAAATTTTTGAAGCTGCTGCTCGTAAGCTTACAGATTGCGTCTGGTCAATTTCGTTGAGATCGAGGAATCTCTCTTTGCAAACTTCAAACTGGCTCCTCGGGAACGGGTTATTAATTAAACCAGCTTTTGTTTCAATTCTGTAGAAATCCTCATCCTATAATAAAAATATCTTCTTGTACCTCAGGAGCTTGTTTTTCGGCGCGAAGTTTGGAAAGAAACAAGTTCACGTGCCATCTATATTTTTCGTGAGCAATCACATTTCGGACATTTACGGAGTCTTGTTAGTCAATCCTAAGATTGACTAGTGAATGTCCGAAATGCTGCCATTTCAACAACATTGACTGATTTTGGACATTTACTGTAACACATATACTTCGTTCGTTCGGACCGTCGCAAGATCGGAGCTCGTTCGTTTCGTACGTGGCTCAGCCCGTATATATTATCCGCACGCTCGCACACGAGCACCAGAGAAGACGAGCCGATGGACGTCATCGTATTAGGGGTGAATCTCTGACCGCAAAATCGTGGAACGCCTCGGCGGGCACATCGAGAGAAACTCGCGTCTCGGACGGGTATGGCAGCCCAAGGAACCCGAATAATCTACGGACGAAGGCGATTCGAAACGCGCACGCATCGCCACGACTCCATGCATGTATAAGCTATTGGATGCGAATTGCGAATTGCGGATTGCCACGGCTCACTGGACCAAGCCCGCGCATCCGACTGCAATATTAATATCAATGCCTGCGGCTGAGACTGTGATGAGAGGTCTCAACTCGGTGGCCACTATACCGTACCTATATTGCTATTCGTGGATGATGCTTGCAGTTTTGAAAGACGCGTGTCTTGGTTGGATAAGATAATATTTTCCGGAAATCAATCAGGATTCGGTCGAGATACTTTTTAAACGCTGCAATTTATCCGTATCTTGGAAGTTCAGATTACGAAAGTCAGCATTTCAGCACTCACTAAGAGAGGTTTTCACATTCGGAACGCGAATTCGTTTAAAACTCCGGGAAATAGCTCTTTTTTGCACAACGACGTCCACAATTAAACACCCTAACACTCGAGCCTTCCCGAGCCACAGCAAAAAACATTTGCATTGTCCATATCGGCCCATGTTGAAAACTATACATAGGTTTACCCGCAATGCTAATTCATAACCCTTGGCTGTGGCTCTCAAACACTTGGGCGTTGGGGTCTACCATTATTGATATCGTCTTTTGGTGTTGGGAAAAAAATTGTCTCATAAGTTTCAGCCTAACCCATGATCCAGAAGTGGAAACCTCTCTTGGTGAGTAGTACGATTGATCTTACAGTCAAATCATCTTGCACCCATTATCTACCATCAAACATACTCTTCCGAAGACTAATTAGGAAGCTTGGAGAATCAGGAGATATTCCAAAGGAATTCTGGTCCTTACATCCCCTGTTTTCTGAAACTTTCAGAATGGAGAGGCAACGTCATTCGTTTAAAAATGTGAATAAAGATCACCGAAACAATTTTTCAACTAAATTTGGATACCCAATGCATTGGTGACAGTTCAGATCGTGGCTATCTTATCCTGCCCTGAGTTTGGAATAGTACATTACGCGTCGAGTGCTGGAAAAATGTTTCCGCACGAGACGCGTATGCAGTTGCATACGTCTGTACGCAGAAACAGCTTGTTTCTACGTATGGACGTATAAAAATTTTACTCAAAAGAGATGTCAACGTAGAGTGAGTATATGAACAATTCCGCGGACACGTGCTCCATTGAGAAACAAGAATGTCCGGAAGCCAACAGTGAATTTCTGGTCTCGTAAGGTCGATTTTTTCACCGCAAATTTTATCTAAATTACGGAACAAAAATAAAAAGTATTGGAGGCTGAACAAAATTTGCGTGTTAACCCATTAACGCCCAAAAAGCCACATTCATTACATCTTTTTGGTGTTCCTCATTGAGTATGAAAAAAGTCCTCAATTGAAAATCCCAGTCCATATCATCGACGTAAGATTGTCTGAAGTTCTGAAATATGTGATGAGGAATTCCGTTCGAGGCAATCCTGGAGAATCAAGTTCAATCTTCTGCTAGAAAATTACAATTTTTTCATTCAAAATCGTATTTGAACGGCAGTTTGCCCCCATCCTCCCAAATCAATAGCTATGCCTCTGAAAGGTCAAAAAACGTGTCATTGGGTCTTGAACTATGGAAATTATGGATCAGAAAAATTTCAAAAGACGTGTCTTGGCTCATGATATCGAACCAAATAAAAAGTGTTGGGACGCCTTTCCGTCTCCATTAAAACCATTTGCCCTTTCCAATCCCAATGCTGGGCATCAAATATCTGCTCAAGGAATATCATACGACATGTTATAGACGTGAAATTGTCTATTCTTCCAGAGTCCGTGATCAGAATTGGGATAAGATGATGTTTGGGTCGAAAAAGTGCGTATCATTATCACAAACTAGTTTTTCTTGATAACACACAACTTCATACCACATCCAACTTTCGTCGGGAAAATCGACACTTTGTGTCAATCTAGATACTGAAATATCAAATCTGCAGACCCTGAACCTCAGAATCACGGTAATGGAATGCAGCAAGGACATCGGGAATAGTGTCGCAACGGACAAGTTCTCGACCGCGCTAACATGTGCATTATAAACTCGTCATCAAACCTTTATTCTTCCTGACCTCATGTCCTTCAGAAATCTCAAAAATGATCATATGACGAGTTTTCCAAGTAAATTTGTCTGTTCTTCAAAAATTCCTGGTCAGAGCTACAATATCATGCCATTTGACGTTTTGATGGCGATGAAAAAGCTTTCCAACAAATTTTTATGTTTCGGTTGATATATTGGGCCCAGATATGTCTTTTAAAACTCCTTTCACCCATTGATTCTGTGGTTCAAGGCCTGATGACACGTTTTTTTGACCTTACAGAGGCATAGCTATCGATTTTTAGGTCCAAAATGCCGTCTGAACACGATGTAGAATGAAAAAAATCGTAATCCTCGGCAGAAAATTGAATGTGGCCTTTCAGGATCCCCTAAAGCTAAATTTTCCATCCCATATTTCGAGAGTTAAGCCAATTTTACATCACTTACATGTACTGGGAATTTTAGTCCCGAACTTTTCTGTACTCAATGACGAGCCCCAAACGATGTCATAAATGTGGCTTGTTGGGTTTGAATTCCACATTTTGACTTCTAATACGCACTTTTCAAATTTAAAGCTGAAGCTCGATCAATTTCAACTCCTTGCCAAGAAGGAGCACGAAAAATACATAAGAAACGTGCTTTGTACAATAGATAGAATACGCGTGGACATCGGAACAAGCCAAGACACATTAGGAACACGCTTACGCAGAATTGTTCGTATCACTCTCGAGAAATCGAACAATTATAATCCTGTGGATCATGAACGACAATATCTTTGATCTGGGACCATGGATTCTGAATGAAAATCCATAAGTAGTCCATTGATTGTAACGTGAGCGTATGTATGGAGACCAGTAAATCAAAGTAACAGCATTTTTTCATCCATCTCTAAACTGTTATATCAAAGCCAGGTTTCAACAACTGGTGAGAATGATGATGAGGCTACAGCTATGCACAAGAATCAGTTCACAGCTTGCAGTCACTTGAATTCACGAGATATGAGAGGATGAAACAATTTTGCATCAAAAATTGCTGACTACTTATCGTCGGGCTAGATTTGCGGGTCTCTTTTGCCAACCAGTTCAGTACGTGAAAAACTCTATTTGCGTATTCTGTTCGGTTGACTGTGTTTGCACTTATTCAGGATGCAGTCATGTAGAAAATTAGTTTGATAAGGGCCTCAATAAGACGGACGAAGAATAGAAAATGAAAAGTCTCAAACGTGGCAAAAACGATGTACGCACCTCAGTGCATGTAGGTAGGCAATTGATTGCGTACATTCTACCCCCTTCCCACTTTACTTTTTCCAAAAGTGTAACTTGGCGATTATGGCTAACCTTTTCCCCTATCACTACATCTGGGGTCAAAATATGAATTTTTCTTCCTCCCGGCACGAAAGTACGTCCTTCCGTGCCTCATTTCGGTCACGAAAGAGCGACTTTTGCTGCTGGCGCAGCGCTCTGATTGGCTGTCGATTTTTGCTGCCTCTTGGGCTGCCGCTGCTCCCCACGTGCGTGCGATGCAACGGGAATGCGCGCAAAACATACACGAGAGACATAACCTATAGAGGTTATGTTCACCAGTGTTTGTTTGTGATGATAATATAATTGGACGGACGGTATCTCGCTGATGCAGATATACCGCATCTGAGAAAAAATGTATCATGGGATGATTGTAGGATAGGATTTCTCACGTTACACGACATGAATGAAATTGAATAAGTACGCAACGACAAGAATTTTGGGCCATGACAAGCTACGAAATACCAACACAACTCTATTCCAAGACTCACAGGCCGAGCATGATGATAGCATTCATCATCCATTCAAATTTTTCACGATATATTTCACTTCGTCATTTTTCTGCTTGCGTCCGCCCCGACCAGCAGAAGCTTGGCTAACGCCTCGCTTTCGCAAAAGTCGGGCGGGCAAGAACATAACATTACAATTACAAGTATGCAGCTATAGCTGATCTACAACCACATAAGTAAAGTAAACTAGAAACTCTCCACGCGCGCAAGCGCGCTGATTCTCAAATTTCAAAATTATATAATAAGGGCATCAAAACCATTATATATACCACAGTAAAATTTATTGAATTTCATCAGATTTCTTTCTGTTTGGCTCAAGATGCCTGTGCTGAATGATGAAACATTCGGAGGCAAAATCGTATTACCTTGATCGGTAGCTCAAAATTTTAAGACACTTTAATGGTCCATTCGATCTGGCAATTTGCATCGTTCGTGACTTTCGGTCCACTCCCTTTTACTCAAACAAAAAAGAAATATATGTATCTTCGGCCCAAGCACTCCGAACAGTCTAAATCTAATCAATCCCAGAATTCTGATTTCGTAACTGTATTCGCGCAATTTACGTGCGCAATCATCAGGTGTTAGCGGTAAATGATTAGAGTCTTGCTTTTTTCACCCACTTTGTTGAATCAAATAAGTCAGAAGCAGCATAACTGCTGAAGTCCAGCGTTTTCCAATAACGATAAAAGTGATGGAAAAAAGGTTGAATGAGCGTCGTATTTAAGGGGACGTCGGAGTCCTATCAATACTGTACAGTTACCGACATGATCGAGTTTTCGGATTTCTCGATGAATTTTTGAGATATCAAAAAACTAAAAAGTAACGCCGATTCTGTGAGCCATACAGAATCGGCGTTACTTAGTAAAATCCCGATACCTCGAAAATTCATCGAGAAATCCGAAAACTCGACAATGTCGGTATCCGACATCCTCTTAACATGTTTGCTGATAAACGCTTATGAAAATACGACCAAGTTTTTCTCATGATCATCCTCAAAATAGAAATTCTAATCATGGAGAAATTCACAGGCAGAGACCTGAGAAAATGTATCATGATTGAAAAGATCATTAAACCTTTCTTAACTCTACAACTTTCTACCTCGTTTGATCGTTGCACGCAGCACAATGAAAATTCATTGCATCAAGATAAGATACGCTATCCATTGGAACACGTCCTTTCACGTCCATGCCTCGTCCTTTTTTTCTTCAAAAATCCACTATTATACAATTTTTCTCGAAGATTTGATAATTCACGATCAATTATTTTATAATTTATGAGAAGAGCAAAATTTTTTCCCCGCCGATACCCCGAAACTCAACCTCAAATCTTCATCACAATAAAAACATTGCAATTAAAAATCAGAACATAAACATATTGTCAGACACAACCACAACCATTCTCATCTCCAAACAAAAGTAAGATATCAAAAAATTCGAGATACGCCAACTTCTCGATTATCCTGCGGATTAATAGGAGGGATATATGTGTATGAAGAACAGCGACAGTATGTAGAAGAGCTGCGAGATCGTCTACTCTAGAGAGCCACCCCTTCAAAATCGCGAGCAACTGCAGAAGTAAGGTTAAATGCGTACTTTTGTATTATTATATTAATTAAGTTTCGACGTACTTTCGGGCCGCGAGTAAGAAAAATGGTAGACAGCACACGGCAGAGAAGTGAGATGCCCGTGGCTGCGTGATATCAATGCCTCGGCTTCGCCTCGGCATTATCATCACACAGTCACGGAAATCCAACTTCCCTGCCTAGTACAGTAATATACTATCAACTCTTGAGGGTCATAAGATCAGGGAAAACATGTCGAGTACTTATTTAGCAGAAACTGGACGTGAAACGAATAGAAAGAGATTGAAAAATAGTAATTTCAACTCTTGAGAGCTATGAGATCAGGGAAAACATGTCGAGTAATTATTTAGCAGAAACTGTGCATGAAACGAATAGAAAGGAATTGAAAAATATTAATTCCAACTCTTGAGAGTCGTGAGATCAAGAAGAGTATGTCGAGTAATTGTTTTGCAAAATCTGGACGTGAAACTCATTGGAATGGATTATTTCATCACGATTTGACAACCTCTGCAATTTTGACTCAACTTGAGTTACTCACCATCTCTTTTAATTACGAAATGTATTGAACATGATAGTTCATCCAGACCAATGAAAAAAAATCAGAAGCAATAAGAAAATTCAATCCCGCATCAATTGTTCTTGTTTGAAAGTCAGTAGAGATGGTGAGTAACTCAAGTTGAGTCACAGTTGCAGAGGTCATCAAATCGTAATAAAATCAATCCATTCGAATGAGTTTCACGCTCAGATTCCGCAAAACCATTACTCAACATGTATTCCCTGATCTCATAACTCTCAAGAGTTGGAATTAATATCCTTCAATTTTTTCTATTTGTTTCATGCACAGTTTCTGCTAAATAATTACTCGACATGTTTTCCCTGATATTATGACCCTCAAGAAGTGAAATTCGTATTTTGACCCCAGATGTATGACTAGGGGAAAAGGATGGCCATACTCGCCAAGTTACACTTTTGGAAAAAGTGAAGTGGGAAGGGGGGGGGGGAGATTTCAACACTTGGCTGTGGTAGTGATTGAAAATTCTCGAATTGACAAATATGAGCTGTGAATAGTGACATGTAGGCAATCCCCAAAAATTCCTTTATACCTGATCCATGAAAACCATCTCTTAATATGCAGCAGTGTGATGAATTTCAAGATGAACAATTTCTAGCTATAAGCAAAGAATTCTGGAGTAGTACAAGTTTGTGTTTTGAAGATCAAAATTTGGAATGAGTCCATGGAATTTGACTTGAATGCATGCAGATATTCCCAACTCCACTTGTAATAGTGCTGTCAAGATAAAGTTCTCAGGTGATGAGAAATATCTGAATTGTAAAAATCCCCCACACGAGTTGGTTCACTCGCTCCTCACCAAAAAATAATGCTAACTATCAAAGCGACTGAGTAATCTGTGACGAACAAATGAAACATAGAATCATGGCAATACATCTGTTCTCGAACATTATTTAAGAACCAAAAACTAAAACAAATTTCAATTTGGACATCGGTAACTTGTGATTTTTTAAAACTTGGAGTATTACGCGTGAACTCACTTTAAGAATGAAAATTCACCAGCATTAAGCGAGAAGTACTTGGATTCCGGATGAAATTATCCTCAAAGTACATTCAGATGAATGCATGGATCCACTTCCTACATTAAATGACTTTTCAACAGAGAGTTTTTCCAAGTTGCATTTTCAAATTTGCACCAAGAGCGTAAATGTGCTATGACACTTTGATGAAGCAGATGAATCATGTATAATAAGTTTCTAGACCTATTTAGAAATGACCTATGCCAGCTACTATCTAATCAAGTCTCTAGCAAGAATTTGAGTGGCACGTCAAGACAGTAAAGACCCATATGACCATGAGTAAGAGTCTAACTGAGACTATTGTATAAGAGTGAAACACAATGGTAATGATGTTACACAAAAATTACTGGAGCAGCACCAGTGATCACCGCACATCACAACAACTGTTTATGGGCAGTCGCTTATCAGCACTGACTAGTCTCACAACATCTAAATGTGAGAGACGATCCCTCTTGTGTTAAAGATGAATAAGTTTCTGGTACTATACGAAATGCAGCTTGAAAGATACTTCTCTGGCTGCAATCTGATTCATCAACTAGAGTAGATTATGAAGACTTCTTAGAGTTACACAATTTGTAGCTCCAGAGTTGGGTCTGTCTCAAGTGGAAACTGAGAGTCAATATACGTCCATAATGTAGATTTATAATGGCACCCACACTTCCTTGAGATCAAATCCCAACAATCACGATTGACATCGATTGGAATTCAAAATCTTTCCTGTTACATACTCATGCTGTACTCGTCAGTACTGGTACTCGTGCTGAAAGTGAACACTCTCGGTTCTCGTTTCTGAATAAAGTATAAATCGTGTGCTACAGCCTGCAAGTGTGAGATACTTATGGGTCGCTCGCCCACGCGCACAAGGCTGATTCGTATTACACCGACGCATGTCGACTTCGAGATGAGTCGAATCTCGAAAGTGACGGGAGACGAAAATCCACGCCGAATTTCGTCGGGCAGAGACCAAATTTTCAAGGGCGGAAAACCAAACTGTTAGACGCTATCCCGGCAGAACAAGCTAGTATTTGTTCAGAAATATGACCAAGCTCGCGGTTATTGGTGTGCATCGTGGCTGGTACCCACTAAAATCCACAATAATCTATGATCGAGGGAAAGCGAGAGGTTAAAAAACCCCAACTTGGCGTATATAAGGCACGGCAGCGCTGCAAGTTTTTTTTCTTATATACTCGCCAGCAAGGCGCTACCGCGCCTTTTGATTCGAAGCAGGCAAATCACATCTTTGTATCTTCGCATGAGAAATTTATATTGTATTTGGGATGTTGGGAACCTCCTTGTCGGCTTCACCTGAGAAATCTATGAAAGCTTCGGCTGATTATTTGCCGAGATCCCGCTCAACGTTGTTGAAATGAGATACGATTATCGAACTGAGAACTATCATTCGGTCCAGTCTTCCAACATTACCTAAGTGACAATGAGCAATGTGAGTAATAGCTATTACATGCTATTGGTCATCCAGTGATGAATTGAATAGCCTCTTATCACTTGTAGATGGAATCATTCGGCTTTTTTAGCAAACTCAGACCCAGTTCAGGTACACAGCTTAATGAAGAGCGCTTCGGAGTCATGCTGAGTGATCATCTACTGATTGGAAACGATTCGCTTTGCAACCAATCCTAAATTGATTCGATTAATTGACCGGGAAGTGATGATTTTTCAGAAGGTAACTCGAATGTATAGATACCGGAACAAAAGTTAAGGGGGTTCGGAAGCTCTACTTTTACCGACCTAGGTAGCCGCATGTGAGCTGTGTCTGGTGACTGATACGTGACTTCATGGTGTCTATCTGTAGACATCTATCTCAAGCACTCGACAGCCTGACATAAGAAGAGATGAGTTTGTTCAATAGAGATTTGGTGTTATATCTCTATTGTTTGATATTCACCTCTGTCACTGGTGGTCACTGATGTCTGTGAATGAACTTCTCTACTGTTTGTTACACATAGAAGTGTGTATTTCTGACTGCAAAGATTCATGCAGAAGAATGAAAAAATTCTCTGTATGAATTACTTCTATGTTCTCCTTAGCATTTATATGCAATCTCATACATTTTTTATGCATTAGTGGAGATTGACATTTCTAAATAAAATACTGCAGCGTACTCTCCAAAACTCCATTTTGGATGCTGTTTATACACATCTTTCATATAAATACACTGCAAATGTGCATCTTGGCATGCCTAGATGTGTATTTCACGTCAATATCTTGCATTTTAAATACAACCAAAAATTGGGTGCATTTGCTATGCAGTAATGTAAACAAAACAGATGGCTGAGCCTGGACATTTTCAACTTTGAGCAGATGGAAGGAAATATTTCTGGTATCTAATAGAGACCTTAGAAACAATCAATCTTCATTCCTGCTCAATTTGGTATTTTAGTTGAACATCTTGCATTTTTTATGCACCCAAAGAGTGGGTGCATTTACTATGCAGTGATATAAACAAACATATGGCTGAACCAGGACATTCGATTGTGAGCGGAGGAAAGGCAAATATTTCTGGTATCCAATAGAGACCTCAAAACCAATCAATCTTCATTCCTGCTCAAATTGGTATTTTGGTTGAATATCTTGCATTTTTTATGCACCCAAAGAGTGGGTGCATTTATTATGCAGTGATATAAACAAACAGATGGCTGAACCAGGACATTCGATTGTGAGCGGAGGAAAGGCAAATATTTCTGGTATCCAATAGAGACCTCAAAACCAATCAATCTTCATTCCTGCTCAACTTGGTAATGAACTGCATCAAAACCCATACTTGATCTAAAAAATTCCACAAAAATTAACCTATAGAAAGATCAAGTTATCAGTTATTCTTTAGTAATTCATATTTTCTTTTAATAGAATAATTTTCATGAAAGTTACAACTTCTATCTAATTCACAAATTTAGAAATGATTTGACACCTGGAGAATGCCATAATCTAGAATGCGCTGGTATAGAAAAAGCAGTTGAGCTTCGAATATGAAATTGGGTTGCTTCCATCCATGGAGCATGTCATCATCAATAGATCAATATCTGGAAGTATAAAATAGTTAATATTCAGGGATGTGATTCAGTCCACATCATTTTACTGAAGTGAATCTTGCATCATTTTGGAACTCATTTATTTTTAGAATCTGAAACATGTAAATTTTTAAATATGATGATTTTCTCCCTCGAAGACCTCAAAATGTAGATTAGAGATGTGGTACTTACCCAATCTGAACACTTACAGAGTTGTATGATCCCTCAATACGGTTAGTGTTAGGGAAAATGGAGAGAAACAGGTTGTTTGATTCCACGGAAGAACCCATGCTGGAAGCTAAGAATCGACATGAGTGATTGAGTTCTGCTTGCACCTGGAAGCAGAAATTTGCTTGAGGTTTCTATAACAAATTTCTATACGTGCTAGGGTAAAGGCATGATTGAGGCTCAATATGATCCATAAAAGCTCAAAGAATCTAGTTTTGCCACTTGTGTAGTACATAACCTGATGACCAAGTTCTGAAATTATTTCTAAGCAATAACAGAAAACCATGAAGCTTCATACATTATTATGAAATTCAGAAAATTCTCACTATTTGTAGGTAGTTTAGAGTATAAATTGATGGGCTAACTCACCATACTGAGTCTACATACAGAATGTCGTCAACTGCCCAATCAAACAACCATGCCGTATGGACCTTCAAATCTTCCTAGGACAGCAAAAGACTGCTCAAAATATTGCTAAGAGCCTCCAGTAATATGCCATACAGTGCAGATGGTTCCCCAGAAGCTCTGGGTGAGTTTCGAGCCATAACGTAGAGCTTTGCTTCAAATGACGAGGTCCTGGGAATGACACAAAATCAAGAAAATGCCTTTATTGACAACTGAAACCTTTCATACTGGTAAAATCACAATTTTTACAATCTTTTAAATATAAAAAATTCTAGGTTAGGCCTTATCTATGAGAAAAATCTTCAAAATCAGATGAGTTGACATCTAGCCCCATTGAAAGGCACTGCAAAAACAGCTGACTTATAACCTTCCGGATGAGAAAAGTACACGACATAGCTAGTCGATTTTGGGCACAATAGATTCATGATGAATTTGAGCACCACCGACGTGCACTATTTACTGGGAAGATGTGTGATTTAAAAAGATACTCACGTCAAAAAAAACGTCACGGCGTCATGCGAGCAGTCGACGCCGACCGGGCGTTGCTGGATGGGAGATGGAAAACGTCGACGCCGCGATGTAGCCAGGGTTGGCCTAGTCTCGTACTTGCACTAAATATAATAACTGACACTGGAGTATTAGCACACACTCGATGGAAACCATCTCATCACCCGCGAGAGCACCGGGAAGCCCTAAAACATCCACACGGTGTCAGCTGACGCGGCGGACCCGCAACTAAACGCCCAGCTCACACGCGTTTGTTGACATTATGAGTGTTCACAGGCTCGTGATAGTTTTTGATTTTTTATAATTTTTTTAGGATGAGTTGGGGCAAAAGGGCTATATTAGGCTCTTCCTTGTAATCGTAGCTATCTCGTCGTGGATTTTCAAGGTGATTCGTTATCATTCAGAGGAGAAAAGACCTTTCTCAGTAAAACAACCACTATTTTGGTAACTGAGAAAGCTCTTTTCTCCTCCAAATCATGATGAATCACCCTGAAAATTTACGAAGAGATAGCTGCGATTCCAAGGAAGAGCCTAATATAGCCCTTTTTCCGAGATATTGCGTAATACTGGAGTAATGAATTTTTTTGTGATGAAATCCGAGGTCGGTAAAAGTAGAGCTTCCGCACCCCCTTAAGTTATATCATTTGGAATTCTGTTCAAATTCTATCTCGATTGACTTTCTCGTGAGAAACTTTTTTGATTTCCAAATTTCTATCTTATTCTGCATGGTGCACATCTGGAGGTGGATTAGATTCATCCAAGCTCAGTCCTTTTCCTTCGTCACTCGCATGTATTCCATTGCACGAGAAAATGGTTCGATTACTTTCTACTCAACCGATCTTGGAATGAGATACGCGAAGTGTTTCAAAAAGTTTAGGGCTTGCGCTTATGATGGATCCCGATTATGACTGAATCGCAGTGTATATCTTTTGATCGATCTTATCAAAATCAGATACGACATGGATTGACTCAAACTCATCCACTATTTTCGTGGTTGTGGTGATTCTAGAGCATGAAACTGAGAGAAGTGCTATCATATGGACAAATCTCAGAATCTTTCAACTTATTGATGGGAATAATTTAAATTCCCAATCTTGAAGCGTGTTCCCAAACTTTTGGCAGAATTTTAAGGGACACGATAGAGATAGAAAAATGTTAGTATTTTTCATTCTCCTGTCACGCTAGTCAAATGAGAGACCAAGAATGCATCTGAGTTCAAGCAATACACTTCGAAGTATAAGATCGCGATTCAACTTCATGATGACCTTACGAAATTCTTGAATCAATCAACATGAATTATATTCGATGAACTGATAAGTAACAGATCTTCATGTGGCGCTTGATCGATCTTTGCTTTGGGAAAGCTAAATCCAGAACCCTACTCCAGTCAAAAATTTGGGGGAAAATTTCATCTTTCCAGTTATGACGGCTCATTTGTCCGGAGATGCATGAATAAACTCACTTTGGAGAATAAGAAGTTGCGACTATGATGTTTGACGAGGAATTCGTATGTAGTGGACTAGAGTCAGTCACATCCACTCCTATCAAGATAAATGGAGTGAGTAAAATTTAAGACAAAATTACACCACAGTATGTGCTGACCGTTCACAGGAAGAGCGAGTTTTCGGTTCTTGGGAGGAACCTTGGTAGAAGATCCAGCGATCAGAGTTTGATCAAACTTGGCAGAAAGTTGTATTCGGATATCAACTAAACTATGTAAAATTTCACGAGCATCGGTTATCCCTCAGTCAAACCATTAGCATTAACACGGTACCTTATGCGGCATCGCGTCGATTGTGAGTTGAATTATAAAAAACTGACCGATTAGTTTCTGTCCTTATTACGCTCACTCGTAGATAATCACAGAAAAAAAAGTGCTTGAAGTGAGCTCTTGTGGGCTTTGGTAGGAGTTCTGATCAATTTTCAGCGAGAAGTCACGAATAAGTGACAAATAAGACAAATTCGCTAATAATCAGGAGTCGATATTTCATAGTACAAGCATCGGATGGTTATGCCAATTTATACATGGGTCTATTGGAATCTGATTAATACACAAGACAGATATGTTGGCGAATTCGCGATGTTTAAAAAAAGTCGACCTATTTAACTACCACGGTACCGAGGTTACTCCCTCGATGAGATGATATTGGATGTTTGCTCGCCCGAATTTCAAGCGAGCTCTGCCGCGGCACTTGATATTCATAAATTTCGAAAGGAAAAGAATCACATCACCCGGAACATACACTTCGACACTTTTTATAGACAATAATTTTTTAGAGTGATTGAAAATCGAAAACTTGATGATTTCAATGGAAATAGCTCCAAAATACACATGAATAATAACTCTTACAAACTTCGGAAGCTTTGAACAACGAGGCAAACATCATCTCCAAGTTTCCACGGAACCTCTGAAATCTACGTTACTGAGACCAACTTTATCAATTCCTGTCAATTGAAGTACACTGGAGGAGCAGATCCAGCGTTTGCGACCACTGTAACTTTTGAAAGTCACAAAAATGCGCCGTTTCGGACGATTTCATCAAGTTATGTGACTGTGCCACTAGAATTGGTGGTTTTTGAAATAATCCACGTTACGGAATTTTTCTGAAATTCGTCACGAGCTGCGCATACCTGACAGCTTCTTTGCCTTGGATTAGAAAATATGATGATCATAGCTGGAATTCGATTCTCACTTGGCTAAAAGAATCGCTTAGGTCATACCGAGAAGTTTGAGGAGCTGAGAAGAATCTATTACAGTGAAACCTCCATGAGTCGGACACCTTCGGTCGCAAAAAATGTGTCCGCCTTATAGGGGTGTCCGCTTTACAGAGAGGCTACCTGAATTTGTCGAGTCGGTTATTCAATGATTCTATAAAGATGAATGTTATCAATTGAATCAAAATTGATTGTAGATAACTGAGATCAAGTCAACGATTGAAATCCTCCTGAACAAGAACGAAATCGTTAATATCGCTCTCTGCACCATAACCGGTGCTTATACCGAAAACTAATATGATGAATTCCACGCCAAAGCGACCTACGGAAAGGGGTCATCTCTCAGATTCTTTTTTAACCTTTTTCATTCGATTCTATGGCCCAAAATAGGAACTTCGGACCACCTATGGGGCCCAAAAAAAATTTCTCCTCTCCATTGCACGCACATCCGTCAACAGACCGAAAATTTATCGTGTAAAAATCGATGCTCTTTTATTCACGAAAATGGGAATATTTCGAGTTTTTGAATAGCTATCGATTTGCGGGTTGCGGTATCTGAAAGGGCATCAAAAAACCTATCGAAAACGTTGTCGGAAATTCTTTCTCTGTGATTTGGGGGCCTCCTGGAGGCAAAAGAGTGTTTTTCACTAAAATGTTGATTTCTCAAAAAGCCATTTTTTTTATTTATTTAAAATTACATATTTGACGTAAAATTTTGCGTTCTTTCGAAAAAAATGAGTTTCAGAGAAGTTTGGGGCGATCCAAGTGACTTATGAGCCATTTTTTGAAAATTCGATTTTCCCGGTTTCAGAAATAGGCGATTTTCTGCGCATGCGCACAAACGTAGACTTTCGGCACCACTTTCAATGGAAAGCTGACAAAATTTCCTATAAAATGACTACCCGCAAAGTTGAAATTCATGCACTGAAACGCGATCTGCAAGGATTAATTATGTCGAATCAAAATCACATGAAAATTCAGCCCATTAACGCCTTCGTGGCGCCTGCTGAGATGACACATTCACGAGATCTTCTCGGGACTCAATTTTGAGTACGAAATTGACCTGAAAAAAATTCGGACCACATGGTTTCAACGTAAAATTGTATGAACTTTCAAAATATGCGATGAAAAACCCCGTTTGAGGTGAACCCGAGGTGCTACATCCAATTTTTTGCCAGAAAATACGATATTTCACATTCAAAATTGCGAAAAATTGAATGTATCACCTCGGGTTCGCCTCAAACGGGGTTTTTCATCGCATATTTTGAAAGTTCATACAATTTTACGTTGAAACCATGTGGTCCGAATTTTTTTCAGGTCAATTTCGTACTCAAAATCAAGTCCCGATAAGATCTCGTGAATGTGTCATCTCAGCAGGCGCCACGAAGGCGTTAATGGGCTGAATTTTCATGTGATTTTGATTCGACATAATTAGTCCTTGCAGATCCCGTTTCAAAGCATGAATTTCAACTTTGCGGGTAGTCATTTTATAGGAAATTTTGTCAGCTTTCCATTGGAAGTGGCGCCGAAAGTCTACGTTTGTGCGCATGCGCAGAAAATCGCCTTTTTCTGAAATCGGAAAAATCGAATTTTCAAAAAATGGCTCATAAGTCACTTGGATCGCCCCAAACTTCTCTGAAACCCATTTTTTTCGAAAGAACGCAAAATTTTACGTCAAAAATTTGAGTTTAAAAAAATAAAAAAAATGGCTTTTTGAGAAATCAACATTTTAGTGAAAAACACTCTTTTGCCTCCAGGAGGCCCCCCAATCACAGAAAAGGAATTTTCGACAACGTTTCCGATAGGTTTTTGGATGCCCTTTCAGATGCCGCAATCCGCAAATCGATAGCTATCCAAAAACTCGAAATATTCCCATTTTCGTGAATAAAAGTGCATAGATTTTTACACGATAAATTTTCGGTCTGTTGACGGATATGCGTGCAATGGAGAGGAGAAATTTTTTTTGGGCCCCATAGGTGGTCCGAAGTTCCTATTTTGAGCCATAGAATCGAATGAAAAAGGTTAAAAAAGAATCTGAGAGATGACCCCTTTCCGTAGGTCGCTTTGGCGTGGAATCCATCATATCAGAATCAAGCCATCACCTGTCCGGCTAATAGAGCTGCTCATACATGTGTTCTCATGAACAAATGCAATCGGAAATTTTGTCCACGTCCGGGTTATAGAGTGTCCGTTTCAAAGAGAGGCGAATTTGCGGAAAAATATAGGAGCTTGGCCGGTCGCAGGCGAAGTGTCCACGATATGGAGGCGTCCGCGTTTTAGAGGTGTCTAAATAGAGAGGTTTCACTGTACATAAGTTTGCTCATTGACCACAAGAAAATCGGGGCCGGCATAAACCAGTTGTGGATTGAAAAATCATATTCAGAATCTTAACTGTAACATATCCAATTCTCAAAGCCATCTCTCGAACGTTGAAAAAGTTGTCGCAGTTTTTGTACGAGAGATTAGTCCGAGTACATCACAATCCCCCCCCCCTCATTCACTTTTTTTTTCAAAAGTAAAACTAGACGAGTATGAGGTTTAGAAAAGAACCATTCATCTCCAGTACATCAAAACTTCAAATTTTATCCGACATGGTTTAAACTTTTGGAAGGAATGAGATCTAGAAAAACCATGTCGAGTATTTTTTGAGCCGATTTGTCACGATCAACATATCATCATTGATAGAGACTAGAGCCACTTTCCTCCAATCAAATCTTTCTTTCAATTCATCCTAATGCTGGTGGTTTGACAATTTCTTACTAGCTAATTGTCGCTGAAATGACCCGAAGTTTAGGTGAGTAGAAGAGGTACAGGGGAATATCGGAATAGAGAAAATATAACTGAGTATATGATATGAGATTTTAATGAATCATCATGAACACCAAATTCAACTCAGTTATATTTTCTCCATTTCGATATTCCCCTGTACCTCTTCTACTCACCTAAACTTCGGGTCATTTCAGCGACAATTAGCTAGTAAGAAATTGTCAAACCACCAGCATTAGGATGAATTGAAAGAAAGATTTGATTGGAGGAAAGTGGCTCTAGTCTCTATCAATGATGATATGTTGATCGTGACAAATCGGCTCAAAAAATACTCGACATGGTTTTTCTAGATCTCATTCCTTCCAAGAGTTTAAACCATGTCGGATAAAATTTGAAGTTTTGATGTACTGGAGATGAATGGTTCTTTTCTAAACCTCATACTCGCCTAGTTTTACTTTTGAAAAAAAAAGTGAATGAGGGGGGGGGGGATCTCACTCCTCGGTTATAAAAATCCAAGGGTAACTACAAATTTTCCAAGCACTTGTCCCCACCGCACTTGAGAATTTCTTACACACGGCTCCGTCATTTTTTCCATAAAAATACACTACTATCAGTGTATATTTTGTTCAGTTCATTCTGGAGAGCCATGCAGCTACAGGCAAGAGCAATATTGCGGAGCCGCGACGAACACACAAAACACAACAAAGCAGACGAATCTCTCCTCCCTGTCCTTCTCGCATGGCGCTTTGATCTTTACGTCACCTCTAGTCGCGGCTAGTTTCGAGTATCCACATCTGATGCAATAACTATAGAATCGAGAAATTCAGATAATTCGAAAATTCATTTATCCGCGATAATAAACCAGCTGGTCGGTGCCCGCGTTGCCCGGTACGCAGCAGACAGCCTCATTGCAGACTGCCGTCAACCGGACAAGGACAGGAAGATCTTGCGCACGCGCTTCTATCTCTCTTCCTGGACCATCTTACATACCCAACACATGTGGAGTAGAGACGTTTCGATATTTCTCGAGTCGAAGCACGGGGCTGGTGAAATCGAACTGAGATGTAAAACGAAGGCATGAATTTTGCGGTGCTGAATAAAACGCGTCCAGTGCTCGGATTGAGAAAATAATTGTACAGAACTCTGAATCGCTTGAGAAAGGCTTCGCTAAAGCATTGCAGAGCTCTATGAGCAACGTTAAGAGGTTAATAATCCAAATAGAAAAAAAGTGTGAGGTTAAAAAACCCCAATTCAAAGTATAGATAGGCACAGCGCCTCGCTCGATTTTTCGTCCGCTCATACTCGCCAGCGAGGCGCTACCGCGCCTCTTGATTTTCACGGTTTTTGGTTCTATTTGCAACGAAATCGTGATGCAATCTGGATTGAGATCTCCAGGTTCCATTTTCACTCACGGTATTGACTCAAAATCATACCTCGAATCATCTTGAAACGATATTTTCAGGTCCAGGCATGGGAAATTTCAAAAACACAGTAATGATACGAGAGTTAAGCGTTTCTGGGATTTGCCCATATATTGAGATCTCGATTTGATGATCACAGCTCGAGCCTGGATCAACACTTAAGTTGCGCGTCAATAAAAACTATGGTGCACACAGACAAATATCAAAATGCCTATTCGAACGAAGTCGATGGGGAATTTTCATCGTTGGTATGAAAGCATCGTTGAGCTAAAATTGAATGCGATTGGAACGAGCCGCATGGTGTACACTCATGCGCATCAAATCGAGGTCGTAAAATGGTTCAAATGTGAATGAAACCCGATTTTCCAATATCAACTTTGTCTTAAAATTCTCATCATTCAAGAGCTCGGCACTACTTGGAAATTTGTGTCCGGACTCATCTACAATGATTCCCAAACTACAGCTACATTAGATTAATTGGATCTCGAATCCCATTGACGTTCAACAAAGTTTGGGTTGAGAGCTTCATCGATGTGACGTACCATCAGCTTGTTCGTTGAAAATTGGGCCATTCATCTGGCGGCACAAAACTCGTGTACATTTATGCATCTCTCAGAAAGTTTGACGTAGTGCAAAATTCATTCACCTGGTTTTCTCGGCAACGGTTATTATGTTGTATAGACCGTGACTATCTACAAGGCATGTACACAGGTTTGCATGTAGAATACGCGAAAACTGGGATGAGAAAATTCAATCCCTTGTGCCATTCGTGTCACTCTTAGATATCCGAAGGTACCAAGCTGTTCTTACTTCACCATGAAATCCTGTGCTCGGGAGTCTTTCCTCGTTGAGTTCAACATTTGTTCCAACGTCTAATAGCTACATATGAGGACTAAAATATAATGTCAGTCGTTTGTATCTATAACATGACGATTTAAATAACAGAGCTTGCTCTTACTCGCAGGCACAGAAAAGATAACCCTTCATCTAACTTATGTCCTCTGGAAATGTCGAATCAGTGATCATATTGTGTTTATCAGAAAGGTGTGGATCAAGCCTCCACCAATCGATTCCCTAACGAGGCCCAACGGGGAAGCGTAAAAAATACACCGAACTAATCTGAAAATCCCTACTTCCATCTCGTTACTTTTACCCCATATTACAAAAATCTATTCAGGAGCCTATCCGCTCCACCAAAAAGCACTGTCGTACACATAGTGCCCTCAAATTTTCAGCTCCGTTAACCCTGCTACCAAATTAGATAATTTCTGGATCAGAACTCCAGCTGTTCCAATTTTTCCACTACAGCAACTCATTGTCACACACGGAAGCGCAGTAAATACATATTTGAAAATTAATTCATCAGATGTTGGACTGAATTGAGCGTGGCTGTACAATACGGTGCTTTTGCGAGCCGTGCAAGCTCGTACACAGGCTGCGTGACGCGAGTGGGGCTCTGACTGACGGGCTTATTTGCATGACCGCGAGTAGTTAGTACGGGCCGAGGAATCAGTTGATTTAAATTACGATAATAAAATACACGAAATTAGCATTTTACCGCTCAACATGCGAATTTGTGCTTGCGCAGAGCTTGCACGACCCCTGGCAGAGCGGCTGTGGTATATAATTGCAACGCCAGGAGAGTCGAGCTCTCGAATCGAGTGCAATTATTCGGCGATCGAAGAGGAAGCATTGACTGGCGGATAAAACAAGCAAGTGTCTCGGAACTTGATCGAATATTTCGAGTGACAGTGGTGACGCGTCACGAGTCGTGCCAACGAAAACGTCCGACCCTCCCCGGAGATAATAACAGTTTGCAGAGCTAGTACAGACATCGCAAAATCATCGACGCGAGAGGAGATAATTTGGAGAAGCTCTCGAGAGCTGTCTGCAGAGCTTATCGTCGCTTCGCCCGAGTAAGCCTCCGTCGATTATCCCGCTCGGAGGATAGCAGCAGTGGCTCTGCCGATCTCGTCGGCCCATCAAACTACGGAGGATCGCGTAAACAGAGCTCATCCCTCATAAAGCCCCGCGCACCGCTCTATCGATGGCCCGTTCTCGATTTCTCGCGCGCTCCACTGCGCACCGGCTCACTCTGTCTTACGGGGCAGACAATATACCCGATCCGCACACAGCTTCCCGGCTCTTTTTACGCCAGTTGATAATGGGAGTAGGTGAGCTCCGCTCGCCGAGAGAGCTTCGAGTAAAACCGAAAGCGTATAGATGGGGATCGAGTGTCGTTGACTCTGAGACGCGATATCGTTAACCTGCTCGGAGCTCGTTTCGTTTTGTGTGCCATCGTCCATCTACGTGAGTGAGATCGAGCTTTTCTTGGGCATTCCACTCATTAGTTTTGAGAGAGCTTTATGAGTTGATCTGAGGTTGGATAGTGTGTGATAGGTGTGGGGCTTGTCGAGTTGAGTGTGTACAGTTACCTCAGTGAGATGAGCGGAGGGTATTCGGAGTTGTTGATGCTTCTGGCGGAAAAGATCTCCGACGTGGAACTGACTGCAATGGCCTGCCGATATTTAATTCACTTAGCTTAAATGTACCGCGATGATAATCATCCACGATAATCGTCTCGCGTGTTCATTCGCGAACGCGATATCCGTTTGGTCGATATCCGATATTCAACAGAACGATCTCTTTTCTATGATTTGGATGACGATGTCAGAGATCATGCAGGAAGCAAAGTACTGATCTCAAAATTTTTCAATCGAATGGATCATCATTATCTACTCGGATCGGGGGCTCATGAACTTTGTCCGTGCCATACGTAATGAAGGCTGAAATAGTGTTCGGAATGTTGTCCATTGATGTACCTAACCGTAACCCATAACCCATAACCTTACCAGGGGCTGAGCCTTTTCTATCATTGAATTCGCAAATTATTCTTTCAACCAACTCATGGGCTACATAATCTAGAACCTGAATCTTTCAGGGATGATAGATCATGATCCAAGATGATCGAAATCAGCCGTCAGACCCTCCCTAGATTACGCGCGCGTTAACCTTCTTAGATTATTTTGCGTCTAATCTAAGGAGGTTAATAAATTATATCGATAAAAAGTAATAAAATGTGAAGTCGATTCGTGAGCATTCGATTGGTGCTTGTTAGCATCAAGTACTCTTTGAAATTTCGCTCTCGAAACGAGTGTGATAACCCCCTCCCATGTTTGAGGTAATATTCGATGTCAATTTTCAATTCAACGAATGAGATGATTACTATCAAACAATTTCTCAAAAATCAAGATCTTAGTGGCCCTCCAAAGCCTCAACAAAAAATCGTCGACGAGATGAAAAAATTTGAGAGTGAATATCGCACCAGCTGAAAATTGCAAACGGACCGAGTACAGTGCGACCGCCCATTCAGCGAATATAAGCTTTGCTCTACACAATGCAATCCGCAGCGAGAACGTGATACGTAAAGCCTCGCACGCGTGAGTCCGAATACAATCGAAATCCCCAGCACCTAATGCACTTAAAATCCGACGATTCACCAGCATATCTGCTCGCACAGCTTAGATTCATTCAGCCGGAGCTTGCCAGCTCCAGTGCAGGAGTATTACTGGAGGCCCATTCTTTCCAATGCGTACAGGCACGCTACGTGGTTCTGCGGTATCCGTTGGCGGGGTATCGTTTTTCGGGCTCGGTGGCTCATAAAATACACAGATTTGGACAAATCCACGCGCGCCGTTTTTTACACCGGTTGTAGTTAGGGCACGCGTGCCTCCGAGCGTTCCGAGGTGTGGCAGGACTGCCCTTGCTTGGAGTCTGTAAATAATACTGGCCAATTTGCAGCCGCAGACCAGAGAAAAATACGGTGGCGAAGCTTCTGCAGAGACATACGAGCCTTCCTTTATCGGATATTGATATCAATTTTTCCATTCAAATTTCCCGATCCGTGCTTTTTTTGCTATGCATGTGACCTTCCCTTCCTTTATTATAAACAAGTGGTCAATTAGATGAATCAAATAGTCACCCGACTGCACTGTCTCATACTCATATCATCTGGATTTTTCCGGATTTGCCATTCTGATTTTCCGATAAAATCCTTTTTTGATAATCATCGGTAGACCGTACGTAGAGACAATTTCAGAACTCATTCAAATTAAAAGATTCTATAAGCACTCTTCATTACCTGGGGTTCCAATAGACTCGAGTACGTTTTTAAACAATCGCAATTTCAATGCATTCCATCACAGCCTTGCAAACCAAAAAGGGAGAATCTCTACTGACAAAATCAACACTGACATCTCAACCCTGGTAGAAATGAGTAAACGTTTTTCGGCCAAAAACTGGCTAAGCCTAACCAAGTCGCATTGCTACAACATCTATATATTACAGATCTACATAAGGCCATACATCTATATAAGGCCAGAAAAGATTGTTACATTTCTACCACGGAATGCATCAGCTATCCGTCGGAACGTAAAAGCACTTCTACATCAACACATCTCGATCGCTAAGACCTGGGCTCGTGACGGGCAAGAATTACAACGTCAAAATAGTAGGTGACCTCTCTCATTCGGTGTAGCTTTATCGTGAAACGATTGATTGAATCAACAGGATCTTGATGTGTCGAATCACAAGTATCCACCTCCACGAGAGCGATGCGAAGACGATCAACAAGCCTCAGTATATCTGATTCGGCTCAGTCGAGCGAAACCGATCCCGATCTTAGAACCACACTGCGATTGCTCTGTCCCGTGTCTGTCAACAACCCAAGATCGGGACCAACCCACCTATACACCCCAATTTCGAGATGCAGCATAATTTTAGCCATCTCACCACTTTGTTGTACTGTGCCAACTTGGATCCAGGTACAATTTTGCTCTCTCCCACAGCCACCTCATCGAAGCAAAGATGCTGTGAACTCAAATTCATATGATAGTGGGATTCAGTTGAAGATGATGATGCCATGAGTTTGGAATCGATCGTTGACTATCGACATGATCAGCTCCAAAAGTTGAACAATCTTGGGAGTCCGTTAATGCTCATCCAGTTGCAGAGGAATAAGGATTTATTTATTCCTCTCAAACTTGTCAATGGGGAAGACTCCATCGTAACCTCAATAGTGAAGAAGAATCCAAACTATAGTATATCGTCCCGAATGGAATAGTTTCAAAGCTCATTCGATGCAGTATGGCGAGCGCAGAGAGTAGCCCTGGGGACGATGTTCGCGAGGGTGCAAACTTCGGCGCCGCACTCTTGCATTAGCCAAAATTGCTACTCGATGCGAAACTCCCAGCGGTACGATCTTGCCCTTGCGCCGAGAGTTTTGTACAAGGATATCACTCGGCTGAGATATGTGCCTCGGTAGACTCGTAATTGCAATTTAAAATTTTCAACTCTATCTTTCTCTTTCACGCCCAAGAGTTTGACAACTGGGATTTGCCGCATGAGCGATCTGCACTTTTCGCCAATTTTACTCTTTAAAACCTTGAAGTGTCGTGTGCTCGGAGTGTTGCAAAAAAGGATATTGTATCACTCCAGCCGAATGGTTTTAGAGATGATTCATGACGATTGAGTGATTTTGCTTTCTCTAAAGAGGAAGCTTTGTTTTCACCCCAACAAAAATTTGATCAAATTTTTCATTGAATCCAATATTTTACACCATTCTCTTCCTCTCGACAAAATCTATCAATTGTAGGTAACACTTTTCCTCCTAATGGCCTTCCAAATCTGCCAGAGACTCATCTTTGCACCCCTTCGTCCGTGTGTGTGTGTGTGTGTCTTGTTTTATACCGGACACGCTCTTTATTTTACTGTTCACCTTATCAACTTTTGGATTTCTACAAGTTGTACAGAATCCAATTTCTGAGAGCCCAGTGATTTGGCAGCTTTCAGCTCCCAGTCAAATTTGATCCGTGAGGTTTTTAAAGCAAAATTGCTCAAATTTCGACTCTTAATACATAAATGTCTCTTTCTCACACGGTCTCACCACGAATTGAGTCACCTAAACTATGATTTTTTCTGCTTGATCTATCGATTGGTTAATACCGAAATTTTCTTTCATCTTCAAATACCTCAATTCTCCGAAAAAATCAAAATTTCCACCAAAAACTCAATTTTAATCGTTTTTAAACCCACTGAATCCAAATTCAGTCTCTACCAAATGATGCATATTATCCAAAAAATGTCAGTTTAGGTGGTCCAAATCTCTTTTTAAACATCTTCTTTAAAAGAGTAACGCAAAGAATAGTGAAACACTTTTATTAATATTCATTTTCTCCTCGTCACTTCCTCTACGACTGATTCATCTCAATTTCAATGACCTAAAGACTTACTTATGCGCCATTCTGAATCGATTGGCTGATACGAAATTTTCATAAAATCCGTAAAACATTATTCAAATGGAGTTTTTTTTCCGGCAAACAAAAATTTTCACCGAAAACTCCATTTTAATCATTTATAAACCCCCTGCATCAAAATTCCGTCTCAACCCAACGATAGATATTATCCGAAAAACCTCACTCTAGATGGCCTCAATATCTCTAGAAAAACTTCCTCAAAAGAATAACTCAAAAAATAGTAGAACATTTGAATTAATATTCATTTTTCCCTCGTATCATCCTTTACGACTCATTTATCTCAATTTTAATGACCTAAAGACTTACTTATGCGCCATTCTGAATCGATTAGTTGATACCAAATTCTAATAAAATCCGTAAAAATTATTCAAATGAAGATTTCCTCGGGAAAAAGAAATCTTCACAAAGAACTTCTGTTTAATCATCTTTAAACCGACTGTATCAAAATTTTCTCTCAACCAAACGATAGATACTGTTGGAAAAACCTGTTTTTAAATGGCCCAAATCTCGCTGAAATGCTTCCTCAAGAGAATAACTCAAAATATAGAATAATCTCTTATTTGTTATAATTATCATCATATAACGCCGCGAGAAAGCATTTCAGAGAGATTCGACAACTAGGATTTGCCGCATGAGCGATCTGCACTTTTCGCCAATTTTACTCTTCACAAACTCGAAGTATCGTGTGCTCGAAGTGTTGCAAGAAAGGATATTGTATCACTCCAGCCGAATGGTTTTAGAGATGATTCATGACGATTGGGTGATTTTTGGAGGCACTCTAGCTCGTGAGTAGATCGAGATGAATCATCTTGAGATATTCAGAAGCTCGTCCGGCACGATGAAGATTAGCCGAGATCATCGATCATCGGTGAGGGTGTTTTCCGTCGATCTCCAAGGACTGGATGTTGGAATACTGCCGAAAGAATCAGAATTCCATGGAAGAGAACCATTTATTCTCAACCTTTTGTCTACCAAGGTTTGTAGACCTCTTCAGGAGTGAGTATATTTTTCGAGTTCGTCTGTTCTCGATCTATTTATTAAAATGTAAACGTTTTTATAGAGAAAAATATACTCACTCATGAAGAGGTCTACAAACCCTGGTAGACGGAACGTTGAGAATAAATGGTTCTCTTTCACGGAATTCTGGTTCTTTTGGCAGCATTCCAACATCCAGTCCTTAAAGATCGACGAAAAACACCCTCACCGTTATCTCTCAAGGACTAAGAATTACTATCACTATCATCGATCATCGTTCTCCGGAAACACAGTGAATCTGTCAGATGGTGGGTTTTCATCCTGAGTGATGCCGTTAGATTCTTTTCGAGGAATAAACTTTCATGGGAATAGCTCCTGAATCACGAATTTGATTTTGAAACATTTGGGACTGACTATTCGTACGAGTCGGTCACCGTCTCTTGATTCAACTGAATTTATTCACGATAATGAGATGATACATCAGTTATCACATCATTTCAGCCTATAAATCAACTTTGCCTGGCGATCTTGTAATGTTTAATCAAGCGCATTCGAGGCAAATGCATACATCCAAACATATAGGGATCCAAATGACGCGGCTATATTACTCAAAGTCGAAATACATTCATCCGATTGATCACTCAATCGTGATATCAATAATTACACTATGACACGTTGTGAAACTACACAAACGATTTGTGTGTGTAGCATTGAAGCAACGGCATCAGTCGACGTTCGCTCAGTTGGAGCATGGGAAATGAAGATAGGCATACATCTGTGCCTCGATACATACAATATTGGATTTTGCCTGTGTGTCGGAGCGAGAGCCGAAATCCGTCGGATTACGGGCACTCGAAGCTAGTGTAATTACTGTAATGCATCGTGTCGACTCATTTCGTATCGAATTTCGAGAGCACATCGTCGAGCCAATTTGCTAAACCAAAAGTTACGCCAGCTGATTGATGGATAATTTATCTGAATTGCGCTATTGCGATTCGGAAATTCCCCTCGGGAGGTACATTCATCTCTACCATTATGGGAATTTCAACGTTCGTCTGGACGTTCGATTTGCACCTTGATCATATCTGTATATTTACATTCTTCCGTTCATCAAACTCTCTCCGCCGAGATCAGTAAGAATTACACTGAACTCGCCAGTGCTTCTAACCCTCACTGATCATCAGTGACGAATTCATCATTCACTCAACAAGACCAGCACATACTATTATACTCCGATATTTCTATTTAATATGATCCTGAATAACAACAAATGATGCTGACCTTCATCAACTCCATGGAATCAATCTTATTTTCAATATAATCAAATTGTGCTCCCAAGCACACTGATCGTTCAGTGCACATGCACTGATTATCATTGAGCATATATCGCTCTCAAACTCGATCGTTGATCGTCAGTGCATATACAGCTCGTACAGTATACACTCATCATGTTGGTGTGACAATGGCGCATAACCTCTCGTTGTCACCTCATCACGGCTTCAAGCATCATTCACAGCCGTCCTGTGCGTGGAAACAACTTCAATTGATGTTTTGCTGAGCGCTTGATCGTTTCGAAACTTAGTCCATATGGTCTGAACGTGGTAGAATTATCTAAAAGATGAACAATCACTGGTTGGTCAGTGACGCATCTCAACCTTTGATGGCGTTCACAGACACCGAATAACCCAAACAAGCAGCCATCCATATTCAAGAGTCACAATAATCAAGCACTATTGTTGTGCACTATTGTTCATTGCTGACGATAATCAGTGTATATTAGGGTGTCCGTTATTCCCCAAGTTTCTCCGATCCTCCGTGCCACCCACCACAACCTAATCATTTGTTGAGATATTGCGATAAAAACATTTTCGTGGACCCAGGTGATGTTCAGGTGCTGTCCCACCTGAAGCGTTCTTGTCTGAATTATGGCCTCAAAACAAATTTTGATTCAGTAATCAACATTTCTTGCCTAGGTGCGTGCTTCTATATCCTTGAAAACATCTTCAATCGATAGCCAATACGATTTCCTTTAAAATGACCTCTTGCTGAAGTCAATTTGATGGAGAAGAACTAGAGTTATGGCCGTTTTTGGAACTTAGAGAATTCAAGGTACCAAATCCGTGAAACAGGGTTTTCCTCGAATAATCCAAAAAATGCGAATTTTGAGTTGGTTTATTTTGAAGATGTGAATATGTGTTTTTGATGTATTTTTGAACGTAGAAACAGAACCCGTGCTCAATTTTACCTCTAATCCTCAGGATTTTCTACTAAACTCAAAAAACCGACGAAACAAAAAACGGTCGTTCTCAGTCACTTTTATGTTCTTCAGGTGAATGGTATGCGAATGAGTGGGCTATCTCCGGTTCTACTGTATCAAATTGAATGTTTCAGGTAATCATTTTGAAGGAAATTGCACCCGCTACCGATTGAAGACTCTATTGAGGACGTAGAAGGGAATGCATGGGCAGTAAATGCGAATCATTGACTCAAATTTTTATTTAGAAGGGTACATTTCAAATAAGAAACGCTCTAGGTGGGACAGCACTCAAACTCAACCTAGCTCCCTGAAAATTTTTTTCTCGCGATATCTCACCAAATGATTAGGTTGTGGGGGGTGGCATGGGTGGTCGGAGGTATTAGGAAAATAACGGACACCCTAGTGTATATACACTGTTTGAATCAGCATAAATCGATCCCGGTTTGCTGGCGTAATGAGTGCATATACACTGGAGTTCAGTGTTCTCTCACTGATTCCGGCGGAGAGAAAAGAGATGGAGGTATGGCTTTAGCATTTCCGTGTAGGACGTACAGCAACGGTTGATGGATATCAACACAATTTGCACATATGCAACCGAGTCTGGATTGAATAAACGATACATGAAAAATATTCCAGTTCGCTCATTCTCACATGGATCCAAATAACGTCAATCGTAAACTCCGATTGGGTCGAAAATCAGATCATCAAAGTTTCAGGAGTCTGGCTGACCACTTTGCAAGAACGATTCCGGTGAATACTATTGGAATATGAGTAAATTCATCCTGTGCAGATGACAGTAGTCTGCTATGCTATGCAGGCACAGCTATAGTAAGGATTGGATTGTCTGCGCAGAGAAGGAGAACGGAAGAGAGCGTGGCATCACTCGAATAGGAATAGCCAAACCGGCAACATGTAACTTTTTTAAACGCTTTTATTCTACTTCGCCTTGGCCATAGTTCTGACACTGGTATTTTTTCCCCATTTCTGGAACAAGATTTTGGCTTCCTGTTTTTCGTTCGCTTAGGGACCCCATGATTGCCGACTTCAATCAATTGAGTAGGGAGGGTAGACAATTGAGTGTCAGCGGTCGTACGCGGTGGGGGCGGGGGGGGGGGGAGAGGTTGTCCTTGACTACAGTATCATCTGCTGCACGTAATGATGAGTGTGTGACTCGCCACAGATTGGCGCCACATTCTTATATGAGACACCCATAGGGCTTATATAGGCTGCCCAGTATACGCATAGTTTCTCGTGTACCGTGCGATCCCTTTCTGCGCGATTTTTTTTATCGGTCTCTCAAATTCTATTTCTAATACACTACGCCGAGCTTCACCACGCCGTTTGGATCAGTGAATAAAAGCGTTTTTTAAAAATTCTTTTTAACCTTTACTTATTCACTACTCTAGTGGACCAGTGCGTGTGTTTTCCTTCACATATACGGGTACAACGTTTCGAGTATCTTCACATGCTCTCGTTCAGGGTCAAAAAGAGGGGGGGGGGAAGATGAAATTGTGGGAAATTATACTTAATTCTTCTGGCTATAAGTTATCGGTGATGGAAATGTGATCTGCTTGTGATTTCCACTGCAGTGGAATCTCCTGTTGATCTCAGCATTTATTTTCAATAAAACCGCATTTAGCCAAGATAGCGACAAGATTAAAATGTGATTATTTAATGTAGTTCATTTATTGGATCTCCCAGTGTCCTCATCAAACTACCTCGGCAAATGATCCGCGGGATCTCAATATTTAACAAAAACATCACGTTGAGATAATTAAATTTTTGCATCGATATACGTTTCGACCGTTTTGCTTCGATTATCTTGCATGTCCATCGTGGGATAAATTCGGGGTTTTCGAGCTGATATGATCAATTTCATAGAATTAACGAGTGACCTAAAAGTTTTCAAGTTCGCCAATACACCCTCATGATGTACTCATCAGTCGTAGATTAACTTGTTGAACATTCCTTAGCTGCCGCCAAGATATCCAGTATCAAATTTCACATTTATAAGAATAGAAGAAAAAAATCCTTTGCTAAGTCTGTCAAAGACGACGTACTTGGATATTTTCCTCGTCAGCTACATTCTGCTATCTACCCTTACGCGACTGGCTCTGCGGAAGAATCAACCTTTACTCATCCTAGTCATTTTCAGACCACCTTATCCCAGAACAGTCACTCATCAATATCGAGAATGGAGTTTCATCAATATCGCGTGGTATTGCCAAACTGCTGATATGGAGTATTTTTTGGAACCCGATCAAAAATAATCCATCTATCAGAAGAAGCATCTCGGTCGCATATTATTCGCTGTGCGATGCAGCACAAGAGCGCATGGCTCTACCAAACCGTAAACGCATTTATGTTCATTGTGCCTTTGTCGCGGCCCACCAAAAGAGAGCAGGTCTGAATATTCGGGTGTACGCATCAACAAACAGGCAGAGCCGAGCGTGCAAAGCGTGAAATTATGCTCGATCGGTCGTGGATGGCGGAATACGGGGTACTACAGTTTCTCTGCTGTGGGTGATGCTCACGGACAGCGTGACGCGCGCGGACTATCGTCGAGCCCGTCGACTTGTCGCATGATCAATTCGAACGAACGTCAGTCGCCATACATATAGAACAAACGCGGGTGTACGAGGTACCCGATTCGTATGCAAATAATGGCTGTGGTGCTTTCGATATATGAAACGATGAGCAGTTGGTTGCTTTCGAGCCACGGGCTAAATTTGCGCCAACTAGATTTCTACCCGTGCATGCTCAGGGAAATCAAAGATTGACGCGTGTAGAAGAAAATGAACCAGCACGATCGAGGCAAGAAATGAGACGCGTTGACTAAATGAGCCAGGAATCGGACATCAGCGCGTGTCTTGGTGGAGCATCAATTCAGGACATTGTCGGACTCAAACGACACCTCAACTTCGTGAAAGACCGGAATTATGAATATGTGAGTTTTGGAGAAACAATGCGCCTCCTCCGGCAGATTTACATAGACGCTAATACAATAAGCCACACCTTGAGGTAGCAGATTTTGGGGAAGTTGTAGTCAGGGAACGTTGCAACAATTGAGCATCGGATTTACAGAGAGTAAGACGACGCAACAACGAGTTTCATCTTGATAGATGAGTGTGAATCGGGCATTATAACGACAAATGTTATGAACATCAGTGTTCTTAAGATGGTCTCGGATCAAAAAACAGATGGGATGCGACTAGTGGTAGCTGTAAAAGCAGTGGCGTCGTGAGTTTCACCTTTCATCTCGTCTTACCAAATCTGCTTGTGTTTTAGAGTGGCTTGCGCAATTCCCAAAATGGATTCGCAAGATTGTAAACAATCATCGAAAAAACTCGAAATACTATTTGGAGTCCCAAACTGCTTAAACCGACTATACTGTTGAAAGGAGGAAACTATCTAAAAACCTGGAAATCGAATAAAACTGTGAATACCCGGATGCTCGGATCATAGTTATGCCAGGGGGAAAATCCAGTCCCAAAAACTTGAGAAGCCGATGAAATTCATGGATGCTCCGATCGAAATCCTCGTCTCAAGGAAAGAATCAATTTCGAAATGCAAATACTTAAGTTTTTTCAGGATAGCAAGTCAATCCGAAACTTCAGAAGGTGAATAAGCCTATTAACGTTCGGCTTCTCGGACCGGAAATTCTGATGGGTATTTCGAAGTTCGATTGCCTTTCTTGACCCTGGGAATGATTATCCACTTCGTAAGAATCCTTGTTACGTTACAATCTAAGCAGCTGTAAGTAGCCCATCAACGAAATCAAGTTGGCCCCTTTTCTCATTTCAATTGGTCGCTGTTTATTTCACCCCACAATCCATATCTAAAAATCAGTGTCTAGAAAGACGATGGGATCCGCAAATACCCTGGTGATCAGACAGAAAGTCTGCTGAGGGAAGACTAATCCCAAAACCTATGGAATCGAGCAACCCCCCAAATATAGGATAATCGAAATGGAGTCCTCGCGAGAGAGAGAGCATAACTCCCAGCGCCCGGGAAAGCAATCAAACCCCAGAATATGGTTGGAGATTTAGTCCGAGTATCCGGGTATTTGCGAGTTTATTTGCCTCCCTAGGTTTTGGGACCGATTTTTCCTCCTTCTACAGAACTCTTGATCCAAGGATCTGGGTCATTGTCGAATTATTCGCCTTCGTAGGTACTGGTCCTGATTTTGTCCCTAGACGAAAAATTTTGTTCGAGAGTCTGGGTATGTTCGAGTCCATCCACCTTCGGAGGTTTTGGGATGAATTCCATCTCCTGCCAGAACTCTTGGTCCGAGCATCATTATTAATCTTCGTCACTTTCGGGACTGACTCTTTCTTCTAACAGAAGTCTTGGCCCGAGTATCCGAGTTGTTCCGAATTCCATCGCATTCCTGATTTTTCGGGATTGATTTTTTGTGAACATTTTCTCAAGCCCTTTTTCAAATTCACCGAAAAATGTATGGAGGCTTTATCCGTGGATGGGGGAATCCTTATCATAGCCTCAGGCAACCCATGTGCTGGATGCGTCACGGAGTGAGCTGATTCATTAGATTGGCAGCTTCGATCTCCATTAGGATCCATGTAAAATACTCGATCATTTCAACGTAGCAAGACAGACAATGCATATCATGTTCCACTGAGAATATTGAGATTTATATCCCCAGCCCGTGCCTATTCGCTCTATTCCGGCTGCCCCATGGGTACAAGGCAAGGATACGCCCTGACAACACGTTTTGGTGTAGGAAAGATCCGTTCTCGAGTGAGAAGTGTGGACGTTCCATTTACCCGTTAAGAAACTACGGGATACCGCTCGGAAGGCTTGATCTGACTTAGTTGATCGAAGAAGTTCTTGCAATGCCAACCGCGGGCAAAACCCAAAGAGAAATCACCGTCGATTTTCAGCCTCCGACATTTTGGAAATTTTCCTGATGAATTTTCGAAAAAATCCGAGTCGAATTCTCGGTGAAATTGCACACGCTTACAAAACATCAGAACTGACTGTCCCCTGCATCACTCTGTTAGCTCTGAACAAATTCACATTAGATCTCGGGTATTCTTCCTTGTTTCGCACTCGAGTCCCGAGAGTCAGGCACCAGCATCCCATTCGAGCACGACCACTGTAATATTCCCATCGTGTCGCGCATCCGCGCATCCACGGCAGAGATGGATGATGTAAGCGCAGTCTGTGCCGTCGATTTCTCAAACGACAGCTCTAGTATCGAACTACCACCCCTGAACTTGAAGACTTTGGATTCTCTCACGGATCTGATTGAAGGCAAGAAGATTCCTTTCTCAGACCCCCTTTTGCCCATCTAACTGCAATCGAGCATCCGTTTCGCTCGATCGATTCGACCGACGCCGACTCTCGAATATTGAGTATCGCCCAGTTGCTTCACATCCGCCTCGTTAGCCGTCGCAGCGTCTTTGAGAATTTCCTTATCCCTCTCGACAATGATGAGGTCGAGGCACACTTCCTTCCCATCGAGTAATTGAGGAGTTTTCATCGCGGTGGCTTCAAAGGAATCGAGACGGTGTAAAATCGATGCGGCATTGATTGCGTCTCGGATAAGACCAAGAGCATCTTCTTTTAGGGCTCATCAATTATCCCAGAGTCGAATTTTCGCCGCGAAGGAGTTCGAGCTTTCTCGGATCGGGTTGGTGGGTAACGACATCGTGAACTCGCGTCTTTCGGGGGGGTTAGCGGGCCTCGAGATCGTGATGATGGTGTTCTGAGCTGTCTCGTTATGGATATAAGGCCATAGGCGTGATTGATTTACGATCTCGCGGATTAATCGTGTGCCACGAGCATTACTCAACGTCTCGGTGCTGTTATACACGACGCATATTGTGGGATACGCGAGGCACCCTTTGTTCGTCGTCGGAGCACACAATGGGCCGCGAGAGCTTCCACCCCGCTGCGGAGGGCGCGCCCCAGCTCACAACAGTGGTGGCAGCAGCACTGAGGCAGCTTAATTAGGTCTCGCGGGAAAAATCCACAGCCTCGTATGGATATGCGAACGGACACGCGAGCTTGCACCGAGGCGTTTCTCGACCAATTTGCGAATTCTCGGTCGGAGAGTATCTTTCAGGGGTACAGGCAAGCCCACTTTTCGCGGTAGATGCGCACTAGAATAGCAGCGAACACCTCGCGCTTGTACGGAAAGGGGGGTTACGTGTTCACGTAGATCCAAGATTGACCCAGAAATGCCAATTATCATTTTGAAGTGCCGTGTGAGAAAGTGAAGGACTCTACGGTCTAACTCACAGCCAACTCACGATTATCATGAGTATTCTCAAGATGACTGTGATTTTTAACTGCGATTAAAACAACGTGATCACCGGAAGTAGGTTGAGGATCTCGTGTATGAAGCCTTGAAAACCAACTCGCTATCGTAACGACATAAAGTAACAGTATAGACACAGTATGACGTGATTATGATACAACTCCTTCAAACTACTACGAAATTGATTCGAAAATATATCACTGGCTCGTGTGTAAATCTCTGCCTCTCTCGATTTTCGAAATCGACAAACTCAGCAACTCCACAATCCCTAGTGAGTGAGCATTGAAGTTACTAGAGACTTGTCCTCTATTCCTTCAGGATACGACATATTTCAGACTCGATATTCCCGCCAATAGCGAGGGTTCCGTGTACTGGGGAATTCAAGGTGTTCGAGTTGTTCTTCCACCCTCGATTATTCTCAGGATTGTTGATATCTTCATCAAGGTTGAAATAATTCTAACATCAATCGCTAAGTCATTATAACGCGGGAGTCTACTAGAAGACTCACTAAATCTATATTCTCGACTGAGAGGAGGATAGGTTCTTGGATTTCAGGAAGGTAGAATGAATAAATGGGGCAAGTTGCATTGGTTGCTGCTGTTGAACAGGCAGATCACCGTAGTTATTATAGCTCCTCGCAACTCACAATCATATGCTTTTTCCAATTCTATCGGATAAATCGTATTTCAAATTATCTCAATTACACGCTAAAAATAATCGGGCTACGATAGCAAAGCGGTTTTTGCGCTGACCACACATTTGTTGACGTGACTAACCTCTTTGATATCGTTGCAATTTTTCTCGATGTCATGGCACTTCGTCGCGTAACTGATCCAGCAGAAGATAAGTCCTAAATGTGTATCGCCAGTGTATAGATTTATTATTTTACTTTAGCAAAAATTCCTTGCTAAAACAGCAAAGCCATCCGAACTCTTCAAAACATTTGCCGGGCCAGAAACTTCAAATTGCTAGCTTAGCACCAAAATTTGCTGGACGAGCTTGCATTTTGCAAAAACTCGGAAGGTTAGAGTCGCCAGAACAGTAGGCCAACTCATGCTATCCGAATACAGCATCAACAAAACGTTAGGTTACCGAGAAATTTTGCTAACGTAGCCAATTTGTTTTTAGCGCGTAAATTATTCGTGATTGGATTCTTCATTCATCCAATGACGATTGATTCCTTCGAAATTTGAGTCTGAGAATGCATTGAGCGCGAGATATGCTCAGAATTATAATTACAACTATTCCAGATCGCACGATCCGGAGCACACGTCAGCAAGTTATATAATATTCGATTCTCGAAAGCCACGGGCTCATGACGTCGCGTCGATACGCAGAAACACGGATCAAGCTCGCATTGCCGAGTAGGAGATTGCTCCATTCCAATTCCAACGGGATATTGATCCTTGGATGTCAGTACTACACCTCTACTCACTCACTTCTTCTTCACATTTTTGTTGAACCTACCGCTCCTTACCGATTACCGTGTCACGCAGCCAATCAAAAAATCGGATATCCTCATTCCATCCCGAAAACATCTGGTTCTGGATCGTCGTTGGGCCAGTTTCGACTGATTCGTTCGGCCATGAAATGAATTTATTGCGCTTGCCAGAGAATCATACTAACGTCCATACATTGCAACTGGTTCAGATGCTGACAAAGTGTGCATCGGGTCACTGGAAAACGATTAAGATGTGTATGAATAAATTGAGGCTCTGCAGCGTTTTGGTGAAATGATTGATAAATGGTTATTCGGCGACCCATCTCAGCTCCACAGGGACACACTAACACAATTGTTCGCAATAAACAGCCAATGATTCCCGTGCTATTGCAGTATACTCCACAAATGTGGCCCACGGAATTGGATGCGTGTGACGTGTTTGCTCGAATCTTTCATCCAGGCTTACCCAGGAATAATTTTACCGTAATTTCTGCAACGGTAGGATTGAATCCTCGGTAGCTCACGGCTCGAGCCAATCAACTAGTGCGGCAGCGAATCTCCATCTCTTTATCCGCCAAGGGAGTACATTACGGCAACGAGAGTCGCGTAAGATTGGATGCGATGTTGAACACATAGCCCTCAAGATGGGCGGGATACAAGACCCGCATCTCTCGGCATTGCACTCCAATACGAGTCGTATCCAGCTTGCGTTCTGTGTACACCTACCTCCAGACGGAGCTTTGGAGCAGCTTTCTCTGCTCGTCGAGAGCTCGAGAGCGGCAACTAACTGAGACTCGCATTTGCCAACACTTTACGGCTTTCATTAAAGCTCGAGTCGTGTTGAGCTGATTCTCGGCTGCTTTGGATATCCCTACTTGGGCCATATCGGAGCAGTAGCGGAGGGCTGTGAACGTATCTGCTGGAGTTTCCTCGGGCAAAGGGGCATCCGGTTATCCCCAAATGGGAAAGTAACGGATCACGCTGCGAGGAATACCTACTCTTTTTCAGTGGCGCCGCCAAACGAGATGGATACTTCGAGATCATTGGAGAGGCTGCTGGAACGGCAAAGTAGAATGGGCTGAGGCACTGTCGACGATGAGACGGCCAGTCGAGGAGTGGCTGCTCAACGGATGAGAAAATTATTTTTTGAGTTGGTGAGACGGTCGTATAGAGTCGCAGGTCTTTAGATTCGGAACACTTATCCATGCCAAGAATTCGATCGTCTGCAAACACCTTGTTAGTAATTTCATCTCGTGGATCATAATACAGCCACCGGAGAGGTTGCCCAACAAGTTTACCAGACTGTGCCAAAATACAAAGACGAACAAAAACGGACGCGAGTCAAAGCGCAAAACCACTGAACCCGCTACCTACAGTGATGGTATTTTCCCTGCACATAGGTACAAGATCGCAAAAGAGCCCGAATTCCGTGCGGTATTACGCAGCCCCGCACCGCAGTTTACGCAGAGGCGTAAGCGATGGAATGTTTTTGAGCACACTGTGGCTTGTAGAGGTACCGGTCTTCAGTCGACAGAGTTACATTGAAGTGACGGAAAAGTTACGATTGTGTCGCATTCAGGGCCTAAACTTGGATGATCTTTGACTTGAACTCACAAGAGTCGTTTCCAGCATAATATATTGAGGAGCTTGGCAGTAGATTTGTCATCGCGGTGGCTGCGCAGTCGCCCGACATAAATTCTGACCAAATCTGAAGAAAGCCTCATGTTCCTGGGCTGATGCTTTAATCCTCATTGTTGTAGCCTCTTGATAATTGTCACGTCATCCTTGAATCTTTGGAATTGGAATCTAGTTTCAGGATTCCGAGTAGCAATTCAAGGACAAAAAAAGCTCTTCCAAATTTGCGCAGAATTGATGTCCTGTGAGTGTACGTCATGTGCACATTGTACTCATCCCTGAGTTGCTGTGAGTCACAACTCCTTCTCTTATTGCGGATAATGATTGCAGATTCAACTGTCAGAAATCGATTCATTTCTTCAAAATTTACACGTCGGAAACGACATCACAATTCTTCAAGACTCCTCTGACCATAAGGTTCGACAAGAATTGTATCGAATAAAAGGTTAATACCCAATTTTCACCCAATTGCTGCCAGATATCAACCTTACCGCGTGAGAATAATGCCGAAAAGGAGTTTATTCGAGTGGCTTTGCCAATGAATAAGATTTAACCCTTGGAAAAAATGAATAGAAAGAGAAATAATGTCAGCAAAAAGAAGTAGCGAAAGATGGCGAGCCATTGTTGGGCTCACAATGACATAACGAAATACTCAAAAAATTTCATCTTCAGCCTAGGACCTTCCGTGCAATTCGTTTTATTCCATCTTAGCGCCACGCCGACGAGACTGCTCTCTCTCCCTTTTTACGCCTCCGGATGGGCTTGCTCATTCACCTTTTTTGCCCCCGGAAGTCTTGGGATTATAAAGGAGAGCAATTAAGCATTCAGCAGGCAAGGATTTCTGTTAATCAGGGATGCTCTGCTTAATCTTCTTATCCCCGAGCACGACGAGAAGACTACTACTACGTTTCTGCAACTGCCTCCCCGCCTCTCTCATCTCGAGAACGCGGAAAACAATTTCTTTGCTAATGAGCGCATTACGAATTATCTACGTGATTTTCTCTGAATTTCTTTGATGTCCTGCAAAGCTCCTGTCTCTGACTATTATTAAATATGACGAGTGGACATAAAATCGAAGCTCTTTACATTTTTCATCCTCTACAGTGCGGAAAGAGTTTGGAATCGAGCATTCTGTTGTACCGAATATCTCATTCTGAACAACTCCATCCGAAATTCTTCCCTGCGGCTCGTTCAGAGTGAGTTGATCTCGACAAATGGGGATAGTTTATTCCCGAAGCAGCGAATTTCACCCTAAGTCTTCGAAAATTGAGATGTGGCCTAGCATTGCTCTTTGTCCAAGGAAACATTATATCACTAATCTCGGCAGTAGCGAGGGAAGTTTCCCCAGATCACATGAAAATTGTAATCCGAGTCGGAGCTGAGGTTGACAACTATGTGTTATGAAGAATTCTCATACTACTGCCATGGTCTGTATGTTATCTTCTCGTGCGATGAAGCCGGGAGCAACGATCATCCGATAGTGGCAGCGGCAGCGAGAGCACGCTCCCGGTGTCAAAGTACGGAAAAAAGTTTTCTTGAGGAAATCCAATCAACTCGGGTTAGATATTCATCCCACCAAGGCTTTCAAATATTGTGAATGACTCCCAAAAGTCTCAGATTCTTCCTCTGAACTCAATTAAGGTTGTCAAACGTTCGAAAAATCTTGAAATTTTACATTTCATCAAGTTCAATTGCGCCCAAAAAGTCAAGATGGCGTGAGTTGCATCTCATACCACGTAAAACCCTTAAATTAAAAAAAATTATGAACGAGGTGAATTGTTAAGAATAAGAATCCTGATGGAGATGACAAGCTCGAGTTTGCCTAAAAATTTGGATGAAGTACATCCAGCAAGACGCTGAGGGTATCTCCGTCGAAGTGAAGAATGATAAAGTCCCGAGCAAGCGACTAATGAATCTGCCTACATTTGCATAACTGCAGCTGGAGACCCTTTATCACTCAGCTTGGCTCTCATTGCGTCAACTCGGCCTCTCATTCGCTTCGTCCTCCGTCTCACCTTGTGCTCGAAAACTGCACAAAGTCTGCAAAAGGATTATTATACCGACGTGCCTTGAATTTTTGGTGAATCGCTCAAACGAGACTCGCGCCAGTGAGTCCAAGATCGATTCGAATCAACGGCTCCTACTTCTTTCCTTTTGCTTTCTGTAAAACGAAACGTCTGAGGCGTCTGGTCCGCTGCAGCGGGAGCTCGAAAACGAGCGCTAACGGATGAAAAATAAGGGGGAAACGGTTGCGAGAGACAACGAAGAACACTGCATTGAGCGGAATCACTCGAACAAGAGGAATCGCTACATCGAAGTGAAATGGCACATCACGACGTGGACGTGACGAGAAGTACAATTTTCAAATCGAGCCGAGCTCTTTCAACTTCACTCCATCTATTTCTGGCTGGTGGGAAAAAAAGAAAAATTACTGCGTGGAGAGTTGCACGGACGAAAGATTTTGCTGCGTCGGGCAATCTCCAAGAACGGAGCTCTTTTATTTGTGATTCACTCGATGCATCGTCAAGGTAAATATTTTGCTATCAGTCGAACGACTAGACCCGATGGAGGGAAAACATTCCTATTGTATGAAATTGTTTGCCCAGATGAAACTGCTTCCAATCGTTATCCTCGTAACGTGCAATCGTCTCGGCGCTCGGGAACGTTTGTTGTTTGGTTTTCCTCGGTTCATAAGGAAGACTGAAGCTGTTACATTCTATCGACTGAGCAGAATCAGACTTCCTCTCGAACTTCTGCATTTTTTTCTTCCATAAGTTGTCTAGAGGTCAATACATGGCTGGTTCATGCAACTTTGAAGTCGAATACCGCCCTCGCAATAAGTAGTCTCAAGGCTGGACCTCATCCGAGAAAGATTCACACCAATTTCATCCCTGCACAAGAATCCCAACATGATGGTATTCCACAGGGAAAAATGGGTGGGGGATCGGGTCCAGGCCTGGTGTCGCGATTTATCCCAGCAAGATTCCGTATTTGTCAAATTGAGCACAGACTTGAACAGTTTAGTTGCGTTTTTTAGAAGCATCGTGCCATGACAAAGATGAGCAATTCCTTGTAATGAGGTCATGTTTCTGTGACCAAAAGAGTACTTCAAGATAGTAGAAGGTACACCATCACAGAGAGACTATGGAATCAGGCATACCTGTATTCTGTCCACGATCGAGCAATTTGTACGAATGCGATTGAATCAGCGTGGTGCATCGTCCCTTTCTGTCAGATTCAAGCAGTATCCTCTACAGTTACCTACTTCAACGCTCCAGGAATATGATCATTGTGCTATATCCTTTTCAGAACAAATACGTTCCTCTCTCATGTTCCGATCGAAGCCAATTTCATCTCTTCACAACAATCAGCCTCTAAAATCGAAGAGAATAACGTTCTGATGACAAACTCTGAAGGGTGCACAAAGAGCATTATGCGTGACTCATCGTTGTCCTCGGATATTCATTTCTTCCACTGCTGCGGCAACTTTCAAGCGCATACTCCGTGCATGTGCTTCGGATTTGTTTCTCCAACTATAGAAGAATTTTACTCGTTTGGTTGTGAAGTGATTCTGTAGAAAATCTTCACACCCCGCTTTCATTGTTGAATTTATGGTTTCCAACTCAAAAATTACAATCTCGTTCACAGCCGCAACACGAACATGTACTCACTCTATGATAATCTATGGGTGATGAGTATCGAAATGTATCAATGCGCGGGAAGAATTCGTTATTCCAACCGTAGTACTACTGTGTGAATTGGCCTCCTCAGACAGATTCAGGTATCTCACTAGACGAAACATGGCGTAAAATCAGACGGAACATCATCCTCGGCAAGCTTCGAGATCTGCCACGAGAACCATCCGCAAGTTGTGCATCGGGTAATGGAGTACACGCGTCGGTTTACCCACTGCCCTACTCACTCAGTGTCTGGCTCAGTTTAGTAGTACGAGTGGGAGCTTGGCGGGCCAAACTCTCAGCCCCTTTAGCCTCGACAACGCAGGCCATACATTAACCAAGCCCTGACACATTACCGCCCGATCCGTCTCGAACCATCATCATCATCGTGTATCGGTGATAGGGTATAGGCCAAAGCCTCCGGGAGATTGTCCGTGCGGGCATCGCTTCCACCCCGATCGAGCGTGAAATGCACTTCGACTCGATATACCGAGCAAACTTACGCAGAGTACAATCTCCATCGAACCTCGGAGGCTCGCAGTGCCTGATCCGCCTCGGCGAAACTGCTTGCCGGTTATTTTGATTGAGTTCAATAGTGGTAGGATAATCTTGAATAATAGAGCTGAGGAGGCAGTTTGATCGGCATACTGGGAGTTTTGATGAACACATGAACACGCGCGGAAGCAGACGTTCACGTATCCGTCCGAGCTGTGGAGGCTTTGTTCTGTTTGGATGGATTCGGAATGATCTTACTGAAAACCCGGCTACCTGATAGGATCTAGCTACACACTTAAATTCTCGGATGCCGGCGTGTATCCGCAGTTACTCGCCACTGAGTCTTGAGGCAAGAGCCCTATCTGAAACTATATTGAGCATGGATCGAGTGCAGTTCTCGGAGATCAACCACTTGTGCGAGAAATTACAACAGCTTTGGGTACACAAGCAACTCGACAAGTAATGTAGTCCAAAATGCCCGATTTCAGTTCCGAAACCTGAATGAGTCAGGAAATTGACCATTATTTTCTACGGTTGCATTTCCATTATAAAGTAGTGTTATTGCCTTACTCGCTGACGCTCGTTTGGCTTGTAGAGGCTTTTTGATAAGTCAGAGGCCCGTGAAATGCTCTCGTAGTTGAATAATGATGGTTGCAAAGTGATAATTTATGATCAATTCAAGGTGACAGGATGACATATCTTATGAAGGTCGAGAAAATGATATCATCTTGAATTCTACCTGCTAATGGATATATTGCTTAGAAAATTTAGTTCCACTCCTTTTAATTCCCGGAACGTCTGAGTTGAGTTGGATATATATACCAAGGTCCCGAGCTATCAACACTGATATTCATAGCCGTTGTTACCCTACGGGTCGATAGGTGATCCGCGGGCTGGTCGATTTAGTCGGTAAAGCCAAACAATGAAGTCTCCATCCACTTCGCGGTATATCAGTGCATTGGTAGAGCAGAACACCAGTGAATCGAACTCGTTTTTAGTCCGCACCAACTACAGCGTCCAACCCCCGGATCAACACTAAACCACGGGTTACTAATGACTAAGAATGTTGAAGAGATCCTTTTGATGAACTAGTCCGTATTACACCAAACTAGACTGAATTAGATAAAACTAGACCGAACTGGACAGGATTAGGCTATATAAGGTTGACGTAGACCAAATTGAACCGAAATAGATCGAACTAGATCGAACTAGACCAGATCAATTAGAATGAACTTTTGTCTCGATCGATATGAACGGTCGAGACTTTATCGTTTGCGGGAATTTCAAATCATATTATTACATGACTCGGCTGATGCAAGCTCATTTTAATCAACATGTATTTGAAATTCCATCACTATCCTTCAAGTTGCGACTCTCGGATTACGAGGCGCCTTGAAGGTACACTCGGGAACAAGGTGAACTGCAATTGGATGACGGTCAGTGGCCATTCGAGATCTCCCATCTCACTCGCACCTAATAGGTTATCCCATGAGTGCGAGGGAGACGACAGATTTCGAACGGTCACTGACCGTCATCCCGTTGCAGTTCACCTTGTTCCTGAGTGTACATAGATCGAATTGGAGTAATCCAATATCGCTTCATCAACAGATCCGTTGATTAAAATTAGACCAGATCAGTTCGGATTGGATTGAAGTAGACAAACCACATCGAACTAGACTGTACAAGACCGAATTAGGCCAAATTTTGCAAAATCTGACCAGACCCGACGGAACTGAACTGAACTAATTCTAATTACGCCGAACTGGACCGAACTAGACCCAATTAATACGGTACTCCCCATTCCGATTCCCATTCCCATCCAAATCCCTATTCCCATTCATCCATTCACGCACCCACTCACCCATCACCCATGTACAATGAGTGTCCGTTATTCCCCAAGTTCCTCCGATCCTCCGTGCCATCCACCACAACCTGATCATTTGTTGAGATATTGCGATAAAAATTTTTTCGTGGACCTAGGTGATGTTTAAGTGCTGTCCCACCTGAAGCGTTTTTGTCTGAATTATGGCCTCAAAACAAATTTTGATTAAGTAATCAACATTTCTTGCCTAGGTGCGTGCTTTTATATCCTTGAAAACATCTTCAATCGATAGCCAGTACGATTTCCTTTAAAATGATGATTTTAGCCGAAAGGCTAGCCTTTCGGCCAAACGGATGATTCTAACAAAACGCTGTGACATATATATTCCTGAGTCTCTTTATATGTTTTATATGAGAAATTTGGAAGAAATGTCGAACTCGAAATTAAATCAACTGAATCACAGATGTTTTAGAATCGATGATGAGTTTGAGTCCATAATTTACCATATCAACGAATTATTAGGTTGAATCTGAAAAATGGTCAATTTGACTAATGATTTTATTATGGAAAAATATTCAATCATCCCGAGATTCTCAGAAAAGAATGAGGTGAAATCAGAAATGAGTATGAATTTATTGGTAGCAAATCATAATGTCTCGATTAGAATGAAACCTTAACGTCTGAATACAAATTGAATAACTTTAGCTGAGTGCACTTACAAAACTATTCGTAAGATGATTCTCCGAGGCAGAAATGTATAAGCAGGTATGGGCGGATTCAGAGCTGGCCCTTATTCAGCTGACGCGGGTATCGTCGGCCTATCTCTCGACGGGATCAATCAAGCCTACGAGTCCGCACTTCTATACTCCGAGGCAAGAACGTATGAGCAGGTATGGGTGGATTCGGAGCTGGCCCTTATTCAGCTACAGCGGGTATCGTCAGCCTCTCTTTCGACGAGATCAATCAAGCCTAGGAGTCCGCACTTTTATATTGACTTTATCGTGCGTTCTCTACGCGCACTTAGGTAAACTTTCTAGTGAACTTGGGGCATACGCAGCCTACCGCTGGCAGAGCTTTGTCACAGACTAATCAAAGGATTACTTTTGATTCTTGAGTTCATATGTGCGGACACAAGTTGAATTTTGATGACTCGACTTGAGAGGATTTTGAAATTGTGCTACTTGAAACTGTAACACACGTAACACATGAGTTACAATTCTATAAAAGATCTGATTGTGTGTGACATGTAACACCCTGTTACATGTCACGTGTTACAGGCTGTCACAATTCTGCTGATCTTGCCTGACCTGCCTTGTACACTCCTGCTTACTTGCTAGAATTGACATATTTGGATTCAACTGATATATATGACGTCGCGTGGGATGCCACACCAGTATCTCCGTAAGGGGCTATGTATCAGGAAATTTTCCTCTCGGAGCTCGTGGCTCGGGCCAGAGAGGTCGTAGAAAAAAATCTCCGATGACAAACTTGTAGGTTTTTGAACGATCTACAACATCCCGTTAAGAATTTTGTGATCGGATAACTTTATAAAAATTACAGGTGATCCACTGCAATTATTTCCTGCCAATAATCTGCATTGATTATCAGTACGAAAAAAGTTCTTGAAAAAATTCTTTGAACCCATAAATCGATAGGTATTCTGTGATCTTCAAGGTTTTTTCTTCGAAATTCTCGTACAATGGAATATTCCAAAGTTATCGTTGATTCTGTAATACTATGCATGATCCATCAATTCAGACGGGTGTTGTATTTGCTGTGCTATGGTAACAGACTTTCGAGATGGACAATAATTTTTGACAGCACTCTGGTCACACGTGGGTCTCTCCCACAGTAACCTAAAAGCTGGAGTATCTTTTGATCCTCATGAGTCGAATGCAGATGTGACGAAATCAATTGCGTCAAAAGTCTGTAATTTTAGGAAATGAGTCATTATACTGAGCATACAGTGGCTTACCAACGTGGAATCGCTCATTTTTGAGACACTATGTTCTCAAAAATATCATTTAGTCAAAATTACTCGGGCAAACTTATAAAAGTGCTCACGTTGGTCCAAGCCATCATCGAGGCTTTTGGAGTTCATTTAGGCTGGCCACGAATTGCTCAAGTTTAAATGTTCTTCGTACAATCCTGACCGTGTACACGCGAATGCTATTCTGCATCAGTTGAACATACTGAGACACTAGGTATGTTGCTCTAGTGAGTAACACTTTCAGTTATTGGAGCCTTGATGAGCCACGAAAACGCGAAATCCAACCTCCGATATCTACTCCCAAAGATTGATACAAAACTTGTGGAGAAGCGCCTCGAAAAGTACGCGATGATTCGACCCCCATAACTTTGATGTATCACAGGAAAACGAGTGGTGAGCAAAGTACTCGCAGATACATCGCTTGCCGCGTTCTTTTGGTCGAAACCTCGCTGTTGAGATGGCGGAATACCACCAAAATAAAGAGAGCTCCCGTTCTAAACTTCAAAATTTTTAATTATCGGATTTCAGATGAACTATGATTAAAACCCGTAAAGGACTATTCCGAGAATGCGGCTACCGAAGGTTCATAGAAATTCTAGCTTTGATCAAATGAAAGAAGTGTTTTGGCAGTTGACAACTACGTCCTCCCCTTGCAAACAAGACTGATATTTTTCACAACATCATTACGTCTTTCGCAAATATCCTTGAGCATTAGAAGCGTCAATTTGGAATTTCATCAAAGAATTAAACGAATCCCTCACTCTATCAGGGAGCAATCGAACTATATGCTACTCAAAGTCGTAATTATTTGAGGAAACGATCCCGTGCAAAGTTTCCTAGCTCACCGCGAGTAATTAATATTCTGGGTTTAAAGTAACGAGTTGTACGGGGCAAGACGGTCAGTCCAACTGGGCGAAGATGGCTGCGTGGCTGGCGCTGCCGTACGCAACCCAACCTAACCCCACGCGAGACATTTACATTGTGTTTCACTCCATCAGGCATGGTTTTTCTAGTCAAAATAATTATTTCATAAGCTCTCACACTTGTACATAACAGAAAAACGGGTAGCCCATGCGTGGCACGATAGTCAATTTTCGGGTACATTCTCTCACAAAAAATAAATCGCTGGGAGAATCTGAAAGACATTCAATCTTGTTCGTTAGGATCTCCACTCCAAGTAGATATATTTCGAACTCACCTACTCGCGCAATTGTTCGTGCCAAAGCCGTCAAATGGGAAAGTGACCGTAGTACCCCGTTCTCCGCTATTCTTCATCCATTTTTCATATGATAAGAAAAATCTGCTATATTTTGCGCCAATGGACTTTCTACAGATGGAGGCACAGAGACCGAAACCCAACTTTGCCAGGAAATGATACGCGAGCGATACTGATACTTCTGGCTCATTTCGACAATGATACTCTTGTTGAATCACATCCTATGTCAGACAAGGTTGTTACTTAAGAGCTTGTGTTCCATTTTTCGGAGAGATACATGTTTTTAGTCGAAGCAGATTGGTTGATGGGGTGTACAGTGGCCTACCTTTTGTCTCCCTCAATCTTTCAGAACGGGATTCGAATATTTATATTCGAATATCCAACTTAAGTCAACTGTCAGATTCTCATCCCAATCGGAAACTTCAGAATGATCGAATGAAGTCTGTAAATTTTGCAGAGCCTCCAATGATTACAGACTAACCTATCAAAGTCTTCAAATACTTATGAGCCACTGTGGCTCATGCTGAGCCAACGGAGACAGAAATTTTTCCTCGTGGGGATTCAAGATATGATTATTTTTTCATGTTAGTATCAAATTTAATACGATCTAATACGGATGCACTTCCAATGGCCACAAAAATGGGTGTTCCATGATAATACTTGCGACATGAAAAAATGAGAAATTCACCTGAGCCCAAATGCCGATGACTCGTAGTCCCTACTTTCAGGGAGTGTTGGAGTCCTATTGTTTATTGCGTACAGCCACAGACACTCATGAGTTCTCCAACTCATCGACGAATGATTCAAAAATTATTTTCAAGTCAACGCAATCCTAAATAAAACGCCGATTTTTAGAACCATACATGATCGGCGTCATTAATCAGAATCGCAAACTCTCAAATGCTTGGCTACCCGACAATCATTATTCTTCGGAGTATCCTATGTCCGAGAAAAAAACTACGCCAGAAAACAGATAATTTTTCGAAGCATTCAATCATTCCACCATCAAGTTTGGCAACACTCTCATAATGAGCATCATCGTGGAACGGATCAAGGGGGTTCCTCTCGCGGTTTACACATGATGAAGAGTCCGCTGACTATGTGCGCAAATACAGCCTCAGCCGCGACGCAACTCGGCTCGTCGAATGATTCACGAGCGACGGAAATAGAATCGGCCACCGCGAAACAGTCCACGAGAGTCAAAATTGTGGCTCTCTCTCTTTCTCCCTCAGCCGCAAGCTCTTCACCAGCGAAGATGGGAAACCCGAGCTTCGCCGGCACAGCATTGCAACTCTCTGTTACTTTCTGTTTTGCTCGGTCTCGAGACTCAGTTTCTAATTGGGGGGGGGGGGGGGGGGTGGCTGGGCTGCGTGGGGCATCAACGTGATCCGTTTGAATAGCTGATCCGTGCTAATCAGAGTGCGCGAAGAGCCAATTCACGTACTCACACTCTCCAGCGACCGGACAGTGTCCCGCTATTTTTACGAGCTCATAGCATCATTTCCGCAAGAGGCCAGTTGGTGGTCACGGTAATAGAGATGGGATCCGACTGACGGCTTATTGTACAATGTGCAATACTTCCCAATGTCGGCCCTCGCTCAGTTTTGAAGGCGCTGTCGCGAGACCATTAATAAAAGAATGGACGTTATCGATAGGAAAAAACGCGAGATATTGGATACAATGTGACTGTTTGAAAGACAATTCGCTAGTATGATTGCTTGATCTGGTATTCGGTAGTGCATGCCTCATCTCGAGAATTCACAAAAATCAAACGTTCGATGGTGCAGTGAAAATCTCAGTTTTGTACCTATTCGCGACGGTGCCCAACTCATTCTTTCTTCATCTGAGGGATAAAAATTGACTTGGTGGGAATTACAAGTACGGTTTGTTAAGGTTTCCCTGTGCAATAGACGCACGAATTCGAGGAATGCTCCTGAAGGTACAACCCCGATAGCGAACGTCATAGGAAAATCAGCTACTCATTCTCACTTGTCAATTTTGTCATGGTACCTCATGATGTAGCAGCTGATCACGTAGAGTTGAACGTAGAATCAAGTTTGAGCTTATATACTCAGATTATCCCATTCACTCAGAAATTCACGTGCACATTACTGGAGCTTCAACACCGATTCCATTTTCAACTCAAATAGCGTGAATTGAAAAATATCTAATTTTCTAATAATCGCAAATACTTTTCAGAGCCCATTATTCGGCCACCGCGGTCCAGAATAGAATTTCCGTACTACTGAGTTTTGTTGCGTCTCAAAACTCATGATATTTGTAGAATGATTTGAAAAAGTGCTATCTCAAATTATCATTGCAGTTTTCCGAACTATTAGAGAAATATCGAGAATTTAGGGACGCGACAAACTTAATTGATTAAAAATTTTGTATTGCGAAGCGTGCTGACTGAATAATTTGATTTGGACAGTGTTTGCCTCGGTTTTTGCAATTTTCATAAATTAAATACTGTTTGAATTAAGCTATGCAAGTAGTAGTAATGGTACCCAATGTCCAGACAGAGGGGTGGGGGAAGTCACGTGGTATTGTGGGCGTGGCGACGGGGGTGTTAACCCGTCACCCGTGATTGATCGATCTTTGGGGGATTAAGAGGGGTTATTAATCGGTCGATCAATCACTTTTGACGCACCCTACTTTTTTTTTTAAAACAAAAATAAATGAGAGGATGTGCTTATGCACGCATTAGCTATATATATATATATATAGCTCGTAGCGTACGTATACTCTTTTTATCCCTCTTTCGCTCTATCTTACCTATACTCCTCTTCGTGGTAAATACGACGACGCTTGATGATGCCGGCCAGGAAGACAACGTCGGCGCATATATATATATATATATATATATATATATATATAATCTTGCGTATATGCAGAGCGCAGGCTTTTCGTCCGAGTCTCTTCGGATTTTCGTATGTGTCTGTGCATTCAGAAAAGATGAACGAGGTGCGATGCGTGCAATGACAAAAAATATGTTGATCGAAATGTAATGAGCTGAATATATAAACTGAGTGTAGAAGTGATGATGCTTCATTCCTTTGTCGACATGGGTAACGGACCAAGTAATAGTCAAGAGCGCACTCCTCTTTTGGATAAGCGTGATGATGGGAAGAGAGAAATTCCATCTGAGTGGAAAGAGTATAAGCAAAAACCCGTAGTCCACGAGACTAAAAAATACCCGGATAAAGGAGAATATCAAAAATTAAAAAATTACGACACGTATAGAAAGTTTGGAGACTATGATCCATAGATAGTGATGTAGAAAAGGTATGTATTTTCACTGGAAAGTGGTAATTCGCTATTGATGAGAGTCGATTGGTAAAAGCTTATCTTTATTGGCACACAAATCAAAAGCACACTTTTACATATATGATTATACTGGTAAAATGTAGGATCCTTATATTCAACTCTATATAAATGATTATACTACGCATGATTACATACGATGAACTAGATGAGAGAGATGGAGTTTTCTTACATTATAGGCTGATAATACTGCTCCGATTGAAATGATGTCCTTGAATATACTTAAGGTAAGTTCAACATGAGGAAGTTCACCTAACTTAAAAGAGTGTTCCTACGAGCTTCGAGATTCAGTCACCGACATATGTGTATGCTAACGCTTATAGAGTAAATTTGGCTTCAATTTTCCGTCTTATAATGACACGTTCATTCTCAGTATTAATTTCAGTTCGATCTTTTTCACGCAACATTTGTTTCACAAGATTTTGATTTACAAGCTTGAATACAGTAAAAGTGCCCCTTCCGGGAAGTACTTACATTTTTCTTTTTCTTTTTCTTTTTCTCCATGATTTTTTCGAAGATTCTCACACATATTTTATCATTGTTTCGAGCATCTGACGAGAACATAGATAAAAAATCGTCGAGAGAATTATAATAGGACATATAATACAGAAACACAACACAATACTGTCCACACACACTTGAGTCAATAGACTGTAGTTGTCGCTGGTTCCATGTGAAGTACGTGCAGTTTCTCTTGAGTCGAGTAATATGATGACTGACTGAGGGTGGCTCCCCGTAGCTGTCGAAAAACACGCCGCGTCCATTTTTATCCACCCAGAATGCTTGCCAGTGTGAACCTGCGAGTTACAATGATTGTTTTATAACTGCTCCTGATTTTTTATTCGTGAGAATGATGATGATGGTAGAGTATGAACCTGGAAGGTTATGGTTTTGCACGTTCGCTACGACACAGGTTGGTCGCGTCCACACGCGGGGTATCCGGTCTGCGGGGTAAACCCCAACTGTTGCTGCTCGGATGTGCTGGAGCGCCCTCAGAATCTGGAGAGTGTTCATCGTAAGGCTTGGAGTAAAGGGGTTCGACTACCCCCTCTCCGGTCTTCGCCGCGTCGACGGATTTTTCTAGGGCGCTTGCAACGGTCGGTTTATTCTTAGTTTCGTGGATGGCTGCTTTACGTAACTGTTTTCGTATCCAAGATCGTAGTCTATAGACATATAGCACCGAACAGGCGAATCCTTGTCTTGCGCCGTGGTAGGTACAATATTGTTTGTCGAAATGGGCCAGAGCTTTGAAAGAGGGACAACTGTAGTCTTCAAGGTTGATCACTTGTCTGCCCAGCACACCTTCCAACAGTCTGACTTTTTGATACCCGCGCACGTAAATATTCTGAGCGCCACTGCAAATGGTGCGGAGAGTTCTGTAAACATCTTCGAGGATGGATTCCCCAGTATACCACTCTAACGCATGGTGTTTAACCATGAGATATGAATTTGTCGCAATTAAACTGCTGCTCAGTTCGTTGAATGGATACGGTGGTTTGACGATCCAGTGCGACGAGAAATTGCCATCGAGAGCCACGATAGCAATCTCCTTTGGTAAAAACGCCCCTTCTTTGTCGTGGAACGCTTGAATATCGATGATAAAATCGTCGTGCTCCATTTTGATGTTGAGTGGCTCTCGGCAACGAAAGGGTGGAGTCGGTCGAAACGCGCGCAACGACTTTCCGGAAATGACTAACCGTTGAACAGTTTGAACGAGTAACGGTAGGATGCCTCTCCATGGTGTAAGAGGAGGAGCTTGAGGTGCGCGCAGAAGGGGTTGCGCAGAGCTGATGCGCATGATCTAAGACGCATAGTCAACGATCACCTGACGCGTCGAGTCTATTTCTATAACATTATCGAATTCGGTGTATACTATACAATTGATGGTTTCTGTTAGGGCTGCGTCGAACCGTACCTCAATTCGTACATTGCCGTGTCGAACCAGCGACCAGTGGGTGCCACAATGAGCCGACATATCGGGAGTCAGATCGAAAGCGAAGAGACAATATCCATTAGGGTAGTCACCTCTATCGATACCCATACCTTCATTCAAGAAATGAATTCCGGTACCGGAGAAAAGAGTGTGATACGATTCGATGTAGAGAGGAGATGTAGCTTTGAAGCTTGGTTGTAACGGTTTGCTGGGTACCTGCTTCCCATCCACGTAAAGCGAGAGATGGTTGATGGAATAATTTTGGAAATTGAACGGATTTTTCTTCCTATCGCCGTTGAAAGCTTTCGTATCCACGAATCCAACGATGATACGTTTTGGAAGTGGGCCGAGGATAACATTGTCCAAACAATCGCCGAGTATTCCACTGTGCAGCGTAAATGATTTCACCTCGACACGCGTAATGGGGTATTTAGCTGTGGTGGTGGCCAAAGCTTTGGCATGAGCAATCAGCACAGCTGGATTGATTTTTGTGCGACGTACCAGAAGTGTAGCTTCAGAAATATGAACGCTGTATTTGCTTTCTGACGCATCCATCAAGCAAAAAGCGTCCTTTGTACGAACGAGTCTGATTCTGATGTCCACTCCGTTGAGGAGGAGTCTATTTTGGTTAAAGACATCCGCATGCAGATGGCCCAGTAGGTCTATAACTTTACCACCACTGGTGTAGCTTTGACGCGTGATCAAACCATCATTTTTTTCAGTCCCCGGTAACTCGTCCATCGCCCCTGCTTCATCAGCAGCCCACAAAGCTGTGGTAAGATGTGACTTCTTGGCGTCGGGACCGTAATTCAGCAGAGTTTCAATGTATGCCCGGTAGGGGTATGCATTGTTGGCCGGGGAAACGAGTTTTTGATTGAAGTAGATATCGACTTGACTGAAGAGCGAATGCATGAAATTGTTCACGGGTGCCACCTTCTTATCGTCTGCTTGTACATACGGAGTGATTTGCACGTTGAGTTTGAGCATCGTGTGAGCCAAATCCAAGTAATCTTCTCCGGTGCCTGCAATTTGGAACTCTATAGGCGATTGGTCGGATAAGCTGCTGACAGGCTTGTATTCCACACAAGACGACCCCTCGATGGTGGTTTGGGTCATGGGTAGCGTGAAAAGATCGACCTCTGACTTGATGCACTCGCAACTCGCTTGATGTAAGAAAGCCATTCTAGCCGAAGATATCGTCTATCCTATTCTTTCTCGTGCTCTTCTTCCTCTTGGAAACTTTACGACGAGATTTGAGTTTCGTCACTTTGCGGGTTCTCTTCTTGATCAGCCTCTTCAGTTGTTTAGGACGAGTCTGTTTCTGCCTTTTAAGAGTCTTCTTGGCTCTCGTGAGCTTCCGTCGAGGGCGAGAACTGCGCTTCAACTGTACTCCTCGTCGAAGCATCAAACCTTTATAACCAGAGCCGGCCATCATATCTGTGAGGTGAGCTGTGGCTTTGCGGGTCAGATTCTTACCAGACTCGGTGGCACGACTTTTGAGGGAGTCTCTGAAAGACGCTCTATTTTCGACAACGTCGTCGAGCACATGCAAACCACTTTTGAACGCTTCTCGTCCAACTGCTTGAACCCCTCTCCTAAGATATGGAATGGCCTGTCTCAGGAGTCCACTTAGAAATGCGCCGATGCCGTGGCCTCGTTGATTTCTTGACCCTACGAATACATTATTCACCCCACGACCGCCACCTCCACCTTGATCCATGTATGCACCGTAATAATCCATGATCAGAACTCGCGTTTGAAATGAAGCGTAATAGTCAGCGTCCCAAAATCGAATGGTATGGAATTCGCGAACGGATCCCTTAAATCCAGATCTATGATCTGGAATCGATTATTCAATACGGGGATATAGGTACACGGTGTGAATCTTTTGACGATTGTACTGCCATAGTTATACGTATGTGCATCGATATTTACGATTCTAAGTAGAGGCGCATGCGCGTCTCCTACGATGCACGGTTCGCACACGTTTGTGTAAACGAACAGCTGATCGGGTATGGCTCTTGCTAAACTGGCTGCATGTTTCCCTACAGACATGATTTTTATCATCCTGTCCTCTTCTTCACTCTCTGGCACAGGCACGGGTATACAGCCCTGATCAAAACCCAGGATGCGCTTAACGGCGTCCGACAAAGTGGCTTCTTTCCTGTCCATACTACCGTTGATTGCTTTGTAGTCGTACATTTTCACGAACCCCCCGCGTTCGTCGTAGCCAAGTTTTTGTAGCATCTCGTTGTCGTGAAACTCAAACAGAGCGTCATTGATGGCATCAACGAGGGCCTGAATACTCGTATATACTCCATGTGGGAAGTAGCAGTCATCACCTAGCCTACAATCCACCCTGGTCAGATGCAGTATACTGCATGGTACATGTATTTCAGCGAGTCCGACGGACCACTTGCCGTGCAATTCGATCTCACGGGGTAGACGCGTCGAAAAGCTCGTGGTCGTGTTATTGGGAAAATAGTCAGCACTGCTATTGCTTGGCAACACTATGGAGAAATCGTTAACCTCCATCTTTTAAATATCCCTCAAGTCACTAGCAGCAACCCAAGAATTGAATTCTTTTGGATATCCAACCCAGCTGACGAGGTATTGTTTTCGGGCTTCGCGTCCTCTTGACTCCAGAACTTTATCGACTCTGAATTCTTGATCACGAGCCGTACGATCTTTGTGGACGGGGCTGAGCTCTTGTTGATAAAAAAGCCCCTCTATCGGTTCACCATTCAAATCATGTAGCTCATACACGTACAGGCGTTGTCTCTTGAGTACTCGATTGATACGAAATATTTCCTGGCTCCAGCCTCCTTCGTCATGACCTTTGTAAAACACCGACCGATCCATACTGATGCGAGTCAAATCGCCGACGTGGTATTTAGGTGATTTTTGTGGCTTTTGAACTCTCATCGCGCGTTTCAACAGATTTCCATAGGCTTTACGCGCGTTATAGATCGTCACCGCGGCAGGCTTCATTTTAATCGTCGAATGGGTACTGTGATTGTAGGCTCTGGTCAATGACGGCAGTACATCGATGTAGCGGCGTGTATTGTGATGAGTGAGATATCTGAATACACGCTCCTTCAAGCTTCTAATGAATCTCTCGATCACGGCACATTTTTTATCGGGCATCAAGGACACGCGGAACCTAATTTCTTTCTCTTTGAGCAGTTTCTGGAACACGTTGTTGACGAATTCCTTCCCGCGATCGGTCTGCAGCATGTAAGGATGACGTTGGCTTTCTTGCAGAATTTTCACAAATCCTTTCGTTACCTCTGACCCCGTTTTATCGCGTAAAGGCTGTGCCCATGCAAATTTGCTCAGCACGTCTATAACGACCAGTATGAATGCCGTCCCATCGTTGTACGTTTTGAGATCAATAAGAGATACCAGATCGGCCTCCCACAGCTGATCTATCCAAGATATGTTGTAAAACATGCGAGAGAATTTTTTTTTGATGGGCTTATGCAACGTATACGCGTCGTGGCGCGTCAGCCACTCCCTCACTTGTTGCGCAGGGATACGAGGGTTGCGCTGTATGAGGTTTCTCGCCCCGGAGAACCCCGCAGGGTGTCGCGGGTCGAAATATTGTCTCTCGAGTGTGTCCATTAGTCACGGCTTTTTTCGGCAAACTGATCGGATCATCGCGAGATTGGTATATTTACGACGCGTGGAAGAAGAGTTGAGTAGTCAGTGTGTCGCGCTCTCACGCAATGGATACTCGATTTCACCATCCTTTTTCTCAGATAGCTGCGGGGCCCAGCCGAGCTGGTAAAAGCTTTTTCATTTGCCGGCTTTTGAGATTCATTAGCGACAAAATCGATGTACGCTTCGACAGAATTCTCTTCTACTATAGCGAGTGGCAGGATAAATATCGAGACATGGCTAAGGCTGGCGACGGTACGCAAGTTGAATTTCGAGAGGGCTTTCCGCGACAAGAAGATTTCTCCAATGACCCACATCTGAAAAAGCTCGTCATCATAGACGATTTGATGCGCGAGGCTACGGACAAGAACAATTCAAACACAATAACCGACATGTTTACAAAATTTTCGCACCATAGAAATATGAGTATCATTTTCATTTCTCAGAATATATTCCACAAAGGACAGCGTGAAATTTCGCTGAATGCGAATTACATCGTACTCTTCAAGAATCCTCGTGATCGAGGGCAGATTCAACACTTGGCGCGTCAGGTATATCCAGAAGACTGGCGATTCGTGCAAGAAGTCTATCGCGATAGCACGTCCAAACCGTTCTCGTATCTACTGATCGATCTGAGGCAAGAGACACCGGACGAGTTGCGCTTTCGCTCGTGCATATTTCCCGACGAGGGTGGTGAAATAGTGTATGTACCGAAATACGGCGAGCACCACTACGATCGTCATTTTTAAATATCCCGACGACGAAATCCATCTATCAGTTCGGATTCGACCATGCGCGAGGTTGCATCGAGAATCGGACGTCGGCGCTCTCGGACTCGACGTCAACCCTTTGAGAAAAAGTACCTGGTATTACTGGATGCGCTGAGACATTCAAATCGCGAGCAACGCACCGCATTATTGCGCGGAGCTGACAAGAAGCTTGTGAAGTACATCTGTGAGTGTGCACTGAACGTATTGAAGGGAGGCGTAACGCTCAAGGAGTGTCAAAAGAAGAAATTGAGAAAATACAAGACTGTACTTAGAAAACTAGCCAAGAAATCACGCAAAGATTGCTGGAAGCGCAAAAAACGGATCATCGTTCAGCGTGGTGGAAATTTCCTAGCTTACCTCTTACCTCCTGTATTGGAGCTCCTGGTCAGCTCCCTCGGTCGTGAGTGATGGAGAGAGCCAAGAAGATGGTGCTGGTTCCGCAGGATAAACTACAGAGGCTTGAAACAGCGATGCAAGCCACCGCCGCTCCGGAACTCGCGATCGAATCAAAGTCGGCGCAGACTCCAGGCACTAATCTCACGCGCTTGGATAAGGAGATGCGTAGTATTCTTGATTCGAACCAGTATGGGTCCGACGACGAGAAAATTAAGGAATTTTTACAGACGCTCCAGCGATATCTCTTCTTCATAGATGAAAAACGAAATCCATCGAGAGGCGCCTCCCATTCTCGGAGAAAACTTGAATCGAGTGCCGACGTCCGATTACAAGATGACGTGATCTTAGCCAGTGTGCCCAAAATGTATCAGAAGAAGACGGAATTGCTACTCGACTATTTAAAAAATTCAGGCAATCGTATAGATTGGAACGAGGCTGGCATTGTGAGCATCGATGGTGAGCCCATACCCATGTCTAACATTGTGGACATAGTGAATGACTTGGCGAGGCATCGTAAGAAGATCCGGGCAATCGGTAGGCGTGAGTTTATGCGCGCTCTCCGTGAGATGGGTATACCCCAAGAGTACGTAGGCAACTTGGAATTGTGGAATTCGAAAGATTCATCTTTGCCTGCGAAACGAAAATTGGAATCTACTCGTGAATACGCCAACTACGGCGAGGACGACGACGACGATGAATTTTCTGAAATTCGAAACGAAAGCGGGTCGTTTTCCGATACAGTCGTCCCGAGAAGCGGCAAGCGCGGTAAGGCGAGGACATCGACGCCCATGCCTTCTCGGAGGGCGAAAATGTCCAGCACCACGTGGGAACATATGAGTTTTTGAACTGCCCTTCTTCCCCTCTCTCTCCAACAGGACGTTCAGTGGCAGGATGCTGGTGCTCGTGATGCAGATCATGCTTTTCACGAACTTCAGTTTTCCTCAAACAGTTGTCCAGAATGGAACTAGCAACCAGAGATCTTGATGCTCTCTTAAACCGCGCCAGAGAGGTGCGGATAGTAAAATTCAACACACCATCGTCCTTCTACATCCACATCAGCCAAGACGATGTTTTCTATCAGCAGTTGGATTCAGAGATGGGCCGCGTCTACGATCACATAACGATGTGGTACGACGTGGCCCCAGTGCCAACGAAAAAACTCGACTTTTTTGAGCTGAGGGTGAGTAAGAGCTTTTTATTTTGGGAGAAAATTTTCGTATGGTTCAAAGTATGACCGCAGAGAATTTAAATATAACGTTATTTTCCAGCCGAGAATGCTCATCGCTGCATACATTGGATCCAAATGGACCAGATGCGAGGTGTTGAGTGTGACGCGACTGTTTTTCGATTGCCGATGCATAGACGACGGAGGACGCATCACCTTGACAACCAACAATCTGATACACGGGGTGTATAAATTGGCGGAGCAGTTTTGTGTCTTACCTCCAAGAGCCATCCTTTGTGGTTTGGCGTACGTGCTCCCAAAGTCCAGAGGAGGCCCTTACTGGACTCTAAGTGCTTGTGATATGTTCAAAGTGATGACGAGAGGCGCAAGTTTGCGAGCGTATTTCGTTGAACGCGGAGATTATGAAAATTCAGTGTTTGTCGTTCTGTGTAGTGTTGCATCCGAGCGCTCGATAATACATGTCAATACAATACTCGTTGGTTTTGATATGGCACACCCGATTAAAAATAATCTTCATCACGAGATATCAATCGATGATGAACCGAGGATCGAATGATCAAAAGTGTAACGGAAAGTTTGAATAAATCTCAAAAATCAAGTGAATACATCTCTCTTTCTCGCTCATTCGTGTATTCCACTTTTCTACCCAATTCTTCTCAAGTCATGCCGCCGCAGCGTTGCTAAATACTCACCGCAGGGATGGCGTTCGAGACGCCTAGCGGTGCACCCCCGGCTTGAGCTGTGCACCACGCGGTGATCAGCTGGGGTCCGCTTGACGTCTCTAGCGCCCGCGCCCGCCGCCGCCGCCGCCGCCGCCGCTGCTGGAGTCTTTGGGGTAAGAAATAGAAGAAGAAAGGAAGGTATTTGAGCGATGATTTTCTCTTTATTATTATTATAACAGTCAGCTCTCTCTCTCCTATTCACGATCATGGTTACAAATATTTCGGCGATCAGTTTGTCTTATATCCATAAGGTACAGAAAGACTCGGGGTCAGAAATCTTCGCTTCTTGAGAACTACTTGACATTTTTTGCGCTCGGTTCGTGTCACAACATCGTGCACCGCGGTGCGTCCTATAACCATATTTTCAACTTCTATGTGATAGCGCCGAGGACGGGTATTGCCGAGGTTCTCGTCTTCGTATTCATCGTCTCCAAATAGATCGACGCTCGGAGCGAGTGCGGTATCTATATCGTTTGACAGAGTAGCCTTCTCGACGAGCTTTTTGACGGAATCGAAATTTATTTTTCTACTGTTATCGTAATTCAGGCGAATACCCTTAACCTTGCACTCATCCACGGTCTCTCCGTTGTCATTCACCGTGCGGTAAGCGTAAAATTTGGGCCCACCGGAAACGAAAGTCTTGATTCTCGCGCCAGGACCGTAGCCGGCAAGTTCGTTCGTCAAATCACCGAGAAAATCACCCGTGGGAGGCATGTATTGGTCGGGAATGCGGCTGGATGAGACCAGGAAGAGACTGTCAGTATCCATGTAGATACATCGATCACCGAGCTTTTCCAGGTACTCGTAGAGCTTGAGACGGCCCTGCGCTGTTGTGTACGCGGCGATAACAACGTTTGTGTTCGGGGCCGAGTGCGGAGCGATATTTTCGATCTCTTTGTATGACGCGTAGATGACATCTTCGCTCGCTATTTCCAAACGTCCGACCTCTATGTCAGGATCGCGGAGAAGTGTCAAAAGTTTCGCGGGATCTGTTATCATTGCCGTCTTTGTCATATTGCCGCGCATACCAAATCGGCCCCATAAATTGTTCAAAATTATTTTGGCTGTAGAACGCAGCCCTGGATTCTTTTGAATTTTGTCTTTATCGAGCCGAATTCCCTCGCGAATGAAGTATTCTTCGATATATGCGTCTTTACTCGCGTCGTCCACGCAATGGTCGGGCCACCCGCTAGCCTCTTGCTTTATTTTCAGAAATGTGTTGACATACTCCACAAAGAGACCACGCGTCTTGTCATTTTGCACCGCTGCATGTGGGTTGTATTGTGTCACCTCGTATTGCCAGATGACGTCTATGCGGAGGATCTTATAGCCCAAGCTCACGGCTTTTTTGATCTCGTCGGAGACCCACGTACCGTATAGCGCGCGTTCGGAATCTCGGATATGGTCGCATTCGTCCCTTCTCAACTCCTCACAGCAGGCTCTGCACAGAGGGAACATGAGCCTATTCTGAGCTCTGTACGGTAGCACGGGATGAAACAGGTTCGTGGGGGGTAGAACGAGACACTTGACCAGTCCTTCAACTTTCTCGTTGAAATGCTCGAATTGCTCGCCTGTGATTTCAAAGCAGTCTCTGCCCATGTACACTTGCGGATGACCGATCGGAAATTTGCCGTATTTACAAACCCACGGGTACAGCGAACACACGTCGTAATAATGAATACTCTCGTCGTCGTCCGTCTCTCGTATCGTTACAAGATTACCCGTACGTCCGCCGTAGAACGGCTCGCGCGGATTTATCGTTACTTTTGAGAGACAAGGGTGGGGAAGTTTCATGAATTCTTTGAAGCGTGGATCTTTTGCGATCGTCCTGTCGAAGTCACACTCCCAGATCTCTACTAATTCGTATTTTCCCGAATTTTTTATTTCGCTCGAAATATTCCTTGTTCTCTCGCGCCTGGCATCCATTGTCCGTCGATCGTGCAACGTCATTTGACGATTCGCGAAGCAATTTGTGCACCCGTGCCAATAACACCCGTGGAATTGATACACGATGTCTTTCACGTCCAAACCGTTCTCTCTATCGATTTCGCGATCATAATACCCATCGACGCGCAGATTTTTGATGATTCGACGCTCTCGCCCCCTCCCAGCGTGCAACATCGGGCGCTGCAGCCCATCCTCCTTCTCCCTCCACAGAAGCCACTGCAGAGCTTTCTTGCTCTGCTCATCGGCATGCACGTACCCTCTGCGTGGAAGAACGCCTATCACTTGGTCGCTCATGAATGAGGTTCGATACGCGTCAAAACATGCACCGGCGATCGTTATCGGCTTCGAAAAGGGACATACGCCCGTGGCGTCCATGAATATTTCCCGAAACTTGATACAGGCTTGCCGTAAGACGGTCACATCGCGTTTGCAGTATTCTTCTAACTCGGTTTTTGGGCAGAAAGGCAAGTGGCTCACGCTAGCGTACCACGTGTAGAACTCTTCGCGCTTCTCGGGGCTCATTCTACCAGGATCGTAAGCTTCGGGATCGGGGTAACGGCCATCGTTTCCGCGCTCATCGGTCGACTTCAGTTTGTGCGGATAAAATCCTTTCGTTTCCGTCAAACCAAACGCTTTGGGCAGTGCAGCCAGTTCCATAGGCATGTAACTGAGGCTATCTATGAAGCGCAACTTGCCCCACTCTATCATGAGAATCTTACGGCCGTTCATAATGACTTGGGGAGTATCCGTTACTCCTTTCACGAGGCGTTTCGTTAATTCTTGAAGAACAAATTGACCGTCAAATGCTTTTGAGTTATGCGCAACCGCAATAATCTTGTTAAATTTCGTTTTTTCGGCTATGGTTTCGCCGTTAGGACCCGTCTCACCATTCTGTGTGCGCAAAAGAAGGTCGAGAAATTGCTCCATCACAGATTTACCGTTTCTCTCGACTATAACATGCTGACGTTTGCCACATCCACCGCAAGTCTCATCCAAATTTTGATTGTTCAAACATCTGCTACAAGCGAATTGGACAACAGCGAGAACTACCCTATGTCGATAAACACTCGAACCGTCGGGATTCACGCGGACTAATTCTTCGCTTTCCGTTTCCGTGTCGTAGAACGCATACAAATTATTCTGGCCGTCGTTTGGCTGTAGCTTACGGATATAACATTGAGCGTTACTGCTGTGTTTGGTTTTACAATTTTCACAATAACGAGCATTACATTCGTGTTTTTTGTCAATAGCTTTGTCCCATCGGTACATGCATTCATTACACCACTGGACATTGTCGCATATAGTCTTACGAGCCCTCTTGGTCCGACGAGCGCTATACGATCCAGGTATCTTGTGTTTCAAATAACAATCGTGGCTGACAAACGTTCGATTGCAATCTTTACACGGAGTTTTTTGACCGACTGCACACTGCGGCACGCTGTGACAACCCGAACATATTGCCGGACATGCATGAGAAAACGGTGCACGGTAATTTTTTCTACATCGATAACAGTAGTACTTAGACCTTCCATCACGAGTAACCATTCCTGCAAGATTCAGAATCAAATCAAAATGGTTTTCACCGTTGTAAAGCACATCGACCCGTTCGCTCCAAAGTTTTGATTCATCCACGAATTTTTTCCGACCGTCGAACCAAAGCGTCTCTTGGTTAGCGATGCTCGGCTTCATCCACACCACGAGCGCTGCATTATGAACTCTCTGAAGATGCTCTTGAAATTTTTCGAATTCATCGTACCCACAACCGCCCTGTGGTACGGCAACACCCGCATCGTCGCACAATTTCTGCGCTTCGCGTTTCTGTACACCGCGTACATCTCTGGCAAAATTACCCCATTCTTTGTTTCTCTTCAAATCTTTTGACTTCTGGCAATTATATTTCAATCCACAAACGATGGCTCTAGGTAAACACAAATCATCGTCAAAGTTTCTAATGTACAATACCGAATGTTTAGACAGTACTTCGATCTTAACTTTATCGCTCGCACCGGCGCCGCGTGGTTCCTGCACTCGCGTTGCAATTAATTCTACAGTGCCATCTATGCGAAAACCCTCATTACTCTGTGCTATACTATAGAACAGTGCCCATATATCATGATAGTCAAAATCTTGAACTCTCCGAAAGACAAACCACGCCTCACCGTACCGAAACGTGATTGAATTCATTGTTATACCTATCCAATCGTTGCTTGCAAAACCATTAGTAATTCTATGATGAATTTCTCTGAGCCCTTCCGCGAGAGCTTCGTATGGACGACCGTCATCGTATATCGATGGTCTGAATCGGAATCTTACTTGCTCTGCAGAAGTACGAAATAGTCTATTGAAACACGGAGCGCTACTTATTATATCTATATATCGATATTCCATGCCTCCACCACCACCAGCCTGGATGACAGGGATAACGGGTTGTTGTTGCTCTTGGTGTACTGGCTCTTGTACTTGTTGTTGAGGCATTTCTGGTTCATTAGCACCGTCGGTGCGATCGCTCGATCTCTCATTTGAATGTACTGAACGAAAGAAAAACGCAATTGATATACGATCTTGAATGATACACGAAGGCTACAGCATCTATGGGAATTGTTTTTCTAAAAAAGTGCTAAGAGTAATTGAAAAGCCTCAAACTCCTCGGTTCTCTCCAAATCGGGAAGATCTTGAAAATTAAAAATTCCCCATTATAATCTACAACCGCGTGCCCCAATACATGCCGATCAGTTAATAAAATGACTCACCGTTGATGTCGATTTCGTCTTCCTCATGAAGTAGTACCACAGACGCATCACTCGCGTCGCCGGGGTTCCCACTGTGCGTGTCATCGGAGCTTGAGTCCGTTGCTTCGTTTTGCCTTTCTTGGACACCCATCGACTCATTTGCTTCGGGTTGGTCACTTTCGTAATTTTGATCGTCATTCGTCGTGTCTTGGTTATCACTGATGCTATCGATGGTGGAGATATCCATCGCTTCCTGCGATTGAGTTGCAACAGCGGACGACATTGCCTCCTCCTCCTCGGGTTCAGCATCAGAGGTATCGATATCCATTGACGAATTTCCAGCCGAAGCCTCGTTGTCGATTTCCATTGAATAATCGCCGCTCATCGATTCGTTATTATCATCACAGTAGTCGTTGCATCCGTTTGAAGAGTCATCGCCCGAGGATTTTTTTCGCCTCTTTGCCGGTGGATGCTCCGTTGATTCACCCACAGCACTTTGCGATTCACATTCATTTTGACACAGCCTATCTTGAGTAAACACCGCACTGTCACAAGTTGATACTCCACCACTCTCACTAAGCCAGGCACAATTTGACACTTGGTCTCCGGCAGTAGACGGAGGGAACCCTGGGGGCGTGAGGATCGGCAGGAGGTCTTCGAAGGTCGGAGTTGGTACCCTCTCATAGAGTACCCGTCTCGACGCATGAATGCGATCTTGCAGTTCGCTGTCGGAGATCGGTATGAAATCTGAGCGTTCTGGCGAGCTGATCAATAGAGGTCTGAAATCTAAGTGAATCGCATAAATTAGGAATTGTTCGTTATCGGCTACAACAGACATCGCTGCGTTGGAAATTCACCTTGATATGTTGAACTTTGGTCAGCGGCGATGTTATCACCGTCGCCTGATTGGAGAAAAGAAATATCAGCAAAGTCTTGGAAATAAGGCTCCTCAACTTGACGGTCCTCGTCTTGGGGTTCGGGAGTATGGGTCACATTGTATATCCCATCTTCACGGCCTGCACATGATTGGATATTGTAGCAAATTCGTGTTTTAATCCGTCTTTCGATTCAAGATGAATATTAAACGCAGAATACTCACGCATAGCGTAATACTCGCCCAGCTCGCGCAGCAGACTCTCGTCCTGTTGAGAATCATCCATGATCGAAGTTATCAGTAAGAAAGCTCAACTTGAAGTGAACTCGCCCTCTTTGAGCCAAGTAGCATCTCAATAAGTTTATCTCATTCACGAATTTGTACACCCCTCACACCCTCATATGGCATACGAATGAGAGCGCGCTTGCCTAGTCCTCTTACCCCCACTACCACGTCGTAACGCTACTCTCATATGGATCTTGATCAATTTCCTATTTTTACGAGCGCCAACCCCTGGTGTCATGGACCTAGGAAGCTCCGCGCACGACTTTTCCGACTGGATCAAATTTCCTCCCACCCCTTTGTACCCTAATAGTTTGAATTGAGAGATGCCAACGAACTCTTTAACGCCATGGGGGTCCAGTCTCTGACTAGGAGCCGCCTATACCACATCATACCCTTTCGCTTGTCACAAACGGGCTTCCGCCGGGAAAGCTATAGTCAATTGTTATTGTACAGTGACCCTAGTGAAATCTGTGTAGAAAATGGCTGAAGCGATGCTTCAACAACAAGAGAGTGCCCGAGTGTCTCCGATGTGTACATCTCTCCCAGTGAAAGATGTGGATTTGCCTCTATTGCTGTGCAGCTCATATGATCTCAACGATTCTGGCTCCAAGAGAGTCATGATTGGACTCGAGGACTTCGGCCTTACTAGTGCAACTGCCCAATACAGACCAGTGATTCTGATCGTGAGCAAGACTGGTACGTCAAGAGTGAGATTCAATTTTGAAAGCTGGGAAGAGTTCGAGAAGAAATTCGGAGAAATTGCCGATTTCTTCAGCCGTAAATCGACGTCGTCTGAGGTGATGCCTCTTAAGATTCAGATGTCGAACTTCGATATTATTTTGACGACAACTTATTCGCGCAAGAGCGTGGTTCTTACTATGGAAGATGACAATTTGGACGAGGCATACAGCCCAGAAGAAAAGAGGAGGAAATCTCTCAAATCAACAATCACTATGCAAGAGGTGACATTCAAGGGGTTACGACGTATCCAAATATTGATCAAGGAGCAGTACAAGCGCTTGACAAATTTAGTGATCGACGTCAACAACATGAGACATATGATCCACGAGGTCACTAGGGATACGATCCAGCAGCAGGTCGACTTTCACGCATCCAACAGCTTAGACGTCGTGCGGACTTTGTTCAGCGAGAAAAAAGAGCAAATTAGAGGTGATGTTTTGAAAAAATACGATTATACTCGCGACCCCACTGTGAGAGATATTTTTGAAATCGTATTTTATGAAATGATTCTGTACCATTACGCTGTATTTCATAATCGCTGTGCTCAGCTATATTGTATCGAAGAATCTCAAGAAATGTGAATAATAACGACGATATTTAAATGAATCACAGTGTTGGATTTTCATTTATCCTTATATATCTCTCATTCATCATACAAAATTTCATTCACCATTTTCGAAGAAAATTTATGCCATTGATTAATAGAAAATTCACAAAAGTTGAACTTGTTTCAGTAATTTTACGTCGGTGTGCATTAAATATTGTTCAAAATTTCAAAAGACGCATCCGTTACTATATTTGTGATTAAAAGCGTCCCCTCCGCTAGCAATGCTCACCCAATGCACTCGTTACAAGATTCGAAATAAAACTCGTAGTACATAGAAGCAGTAATTCACGAGTAACCATCAATCTCACTCGAAAGACATTTTGGATTTAACTAAAATTTCAAAGGACGCATCCGTTGATATATTTGTGATTGAAAGTGTCCTGTACCCCTAGCGATGCTCACCCCAATGCATCCGTTAAAAAGTTCAAAAATAAAACTTGCAGTATATGGATGCAGTAGTTTCACTAGTAACCATTAATCTCGATCGAGAGACATCCTAGATTTAACGTCAAAGCTTACTTAAAATAAATGAGCACTCGACGTGCCATGGTGACTTCTCAAATAACGTCGATGCTACGTGAGAGCTACTTGGCTGCACACACGTTAAACATAAATCAAGGTGGTACGCATGATCTACTGCTCACGAGCGCATCGATCGGGCGATCGAGAGCTCTTGCGCCCACGTGTTGCTGTCACTCACCCCACGAAGCGGGCTCGACCACATGGGCCCCATCTCGATTCTCACACCCCTCGACGGTGCAGGAATAAACGGGTTTGTATCTCATGTATCACGTTTTTCCTCCCCAAAATAGGTCAAATTGGAGCAGCGTCGATGCCTTTGCCGTGCTGTTGCTGCTGCTCATCTTATTTTCACACTATACTTTTCCGCTGCACACTTACGGATGTCCGATCCTATACTGACCTTTGCGAAAATAAGTGCAACTGACCGTGAAGCAACGCATGCATCACTCGTCCTTTGCTGAAATATACTTACTTTTGCTCCAACTATGCGACATCTATTTCGTACATGCATAAGATATACTTACCTGCTATGTCGATATTCTAGCCAAGGGATCGAGATGCGCGCAAAATTTGCCGTCCGTCACGTACACGCACTCTGACTCCCGTCCGCCCTCACAAATATCGCAATGTTTACGAATGTGAGAAAGGTCGGCACAGCGAGAGCGAGAAGGCATGCGAAGGAGCGAGCAAGAAAGAGAGAGAATATACGTATACGTATATGTATAAGATGCGCGACGGTATAATTCGGTGCGAAAAACCCCTCGGTCCGCAAACTGCACCGCTTTCCCATCAGCCACTTCAATTCCTATAGCATAGATGCGCGCTGCATAGAGTATTGTATAGAAAGAGAGAGATCCGCAGTATACTAACCTACAGTGTGCGGTCGAGCTCTGGAAATATAGAGTGCGTAACTTTGCTGCACGGCATGAGCTTAGTTATGCAACGACACGAGGAAAGAGAGAAATTTGGGTACAGGACGCGAGGTGTGTGTGTGTGTGTGTGTGTGTGTGTGTGTGTGTGTGTGTGTGTGTGTGTGGGTGTGCGCGCATAGCTGAGATGAGCAACGTAGGGTAGCCAAGCGTCCAAGATCGACGCAAAAAGACGACGCCGCTTTCCTCGCTTTCCCTCCAGGATCAAGCGTCAACGTATATAGCGCACCACAGCTCGCCCGCACGAAGAGGAGTATAGTAAGTTAGGTAGGTAGAGTGAGTGCGACAGAGTGAGAGAGAAATAGAGGTTTAGGCTGTAACACGCGTCCAGCATCGGCGCGAAAAGACGACGCCGCTTTCCCGCCAACATCCCCGAGTGCCAGTGCAGCTGCCGAAGAGAAGTATAGGAAGGTAAGAGTGAGAGAGAGAGAAAGAGGGAAGAGAGAGAGAGAGAGAGAGAGAGAGAGAGAGAGAGAGAGGATGTGTGTATGCACGCGACAAGCTATGTATAGCTAATGCGTGCATAAGCACATCCTCTCATTTATTTTTGTTTTAAAAAAAAGTAGGGTGCGTCAAAAGTGATTGATCGACCCATTAATAACCCCTCTTAATCCCCCCAAAGATCGATCAATCACGGGTGACGGGTTAACACCCCCGTCGCCACGCCCACAATACCACGTGACTTCCCCCACCCCTCTGTCTGGACATTGGGTACCATTACTACTTATGCAGATCACCATGGCGCCATCTATGGAGTATTCAGCATTACAAACTTATCATGAGGCCTCGCGGTCACCATGTGAGTTGAAAGATATTCCCATCATTTCGCCTTAAGGTATTGTGCCAAAATTTTCGTCCAGGTCGAGGAAACCACCGTAAGAATGTGTTCTTCGCGTCTAGTGAAAATTTTGACATTCAGACGCAAAATCAAGTGCGGATTCGGTTTTCACGTCAAAAGATACACAAGAAAGTCGTTGTCACGTCCGTGAGACATTCCGACTCCAAAATTCTGTCCCTGTGTCGTTAGACAGCACTCCAAAATTATACTCCGTCCGGATCCCGCGTATTGGATTGCTAAAATTGAAGGGGTAAAGCGTGATGGGTAGCCGTGTGGGTCATGGTCGGGTCGGTGAGTCGATGATTTGGTTGGTGAATGGGTAGGTAGACGGTCTGGTCTTATCAGGTCTGCGGTTTGGCCTAATACGTGCTAGTTTGGTCTAATACGGTCTGGCTCGGAGTTAGTACGGTTCTCCCACGGTACTGCTACCGCTAGAACCGTGAAGACAGCTGAGACCGTTGGGACCATCATCACCTCCAGGATCGCTAGTGACACTGAGACCGCACCTTTACCGCACTAGTATCGTATTAGTGTCGTACTGGAATCGCCTTACTATTATGGTCTAAGCGCGGTATTTGTTCGATTCAATTCGGTCTACTTCGATCTGATCTGGCTAAAATTCATTACGTGATCTTGTTATGGGTAGGACTGACTGATCAATTTATCGATTGACAATATGTCATCTTTTCGACTTTCATGAGAAATCTCTTTCCAATATCATCAATCAATCATTACTCATTATTCGACGAATATCATTTCTCGGCTGCAAGAACATATCAGGAGCGTCTGACTATTCAAGTGCGGAGCCACTCGAGTGGTAGTAAGAGAGGCCATGATGCTAGTCTATATTTGAATGATCGTCAGAGCCACAGGGATGATGCTGTTTTGAGCCACGTTACCGCGGTACGATTCTTTCAACAAAAGTAGGGAAAATGTCCCCTCTTAAGTGAAAGAGTTTGTAGGTATATAATAATCATTTATTGCTTCATTCTAATACAAGAATGGTACAACATGAGGTTCAGCTTGATTACTATAACCTACTTGAGTTTGTAGGTATACTTTGGCGGTTACTCTAAGAATGATGTGAAGATGGCAGTTCATATGAGTCATTCGCCATTTTTACTTGAGAGTTCCAGAGTTCATTTTTACTTGCCATGAGAATTCACTTAGCAATGCTTAAAATCTTCCAACATTGTCGCTGACTCTTCACATTTTTCATAGAACATATCTTCGACCAGAAACTGAGTCGGACGTCAAGAACCAAGAGCATGTACTTAAATTCGTTTGCATTGAAGATGGGAAGTATGGACCAAATACTTATCAGAAATGAATCAGAGAAGTGGTACACCGGTATTGGAAAAAACAATACTACACTCTCATCTTTGCGAACTTGTTACCCCATTCGATCTCGTATACAGGAAGTCAGGGAGTTTCTTTCTGATTTTCAATTCAGCCGGTTCACATGCTTGGATGAATTCTAAGTTGATATTTAATCTGGCTCTATATATTCACGACCATGATTCATCTAAGAGCGAGGTATTCCAATTGAAATTCTGAATATCTGCTACTGCCACTGGGAATGAACGCCTGCTGGTGATGGGCGTCTGAGATTTGACGCCCAGAGCTGCTGAAATCGAGCAATGAGAAATTTGGCGTGAATTAGTTCCAAAATGCTGGTACCCTCTGGATGCACCTTCGCGAGTGGAATCACTCTCGAATTTGCGCAAAAAGCACCTCCAAGTGCGAAGAGCATTCTAAAATAGCATGGAAGGAGGCTCAATAGGTACGTCACAGCATCGGGATACGGATGTTTGCATGGTCTTACGTCAATGTTTGAAAAAAGAAAGCGAGTCGAATCTGAAAGCAGCGCTGAAAAGAAGAGGCCAGCAAAAAATACACCCGCCTCCGATTCTCAAGCCTCGAATCTCCTTCTCCCGACTCATCTTCTCGGAGAACCACTCGAGATTTATCTGGTGGAAAAACAATTTCCTTCCCACGATGAAATCCCGGCAGAATTTATTCATCACAAGCAATAATTCATCGTATTGACGGAATCTTTGTTTGAGTGTTGCAGGCATGGACAAATTCTCCTCGTTCAGCGACGATCTGGGGCTGGCTCGCTTCTAGCGCATCTAGCGGCACTGTCAAGGTAAATTTGCGCCCAATCAGTTTTCCCGTCCCACAAACACAACCGCACCACACATTTCCCATACACATAAAGGAGATGAAAGCTCGCTTGTGTTCCGATAACGCGCTTACCCTACACACGAATACCCGAAACAAACAGTCGATCAGAGCATGTGAAAACCTTTATATACACACACGGGAACAGATATACTGCGCGCATTGTGGAAGGCATAAAGGCAGAGAGCGTGCGCCAATTATTCAAATACTCGTTGCAGTGATATTTCGATGCGCGCCACGTGTAATTTTTGTGCATGCCATCCCGCGTTCTGTCGGTACGTCCGCATTCAAAGAGACTTTTATGCGCTTTCAGGCCTCGTTTTTTTGCCATACTCAATTTTCTCTCGCAAAACTGATATTTTCACAAATATGTGCCACGAGAATCACCGCGCGCTCCCGTCCGGTATGGGTGCGTGGGTTTTCGTGGCGTCGAGTTTGGGCTGGAAATTTTCGCGAGCCGAGAGAGGGATATCCGTGCATCGCTTACCATTAGCGGGGACGCGTGATTGCATCGCGCGAGCTCTTTTGCGCATCGAAAAATGCAAATCGAATGAGACTTTCCCCGCGTAAAATTCAACCCACTCGTTATATCTATGTGCGGATTGAGTCGAATTCAATTTGCCAGTATTGATTTTGAAGTTCATCAATGATGATTTTGTATATCGGAGACGCGATCGTTTGCGTGAATTTTCTTTAGTGAAATGCACGGTATACGTACATGATGAATAATCCCCGGACGAATTCCATATCCTCTTTTGACTCGCTTTTGATCCACCAAAATTTCATGTCAAAGGAATCATCAGCTATTCTTGAATAAATTCAGAATCAATCATAAGGGAAACCAAACGGGAGGATAACTCATCCATCTCAGTCATCGTCAGTGCAAATTGATTACGATCACGAGTGAATATAAATAACTCTGAAGAGGATTTACACGATCGGCATCAAAATTTCAAAGCTACAGGCAATGTGCCTCCCTTTTCCCTCACGGCAATTGGAACAACGTAGTTATTGATAACTATTAAACACATTATTTCTTTATGCATTCAACCCAACGATGCAAATGAGATTGATTCATGATATCTGCTTCAGCGATTGATTTACCAACATTTTGAACGGAGATTCGTTGATGAGGGTCTTCCATAAATATCTCAATGCGCGTTTGACCGAAGCGATTTTTGCGGCGAATAGTTCCAGCCGCGAGTGAGTCCTCGTGATTGTGATTCTCACGCCAGTCTCGAAACAGCGTCAAAGGAACTGTTGCAAATAAGACCATGCAGCTCCAGAGGTTTCGCGAGCAAATATTGAACTGAGATTCATTATTCGGGTGTCTGAACGTGCATATAAAATTCTTTCGCGTGGAGCGAAAGCGTTCCCTCGTAGTGGGCAAACTTTCTGCGTTCTCCTCAAAATTGGCCTAATGAACATCCAACAAGGATTGGTTCTTCGCCAAAATACTACTTCCAGGACTCTGGTTGTGAATGGAAAATGATGCGCTGACGGGAAAACCCTCAGATAATCAAAAATGCAGATAACTCACGCTGGAACTTTGAATTCTCCAAGCACAGTAGAGTTGATCGAAAACCTGCAGAGGACCATAGTGGATGATTTCTTTTCAAACTTCCACGCCGCATTAATTGTTCATGCGCATAATACTCAGGAATTGCTCCCAAAAATTTCTCAATTTCGTAGCAAACTTGGCGATCTCAGGGTCGGAGTGGACCAATTTAGTATCACATTTCAGAGATCTCATCAAAACACACTTTTTGGCCCCCGTCATTTTCTTGAATAAATTCACTGGACATTCGAGCTTGTGACGGAAATGCCGAGAAGTCACTCACATCGAGATTGACACGCGAATTCTTCGACGAACTCGAACGGAAACCTTATAAGAATTTTCTGCGTTGCTGCTTCAAAAAATATGCGTCTTCATGTTCGATGGGACGTTGGAGTGGATGGATTGGGGGTTCCGTCATGATGTATGCAATTCCGCATAAATCATTCAATAAGACGTATGAAGCCATCGACTCTCATTTTTTACTATCGTTCAGAGCCTTGAAATATTCTGAAATCTAGTCACATTCATCAAAATTTACTGGTACTATTGAAATTCATTGTCTCTCTAGGCCCAACACTGGCCAACTTGAACGGACAATTCTCGAGGCCAGAATCTATTGGTCTGATGCAAGACTGTACGCCGTTTGAGGTCAACCACTGATTCGAACTCTGTGTTCTCTGAAAAAAAAATTTTTAAATGCTTAAGAAATCATGTTCGTCTGATCGGGAGTTACCCAATTTGGTGTTTAATCGTCATATTGGGTATCCGCAATCTAAGTAAATCCGTTGATCCGATGCATGCGATATGCATATGCAATGAGGGAAGCTTCCACTAATTTGGACAGGACCAGGAACGGCCACTCTCTCTTACTAGAGTACTAGCGTAATGCCTCGCGTTGCTCGGCTTGTAAGTGTTCCCGAGAGGTGTATTAGATTTCCAAAATGCCCTTCCAAATCAAATGAGAAATTGTTTCTCAAAAATTTTATATATTTAGTTGAGCGATGGTTTTTCACATGGTTTTGAACTCATGGAGACCATAAAAAATGCCATCACTCAACTCACTATATAGAAATGGTACAGAACATATTTCCATTTGATTCGAAAGAGCATTTGGAGGAACTAATACGCCTCTCGAGAGCTCTTACAGGCCGAGCAACGCGAGGCATTACGCTACTCTATGAATAATCGTTGGATGTATAATCGCACTATAGAAGAAATTTTTAAAAACCTTCAATCAATTGGTCGAATGAAAAATGCAACCAGCTGGTTGAATAAGAATTCAACAATTCGGTTGAAAATTTTACCAGTTTGGTGAAAAATTTAACCAGTTTCTCCAATCAATTGGTTGAATCATCCGTTCAAATAGCTGATTAAATATATCATATCATTTAACTACTTAGTTGGAGTTTCTTGGGCAAATTTTTTATAGTGCGGAGTATATGTAAGTTTGGAGGGCGTATACTGAATTAAACTCAGAATTTTCACGTACTTCCGACATACACATTCGCATGTACACACACACACACACACACACACACACACACACACACACACACACACACACACACACACTCACACTCTTACTTAAATGTCTAGAGTCGAACACACGTAAGTCATTCATCAATCCAACACCATTGATTTACGACATAAAGAACATTTTGAAAATTTTTTAAAATCTATCTTGTCATAATTCCTCGTACACATTTATTTTAGATTGCACATTCATTTTAAAATCTATTGATTTTTCTTTTTATCGCACTCACATAGATACACACACACGCGCGCACGCACACACACACACACACACATACGTCCACACATTCGTTCATACAAACACGCACCCCAACCCCATCTCACAAATATCCACTTCTCCGCTTTCCTAGTGACACACACTTATATACACGTATACACAGGTATGAACTTCACACATAAACAAAGAATGTAATATGCGATCAGTCACCCGCGGCATCATATTATAACCGACACATAAAATCATCGGCACCAATGTGGCCTCAGTTTATGCTATATATTACGGTATCTACATATAAGAGAGTGGGGGAAATGCCTAATAGCACGCGCTTTTCGCTGGCTCCATAGTTTATCTTTTTCTCTCCCCCCACTCGCATCACCGCATACCGATTACCGATGATATATATTTTGTATCGGCTGGGGTGAGGGAGGGGATAACACATATCTTGGTGCGCTGACAAATTGAAGAGCTCAGTCTTCCACAGTCTTCCACTTGCTTTCCTCGCGGACACACTAGGCCAGGAGAATTAGAATTTTTTTCGGCGGTGGAGGGTAAATGCGAGTTTTATTTTTTTCAGGTGGAGGATACCCCCTAGAATCATGTCTACCACTTTCGAACAGATTTCGCTCGCCGCAAAAATTATTAATGATGAATCACCGTGAAAAATGACACTTTTTGCCAATCAACACCCATAGCTCTGTGGGTACAACTTTTAGCGAGTTTGCTCCGGTTTCATCTTGTAGCTGTTGAAAAAACCTACCAAATGAAAAAAATCCAATGCACTAGCACATTTTTCGTCGGAGTTACATACGATTATACAAAAAAAGACTTGTTATAAACAAATGGTTGTTAATGTTCCAGTACTTGAATTATGAGGCTAAAAACCCACACAATTGATAGTTCTCATCGAGGTCGATAAGCATGCCAAATTTGGGGACGATTTGTTGAACCGTTTTTGAACAACCCTATTTGTTTATGAAAAATTGTTGCTCAGGTGAAGTCACGTAACTTTTTTTATAAACAAAGATGGTGTTTTGGGAGAAATCAGGGTGATACCTACAAGTCTACTCTTCAGTATCCCGTTCGAGTCATCATCATATCTTGTATAGGCGATTTTTGAGAGCTAATTGTTTATAATTCTTGCACACGCCTCTCATTATGTATCAAAATCTCGAAATACATCTATTAGATGAGGAGGGACCCAAAAATGGAACCAGCCAATCGCGTCTTTCTCTCAAGCTAGCCCAGATTGAAAAAAGAATGAAGCGAATTGGTCGCATAGGACCAGAAATATTGCGAAAAAATCCATTAATAGATATATTACAAACAATCTAAGCAAATCTAGCGACATTTACACTCGTCTAGGGACATTTGTCTCGTCAAATTGGCAACCCTGATTTGATTTTATGTTGGCAAGCCTGAAACAGGGATTCCGTATGGATGGAAGGCGCCTTGTCGGTTAATATTGTTAATCCTATAGGGCTTTGATTTTGATAGTGAAAAGGACCCTCTTAGGACACATCTCGCTATGATATTCAATTCATTTGGAATATGAGACTTATAAGGACCCACAATATGTATTCAACTTTTTCGAAGAATTCGCGCGTTAATGTCGACGTGAGCTAATTTTTCGTATTCTTTCGCTATAGGCTCGAATCTGGTGCATCCCTTCGAAAAAATAATGAGAACCAAAAATGGGTGTTTGCATGAGATCCATGACGTCTTGGGATCTCATGTACAACATGATTGGTACAATCTCAGCCCTTCATCACCCAGAAATCCAATAAACGCGGTTCCTCACGTATTTAAGACAATTTTCTCCAAATTCACGAGTAAAATGTTCATAAAAATACCAGGGTGGCACGAATGTTTGGAACGAAATCCAAAACTTTGGTCCTCTGCAACTTTTCGATTAACCCCACTCTGGACGGAGAACTCAAGCTTTCAGCGTAAAAAATCCGCATTTTAGATGCCCCAAGTGGCTTCCCGATACCAGCGCATCATGTGCCCTCCATTAAAAGAGCCCTGGTAGTCGTATTTTTTGTTAAAAACGAATCTTCGTTGGAGTCGTAATGGTTTACTAGGTGAATTTTGAGAGGAACCCAAATAAGTGCGTGCCACATGTTTCTTACAAAGAAAACTTTTTTGCCCACTATGAGGAAACTCTGTGGTCTTACGCGGAAGAATCGCACGTGTATGTTAGGGCACTCAAAACACGCATCTCGGCGGAACCTGGGCCCCGAAACCTCCGGAGCAGATGTGACCTCATTTGCAATAGTTTTTTCTAGACCATGGTAAGAGCTCGTGTCAATTTGCATTTTTTTGGGGAGAGAGTGTAAAATCCGCCAACGTCATCCCAGAGTTCCGTAAGAAGCTAAATCCCACCCGAATACTCATATCTCAACATGTTCCTGTGCCACACCACAACTCTTCTGCCCGACGATCTCCCACACATGCATCCCCCATCTCACAAACTACCTCGTAATCGCGCGCGCTAACGGTGCGAATTTTCTTGTTGCAGCTTGCACACCTGGACATACATCGTGTTTCGTTTTGTTGTAGCCTCGACCAACGTCGAGTCCCTGTAATCCTCTGCCACTCCTTCTGCTCCCGCCCTTCCTCCTGCCGACCTTATCCTCTCGTCGCTGTCGCAAGAACGCGCGAGGAGATTTTGCTACGCGAGCATCGCTCCACGTCGTTCTTCCCCAGTTCCTCTTCGCTGTCACTTCAACAATGGCAAAATACTTGGACCTCCGTGGATCGTCACTCTTCTCTCTGATCCAGTCAAAAGCGTGCTCCTCGAACCTCTTCCACATTTGGTCAATCTTCGATAAGCTCACGCTGTTGCTGCTGTCTGTGCCGCTGTCAGATTTACAAACAATGCAGCTGGTCCAAAGACGACGGGACGACGAGAGCTGGCCCGCTCTCAGTCACGCGTAGGATGGACCGGAAGAACGATTAGAACTCGCTGGATGATCGATCCATTGGCCCTACCGTGGACTAAGACATCGTCTATGGTTCGAAGTTACTCACCGCGCTGACCCAAAATCTCTGATGCTATCTTCCGATAGAGAAGGGTAGCGCCTGCGGCAGAGGTGAGTCTACTTGAATATTACATTCTTTCACGATACATTTTGAGTCCCGAATTCGGGTGATGAATTTAGCAGCATTGGTATGGGGTCACATGTGTAACGGATAGAGTATTAGTCACCACGCGTGTAACTATCTCTCACCAATTGAATACCACCAGTATCATTGTTAGGGCAAAAAATACTGGGAAAATCATACACACGAATCCCTGAATAATGTATCGATGGAATCTGGTCCACGAAATACCCTCTTTCGGGGTTTTAGTTGATCTTGCGTTATTGCAGAACTGCTGATTAGACATGATTTGTCTCGATTCCACGTATTCAACGCTGCGGGCAAATACAGCTCCATCGTCAATCTTGAATCTCAAAGATAAGCTCGGGTATTAAAGGTTCAGCCCAGCGATATGATCTAAGAGCAGGTAATGCTCGACCAAGAGCCGAATTTTACTGAAACAATCAGAGGTCTAGCATTAAATCTTGTCGTCTTGGGGATCAACAGTATGCCGATGAGTTGAATGCCTACTCTCTGTTCACGGGATCAATATCAACGCAATACAGCGGTCAGGGTAAAAAAACCTAATCTGCCACATCGGATCAATGGATTTTTTGAATTTCACGTGGATTGTAAAGGGTGATTTCAATAAGTTGCAGTCTGTGAGAAAAGCCAAAGCCTTGCTTAAGAAGAGGTTAAGCTCGACGAAGCGAAGAAGTTCAACTTCAAAGTCCAATCGGAGAGTCAAATTCCTTATCGCTATCCTCGCTGGTGTACAGCAATTGGGTCCAATCTCACGCAAGGCTGCAAACGTAGAATGAGCCAGCCTTCAAAGACGATCCGACCCGTCGCTGATCTCACGTCGAATTCACAGGCAAAACTTCCAAAAGACCTCGTGGCAAAACTCCCATCTCGCAGTCTAACAGCAGCGCTATCGATCTGGTGGAAGGACCTCGTGATAAGGGCTTCGTTGCCCCGGTCACGCGTTCCTCCAATGTCGATCGGACTATACTCCATACAAACGCATCAGTCAGTACGAAACCAAATCAAATTCGGTTGGAGAACGAATCTGTGCCATAAATTTTGCAGTACTCTTCGGTCCGTGAATACTTGCATTCAAACGGGAAACCATGTCAATCAATGATTTTCGCAAAAACTTCCACGTGTGCTCGAGATACCGAAACAGCGTTCTGCGCTCCAGTCATTACATTCTCTTTGGGGTATCCTTAGTCCGTAATACGAGTCGGTGTATTGATGCAGCGGGTGCGTGGCAGTTGTAGATATGCGGGGTGAGGGGGGGGGGGGCTCGCAAGCTCTGATTGCGCCTCGTTGCAGCGAAATGATATTGTAGCTCCGCGGACTGTATGTGCAGACGTGTGACAGAGCAACGGCTGCGAAACTGAATGCAATAACCCGATTACGCTGAATTTGCTCGCGCTTGTCCGCGATTGTTTGATGCGTGCCAGCCGTACATGTACGCGAATATATACATTCGCCACCCGCCGTCATTCTCGTACCGATCTGCAGCCGCCGTTTCACGAAGCACACATGCACTTGCCGCTCACAGCTCGTCCCGTATGACTCGCTCTCTGCGCGAATTTCAAACACGTCCATCTTCGCAATATTCGAATTATAGCTCGGCGAAATTTGCTCAATTAGCTTGGGGCCGCGGCTAAGCTCGATATTCCAGGCCCACATTCCAACACAATATATGGTGCGCTGATTTACCAACAATGCGCGTAACGCGCCCTGAATCGAATTTGAATTTCAGTTGCGCACTCGTGACAGCGTTGAGAGGCCGGTAATATGCCGAGATTCCATTGTGTTTGGTTTGAAATCAACTGCCTGTGGATTTTGAGTGCTTCGTGCGAGTATATCACGAAGGGCTGACAGAACTCAGTTCTATGGAACACGTGATGTCTGAGTTTGGTGTGTTCATAGATACTTACCCTTGGCATCAAACATAAATCATCGATACTGTAATGGCCAGACTAAACCGCATAAAAGTCGAATTTCCATCAAATTGAGAAGAAGCTCACTTGGGGTTTCTTTCCCCGAGTTTTGTCATGCCTCCGTCGTAAACCAGAGAAAGAACCACGATAGGAATGGAAATTGATCGGCGAATATTAAGGATTGATCCATGTCTCCATCATCCAAATTCAATAGTAATATCAGTCTTTGTGATCAAGTCATGCGAGAATTTCTCCAATACGTCAGTCAGCGCCGTCTTTAGGCCACCGAGGGCCCTAGGCACTGGATGGTGGGGGCCTATGTAAGGGGATCAGATTTACTTGAAACATTCGCTGATATTATGTAGGGAAAAAGGAGCGAAGGGTCCAAAAGATTCTGCGTGAAGTAGGTTCGATTCAACTTCCACTTCAACGTCGAAATTTGGCATCAATTATAACTAATATAGATATATACGAATTTTTTTAGGATGGGACGAAAAAGGACTTTTTCGAGAATCAATACGCCCTAGCGTGGAAATGTTGTATTTGTGTATATAGATGTGAAAAAAATTTTACTGGACGCTGAGAAATTGGATTTTAAGTCCCAGCCAGAGCCATCAAGCTTTTATCAAAATTAACACAGGTTTGAATGGGAATGTGCCTAATTTGACACTATTTTTCTGACTTTGCTTGTATTTCTGGCGCATCCGAGCATTTTCCAACGTACTTGAGCTCGTTTCCAAACTTGTTTCAAATCCTACAAAATGAGCTAAACTACGTCCAATTTCAATCGACCAGAACTAAACTATCTTAATTTTTCCAAAGAAAGATTATTATGGAAATTCTCAAAAATAGGAGACTTCTCCCTTCTAACTTTGCTTCTATTTCTGGCGTATCTGAACATCCTCCAACTTATTTAAATCCATTTTTATTCTTGTCACAGAACCTACAAATGAGCTAAAGTACTTCCAATTCCGACTAACCCGAGCCAATCTATCTCAATTTTTCCAAAAACAGATTATTTCTGGAAAATCCAGAAATAAGCGACCTCCCCCTCCAACTTCATTTCTTCCAAAAATCAAAATTGGAACTTGACGAGTTTGACTGACCCCTTTCTGCTTTATTTTCATCTGGAATTAGATGACCAATTTCAACTCTTCAGAAACTTGAGGAAGATATGTTGAGAAATTCTGTAGCCAAATCTGAACTGGATAAAAGTTGGAACAACTCTTGTTGAATCAAGTCTAGTCTAGTTCAGACTTGGCTATCGAATTTCTCAACATATCCTCCTCAAGTTTTTCAGAAGTTGAAATTGGTCATCTGATTCCAGATGAAAATGGAGCAGGAAGGGGTCAGTCATACTCGTCAAGTTCCAAGTTCAACTTTTGGAAGAAGTAAGGTGGGGGTGGAGAGTCGCTCATTTTTGGATTCTCCAAAAATAATCTCTTTTTGGAAAAATTGAGATAGATAATCTTGGGTTTGTCGGAATTGGGCGTAGTTTGGCTCATTTTGGGGGTATCGTGACAAGCATGAAAATGGATTGAAACACGTTAAAGAATGTTCAGATCCACCAGAAATACAAGCAAAGTTAGAAGGGAGAAGTTCCCTATTTTTGAAAATTCTAATAATGATCATTCTTTGGAAAAATCAAGATAGATTAATCTAGCTCATTTTGTAGGATTTAGAACAGGCTCGAAAATGAGCTGAAGTACGTTGAAAAATGCACAGATGTGCCAGAAATACAAGCAAAGTTAGCAAGAAAAAAATTTTGAATTAGGCACATTCCCATTCAAACCTGTGTTAATTTTGATAAAAGCTTGATGGCTCTTGCGAGGACCTAAAATCTCAATTCTCAGCGTCCAGCGAAAAATTTTCTAACATCCATATATATAAACAAAACATTTCAACGCTAGGGCGCACCGATTCTCGAAAGAATCCCAAAATTCACCCATAAATAGAGAAAATTGCTAAATGTGGAACACTTGACGAGTCTGGAAAATTCTCTAGCATTGTGGGCTGGATGAAGTATTCTGAACAACATTGACTTTCACATCAAAATTTGGCATCTTTGCTGCACAACAAACCGAAAATCACCATCTCCGTACGGTAAACCGGGGTGAAGGTGGACCACTTTTGACCTTGCACTGTAATTCTTCCGATCTTTCAACACACTAAAACATGATGTATGGATAGTGGAAATTTGAGTCTTGAGCTCGGCTATAAGTTCCCGTTGTCAGATTTTGATTCTGACCCCACGGTTTTTCAAAAACAGCAAAAACCAGGGTGGACACATTCACCCCGTCAACAGGGGTGGAGTTGTCCAACTATCCCTCGCCTGCGTCTAAAGCGTACAGCTTGTAAATTCAAGATTTTGAAAGCATATCAAGATATGTTATCATATAAGTATTTTGACCCACTGAACATGATTCCGGTGGTTTCATAACGATACAATGCAACCTCGTAGTCATACGAAATAATTAGTCCACCTGGTATTTGGAAAAAAAATCCAATTTTGCGATAAATTTTTAAAAAATCACAAAACGGGCTAGAATAGACCAATTTGAATGTTCGAGGTCACATTTCCTTTGTTCTGTAACATACTTTTGAGCGAGAAATCGTCCGTTAGCAGTGGAGGCACAGGATTTATATAAAAACCTGTTTTTGCAATAATACTCGCCGTGTTGAGATCACAAGACAAGTAATATTCCCTTGCGCGGGGTACCTGATCATCGTTTTCCAACGCATAGTCATCATCTGAGCACATCATGCACGTGGTTCATTCCGAGATAACACGTCAGAATCCTCTGCTAGCCACAAAAAGAACTGTTTTTTAGGGACATTAACCTTCAAACTTTATTAAATAGCAGATAAAGTACTTTAGAGTACATTTTCATGGAATGACAGTTATTTGTCTGGAATGTAGAGATTCCAAGCTTTGAAATGACCCCCGGCAGGTTTCTGTAGGTGCTTTAGAACCGAAGATATGATGCTGACAATCTTTTTGGGGAAAGCGAACACCTTATTCATCCCAGTTTATTGTACTCCTCTATTATAGTACGGTCTTGGGCATGTCTTTCGATTCTTCTAATGATAAACTCAGCAGATTTTTTGACAAACTACTTCAGTCCACCCCTTTTCTTATCGGTATAGAATTGAAAAAAAAAAATTTTCGCATGATGTGGTGGGAGCCTTTTGGTGGTGGGGGCCTATAGGCCTGTACCTGGTCTTGCCTTATGGTAAAGCTGGCGCTGACGTCTGTCCGAAATAACTTTTACTTGCCAGATTTTGAGACATGAACTATTCTATACGTAATTAATTTTGAATCGATATGATCGGATGTCGTATCTATCACTCGCGGGAATTTCAAATTATGGAGATGTATGTATTTGATCGGTCTTTGCGAGTTAAAGTCAGCTGATATTGCTGAAATTTTAGGCATCAATCGAGAATGGATTTTACTCCTTATCTCGATCGATGCACCTTTAGAGCCTCGTATGGTTGCGAGGATGTATCCAAAGGATTTGGGTGGAATGAAATGAAAAGTAAAGATGAAAAACTTTGTGAAAAAATTTGATTCTACGCTGATATTATGCGTGTTTCGCCCTTCTGTTATTGCTCGGGCTTTTCAAAGTGGTGGAAGAGCGATGAAAGCTTACCACTGACATGAGGCTCACGTGGCTGAGTGTTCGATGGTTAAAACGTTCTTATATACGAAAGTTCATCTTTGTTAAGCGCTTGCGGGAATAGTCATCTGAACCCGCTATTTCCATTTGATTTCTCATCATATTCACTTTGGCAGGTCTTCGGCCTTCTGCCGTAGATATATGTAATTGCTCTCATTGCTCTTCCTCCACTTTGGAAAGCCCGAGCAATGATAGAAGGGCAAAACACGCATCAGCGTAGAATCAAAATTTCTCACTAAATTTCTCATGTTCACTTTTCATTTCATTCCATCAAAATCCTTTGGATGCATCCTCGCAACCATAGGAGGCTCTAAAGGTGCATTGATCGAGATAAGGAGTGAAATCCATTCTCGATTGATGCCTAAAATTTCAGCAATATCAGCCGACTTTAACTCGCAAAGACCGATTAAATATATTTCCATAATACGAACTATTTTATTTATATATAGATATTGAGTCATGAACTACTCTATGATATATTGTATTGTATTTGTTTTTCCAACGTACACTCTTTCGAGTTTTTACGTGTTACCCTCACCGCCTTGGCGTGGAGGCCATTGTCATATTTCCAGTTTTAGTCATTTTCCAATTTTTCCATTTTTTCCTATCAGGTGAGTGCGAATTTTCGAGCGAACTCTATCAGAGAACGATGCTACGAGAGTTCCAGCACCACCACGGCGTTTTTCGAGTATGATCTGCATTGTATGCAGGCCCATACTCACCGCCTTGATCAGACTCGACAAGTATCAGTGGTTCCATCAATTCTATGCCAGTCATTTGTCCCTCCGCTGAAACTTCTGGACTGTCAATGACAGTCATAGCGAAGTTCAACGCTCCACACGGCTGCGGGAGGACACCACCAACCCTTAGGGCCTCAACAAGAACTTTCCGCGCTGTCCGCAGTCCGCATGGTCGCGACGAAAATACATGGGAAGTAATGGGAAGAGTGGGGGTAGGTCTGCCCGCGGCTTGCCATAGAGTCTGTAATACCTCTATGCGGCTTGCTAATCCCAAGTATTTTCGTCGGACTGCGGACAGCGCGGAAACTTCTTGTCGAGGCCCTTATCGAAGCCCAATGTTTCTTTCGAATTTTTGGCCGAGCGCCAAAAATCGACCAGCACTCGATGGCATTTTATTATTTTTTTTGTCGGAGCGCAAGGATTCGCGTTCTCGATTGAGTTACTCGGAAAAAAATCCCGAGTGACCCGACCGGGATTCGAACCCACACCCCCTTGAGCGCATCGTTTCAGCCCGCGCAAGGCACAAGGCCTCTACCGGCTGAGCCAATGGACGCTCTTTATTTTATGATATATATTATGAATGAGTAAAATTCGTGACTATGCATTGTATACGTCCATACGTAGAAACAGCGTATTTCTAGCATGTGGAAACAGGCTAATTCTGCGTACAGACGTATAAAAATGCATACGCCCACGTCCAGCTCGGTTTTCCGAAGGAAATAGTACACAGTCTCGATACAATGGCGGGAATGTTGGTTTCTGCCCAACGAGTGATATCTTTCGGCCCGAGCCGAAGGCGAGAATGCGGAAACCACCCCGTCCGAGTGTCGAATACTATTTTTCCATCTTCTGTAAGGGGAGTAAAATCGAAAAACCCAGCTCCAGCCCCAGCCTTAGCCTTGCCTCAGCCACAGCTCCAGCCTTAGCCCCAGCCTCAGTCCCAGCCACAGCTCCAGCGTTAGCCTCAGCCTTAGCCTCGGTTTAACCATCAGCTTAAGCTCCAGTCTCAGCCCCAGCATCAGGTCAGCCACAGCCTAAGCCCCAACCTCGACCCTAGCCACAGACTAGCCTCAGCCCCAGCCTTAGCCCCAGCCACAGCCTCAAACCCCAGCCCCAGCCTCAGCTTTAGCCCCGCTCAAGTGACAGCCCAGCCTCATCCTCAGCCTTAGCCCCAGCTTCAGATCGGCCACAGCCTCAGCGGGTTCAGATCATTGCACGCTGACGTCGCAAAGACACACATTGCATTTCGGAAATAGTGAAGGTATGGATTGGCTGGATTTGAAAAATTTGGCATCGGTATTATTGAACCCATTGACTCCTTAGCTGTGTAATCACGGAAGATGGAATAATCATTTTATAGCACTGTGTGACTTGAACCCGCATTTATTCAACGCTTTTGTGGGACTCAAATCGCCTATCATTCAACTGTAAAATAACGCATTCGCTCACTTCACGCGGGTGCGTGATGCGGCAAATCGGTTTTTTCCACTCTGCGGGATAACGGGGCAACTCTGCACGAAAATGTGCTTAAATCACGTATGCAGCCGTCAAAAGATGAAAATTCAGAAAAATCTGACGGACTATGATATGACGGACATATGACGGACTATGTCCAGTGTAATTACATCAACGACAACGATTGCGAAAGCGAGCAAATTAGAATGATTTTTACACTCGTATGGTCATGAATCATCGAACGTAAACATAAACATAGACACAAGCACGTGGTTGAGTTTTTTTAGATAGTCCCTCGTCATAACCTCGCTGTACGTATACTCAATACCCGATCACTCGACTGCGCCTGGAAGATAGGTTTCGCCCATACTGAAAGATTCTTGTGCTCCTGTTATACAATGAGGAATAACATAAATTGACAAGATTGGAGGATATGCAGCAGAGATTATTTGAAATTTTTGGAGCATAAAGCTTCAGACGGTTCTGTACGAGTATAATATCGTTGTAGTCAGCATATCAACAAGATCTTGGAGATTTTAGAGAGATTAATGTTCCAAGATAGCTGAGAAGACGGAAAAACGAGAATTGGTTTTTTGGTCGTCGACTGTAGATTTTAAAATCGTCAATTGAAGCTTTCCTGAATCACTCCTTGAGAAACTTTGACAGCAATTGTGGTTGCTGGTTGGGAAAAAGTTATGCTCGAGATTCATCTCGAACCAGTCACTCTCGTGGATGGATTGACTCAAGGGTGTGTGACAACTATTTTTGAGGACCAGATTCTTAATTTTTTTTCATTCGGGGGGCTGCTGCCCCCCCCCCCCCCGCTTACCCTCGCCCGGCCCCCCACATCCACCCTCGCGCAAGTGCTTGTCGTGATATTATCCGCAGAAATGGCGGGTTTATGTCACTCGATGCTATAAAATAGTGTACGATACTCGGGACCCAAGAGCCTCGGTTATAACACGGCGTGATTGGCACACTCGCGCAAGCGCTCGGGCGCCAACTTTACACCGTGTACTAATAAGGCTCTTAGGTCTCTTGTATCGTAAATAACCATTAAATTCTCTGGGAAACTCAGAAATGGTTTGGAGTCGATCTAAAACACTTACTGTCTCACATTTTGACTTAGTAAACATAAAAAAATTTGGGAGAAGGTGAATGAGTGCCTATTCCTGAGATCGGCTTATTGGTGCATTTCGGGTACACTTACCTCGGATATCCGAGGGGTATGTCACAAATCTGCTCACTGTCGCTCGGACGCCAGTATCGTCCAGTATCGTCCTGTTACGTCCATTCGCAGTCATTCGGCGTATATTTTTTCAGAGCTGAACTGGACTGCGAACAGAGGTACTGGATAGCGAGTGGCGAGCGAACGGCAGTGAATGGCGATAAGCGGCGATTGAGTGGACTGTTCGCCGAGTCGGTTCACCCCGGCCGCACTCTATAGTTTGTGCTGTTTTGATGAATCGATGAAATTATTATCTAACAATTATTACAGATAGATTTTGTCATTCTGGGGTCAACGACAAGCTGTAAGTGACCCAGGCGGTCCTAAATTTTACTGATAAACTACCGAAATGATCCCTAAATCACAAGCCCCGTATAGGGGCCCGATGAACATGAGGAACATTTGAGCTTACCATGTAATAGAGAAGATTAGCGCAGGGGTAGCGTCGCCGCTTCACACGCGGAAGGTCCGGGGTCGATCCCCCAATTTTTTTTTTCTCCCGATTCGAGATTCTTTTTTAGCCTCTCCTCACGTTCGCAATTTCCTACTATCGCTATTTGATTGAATGAGCTGACCTCTCGTTTTCTTGGTTGATACAACTGTAAAGACTTATACATAATTTAATTATAAATTATCCGAAGTCGTGTCCATGTCGAACAAATTCATTCGCCAATTACAAAGATAGATTTCTTTTTAGAGTCATCGTCGAGCACGTCTAGATCAATCTATAACTTGTCACTTGAAAAAAAAAAAACATAATGAAGCTTGCCGACCAGCCCGCCGTGGAAAATGGCATTTCTTTATCATCAGCTGATGTATTTTGAACTCCTAATATGTATACGATTTTGATAGTCAGGTAAGTGTGCCCAGTCTGCTCCCGATTTCTTCATGAATTTCGCCCATCCCAGCATATAAGATTCAGCTTGAGAGTATTTTTCAATCTGTTCCGAGCCACAAAATGACCCTAACCAATCCGAGCCGAGCTATACCAATTTTTGCCCATAGCAAATTTTTTTGTATTCGACAGAGAGAGAAGTTTTTGTATTGAACAGGGTATTTACTCTAATAAATTTCATATTCCTCAAATCGATGGCTCAGAACCACACGGAACTATCTGGAAACGTAAGAGTTAAAGAGACCTATCCAAAAATTTTTGGTTGAAAGGAACTATTTAAAAATTTTAGGTAGAAGAGAACTATCCAAGAACGTAAGAAATGAAAGAAACTATCCAGAAATGTAAGAATTGAACGGAACTCTCTGAAAATTTTTATTTCAGGAAAGAACTATCTAGAAATTTTTGGTTGAAAGGAACTATCCAAAAACGTAAGAGTTGAAAGGAACTATTCGTAAATTTTTGGTTGAAAGGAACTATCTGAAAGTGTCTGTCTTAGAAAAAAACTATCTGTAAATTTTTGTGAAAGGAACTACCTGTAGATATCTGTAAAATGAACTATCTGTGAATTTCTGTAAAAGGAACTATCTGCAGATTTTGGTAAGAGGAACTACCTGTGAATTTTTGTAAAAGGAACTATCTGTGAATTTTCGTAAGAGGGACTACCTGTAAATTTTCGTAGAAGGAACTATTTGTGAATTTTTGTAGAAGGAACCATCTGTAGATTTTTGTAAAAGGAACCAGAAGGGAGCATTTTGTCGAATGTAATGTTTAGTGGCATAAGGCTGGTGAATCGGCTCTTGTCGAGTGTCATCTCCGTGGATTTTCGGGTAGTCGGGGTCCTGTTTATGGAGTCATTCTCTGACGGAAGTCATTTCTTGAGTGTCTGAACGGGTGAATAAAAGCAAGAAAATCGGGAAAATATCGAGAACTTCAGATAGATGTTCCAATTAGTCGGGAACTTTAGTTTCTCAATTTCAGATGAGATCGTGAGGAGAGAATTGTATAATTTTCCGGCATTTTGTTCTGGGACGAAATCAAAAGTTGTCGAGGCGTGAATATTTCTCCTTAATTGGTCAACGTCTCAAAAACATGCCGAAGAATTGCAGATCGATTCAATCTGATGCGTCAGGATGCGATCCCGCAGGAGGGGCATCAATTTTAGCGTTTTTCACCGGATTCTTCACGGTGCTGTACGACAGAAGGAGCAATTTTGGGCCCTAAGGAACCTATTCTTCTACTCGTTTTGGTGTTAGAAATCGGGGGAAATTAATCTGTGGGCCATACTTGATAAGGGCCGATTCATCTTGCTGATACGCCTAGTCAATTTAGCTACTCGTCTATATATAACCACAGTATTTCCAAGCTCTAATTCTATTCAAAACTTTGTACCGCGAACTACTATCGGTTTAAAAATGATTGACACCTAGAGAATTTCTGCTATCCTGGCGCCAAAAAAAATCGCTAATTTTTTTAACTGGGATAACGTCGAAGCACATCTAGTCGCGGCCATGATAAAATTTTTTTGAAGTCGATCGGATGACAACTGCGGCTGTAGCTGTTATCAGAATGTAAAAAAACGCGGGTATAAGGCCAATTTCAGAGGTAGCTCGACTTTGGGATGCTACAGCTCTGTCAAAAAAAATTCTGGGGCGCTGCAAAAAATGTAGGTGATAGATATTTGGTTCCCCGATAGCGTAGAACAACAATCAGCCAAAAAAATTAATAACTTTTGGAGATAATCCAGTTATTGTTATTTCGGGATCTATTGAGGTTGAAGACTTGATTCAAAAACAGAAAAATCATAAAAAAATTCTGGATGTCAAATACAAAAATGCAGTATGAGATTTTAAATAAACAAACGCGTGGCAAGGTCGCAAAGTTGAAAAAAATTAAAGTTTGCGCCTATTGTGAGGCTTTTATTGTCTTTTACAGCCGGGGCCCGTAAAATCGTCGATGGGCGAGACTACCCGACCGCGGACCATAAAAGTCGTAAAGTCGCGGTCTCGGAGTCAATTAGGGTACCATCAGTCTGCTTCGGCTGCAATAATGAAGCTGAATTTTCAAAAAAGAGAGCAATAAAATTATTTCGAACGCGATTTGGGCCTTGCGTTACTATTACAAATATCGCCGATTCATCGATGAAGGATTGTCAATGATGATTCGAACAGTATATCAATGACGGGTGTGTGCAGGTGTCTTTCTCTCTCTCAGAGTTTCGCGATATCTGCATGTAAGTATTCTTTGGCGGATCCTTTAAATGATTGATAATATGCAATCAGTACTTTATCCACATGATTTCGATGTGAAACAGTTGGATATCATCCGTATTGATAAGATGACAATCAACAGTTGAATGATTTCACCATCATCTTGTTCGACCGATCATTTATAGCATCATAGAAAAGAATGTATGTCGTGTCATTGCGCGTTTCGCACAATCAATAATTATCAGTCAACGATCGAACAAGATAATAGTAAAATCATTCGACTGTTGATTATCATCTTATCAATACGGATGATATCCAACTCTTTCACCATCGGAATCATGTGGATGAAGTATTGATTGCATATTATCAATCATTTAAAGGATCCGCCAAAGAATACTTACATGCAGATATCGCGAAACTCTGAGAGAGAGAAAGACACCTGCACACACCCGTCATTGATATACTGTTCGACTCATCATTGACAATCCTTCATCGATGAATCGGCGATATTTGTAATAGTAACGCAAGGCCCAAATCGCGTTCGAAATAATTTTATTGCTCTCTTTTTTGAAAATTCAGCTTCATTATTGCAGCCGAAGCAGACTGATGGTACCCTAATTGACTCCGAGACCGCGACTTTACGACTTTTATGGTCCGCGGTCAGGTAGTCTCGCCCATCGACGGTTTTACGGGCCCCGGCTGTAAAGGACAATAAAAGCCTCACAAAAGGCGCAAACTTTAATTTTTTTCAACTTTGCGACCTTGCCACGCGTTTGTTTATTTAAAATCCCATATTGCATTTTTGTATTTGACATCCAGAATTTTTTTATGATTTTTCTGTTTTTGAATCAAGTCTTCAACCTCAATAGATCCCGAGATAACAATAACTGGATTATCTCCAAAAGTTATTAATTTTTTTGGCTGATTGTTGTTCTACGCTATTGGGGAACCAAATATCTATCACCTACATTTTTTGCAGCGCCCCAGAATTTTTTTTGACAGAGCTGTAGCATCCCAAAGTCTAGCTACCTGTGAAATTGGCCTTATACCCGCGTTTTTTTACATTCTGATAACAGCTACAGCCGCAGTTGTCATCCGATCGACTTCAAAAAAATTTTATCATGGCCGCGACTAGATGTGCTTCGACGTTATCCCAGTTAAAAAAATTAGCGATTTTTCTTGGAGCCAGGATAGCAGAAATTCTCTAGGTGTCAATCATTTTTAAACCGATAGTAAGTATCTCACCACATGATTTCAAAGTAAAATCTCATGTCCTTATACAAGATGCCATTAGATCTTATACAGGATGCATTGATACTAAGGTATACTTGACAAGAGCCAATTCACTAGCTCTACTCGCCTGCACCCTTTCACATCCTGAAATAGCTCTATTTTTTTCTGGATACTTCTTTTTAACGAAAACTTTTCGGAAAGTTCACTTCAACCAAAAATTTACAGATAGTTCCTATTACGAAAATTCGCAGATAGTTCCTTTCACAAAAATTTACAAATAGTTCCTTTTACAAAAATCTACAGATAGTTTCTTCCACAAAAATTCACAGATAGTTCCTTCTACGAAAATTTACAGGTAGTCCCTTATACGAAAATTCACAGATGGTTCCTTTTACAAAAATTCACAGATAGTTCCTTTTACAAAAATTTATAGATAGTTCCTTCCAACCAAAAATTTACAGATAGTTCCTTTCTACCAAAAAATTCTAGATAGTCCCTTTCTGAAACAGAAATTTTTGGATAGTTCCGTTTAATTCTTACATTCTTGGATGGTTCCCTCAACTCTTACGTTTTTAGATAGTTCCTTTCAGCCAAAAATTTACAGATAGTTCTTTTCTGAAACAGAAATTTTCAGATAGTTCCGTTTAATTCCTGGATTTTTAGATAGTTCCTTTCAATAAAAAGTTTTCAGATAGTTCCTTCTACAGAAATTTTTGGATAGTTCCTTTTAACTCTTACGTTTTCAGATAGTTCCTTCTGGTTCTGAGCCATCGAAATATGATCATAGATGCGGAGATACGGTTTGTGGCATTTGAAAGGTATTGAAAAAATCTATCGAGATTGATCTTGTAGAGTTGATTTTGGTGTTGAGTATGAGCAGTTTCGTCGGGCAGACGTGTGGGAAACGCAAAAAATTCAATTCCTCAATTGTTAACATACCAATTTCTCAGATCCTTGAAAATTTGATCATTGATGTGATATTTTACGTTCTTGTATAGAAAATGGTTTCGAATTTCTTTAGCGTTCTAAGGCTGATTTTCACTATTTTTCACGCATCTAATTCACAAACGATTGGAAATCGTCTGTTTTCTGCGCATTTGCATCTGGACGCTGTAAGTCTTGTTCGAATGCATGGAATTGAGTTCGCCAAGTAGTAATAGTCATTTGCAGAGAGATATCCTCGAATCTCCAGTGGTATTGGTACCAAAAATTCAAATTACTGCGTATGTGTAGAAGCAGACGATTTGCAATGGCTTATGAAATAGAAGTGTGGAAAATAATAGAATAGGCCTTAATACGCTACAAAAACTCGGGACCATTTTCTGTGGAAAAACATAAAACTTCATATCAAATATCACATTTTCATGAATCTGAGAAATCGGTTTGTTCAGAAATTGAATATATAATTATCTGAGCAGTTTCGTCGGGCAGACGCATATAGCGTTTCCCACACGTCTGCCCGACGAAACTGCTCATGCTCAACATCAAAATCAACTCTACAAGTCATACATTGATCTGGACGTGCTCGACGATTACTTTAAAAAGAAATCTATCTTTGTAATTGGCGAATGAATTTGTTCGACATGGACACGACTTCGGATAATTTATAATTAAATTATGTATAAGTCTTTACAGTTGTATCAACCAAGAAAACGAGAGGTCAGCTCATTCAATCAAATAGCGATAGTAGGAAATTGCGAACGTGAGGAGAGGCTAAAAAAGAATCTCGAATCGGGAGAAAAAAAAAATTGGGGGATCGACCCCGGACCTTCCGCGTGTGAAGCGGCCACGCTACCCCTGCGCTAATCTTCTCTATTACATGGGAAAGCTCCAATGTTCCTCATGTTCATCGGGCCCCTATACGGGGCTTGTGATTTAGGGATCATTTCGGTAGTTTATCAGTAAAATTTAGGACCGCCTGGGTCACTTACAGCTTGTCGTTGACCCCAGAATGACAAAATCTATCTGTAATAATTGTTAGATAATAATTTCATCGATTCATCAAAACAGCACAAACTATATAGTGCGGCCGGGGCGAACCGACTCGGCGAACAGTCCACTCAATCGCCGCTTATCGCCATTCACTGCCGTTCGCTCGCCACTCGCTATCCAGTACCTCTGTTCGCAGTCCAGTTCAGCTCTCAAAAAATATACGCCGAACGACTGCGAATGGACGTAACTGGATGATACTGGACGATACTGGCGTCCGAGCGACAGTGAGCAGATTTGTGACATACCCCTCGCGGATATCGACAGTGCTCTGCCTATAGCTAGAGAAATTTGGTCAGAACAGCTGACTTCGCTGAGAGTAAGAAATATGCTCATGAAATACGATTCCCGTGGTGTAACTATATGATATAAGGCTCGTAGAAAGGGGATGGGAATATTTCGGAGGTAACCCAACACGAACAAAAGTTTGAGCATCCCCGTGAATCATGTAAATTACAGGGCCGTAGCTAGCAATGAGGGAAGATTTTCAGAATTCAAATTGCAGAATTTCAGTGAACAAAACATTTCCACGTGGAATCGTAGACGCGTACAATAAAAACTTGGCAACATTTTACGATTCTCTGCATTTCGCGCCTTTCTCTCCCCCTCTCTGTCTTTCGAGTGAAACTCAAAGCTGCCAAGGTGTACTACGTGCCGGCTCCGCACCGAATTCATTCCCATCGCCCTGAAATGTATCTTTGTCTTGCAAATTTGATCTCTTCCTCTCTGCTCATCCCCTTCTGCGTTCCACGAGATGCGCTTGTGTACTACCCGCCACCGAGCTAAAGAAGATGCAACACAGCAGTTCTATCTCGATGCGAATAAACACAACTCAGTTGCATCCCAAGAGGATTGATTTGATATATTAAACAACAGCTCGCATCTTCGTGCTTTCTCGTGAGCTTTTAGGATATTACGACGATTCTCTTTGAATGTACGATCGTTTCGATTCTCGAGAATCAAAATCAATACAATCTCTTGTGCTTTACGAAATTTTTAGCCTTACTGCAGAGTCCAGAGCCTTACCAGAAGGTGAAAATTGTCTCCCACCACTGAGATAACTGTCATTCATCCAATACCACATAGCAAGCCCACGTTCCTAGAAATCTCACTCTCCGACTATTCATGATGATTATCTTCCACATGTTTCGGTGGCCCTGTTCGTATGAATCGTCTAAAATCATCAATAATCTGGATTTGTGCTGAAAATGGATTGATCTTGTGCGGAGCATTCAGAATTTTTATACCTCAATTTTATCCAACTGTTTCTTGACAGATATGTTGCAGCACGGAACGTATGCCAGTTTTCAGAAAGGCGACCGATACAGGCCAAGTATTTTCGATACCTCTCCAGCCCAATTTTGATCATGGGGTCGGCATCCATCTCGGGATCTTCCACGTGTGCTCATAGCTAGTCAGCACCCAAACGCTGGAAAGCACTGACGGAGAAATCACTCCAAATATTTCGCTTAAGGCGATACGGTCACCATGCAAGCTGAAAATCATTCCCAACTTCCTCCGATTCTATTCGGCGCACAAATATTTGTTATCATCTAACTTGGGTTTTCCGCTCTTCGTTAAGCCCAAATTGCAACAGAATCGGAGAAAGTTGGGAATAAAAATGTGCGTATATTATAGGTTAGGAGGTCCCCGCGGTCAAGTTGTTCCAACTTTTCTCCGATTCTCTTATGATTTGGGTTAAGAGACGAATTGGGGAATCCAAGTTGGACAATAACGAGTATTCGACAACTCGTCTCACACTTCGAATCATCAAACTTTTCAAGTAGGGTGTATTTTCGAGGTCCATGGTCGTGGTGCACGGTGACCGCATCGCCTTAAACCGCGAGTGAGAAATTCCGGCAATCAATCCTGGACCGACATGTTCAACCACGATTCTTTGAGCCATCTTCTTATCCTTGTTCCTCGTGCGCTACACACACATACACACACCAACTCACATACTCACAAATACACTCACGATCGAGCCATGCAGTGTTTTGTGCTACCCGCTGTGCTTATTAGGCCATACGCCTAACAAATCACAGATGAGAGGAGTGGCGGACGAAGTTGCGAGGGGGCCTGTTTCGCAAGCTCTGATTAAGAGCAGCAATGCGCGATATCAAACTGCTCCGCACATCTAATGCGTGCCAAGCGTAAAAAGCTCCACGACAATCGACATTAGATGAGCACACGGACACGCACGCACACAACAGGTGGACTTAGCGTTGCAGATATTTGGAAAGAATGTGCCGAGAGCGCCTCAGAGAGTGGGCCAACTGTTCCTCGTATAATAACTGCGCCCCGGGCCGACGGCGACGGGACGATGAACAAGGCAATAAGATTTGGAAGCTGAAATGAGGAGTCGTAGCTCCCCACAGCCGGGCCAAATGTCCGTGCATCTCTTATACTCGTTTCTCAGTGACGATATTCCGAAACTCGCATGGCTGAGTCATCATCATCAACGGACAGCAATATAGGCTCTGCACATAAAGTTTGCTTACGGATTTGTGAGAGGTCAGCGAGCTCGAGCTCGTTATTACGACTTTGCGACTTGTAATTCGCAGATGCACGATTACCGCGACAATTACGCTTTCGTCTGTTTATTGCCACTCCTGAGATGTTTATACTCCGCCCGTCTCTGAGAAATTGCGCGGTCGTCGCGGTGTTATATAGCTTTGCGCGGATCGCTACTTGGAGGGATGGATATTGGTGGGTTTGTGGCGCGCGATGACCTCGGCGGAACAAATATCATCAGGGCTCGAGGAGATGCGAGCGCAGTTTCGTTGCTAATTAACTTACCAAAGGTACTTGGACTTGTTGGCACATGGGCTTTTCTCGAGATGATGACGACGACAACCATTTAGATGCGTCTCGTTGTGACCCATTTCACGTCTAGCGGAAAACGCCCCCGTCGTCTCCTTTATTACTGCTCACATTTTCTCGAACGACGATCTCTCGGTCCCTACAAGCCGCGGTCATTCTAGGATATCCGGAGCGAAAGCACAGAACTGCCTATCTGATCGAAAAAGGTCGATTGTTGATTCGCTCTTGTCAAACAAAATCTCACAATCTCATTATTGCCTAGAAAATTGGAAGAGATTAATTCATCTTCATGCTAAACTGATGGATAACGTGTCATATTCTCGAAATAAAATTAGTGTATCCGCCCGATTAGCCACCGTCGAATATCGAAAATCAATACCTCGCCACCCAAAGCTCAGTGGAGGCTACCTCCTCCTGAGACAAACCCCGAACACCGCGCAGCCTATGGTCTTACTGTGGCTGATTTTGTCAACACTCGGCTGTGGCAGAGTGGCCCTCAACGGTTCCGTGGAACAGGAGAAGATTGGAATCGTGACACTCTCCGTACACGTAGTCAAAGACGAGAAACAAAGACTGAGTTTTACGCATCATTCACAGCTCATGGAAGAGTGGGAGTTACTCGAGTCAACTCATCTTGGGCTGAACCTCGCTCGTGATGAAACTAGTCCGAGCATTGGAAATTAAAAAACCTCAATGACTTGATAAGAATATACCTTACAGGTATTCTCGCCTCATGGCTCACGACACTTCACAAGCCAGTAGCCTTTGGATCAATAATGTCGTGATTCAGAAGTTGCGGCCGATAATCGAGACTTTTAATCAAAAGTCAGAACTTCTAAGGTCATCGAGTCGTGTAAAGCTCAGCCCAGTCGTCGATCAAGTTGGCATTCTCGAAGTTGGAGGCCGATTGAAGCACATTAGGTTAATCTGTTCGCAAGAACATCCGGCGGTCCTCGCCCCTCTTCGTGTTACCAAACTAGTTATTGCTCAACTGCATTTGAATTTGTTGCACCCGGGCACAAATTCGACACCCACTGTCATACGCCAACAACATTAAATTTTTGGTGCATGAAACCTCGCCCGATTCTTTTCCTGCAAATGCGTCATCTGTGTCCGATATCGTGGAGATGTCATGAGCCAGATGATGGCTAACTTACTCGAGTCTCGGTGCACCACTTCGAATCCATTTATTCATACAGGAGTCGACTACGCAGGACCTTATCACGTCTCGAATCTCTCTGGTCGAGGATCAAACTCACCCAAGGAGATCATGTTGGTCGTTGTTTGCTTCGCAATGCGTGCTATTCATCTCGAATTGATGAATGATTAGTCAACCAAGACTTTCTTGGACTCGCCAGATCGCTGTGTATCACTTGGTGAGTCTGACCGATGAACAATGTGTTTCAAAAGTAGTGTGAGTCTCGAGATGGTCCTGCTGCGTCAGAACTGTTGCAGTACCATTCGAGTCCCGAAAGCTACCGTATCAGTCGTGGACTACTTCTGCTTCACCAGTATTATCGTATCATCCACGGTCCGAAAAAGTGTCGCGAAGCTCACGAATCAGCCTCGAGCAGGAAGTAGTACGTTGGTATCATTACCATAGTGGTGCCATCCAAGCTCCAAAGAAGTGTCATGGAGCTTCCGTAACAGACGCGAATTAGAACTGCTGCGTTAGTAACACTGCGGTACCATCCAAGTTTCGAGAAAGTGTCACGAAACTTCCTAATTTGTCTCGTGCTGGTATTGCTGCATTGGAACTATCGTCGTACCATTAAGTTCCGAAAAAGTGTCGCGAAGCTCACGTATCGGTCTCGAGCAGGAAGTGCTGCGTTAATATCATTACCATACCGGTATCATCAGAGCTCCAAAAAGTGTCATGGAGCGCCCGTAACAGTCTCCAACTGATACTGCTGCGCTAGTACTACTGCAGCATCCAAGTTTCGAAAAAGTGTCACGAAGCTTCCTCATCAGTCTTGAGCTGGTACTGCTTCGCTAGTATTGTTGCGCTACCGATCAAATCTTGTGGAACAGTCGTGGAACCGCGGCATGAGTCTCGAATTCGTACTGCTTAAGGTTTGTTCGGAGGGGATCCGGATATTCTGCCCGATAGATGGGTCTTTGATCGCACTGCATGTGCGATGGCTATGAGAGTATATTAACCAATTTTCTACCTCATAGTATTCCAACCTCACATTCCCGATCCAACTGAAATATGGCAACTGAAACACCATGATATTTCCCATCGAATGAGTTGTCCCACACCCGGGGATTCATCCTATATCCCCAAAAAATCGTAGTCCTTTGGCTCGCCGAGCAAGTTATACTGCTCGATGCTCACACTAGTTCAAGTTTTTTGCGAGCTAGATTCAGCGTTTTCGGGCGTGGGAGAGCTCATTCGATAAGAAATTCCAAATTACAGGTGGCGTAGTATCTAAAATTGGCCAAGACTGTTTTGTTATTGAGGAATAAATTGGAATGTGAGAGGACGCGTTCTGTCCCACCAAAAAATTGCCTTCAAGTTTTACTCGGTTCCTAATGAAGAAATTGCCATGAAACTTTGCATGGTATCGTGTTATAAGATTTCACAAGTGGGCTACTATCTGTGTAATTAGGAGCATCCAGATGTTGGAAGATCAATTAGCATCTTGGGATTGGTCGTAATTTGGAATCGAGTCCAAACATGCCCTCAATTTGTATCAGCAAAAAAATCTAAATGGGTCAGAACTTCTTTGCTCGAACTCTCATTTTGTGACTCGTTTGTTGTAAGCATTGTGCAATTCTAAAATCCCTAACTCGCTCCACTCTAATTCAGGTTTCAATCGTGATACACCGTTCGAATTCTGTTGGTCACAGGTCGTTTCAATCTTAATTTTTGAAGATCGACAAACGAAGTATCATGCGCATAGGAGCCATCGAACCGAGACTCATGTTCTCAGTTTCGACGTAACATGATCAAAAACCTGTCAGATCTCTCGATCGTGTCAATAACCGAAGCATGCTGACATTTAGTACGGACCGTAACACCCCATCAGACATGACAGTACAAAATGACAGCTGGCAGTTGGTCGTTACACAAAAAGGGGGTATCGAAGCAAGGTTGAGCGTGGCGGGTGTACTCGGTGCATCTTCCACCTCTCTTGAATATTCATGGGGCAGTGCAGCAGCGACGGTGTGTGTATGAGTGCGCGCGCAATTGGCACGTGGGCGTCAAAATTGAGTTGCTGCACGCGCGGAGGGTGTCCGTACTTACTCTGTACGCAGGCAGAGCTCGGGGCAGCCGGATAATCGCGTTACAAAATATTTTCTTTGTCGGCGCGAGCTCGCGCGCACGTTCGTGGCTCCGCCGGAGCTAGTTTGGCAAACCCAATTAAAGCTCATGAATTTCACGCGCACCGCTCAAAATGATACCACTACGTCTCTATATCGCGCAGCGTAACCCTCGCAGCGGAGCAGGCCAAGGGATGCAAGTGCGCCGCACCACGGGCGGATGTGCCGACACCGCAGCAGGGGCCAACTTTGGCATCTCGAAATTCAGCCCGGACGAGTTGCAAAACGACGTTGCTGCGAGTAGTAACCGGGACACGCGCAGCTTTATACCTTCGAATACACATTGCAGGGAGCGTACATGAAAGAGGGAGCTGCAGCACTAGTGCCTCTTTCAAACCAAACGGGATTAATTCTGTGTGACCTGCCGATATGACTACGGCGTCGCAGTGGAGGGCCAAAAGTTTTGGAGGAGCCCGGGCCCGTCGACGCGACGATGAGAGCCGTACACCCTCACCGACGCGTGCATACACACACACACATACACAAATGTAGACGCGTTGAGCGCAAACACGTTCTATTAGAAATTCATAGATTCCTCTTATCAGCCCGACTAGGTATACATATTCGCTCGCGCATCGGGTTTCCTGATGGCTTTTGCTCCGCGACGCGCAGCCTCACTGATAGCATTGCAAATTCGGATTATGATAATGCGTCGTCAATAATGCCGTGCTCGTTCATTATACGCATACCGGGTCGTGGGTATGCGAAAAATACACCTCGAATTGAGCTATGACGATGCTTTGGAAATTTGTGAATTTCAAAGAGTTTTGAACGAAGAGATGGAATTCGGTGAAAGAATATAGAGCTCGTAAATACATCGAGTCCAACGGTAATCACGTCATGGCTGCCTCGTGAAATTAGAGAAACGGGGCCAGATATTAATTACTTCTACGAGTCAGTTTCCGCGCTAATGGAACATTTAAAAATTGATAACTGGCTGCTGCGTGACTTATGCATGGCTAATCTAGCTCTTCAATCATTTGTGGCGATAAAATTGAATTGGTGCTACGCCTCGGCTCTCAAAAATATCCATGAACTCCATTGACTATAAATGTGCAAACTGTGAAATGGACGCGCCGGATGTGGTTTGCATAATGCAGTCGCGAGACAACTCGATCCGCAACATCCATGATAATTTTATTTCAAAACTTGATCTATTTATTCTGATATCGTTACTCTATTTATGGTCTCACGAATAGTAATGCGGAGCCCGGAGGTGCCTCTAAAGTGATTCGAGTCGGTGGCTCGCCAAACACGGATGTGTACTACTTGAATTCTGAACTACTCAATATTCAATGATTCCCCGCGTTTCATTCGACTCATTAACAGAAGTTTAACTGATGGGTAACAGACATATCTAACAATCATATATCTTGCAATTGAACAGAGCTAAGATCTAAAATCTGGAATAGAAGAAAAACTGATTCGTTTCTAGCGTCCAACTCGAGAGTGTTGCAGTGAAAACTGTATACATACAGTACAAGAGTGGAGTGGCCGATAGAAGCAGATAGCCGATGTACACAATACAGGCTAACGAAGGTTGGGGGAAATTACGTAAGATGAATTTGTGTCTGGGTCAAATATATTGTCTTGGAACTTTGTCGAACATATCAAATGCTCGTATCATGCTTGATTTTTTTTCATTAACACACCAATCTCTACGCTTGTTAGAAGAAGTCACGTTTCTGCGGAGCAAGTCCAACGCCTCAATGTTCTTCTCGATGGTCAGTTCGTTGTAGTCACAGTCCATGCTGCCTCAATAGAATAGAAACACCAATGAGCTCAGAATATCCCTCAAATATGAATGTTCAAACTTCACATACAAGGACAGACTTCTCGTGAGATACGAGCAAACTGAACACGGCAACAGTATTGAATTGTTGATTCATCGGTGTACAGAATGGCGCGCTATAGCGAGAGATGAGGGCAAACGGGTCGAGAGAGATAGAATTGAGGTAAGAGGTTGAATTACTGTGTCAGTATGACGCGAGAAAGTAGTAATAACTGTGTGTTCGCGAGTATGGCACACGAGTAATTCCATGACAAAACGATATATGGTTGAGAGTTGGGTCTCAGATTCCTTTCTGAGTGAACTTTTTCGATTTTATAGGTTAAAAAATGAATTTCCGTCACCATAAGAAAAATTGTAAATTTTTTTTCGAACCTTGGTACACAAAACAAAATTACGTTCTCAACTTTTTTTTGCAAAATTCTGATTCTGATTTTGATACCAGGTTGATTTTTTACATCAACAAATACCTGGAATGTACCAGGTACTCCTGCAGAAAGTGCTGAGAGCTCCTGTGCGCAGGCTGAATTCCCTATAGTGGAGACGAGAAATTTATCTCCGACACTTCTTTTTTTATTGAGGCGAAGTGTACGGAGGGTGAATTTTACATCTCCACCGGACCTACAGTTTTGAGGTGGATTCCGAACCACCGAAACCACGGTAAAGGCACTTGAAAAAATTTTCAGTGGTGCCAGTATTTTCGTAACTTTTTCACACTCAAATCGTTATAACTCAAAAATAACATTAGATAGAGGGACGCGGTTCAGCGCATCTGAGGGTGATCTGAAAAGTGATTTTTGGGTTTCAAGTTGTTTTCTGGGCGCTTTTTGAATTTCTTGACTGAAAACCTCAATTTTCTGCGCATGCGCGAGATTTTAGAATTCCAAAACCTATTTTTTTTGAGGAGCTGAGGAAGTTTCCTTCGAAATAACCTCATGTTAAGTTCAATTTCATCAACAAGAAGCGGAGTTGCAGCGCCCGAATGATGAAGAACGGTTTGAGCGAAAACATGAAGGCTCCCAGGCAATGACTGGAGCGAATATGGGGCCTCGCAGCAAGCTGCTTTTTGTGGTGGCTGTCAGAGGTCAGGGTAACTTTGGTTTAAGTCAACAGATTCAAGCTTAACAACTGGTTATTTTAAAGAAAATTCCCTCAGCTTTTCAAAAAAATTCGCTTCGAAATCTTGAAATCTCGCGCATGCGCAGAAAATCGAGATTTTTTGTCATTAAAATTAGAAAAATTCTCGTTTCCATGAAATCCACAGTTACATCTCACCGGGCTCATCTTGGCGCGTATATCGGTGGTTTCGTGAAAGTTACTTTCCATTTTCTCTCTCAGAATAGTAGTTACACCCCAGTGCGAAAGCTAGCTGGATCAATTTCCTCGTGCCGAAAACGGCGTGACGAATGAGGTGCATTATGTTAGGGTGAACAGGGCCAATTTTTCTGATCAACCCGACAGGGAAAATTGTACTTCGCTCCTGCTTTTCCAAGAAGATATATTTGATCCTTTTGCAACAACTAATCATTGCAGAAACTCGCTTTCTCTATGAAAACCTATTCTGAAGATGTTTTTCCTGGAATATCACTGCAAGGGTCCATACTTACCTCAAAGTTTTCTTGGTACTTCCATTTTTATACTAGCGTTATTGCCTACCTCGCTAACGCTCGTCCGGCTTGGAAGTGTCTCTGATATGGTGTGAGCCCCTGGAATGCTTCTGTATTTCAACAATGTAACGTTGAGATTTCATAATACAGTGGATTCGGAAAAAATAATTTCCTTGATGTAACCTAGTAACTGTGATTGTGTGACGGTTTTGCTGACTCGTCACTTGCAGGCAAGGCCTGCTTTCATTTGAGAAGCTCAGGGAGTGTTTGCTCAGTCAATTGCTGTAATTGTTCAAGAAATTAGGAGAGAAGAGCACTGAATGAGCACACACTCGATGAAAATTAAGAATGAAAGGGCATATATTCAAGAAAAACTATTCACAAATCGGTCCGCCGACCGTTTGGATGAATCAAGCCCGAGCACGATTATCGAGGGCGCATTTGGGAAAAATACAGTCTATAAGCCCAGAAAGAGGAGAGAGATTTGCGAGAGGCACTTACAATATAAATGGCCTTGACGCAGGATGGTCACTCGACCTCAGATCGGACACCGGCCCTCGCAGCTCACGGCAGTCAGGCAGCTCGCAATTGTCCCAGACGATGGTGATTTCGGTCATAGACCACGGCACAGAGTATATAAAATGCACGCACCGGAGCCCCGGCTGAATTATGCCAAGGACGGGCTCCGGGTGGCGTGGACAACGCGCACGATAATAAGCTCGATGGGCGCGTGCGAGCGCTCGGAAACGTCACGACGGAATGTATAGTAAAAGGTTGCTGGCCGGAGCAGCATTGGCTTGCGCCAGGAACGGGTCGAAATATGAGGCGCGCAAGCTCTACTACGGGGCCTTTTTTTTTTTTTTTTTTTTTTTTTTTTTTTTTTTTTTTTTTTTTTTTTTTTTTTTTTTTTTTTTTTTTTTTTTTTTTTTTTATCAAGGTGGTTAGAGGGCAAAATCTATCCGTCCCCAGACACCGGACTGGTTCAGCTTACGCGGACTACGCATAGCCCACGCAGGCCATACCAGGCGGGACACGGGTGTGGGTGGGGCCCACCGAGAGGTGGGCCCGGCCGTGTAATATCCCTCTCCCCTCGATGTACCTAGGGCATCGGGCAATCAAGAAGGAGATCCACCTGCATCTACCATCTCATCCCGGAACCGCGTGAGCATTACTTCAGGATGAGCGGCATGTCTCGCGCTCGATTGCGAGCGTTCCTCTTCTCCATCTTCTCTCTTCGGCCACTTGTCGGCATCTTCTATCTTCATTCTTTATTGTTCCCTCTCTTTCTTCTTTCTTCTTTCTTCCCTCTTCAGTGCATCAGATTCCTCCTGGAATCATTTGGGCCTCTTCTGTTTCAATCGGCAGAGTCACTGTAATTCGCCTGCTTCGAGGCGCCTTACTTCCCTCTCTTTCTCCTCCTTGCGGGTCATCACCAGCCTGATGTATCCGGTGACTCTATCCCATGTCTCCTGGTTGCGGAGCAAGTACGGGACGGGATTCTCAGGTGTTAGTTGAGCACCCAGCCATTCATCCAGCTCGGCGCGCTCTCTCCGGGTGTCGCTGCACTTGAACAGGGCATGTTCGGCGTCATCCCATTCGTCCCCGCATGACTGACATGCTGGGGTCGTCCTCTTCTTGAACCTGGTTAGATAGGAACCGAAGCAACCATGATCGCTCAGTGCCTGCGTCGTCCAGTAGGCCATCTCTCTGTCTCTCTCCCTCTTACCGGCGTTTACTAAGCAGCAACTCTTCACGTGCTTGGGCTATAACATAAAATATTATTAGTACAATATTCGGTCCAGGGAGAGAGGAAGACGGAACCACTCGGCCGTCACAATTGAGAACTATTGAGTTGGTGTAATGTTGCACATAGTGAGGTTCCTGAATCTCCAGTAAGAATCTAGGAATTTCGCTTAATTCATTTAATTTGTTGGGAGGATATTGCAAAATCTACGATTATTTGCCTTATGAATCCTATCCTCACTCCTATCCTTAATCCTACCACTTATGATTTGTACCTAGATGAGAAACTAATCACGAAGGATATTTCTCTCTTCAGCAATGTATAACATGTATACCCTCATTGCCCATCTCGTTTGACTCAGTCAATACACTAATTTCGAAAAAGTTATTTACATCCGATGATGCAATTATACTGAAATAGACAACTATTTGAATCTAATAGACGGTGGAAACTTGAACGATTTTCACTGAAATTTCAGTGAGAGTTTCACTGAAACTCTAGAAATTTCCACAGGAATTTCACTGAAAATGTAGTTTCACAGAAACTTGAACGATTTTCAACGATTCTCATTGAAATTTCAGTAGAACTTCCACCAAAACTCAAGCAATTTTCACCAAAATATTAGTGGAATTTTCACTGAAATTTTAGTGAAATTTCCACTGAATTTTTAGTGAAATTTTCACTGATTTTTTAGTAAAATTTTCACTGATTTTTTAGTGAAATTTCCACTGATTTCTCAGTGAAAATTTGAATGAATTTTTAGTGAAATTTCCACTGATTCTTTAATGAAATTTTCAATGGATTTTTAGTGAAATTCTCAATGAACTTCTAGTGAAATTTTCACTGAATCCTTAGTGAGATTTCCACTGAATTTTTAGTGAAATTTTCATTGAAATTCAGTGAAACGTATCACTTGAACTTGAGTGATTTCCACTCCATCCATCAACCCACCCACCCATGACCCACCCATGACCCATACGGCCACCCATCGCCCTTCACCCCCTGCCGATAGGCAACCCGAGACGCGAGATGCTGATGGACAAGTTTTGGCTGGGCTTTTAATTATTTCAATCTGCGCCTAATCTACTGCCCATCTTTCGAACGCTGTAACTCCAGTTTAGGTTCACATAGTCGGATTTTTTGAGTGATCGTTAGGAGAGGCCTCCGGTCTTCGAGAATCTTGGTTTCAAGGGCTCAAATATCTGCGCATACGCAGGAAATATCCCCTATCAGTATTACTATTCGACGTTTATAAAAGAACAGGCTTGAACCCCAAGAGAGTAGTTTGCAATGTCTTCCTGGAAGGACCACAGCCATTCAAATGAGGAGAAGGTATTTAAAAAAATGCAAAATGTGTATCATTGAGGAAAAAATTGAGAAGTAGTCACCCGAGGATAAGCCTGGTGAGATGGAAGTGAGGATTTTAGACGTTCACAAAAGATATCTTACTCATCTTTCGGTCCTGTTGAACCTCGCTTTTCTATCCACCGTTGTTTTTGAGCGACTACGAGTCGAGAGGATAAAAGCCACGAAACTTCAACTTATAAGAGTATGAAATAAACTTCTTACCTGCCTGCTAGGGTCCGGGAGAGTTCTTTCAATCCTTTCCACGCTGGGAGATGTTTACATTTCGAATCATAGAATCAAAAATGACTCCAAGCTAACAAGAACAGCACCAAATCTGCGTAACACGGATTTCAGTGAAACTTTGGGAATCATCTGGTACAGGAGTTTAATGTAATGGGTCTCCTATCTTGATATACAGCTATAAAGATTAGCATTGTCCTTACACGCCCATGAGAAAATATCACTGCACATATGAGTGACTCCGCCGAAATTGGGATTTTTCGAGGCCAGAATCGTCACGAGGAGTGATTTGGGTCCAAAAATTATTTCAGTCCCAGACGGGTTCTTGGTGACTCGGAGCAGCTGACACCCACTTGATTCAGTATCAAAAGGAAGTACCTAGAGCTACGTATTCCAAGATTGGACCCAGAGAAAGATACGCCAAATTCTAGGTGTCGTACAGCAGGACGGAAAGAACATTTTGCCTTTGGAATTATTTCCACAGCTCGACAACTGTTAGGAATGCGTGAGATCTATTGTCGCATAGATTTGCTCTGATGCGACAGAATACAGCAAGTAAATGAGTTGTACAAAACGATATCGTGCGCCAGAGAGGAGTACAACATACAAACAGAAAGGACAAAAAATTTTGTACGCCATTTTGACAACACATTCATGTGGTACGCCTGGCTACAGATTCGAGTTTTCGGTTAGTGTCACAAATGAATTAGATGTATTTTGGTATCTACATCATAACCCCGCCAGTTAGGAAGGCTTCATAAATAATTGGGAACTTTGTCGAGATGATTAGTCCTGTGCAAGCAGTTTCGGTGCAAACCCGTCTTAAAAATGTCGGGTGGCTGTGCGCGAGCTAAGGGTTTCATTGGGATTCGCAAAGTGGCGAATTATGTTATTTCAACACTGAGAGAAATTTACTAATAGTTTTCGTTAACTGAGGAGTAATTTTTATAAACACGTTTATACCGTGGCACCAGCAGGATCCTCAACAGTTTTCGTTGAAACGGTAACAGAATTTATTAATGCGGAAGTAAATTTTATTGATCGGTTTACGAATTTTGTTGACGATGATATAAATTTTGATACTGGCGCCCAACTAAATTTCAAAATGATACGTTGCTATATTTTATACGAAGTAGTAGTCAGGCATTATTTATTTGGTTATATGCAGTTTCAGAGTACAAAGCACGCTCAACCCCATACGTTATATTATATTCACGCACTTAGAATTAGACTTATCATCTTACATATTGTTTATATTATAAGTTCACACATATATGTTCACATATCACTATACATTATCTTAGGTATTACCGATATCGCACACACGGGTTCACGCTAACAATTTATGTTCGTATGGAAATTTTGGAACTCATATATATACAAACCATGTCAAATTTGACCGCTTGCGAGTAAGCCCAATCCACCTATAAACGAGCTGATTGCTAGTCGATAGACACGATACGCGGGAAATAAAATACACTCCCAGTTATTCATGGAAATCTGGTATCGATGACATTGCATTGACTATTATTCGTCAAGTTTGTTGTCCGTAATGAATAAATATTGGTGGTAACATCGATGCCAAAGACGATGTGAGCCACCTGGTGGCAGATACAGGATTCGCGGAAATTCAACGATTCCTTCTTTCCAACTCGGCACATATTTTACATGCGAATCAATAATTTTTATTGAGAAATCAATAAATTTTACAAACGAGAGATTTTTAAAAGTTCTTGAACGGGATCAACAAAAATTGTTGACGAGTGAGTAAAAACTGTTAATTCAGGAACAAAATCTATTGCGATTCCTGCTGGTGCTCTGGTATTGACGCGATTAATAAAAATTGTTCCCGGGGTAACAAATTTTATTAGATAATTTCTCTCAGTGAAGTATCACAAATTGGAGTGCGTAGTTACATATAGGAATTTTGGACTCTGCATATACGTCGTGATGAATTCAAAAAGCGAAGTTTGTTTACCTACAGGGGCCGGAAATGACATTTCGGCCCCTTATGAGGCACTGCAAATCACGGAGACGTCAGAATCGACTCAAAAACTATTAACATAGTTGCGCACCAATATAATACATCCCAAAACATTGTTACAATGCACATTCCGAGCCTTACAAACTTGTTGGAATTTAGAACACGAAAAATCCCACTTTCGACGGAATCATTCATTGCAGATATACTGACAATGCTAATCTTCATAGCTATATCCCAAAATAGGAGGCCTATCCTGGGAATACCTTCATTCCTCGCCAGTACCACATGATTCCCAGATTTTCATCAAGATCCGTGTTTTCCAGACCTGGTGCTCTCGTTGTAAATTTGAGACCCAACATTTTTGATGAATCGTTTTTTCGTAGAACTACTTGTGAGCGAACGAAATCGATCAAATTGGTCGTCCAGAAAGACAGGCGAACCAGAGAGCATGAAAGAGTTGTAAGACAACCACGCGAGGGTCCCATTTTGATGCTAGTGGAATATTGCAGGGGTATTTGGGCGATTCCTAGGTCGCTACAACAAAATAGACACGTATGGAAAACCAACGAGGTACTTGGTGAGTTGAGCAGAGGTGTAAAGAATTCATACCCGTCTTGCTTTAGGAAATCGGATTCGCCAAAACATATTGTGGCTGCTTATATTATATCAAAAGGCGCGGTAGCGCCTTGCTGACGAGTATATATAGAAGAAAAACTCGCAGCGCTGCCGTAGCCTTATATACGCCAAGTTGGGGTTTTTTAACCTCTCGTTCTGCCTCGATCATAGAATATCATGGATTCTTGTGCTTATCAGCCAAGATGTGCCCCAGTAATCGCGAGCTTGATCATTTCTCTATCGAAAAACTATTTTGTTTCGTCGATGTATGAACTAATGGCATCTTTCCACGACCGACGAATTTGAGACCCTCCCCGACGGAATTCATCGTGGATTTTCATCTTCAGCCACTTTCGAGATTCGACACATCTCGAAGTCGACACTGCATCAGTGTGACACAATCGGCCTTGTGTGCGTGAATGAGCAACTCGATCAACGCTGTATCATAACGCAAGCTAGCAGACCATATTATTCACATTCTGTTCCAGATGAGTGATGTTTGTTTACTCTCTGCACACAAATTGATGGCAATCGTAATTGTTGGTCGACATAAAAGAAGCCACCTGATGTATGCTCTCTTGTTCGCAGTGATTTTAAAAATGATGGCCTGATGGCCAAAATGCGTGTGCCATTCTTGCTGTTGTGCAGTGCATAAGGTGACTCGTCAAGAATAATCTTCAAATATATTTGGAGAGTTTATGACGCATGGGTGCCATTAAGCATTAATGTACATTTTATCAGTGAATTCATTTTTACTTCCTCCGATACAGACCAAACTCTGAAGCTATAAATTGTGTATCTCAAGTTCACAATCTACTCTAGTGAGAAAATTACATTGCAAACAATGTATCATCATTCAAGCTTCTTCTCGTATCTCATTAAAAACTTATTCCGGTCCAACACAAGTAGGGATCGTCTCTCACATTTAGATGTTGTGGGATTGGTCAGTCCTATTAGTGACTGTTCATAGAACAGTTGTTGTGATATGTGTAGTGATCTCTGATGCTGCTCTAATCAATTTTACCTAACATAATTCCATTGCATATCACTGTACATCTTAGTCTTGGATACTCTTTCACTCTTGATTAATGGGTCTGAGCTGTTTCGACGTGCCACTTACATTCTTGCTAAAGACTTCATCAAGAGCTAGTGGGTATACGTCAATTCCTAAATAGGTCTAATCAAGAGTAGTTCGGGGTTCATACGATTCATCAAAATTATTATTGAAAACGAGTAGCACATTTACGCTCTTAGAGAAAACTGGTAAGTTAAACTTGGAAAAATGTAGGGCGAAGAAGTCAATTAACATAGAAACTGGATCCATACATTCATCTGGATGTACTTTGGGAATCATTCTGTCTGGCATCAAAGCTCTTCTCACATGACGGTATTGAATCTTCATCCTCAAAATGAGATCCCACGCAGAACTTGAACTTCTTAATGTGTCACAACTAATCAATGTTCTCGTTGAAATTTGTTCAAGTTTTCGGTTTTCAAATAGTGTTGAGAAACAAATGTATTGTCATAATTCCATATTTCATTTGTTAGTCACCCATTAGTTGGTCATTTTCGTGTTTGGGATTTTCTCTTCTTGAAGAGCGGATGAACCAACTCGTGTAGGGAATTTTCACAATCCAAAAGTTTCTCATCAACTGAAAACCTTGTACTATGACAAGTAGGGTTGAGAGTCTCTGCATCAAGGCAAGTTAAATTTCATGAACTAATTCCAAGTTTTGCTAGCAAAAACAAAAGGTTGTACTGCTCCAGATTCTATTGCTTGGAATTGAAAAAATATTTATCTTGGAACATAGCACACTGCTGTCCATTGGGGGGATGATCTTTAAGGATAAGATATGGATAAGTTTTTTTAGTTTTTCTACATGTTACTATTCACAGCTTACATTTGTCTTTCTGGGAATTTTCAATCATCACCATAGCCAAGTTTTGAAATCTTTCCCCCTCCCACTTTACTTTTTCCAAGAGTCTAACATGTCGAGCATGGACATCCTTTTCCCATGAAATTTCATCTGAGATCGAAGTATGAATTTCAATTCTTGAGGGTCATGAGATCAGGGAAAACATGTCGAGTAACTTTTTACTAAAATCTCAACGTCAAACGAATGGAGAGAGATTGCAAAATATTGATTTCAATTCTTGAGAGTATTGAGATCAGGAAAAGTATGTCGAGTAATTGTTTTGCAAATTCTGAATGTAAAGCATAAAAAATGATTGATTGCATTACAATCTGATTATCTCTCTGTAATTTCGACTCAACTTGAGTTACTCACCATCTTTATTGACTTCCAAACTGGAACAATCAATGCTAGATTGAATTTTCTCACTTCTGTTTTTTTTTATTGGTCTACTATTTGCAATATATTTTGAGGAAAAGAAAGATGGTGAGAAACCCAAGTTGAGTCAAACTTACAGAGAGATAATCAGATTGTAATGTGATTAATCATCCTTTGGAAAAAATAAAGTGGGAGGGGGAAAGATTGTCTATGTACATGAACTTGGCTTCAATGAGTCAGCGGGTCAGTTTTCAGAATACTTGAGATTTAGTCATGGACGTCGAGCGCACTGTAGAAATCATCGACAGCGCTTGAGTTATTGCACTGGTTTGGAGTGCTCTCAAAATTCATATCCTTGATGATAGATCTTCATAATTGACGAGGGCGAAGAGATAGAATACCTAGGATATCGCTGTCGGGGTGCCTCATCATTAGTCTATCACTGCCCTCGCATTATGTGAGTGAAACCTTGTCAGCACTTCAGAGGGAACTGCATCAATATCGAAGCGTGGCTCGGGGGTTGTTGTTGCTCTGGAATAACATTATCGTAACCGATTGTCCTCGCGGTCATTTTTCCTACATATTCGAATGGTATCTCCCTAGTGCTCGAATAGCGTTTCATCAGCAAATCATGGTGTGTTACCAGTTGATCGTGTCATTGCATGAGCTTCCTCCGTGGCAAACTTTTCATCGTCCCTCAGGAGTGATCACTCACGAAGTATTCGATAAGTCTCTGGTGAGTACTTCTGTGATATTCCAGCATTATGTAGTCAATGCTCGGATGGCAATCTTGCTCGTACTTTGGAAGTATTCGTACAGACCGAGTGTGTAGTGATTACCATGCACTTGAAAGACTCATTCGAAAAGCATGAACTGTGGACGGCTCAAATTTCTCTTGCCTCAAATGATCCAAGACGTCACATCGTCATTACAAGTCCTCGGGAGACTTGCTACGCACTCTGCATCGATTAACAGTGATGTTTGAACGTGAGCTTTTCGTGGCTTATTGGAGCCAGAGCGTAGTCGACCTACTAACCTCATTGGTATAATACATGGTGATATCGAGCGACTCTCACACAATGACCCCGTCAACAATGTCATAGTCGTCACACCCAAGTTCCCCGATTTCACTCGATCTCACATCCGCCATATCTCCATGCAAAGCCCACCCTATCAGCGCCACGAGTGTGGCACATATCTGCACTAACAAGCACATCCTTTGACCGACGATCATGCATCATGCAAACTCCAGATATCTCCCACGATCCGCTTCAAAAGCTCGCCCCGGTTAGACCCACTCGACGACGGACTACCCAAATTAATACACTCCCCAGGGTCGAACCTCCTCTCCGTCCCACCCGTTCAGGCCCTCAATCGAGATATCGCGCTTCTGAGCTTGCACCAAGCGCTACCCGCACTCATCTCGCCGGACCTACGCAGCCGCAGCCGCAGAAAGCATATTGCCCAGAGAGCATATTCCGGGCACAACTCGGGCTAAGCCGAAGCCCCTCGTATACATGTCCCGAGTGGCGCTCGAGGATACGCTTCTCGCTGCAGTCTCCCGCGGGGTTAGCCCCTCAACTTTCTAGGCTGGTGTAACATACCTCTCCAGTTGCGCTATGCAGCCGCCTAATCCGCACCGGCGGAGCGCTAAATCTCTGTCTGCTTATACCCCCGCTCGCGAGCTTCGCTTTGCCCTCTGGACCGCGTGTATGATGTGGGTATCGGGGGGTCCTGCGAGAAACGCGTGAAATCGATGCGCAGCGCCACGGTATATTTCATCTAGCTCGCAAACGGCTAGGCGGGGATTAGCTCTCGACGCGCTGTGATATCGCAATGTATGGAGATATTCTGGCCACAAGCTCTTCGATTTATGAAAAAAATATCCGCTCGCTCTTTTTCTTCGATTCCGAGCCGGATTCCAGCGCTCCCGCGCAAACTGCCCCGTAGCTCGCATAAATAATCCACGAGTCGCTCCTGTGGTAGCGCGGGAGCTTGCGAGCTTGCGTTTGGGCCGGATCTTTATCGGCGAGCTTTGAAAAAAGATCGGAGCTCGGTCGAGTCTGAGTTATCGAGTCCGGGTGGGCGCAGATGTGACCATCCGCTCGCCGTAACTTAATGATCCTTCTATAATCAGCAGATTCCGTAATTCATGAGATTCTACTCGATCATGCGTAGGTGTGCAAGCCCATAAAAAAGAGAGGGCTGAGGCATTGGCGTCGAAACTTGCAAATATGGACACGGAAATTCAATAATTGTAGACCTTTATTGATCGATGGAGATATGTAATGTCATATTTGGAAGTATGAGATTCTGAATTCAGAATCTCATACCCAATCGGAACTTGGGTACCAGATGGATGATAACCACCACTCATATGTATAAAGACAACGTTTCAGAGAAATCTTAATCCTTGTCGAACTTTTGGCAGGGATATTGTAGATCGTTCAAAAACGACAATTTTATCAATTGAAATTCTTTCCTGCGACTCTCTGATCCGAGACGCGAATTTGGGGAAGAGATCTCTCAAATTCACAGCCGCTTATGGATATATTGGACCACATTCCAACTTTCGTCTGCGCAAGCTCTATCCTACAATCAAAAGCCTCCTGGAGAATTATTGAAAAACGTGATCCTAGCCCGAAATTATCTGAACGTTCTGATTGGGCTATCAGAGTCTTACTCTGATGTGATTAACCGATGCTCTTACAGTTTTCGCTTCAAAAAAACAGTCACATTCCAGTCACTATCATGCTTTTCTATGATCATTGAGATGGTTTTTGATCATAGAATAGAGCCTGCGCAAATGAAATTGGAACGTGGCTTAGCATCTCCATGAGCAGACACATATCCAAAAAGTGTTCTCGCCGAAGCACGTGGCTCGGACCAGAGAGTTTTTAGAAAGAAACTTCAAGAGACAAACTTGCAGATTCTTCAACGATCTACAATATATCGCTAGGGTTTTTGGTGAAGGGACGATTTCCATCAAAATCACAGGTAATCCGCTGAATGGATTTTCATTTATTCTCGACATCAATGATTCACACGAAAAATTTTGGGTTGCTTCTCCGACACTATGCATCATCCATTCATTTTGACGGGTACTGTGAGAAATCCAACTAGTTTTCCTATCTTAACCTTTCTAGCTATATCACATGCACTGATGGGCTAGTATTAACAGCAGAATTTCAAATACTGTCTCTTTTTTTCTAAAGACCATTCGAAGTCAATCTCATCCAATTACGATGTTGTTCATTGAATGTAAGTAGCCATCGATGGATTTCATCTCTCCCAAATCAATTGGGTGGCGTATGGTAACCTCTTGTTCCATAAAACCTTCGGAAGGCTTTGAAATTTATGCTGTTTGAGATGGATTAAAGATGAATAAGAAAAGAAGTGTCCCGGGAATTCCTACTATTCATGAAATGGGAGAAATTCAACAGAAACAAGCACGGGCCAGCAATGATAACTACAAAGCCTTGCAAACGACTGCCAATCAAATGCAGCAAATGCGAATGCAAACAGCAACGCAAGCCAGATAATGCGCATCGTCAAGCTCAGAGGACCAGCACGAGTGGTTAAAACTCGCTTTACACTCTGCGGATTAGCGTCGGCGGCAATTGAAATGGAGAGGCTGGCGCTTAAAAAAGTTGCCCCAACATCTACTTGTTGGCACTGTCTCCGCGCACTATCCCATTACACGCTAATTGACTCTTCCACTTGTTGCGCGACAAATAGGAATGGGTACAGAGCTCGGTCGCGGAGAACGAATTTTTAATTTTTCCTCCTCCGATCCTACTTTCTCTGCTTGATCAACAGAAATGAATAAATCCAGGCTCGCTCCTCTGGCAAATCACATGCTTGGCGTTTGTAAGAGGAAGACAGGTTGGCATCGGGAAAAACAGCGGATGGCAAACCGAGAACAAAACTGTGCGAGCAAAAAACTTTGGCCACCAATCGGGGAATACAATGGGTCGTGGTTGTCGGTGGGCAGTTTGAGGAAAGAAGCAGACAGTAAACTTTTGAGAAAACGATGAAACTACCCAGAAAACGGAGAAGAATGGCAATAAGTTGCGGGGAGGGTTGGGGTGGGGTCTTTTCTCATAACTTCATGCGTTTTCTTGCCCTCGGGTATAGTGGAGTGGAGTTGGTCGACCCTCCCGAAACTTTGATGTTCTTCGTACACGTGAGTGAGCGGTGGGTAAATATACATGCAAATGCTTCGACTGCGGAACCGGTCTTCTTTGCAAAATTCGACGTGTCGATCACGAGCTTGTGTCTTTCTTCAAATTGAATTTCAACGGAGGAGCGAGTGATTCTTTTTGTGAGCTTGACTTGGACACAATCGAGTTTAGGGAAAGCTGGTTTGAAAACTTTTTCGTTTCTTTCAATAGCAGATGCTTCACTGCTTACTGTTCAATACCTTCGATTTGATGGATTTTTATTTAGCGAGTAGTACTTACTCATTCGACCATATCAGCTACTTTGTCCCGGGTGAGTGCAATCTTCGGTATTAGTTCAGAAAAGTTGCTCATCAAGTAAGCCTCTCAAGGTTTTTTCCGTGATTTAGAAATGCTGTACATGATGTACGGACGCATCTCTATAATAGCCGTAAGAAATATTGACCATTTCGTGAAACTCTTTTCTACGTGGTACACCTCACAATTTGGAGGATTGAAACTGAAATCGGCTTCCCTGCATCTTTACTTTGCTATTGGGTAACATTACGCTAGATCGAAATTTGTGAGGTAACTAGTTCTATTGTCAATGAAAGCTGAAAATAATCCTGGAACTGTTAAAATACTCAAATTGCCGGGGTGCGCATGAAATTCCATCAATATATTCTTTTTGATTTGAATCCCGATGGAAAATTAAAAGATATCGGTTGAATGAATGCACGAGTCTTATCTCGCACTCATATATGTTTCAAGTTCAAGATGGTCAGAATCACAGAGTAGATTGGTGATTAGAGTTCGGAATTTCGTGCAATGATAACTCCAAAAAATGCCGTGATTCGTGCAACAAAAAATCGAAAAACGTGCAGTATCAAGTCTAAGAACGTGCAATAAAACAATATTGGCTTTTAGAGAAAACGCCAAAGCGAGCGTCTATTAATCGCTCGACTCTGTTTGGAATGAACAACCATGAGCTTTTTCAAATTGTCTTGGATTAAGAGTATATAATCAATCACTCAAAAATTGTTCATAGCATAGAGAAGATCTTTCAACACCATTAGAATCGCAAGGAGCACGAGTGGAGCTATCAAATAGTTTTGGTGATTCCATATTGTTTATTCAACAAATTCATTGCTCGTTCACCAATCTAAACTTGGAAAATTTTTTGTAGAAGTGTAGTCCTGAATTCTGTCGAGCACACTCTCAAATGTATCCTGGAGTCGGACAGATCCATCGAAAAGTTCTTTACGCTATAGGCATTTTGAAGCGGCTATAGAACTTTTGATCCAACACTTCCCAGCAACAATCGAAACATTGATCGATGAGATGAGCACAAAAGGGTATCCCCAATGAGAGCTACATTGTCAGAAATTTTTGAGAAACCTGCAGCCAATTGGTTACAGTTTTCCCTCAACCATGGGTCGGGGCCAAAAATCAACCAATTGGTTGTCTTTTGGCGGTAAACACTGGTTGGAAATTCAGAAATATCACACGGATCGGTTCCTGAATCTCTAACTGCATTCTGCGATAGAATCACAGAATTTGATAACTACTGGTTGGCTTTTTTCCCACAGCGATTATGAGAATGAATACAGGACCCATGAGATTGGAAAATGGTCGTTCCCGGGTGGCGCTTTTAGGTTAGAAAAACAAGTCTCTTCAGGGTTTTCCATGAAGAAATAGGAATAAATAACAGCGGTGGCCGTGCGAGCTTTTTCGAAAAATGTTCAGGCTGTGCAACATTTCCGCGATTCAGTATCCGAATTGGTGACCGCTCATCTTGCGTTTGGTCAGTTCTTGATCCCAAACAAGTTGTAGGCTTCGCAAAGTAAGACAGTCGCCGATTCGGATAACGAGTAGCAAAGACGTTATTTTCTTTGGAAAAGCTCATGCGGCCACCGCTGTTATTCATTCTGATTTGCTTATGCAACAACATCACGAAACTTGTCTCTCTATATCAAAAGTGCCAACCGGGGTGGTCTCAGGTCACCCTCTACCACCCTCTACCGATGTCACGGGTCCCGTATTTGACTCCATATTCGCCAAGAGAAAAAAGTCAACCAGTGGTTGGAATCTCAGCTAGGTGGTAGCCAATTTGGTGAGAAGGCAACCAATTTTTTACAGTGTATGTTCAGGATCCTTGTCGATTGAATTGGTGGTGATACACGATTTGTTCGAATTTGCAGCAACGCAAAACGTGCAATAACAAAAAAATGTTATAACACGAGATTCCAAAGTCTATTCATGGTCCATGCATATTGCACACTCTGAGTCATTCGAATCCCTACATTTTTTTTCAATTGCAGTACGATAATATTCTCAGCAGATACCGATCTCGAATACCGAAAAGAAATCGCAATGCACAAAGAAAACAATGCGCAGCCGTGTGCGACTCGAAAGCTCTCGAATAGCGAATAGATTGTCAAACGCCCAACAATACAGATCACATTTGCAACAACACGAGCAAAGCTCTTGCAGTGGTGAATGCGTGGGATAGTGAAAACGCTAAGAAGGAGGAGTTCCTGCTCTTTGAACAGGCGGAGAGCGGAGATTCACGGGGCAGATTTAGCTGTGCTCGACATGGCAATAGTCGCTAGCACAACGTCTTACGCGCCCATACAGCTCAGCACGCGAAAGAGCCATAGCTGAAATCATTGGCTGTTGGTACTTGCGCGCAAAATTCAACGACTGGCAAAGCTCTAAAGCAGGAGCTATACATGAGAGAATTCCTACAGAGCAAGAGAAAGCTCCGAGATCGGTGAAAATCTCTCAACGCAGCTGCGCACCGATACACCGTCGGAACGCCCCCGACGTGCCTCAACTGCGAAAAGCTCGAACTTGCAAGCTACGAAAAAATTCCGCGAGTGCAACAGCAACGGCACCACTAAAAGAATCTCATTGCCTCGAATGGCCGAAACGATATCTCGCCTTCCGTGGCCGCGATCATTTTCATTTGTAAGCTCGTTAAAGCTTGCGCAAGCTCGAAGCGACAGGTGCGGTCTCGCGTCGAGCAACTGCATAGTATACGTTGTGGATTGCCACGCTACACAATGTTACGGGCAGTCGAGGTATTCCATTAACCCAGCCCCGTCGGACTCGGAGAAAAAAGGAGAGACGCGAGCTTTCACGCGAAACTCGGGGCTCGCGCTCGATGGTCCGTAGTTCGTTAAGCTCGGACGGGATATCACTCTGGCCGGGATATTGAGGCGATCTTGCCCAGATGGATTATACGTGGTCGATTCACCTCTATTTGAACAGCGGCTCATTTGGGATTTCAATCCTACAGAGTCGGGCTGATGTCGGAGATGGTAGAGTGAGCTTGCAGTTGCTCTTGGATATTTGAATGCATTTATCGCCGAAGCTTGGAAAGTTCAGCGCAAAAGAGTTCGCGCTGTGTATATTCAAATACCATTTGATACACGCGACGGGTAAAGTAGTCTGCCGTCGCAATTTGCCGCTTCGCGACGGATCGATTCGATTGAGGGCGTGTACACCTAATAGACTGCGATACTTTGAGAAACATCAAAGTTGAAAGCGGAGAGCGCTGTGCATTGATTCGTCGATAATGTTCAGAAAGAGATACCGGGAGCTCTCCAACAGTTTCGCGAACGACTGACCAGCTGTGTTTTCTACGATCTCTTTGAAATTGAGGTTGATGGGGGAACGAAGTGAGTGTCGCATGAAGAGTTGCAGAGTAATCACTCTCAAATTGTGGGATGTGACATCAAGGTCAAACATGGCAGCCGCATACCCCGAGATTGACACGAGCTTGTTACTAGACAGCGCCATCTGCGGCGAGTCGTGAACTATTGCATGCCCCCAGAACTTAACATGGATGTCACTTCCCATATGAAATTTACGTTTCATCGAAAAATATTTTTCTATCGACAAAGATATCACTAGAATGAAATCCTACACCGATAAATAGGGCCAATTCTGGAACGCATGTGTTTTCATTCTTCTAATTTGAGGTCTTCTGAGGAAATTAATATCAATTGTAAACACGAACCGTAGCTTGTATAGTGATGTCTCAGCGTTTCTGTTCAAAGATGATAGATTCGGATAGTGTTATTTGGAATTCGGGAAGCTGAAGCTCCCCTAGAAATCAGGGAATTCAATTCTATGTCACGTAATTTTTCTTTGTACGAAGTGCCCATGAAGTAAGTATCCCTCCCCTCCCGTGTTGTTTCGAAACGGTTGGAATTCACAAAAAATAACCCAGAACACGTGACCCTTCATTTTGAGCGAGGCATCCCATGATGGACTTGGTTGTGAATTTAGAAGTCATGTTCAAGGTCGTCAAGATCTTGACTCAATTATTAAACGTGACAACCCCTTGATTCAGGTTTTGGATTCTAATAAAATGTGAAAATTCATGAAACTTTCACATCAAAAATTTTTTCGGTCTAACTAGGTCCTTGCGGCATGGCTCTCCATGGCCGTGTCACCAGGGAGGTACATATCGACAAGCGGAGGTTAAACGTTACGTCAAGAAATGTTTGGGATAAAATGAGTTCGTAGTCGAAAGAAATATGAGGATATGGACTGGGATTTGATATAAAAGTTTATTCTCAGAGGCACCTCGGGGTGGGCACTTAATTTTTCAAAACGAACATTTTCAATTTGACATCCCGTGTGAAATATTGTTAAAAGTCTTACTGAACATCCCATTCGGTAAGGATTTCAACAATATTTTCACAAAGTTCCATGATTTTCCACGTCCTTCCATAGGTTCGAAGTACATGCAATTTTTTTGAAATTGAATTCACCTCTCTCCGACTTTTAAGTTGACCTCTAAGCTCAAAACCAAGATCATATCATTGGACGCCTTCATCAAATTGACGAGACACGTGTTCCAGGGCTTTTCATGTTTCCCAAACGTTCCCTAAATGAGAGGTAGGAATGGCGAACATATTTCATATGCACTCTCGATCCGAATTTAGATTCAACTATTGGATATCGCCCTCCAATTCACAAAGGAACTTTTTCGAAATCGCTCAATAAAAAATTCCAACGCCCTGAGTCCTCAATATGAATGGACTGCGTAAGGATGAGCGTTGACGATTTCTTTTGACTTTTTTTAAGATTCCACGTTTTGGGCCTACTTCGTCATCTTCCGAAAAAAACACAGCCAAGCGAATGAACTGTAGTTCCCCATCACTCGATTTAATTCAACCAGTGGAACAAATTAAGTTGAAGACCTGTCTTCTTAGTCCAACAATATTGTACATTGTTACTCGCACCGATTCCCATTCCATGGATCTCGTTCTTCATCGAAAATAATGGGGTCGACGAGTGCTTGGATATCAATTGCCCAATCAATCAATCAGTCAATGACGGAACTATTTAAATTTGGGAACCGGTATAGCTCTTGCAAGCAATCATCACTGGGTGCTGGCCATTACAGCTTAACTGGATATTATGATGATTCTGACATGTTTGTGACATTCTACTTCAAGATTATTTAGTGTCTCTCGTGAGAGCTCATTGACCTTTTGCGAGTTTGAGGAGAATTATTTGTACAGTTGATATTTCGTTGTGTGAAAAATCATGAACCAAGCGCTCTCTGTCTGTGCCAAAATAAGCAAAAATCGACCCAACTCATTGAGTCACACTGGAACTCTCCGAAAATCAGAAAAACTTTACTGGCAGTGTGAGAAGATTAGGGAATGTTATTGAGTTTGGTTCAATGTTAGCTGAACAATAATGTAGCCAAGCCTAATACATCTGATTTTTTTAGTGTTGTTATGGTGCACCTCGAGAATGAATGTTGCACGAGTTGGAAAAGAGATACCCAAAACGTACTCGGAAATTCTTCGATCCAAAAAAAGGGCTCAAATCAGATGCGGCAGATCGTATTACGAATTTTCAATTTCACAACACTACTACAGAAATCACGTCAACTCACGCACAGGCCGTTCATTCATTGCGCTCAAGTCGTGCATGCTATTTTTGGTTGGAAGTTGGATGCTCTTTCAAGCTTTGCTACTCCCACTTTGTCGCTGAGTAGAGGAATAGAGAAGTGCGAATTCTGAATGAAAATTCCGAGGTAAGCTCAGAGAGTGGCCAAGATATACCTTGACTTTGTAATCGGACAATCATTGCAAAGTCAAGTATACCTGAATACCAAAACTGATTTCTGGGTAGAAAAGTTTTTCAACGAAGCGAAGAGGTTTCGTTCTAAAAATTATATGAGATAAACTGACCAGGGAAGATTGTCATATTCTGATCACGGATTTGCGTTAAAATCTGGAAATAGTCTTCCTCTAGCATGAAAAGAGGATATTCAAAGTTATAGACTGTAGTGCTCAAGATTCTTCAACCTACAATCACGGATATTAGCATTGTTCACATAAGCCCATGTTAAAAATTGTACATACAAATAGATATACCAGCAATGCTGATGTTTTTGACTGTAGATCGGGAGCGCTTGAGCGAGAGGGTCTATAATCTTGGACTTTGTCTACTTGGGATGATGGAAGATGGTTTACAAAGTCCCAGATGAATTCGTGATCCGAATGTGACAATCTCTCCTAGTCAGCGTAATATCATCACCATATTCGGTCATTTTTCAGCCAAGATCATGTTTCCATCGGTATAGCACCAATAGTTATTGTGGCATCTATTGTTTCTGTTGAAAATTGGCCTGAAAAAGTCTGTATATGGTTCCCGATATGCATTCAAGGTTTGATTTGAAGATATTCTTCGAACTTCCTATGAGACCGAACATCTTTTTCAATGCTCGCGCCAAAAAATTCTTCCCATGCATCAGCTTTTCTTCACATTTATAGAATTTCATCACAATCATTCTCAAAGTATTCATCAAAATTTGGCAATTAGCACATTTGTAATTACACAATCGAGCAATTTCTTCTCAGTTCGTGGAGTCTATATAGGATATACACCTCACAGTACCCTGGTAGAAATTGTGAGCATTTTTGGTCCAGAAACTGGCCAGGTCTAACCTAATTGCATTGTTGTTATGTCTATATATTGCATGGGTGGCAAAAAAATTGGTCACATTTCTACCAGGGTAGCGAGATTCGTGATCCTTGCCTACCATAATATTATTACGCTCACGTGGTAACTACTGCAATCAGTAGTAAAGGGCAAGGTTTGGTCAGACATCGAAGTCACAATGTAAGAAGTGTTCGAGCCTCGTTTTTTACGGAACAGCGAGGATTTGGTACAAATCTCGTGCCAAAAACTCTGCTCAGCAGCTCATCTTTTTGATACATTTGCGTGATTTTCTTCGCGATTCTTTGAGCCTGCAGCGAGTCGAAGCTCCAAATGAGTCAGCGCAAAACAATTAGATTCGAGTAAAAATCACTTCGGAGCCCGCGAATGGATTTGCCGTGCATAGCTATCGACTCGGCCAATCAAACGGTCAGCTCGCACGTTTTTCGTCGAGTCAGGGCAAGCTGGTTCCCACATAGTCATAGCAAGACTGCCCAATCCCCATTCAGATCAGCAACTGGCAGATCAAGCTAGACGATATACGACCCCTGGAAGTACAATCCGGCGCAACGAGCTGAACGTACTCGATCGCCGCACATCAGTTCGCGGTCAGAGCTGGCTCCATTCATCGTTTGAGCCTCCCGATCACGCCCCTCGCCCATCTCGAACTCTCTCCCGCGAATTCTCACTCTCGCTTTCCTCTGTTTTCAGGAAGCCGCCCAGCCACACCGAGTCTCCGTGCCACGGCACAACGCAGCCTCTGCAAGCTCTCCACCTCTGCTCAGACGGCCGGCCGTAAGCGAGCGAGGGACTCGCGCACTGCGTCAAGTCGAAAATAAACTCTTGGCACGGCTCGCGGACGCTGGATATTTTCGCCCACGAGCATCTTTTGGTCGTCGTCGTCGTCTTGGTCGCAAGCAGGCGTTGAGGAAACCCATGTATGCGTGTGTATAAGAGTCGGAGGAGAGACCAAGACAGGGAATGGGGACACGCGAAGTCCAAGCATCGGTTGATTCTGCTGATGATGCTGTTGGATGAACGAGGAAGCTCTCGACGGAAGCGGTCTCGCGGCCCGACGGACGCATCGTCTACGCGCCGCGCGAGATACATCGTCTGCTCTGATGCTCTCTGCAGAGCGAAGAGGAAACACGAGAACGGACAGAGAGAGCCGAGCGCAAAACACGGCGATGAGACTTGCAGATGAAAGAGAGAGTGGACGTATGCTGGAGGCTCCACAGAATGATTCTTGTGCGTGCATGGGGTTGGCCTGCGTGAGCGCGTTGCGCAGCTCTCGATATCGCTTTGACGGATTTGAATTTACCGCTCGAAGCTTGTGAGCTTTGACTGACCAGAGTCGGGGTCCTAGCACCTCGCCTCGCACGGTAGTTGGGATTCGGCTCAATCGCTCGGATCGGATCATTTTGTCGAACTTGACCGTGGGGAAGGTTTCAAACTACAGGATTCACATTCGCTGCTAAGCGTGTTCAAAATCAATCGGGGCCTCACACCTTCGAATTATTCGAGTGAGATGGAATGATTTGAGCAACTTCCAATGAATTTTACACGACAAAATATATCCACTCTCACTTTAGTACAAATGAACATTTTTTGTTCGACCTCGAAACAATTATTCTATAGCATCCCATGGAGAAAAAGCGATTTTCCTCATCTTCAGGATAAAACACCATATTTATACTTCATTACAAAAAAGCGCCTGTTTCGCAGTTTGGCACATAAAAGACTAGATTGTAAAAACTAGGATGAAAAATTCATCAAATATAATCATGACTGGATACACATATAGCTGCAGTGGTCTAACAAATCTTTACATCCAGAAGCCATCTCTATCACTCAGACATTGGTACAAGAAAGTGTCATTTTGACAATAGCAGAATTTCAGCGCATTACAAAGTCATTAAAGTTCATAAATTATCTGATCGAGAATTTACCTGACTCGAGAAAAGATCGATTGAAATTTTCAGATTGTTGGAAAATACGTGAATGATTTAATAAACGTGATGAGATTCCCGAATATGTCTCTTGACTTAATTTCGAAGTTGACCCTCCAAGGGCTACTGTTACGGACTAGGGCTACTGTACGTAAATCTTGATCTCTGTCAATGAGTTCGCGATCACTCTTGTTTAGTAATGAGGAGAACTCTAGAATAATTTGAAGAGTTACCCTATAGCCCGAAAGTCGAGTTCCCTGCAAATCAGCTCAAGATTATCATCAGCTCATGCTAGGGCAAAAAACGTGAAATTTTGGGACCTGTGATTGGGGAACTTTTCATCTCAATCTCACTGACACATTCTGATAGAGAAATGAAATTTTCTCGGGTACCAAAACTGCAAGCATAAATGAACCAAAACAACAATTCCGAATCCTGAAGGAATGACTCACAACTCGCCCATCGTCAAATTGGGTAATTTTGGTACGGTTTCGGTACTTTTTATTTTGTTTGGCTTGGCATTCCTATATACATTGACGAAACCTACTCGTATTAGTAGTCAATTGAAAGCTTACAGTCTCAGCTTTCGATTGACGGGTTACAAAGTTCAATTTGGTGTATCTAAGCAGGAGCTGTTAGCAGTTTTGTAAGTGTACTAAAGTTAGACCCCGATGAGGCAACTTTGGTACACTTACAAAATAATTCGATTCCACCCCCACCATGCGGGGTAATCAGTTTTAATCATTCATTCTTCTTGTTCTAAACTGTTTGGAACATTTTGAAACCGTATAAACCATCACTCGACTCGAGATGAGTTGAAAAAAAGCTGCCATACAGAGTTGAGCCAAAGTTACCCTACCGTAATGCTTCTCACGTAGAGTGGGGTAACTTTGGTACACTTTTTCATGGTTTTTTCCCCTATTTTTCATTTATTAAAATCCCGAATGCTTCCTTTCCGATGGTTTCTTCAATATGGTGATATATAAGGTCGAAATGTAGCATCATTCATCCGTAGATCGTTCCGGAACAGTTCTTGCCAGGTGTCCTAACTGAACCTCTCACGTATCGCTGCTAAATCAGTCTCTTTGGAAAAAACTTCAATAAACGAGTACTATCGTTCACTTGGGATCTACGGTGGCTCAACACACTGTTTATGCGTGTGCCAAGAGGGGAGAATAGGTTTCAGAGCGATAGAATCATTTACCTTGCCGAACGCAGCTCTGGGAGTCATTTTTCAGGGTTGCACCAAAGTTGCACCCACTGTACCAAAGTTACCCAATTTGACGGCACTCTCCGAGTTTAAAATATTAGTGCCGATTCTCCCAAGCGCAAGCAAAAGCAGCTAAAGTATATAAGAGGGCATTTTATCACGTGATGAATGATTTTACAGAGCTATTTAAAGATAAAAAGGGAGGTGAGCTGGTGGACGGGGCGATTCGATCGCGCCTGCCATTCGAACACGTATATAGCAGCGAATCTGAAAGAGAGAATTTAAAAAAAAATGCGCTCCCCGTATCGGGCTTTGATGCGTAATTACTTTGGCTGGATTCGCATGAAAATCCTATTATCCCATTTCAATTAAGCGATCTAATTATAGCGAAAAGAAGAGCGAGGGAGCGAAGCAACGAAGCCGAGAGATGGAAAAGTGAATTTCGAGAGTTGCGCAACGCGAAGCCGTATCGGCGACGAAAGGAAGCTGCTGCTCTACTCTGGACTCGGCGGAGAAGAACGGCGTCAAAGCGCGAGACCCGTGCGCGAGACTCGCGGCGCCGCGCAAAACATTTTACAAACCCGCGCGCCGCGACGAAACTTTCGAATATGCCAGTTCCGGTGGCGGGCTTCCACCCCGACCTACCTCGGTGAGTCAAAATTATTTCGCGGCGCTGCAAAGGGAGTCCTAGCACTTTGATTGATTAAACGAACAGTTGCTCATGTTCGAGCGCCGAATCCAATGAAATTAACGTTACGCGCACGAATAACGATCGAAATGGCTGGTAACGATGATACACTGTCAAGTTCAGAAAACCCGCCGGGGCAGACATCGACGGTCACTGAACGTGATTTGGTGGAAAATTCCCTCTCTCATTTCGGGCGGATACGTTGAACCTGAACGAATTACGGTATACGCGAGGTGAGCCCGTCAATGAGCGATGTGACTTTTCAAACTGGCGAAATCCAACGAGCGATGGTCGCCATCACCGCGTGAGCTTTTGCTCGACGATGAGAACATTTCAAGCGAGCTCCATTCGCAGATTATATCGACGAATTTTGTTTCGAATGGATTCAGTCCGATTGTGGCGGCTCTCGTTATCGTGAGTTCTGAAGAATGTTTCGATGTGGTCGAGATATAGATTTCTTGTCAAAGTATGGGGGGATTAGAGATACGAGAGCTGTTCGACATGCTCAATCAGAGTGCTAATAATTCCTTCCATGGAATTCGAAAGAGGATATGAGTGGAAGTTCCATGTGTGGCAGTCTCCAGCAAATGTTTCAGCGATCTAGTTTTAAGAAGGAGCAACGCTTGTGGAATTGCGTGAGCGAAGGAGGAAGCAACATTATTCCTAAACCAGTCCTATACGAAACAAATTGTATAATGAGTTACTAAATTTCAAAAATGTCCGTGCAAGCTTGCTAGTGCCGCTGAATATGTATTTATATTGTGAGTATTGAGTGTATATCGAGACTCTAGTGAAAATATACTGCGTATCAGACTCTATATTTGTACAGAAATATCGTATCGTTAACGAATGGCCCGTGTTCATGATTTCGAATTTTGCACATGAAGAATCGAGTAGTCGTACGACTCCTAGTCAGAATTTTGAAAATCATCGACACAACACTCTAAGAAGAATATCTATCATCTGTACATTTCGTTTTGTAACTAGTAAGGTATAAATCTGGTTACTGGCCAATACATTCAACCTCTGAATCATGTCAAGGTGGACCCGAGAACAACAGATTTTTTCCGATTATAATGGGAAAGATGAGACCTAACTTTTATCGCAGGCAAGATTTGAGAGGACCGCTCGTTCCTGCCATCGTCTACGCGATCAATGCGATAGTTATATTTGAGATAAATGTAGTCTCCGTCGGGCCAGTTATTGTAACAAAAATTAATTTTATCCGAATTCGTCTTGTGCTGCCGATACAAGTATTTTTACGAAATTTGAGTGAAATATAGAATACAAAATAATATAGACAGCGTCCACTGTAAATAAGTAGAACAAGAAAAGTTTTAAAGAAAGATGCTATTGGTGTATGTCCAAAGTGACTGCCGAGACGTGAAGTATTCTCATCCCCTGCGATTTCCGTAAGTTTAAGGCGATGCGGTCACCATGCAAGCTGAAAATCATTCCCAACTTCCTCCGATGCTGTTCCGATTTGGGCTAAACGACGAGCGCACAAATATTTGTTATAATCTAACTTAGATTCGTCCGCTCTTCGTTAAGCCCAAATTGCAATAGAATCGGATAAAGTTGGGAATGAAAATGTGCGTATATTATAGGTTAGGAGGCTCCCGCGGCCGAGTTATTCCCACTTTTCTCCGATTCTCTTATGATTTGGGCTAAGCGACGGATCGAGGAACACAAGTTGGGCAATAACAAGTATTTGACAACTCGTCTCACACTTTAAATCATCAAACTTTTTATGTAAAGTGTATTTTCAAGGTCCATGGTCACGGTGCACGGTGACCGCATCGCCTTAAGGCATTGTCGGAGTCTCGCGCGAAACGGGGTTACAACTTACGCGATGGGTTTTTCATCAATTGAGACGAGGGTAGTCGCAAATGACTCGGAATCGCTTCAGGAATGTGCCTCCGGTACGATCTGTGAGGATAACCGTCTCTATCTCCCTCAAAATTCGATATAATGTGCAAAGTCACGTTCTCTAAGAATCAGAATCGGAATATCTCGCGAACCTCAATTCCTCCTCAAGAGAGAGAGACGTTTATCCTCACAGATCGTCCCAGAGGCACATTCCTGACGCAAGTCCTAGTCATTTGCGACCAACCCGATCTCAATTGATGGAATAATCATCGTGTAAGTTGTAACGCCTTATTTGCCGCGAGACTCCGACATGGCCGATGCTCGAGTAGGAGATTGTTGGTGGTCACTGTTTCACTGGGTGCACAGCATGAGAAACTGATGTTAGTATTGGATGTATCATCAAATCCAGGCTCAATCTTCGAATGAATGAATCATGTATCAACTCACAACCTCAAGGACAATCAAGAAATTTCAAAACATTTCTATCGAATAAGAGGGTCAGTGCGTAATTTCCAGTCATTCCAAAATGTGCGCTGCTCTTACAAGGGAGTCCAAGGGGTTCGGGAGTTCGATCTGGCTGAAACTCCGGCAATCATCTGCTTTTGGCACCAAAAGATGATACCCAAAGCCGCAGAGTCTAACGCTCGAACATTTCCGAGCTACAAGCTACAACCCATGCATTACAGTATATGTATGTATACCATTTTCCCACATATATAGATATACTGTAATGCATGGGTTGTAGCCTGTAGCTCGGAAATGTTCGAGCGTTAAACTCTGCGGCTTTGGGTATCATCTTTTGGTGCCAAAAGCAGATGATTCCCGGAGGTTCAGCCAGATTCAGTTCCCGAACCCCTTGGACTCTCCTTGTTCGTCTAATGAAAACACTGTGGTTCAAACATATTGATGTCAAAATCACAAAAAATCCAAACAAAATTTTCACTGTGGAAGAGTACGAGGTCTCCTCCAAGGACGGCTGCGAGACAGGAAAGTAAGAACGAAATTCAGATTTTCAAAAGACTGCTTCGGTATTTTCAAAACTGTTTCCACCCCGTGCTAACATTAATCACTTTTTGAGATAATCATTTTCGTGTTTTACTTGTGGACTCCGACTTCAAACAACTTTTCCGGACATGTTTGACCGACGGAAAGAGGGTTGACAACACCTCGTCTAAATCTGAACTGGACTCAGAGAGAACTCATAATACCGGCCCTGGACCAGAACTGATGTATTCGTGATATTCAGAATTTTTTACGAATACCGAGCGTCGCGGTTTGAGGTGGAAGTGATGCAATGACCTCTGATGTCAAAGCTAATTCTTGAGGTTGTATTGCGAGTGAGATTCGCGAAAGGCACTAATTTATATTCATACGGAAATCGTGTTAAGGGCATGCGCGAGCCGTGCAGCACGGCCGTCAAGTTATACATTCACCATTTATGTGAAAATTCTAGTGGTACGAGTTGAGCCACTCAAGTTAGATGATAGCAAATATGGCATAACTCGTCGTTCAGCCCAAACCGCAAGAGGATTCGGGAATACTTGGAACAAAATTTAACTTGCACGGCTACCGCATGGCCTCAACACTATTGTGCAGCCTAATGAGTACATCGAGCGGAAAAGTTAGTCAATAAAAATTAAATGGCTGGCATTTTGAAATAATAATATATATGAATAGTGAGTCTCAACTCATCACGACACTTGTAGTTGAGAATAATAAATTAAGACACATTGCTGCGTATCATGAACATATGAAGTATAAAATGTTGATGGATCTGCAATGAGACTCTATGGGAGTGAGGCCAATCCGCATTATTATACGCTGTGAGTACGATAGGGGGCGTTTGAATGTTAGATATATGCTATATAATCTAAGCTGTACAGTTTTGACAAGCCTATCGTAAAATATGAAATTGTCGCACAAGTATCTTCATTTAATTCACATAATAATGGGGAGATCAACGCAGATAACGACACAAGAATTATCTCGAAATGCACAACTAGAAATGCAATTATATAGCTCGAGTATTACAGAGAAATATACTAGGAAGTGATAGTTCCTGTCTAGCGTATTTCATATTGCTCATCCTTGGATTTTCCCTCGTCCATCAATCTTTGGATTTTGAAATGGGTTTGAAAAAGTGACGGAAGTAATTCCATGAATTTACACCGTCTACTAACTCCAAAACCTTCCGTATGTTGGAGTAAAGTCAAAAAGATGATTTCAGTTCGGCAAAGATGAAAGGGTGAAAGTACTTGAGAAACTCGCTTATCAGTCCTTTTTTGCATTGAGCATAGATTCATTCAACAATTCATTGATAGCAAAGATTTTCATCGTCTTGCTCTTTGGAAATTCATTTTCTTACCGATTCTCGTAGAAATTTGTATTGTCTCGCTCGTATTTTGTACGAGCTCGAACTAAAATTCGAAAGTCACTGAAAATGTTGTAAAATAGTGTTACAGATCATGCGATGATAAATCAGAAAATCTTGGCCAGAGTGAAGAATTTATACAAAACAATTTCACCGATAAGTAAATTTGCACTGGGGATTTCCGTCACAAAGCAGTCGATCTTCATTCTGTGGGTAAACTCTAATGACTGTTGCATGCGCGCCGAGGAAAATTATTAAAACTGGAGCCTCTATGCCCATCTTCAAAACCTTAGCTGTTTTTCCTCTGATGCAGATTTTTCTAAACTTCGAACTAAGATTAGTATATTACGTATGTCGAGTGCCGGAAAACTTTGTGCACGAGACACGTGTGCTATTTCTTACGTTCCTACGCGGAAACAAGCCGTTTCCCCGTAGCAACGTGAAAAGTACTATATTCGGACGACTATTGGCTATCTCGGACTGTTTCGAAAAATCCTTGAGATTTGAAGTATGGTAAAAGAAGACATCGTCCACCGTTATTATTGCTTGAAGACGTTCGGGGATTTTTGGCTCGTCGATCTGTTGCACTCAAGAACTCGGCAGGAATATATCTCAGAGCTTGAAGAATTTTGCTCAGTCGACAGACTCACTTTGCTCCATCTATTACACTCGAGCCAATGCATCAATCAAGGTCAGCGAAATGTTTTCCGTGCTCATCAAGATCTCACATCACTTCCCGCATATATTGTAGAAGAAAGTGAGACTTGGCTCGATTCTGGAATACTATCAAATTGCGGGACAACTACGTTGAAATAATGTCAATATGCGCAAAACTGAATGAACATAGGAGAAAATAGCTTCTCCAGCTGTGGTCGTCGAGAATCAGATAGATAACTGCGAACTTGGAGGACGCTAATTGCACAATTTTATACTTTGGTGTGAAAAGATTGGCATGAAAAGTTTGTACATTTGGTTTTGAGTGTAATTAGGATTTATATCATTGTCAGCTATGGAAAACACACGATCAAGGATGAAAAATACTCAAACAAATTATCTTGGACTTTTCTCGAAGAAAGTCGAAATTCAAGAGCAAACTATTTGAAAATATGTGTATAAGTTGAGCAATAAAGAGAGTCAAGTTGCAAAATAATTATGTAGTTTTAGTTGGTTTTAGTGCTGAATCAGACTCCCTGTCATGAAATGAAAGTTAATATTGTCATTTGAATCACAAATAATTTAATGTGTAATATTTTATTGATCGCATAAATCGTGTAAAATACACCAGCACCAGAGAACAATATCTTGAATGAAAGACGATCACGAAGCATTCGTGATCATCGAAAAGAGAGATAGTTTGATTGACTAATCGCACTGAGCTGAGTCGGTTGAGCCGAGTCGGCGATCTGAGACAGCTGAGCCGACTCGGTTCCTTTATAGGCAGGGACTGTGGAAAAAAATTTCTATCATGGGACTGATTTCACCTGATAACGTTTTACTAGTCCAAAGGGGTGGTGTTACATTGGGAGGACCATGAATTCTCTCTTAACACGTTCACTGCGATGGGCCCCTCGGGTCAGGGCCACGCGTCCTTTCCTGTGTGCGATTTGGATTGATTTTTGAGCCACCCCTGACAGCGGAAATCAACGATTTTTGAGAGAATCCCGTAGTCCGTATTAGCCAAAGGTGCAGAACTGTTTTGAAATTGAATTGATGAGAATATAATGAAATTAACAAGTCTAGACCTTCAAAATTCGTTTTTAAACGTCTATTACCCTAATTCCGGTCTTAGCTACAACATTTTCTGCGAGGGGAGGTTCTCCCGCAGAGAAAAGCACTTTGATGATAAATCCGGAGAGATGCGTGTTATCGGGGATATAATCCACGTTTCCAGTGTCTACCTCTCATATCGTATCAGGAAAACGAGAAACCTGTGGAAATATGACTCAAGTAGTGAAATTCATCGTCATATTGATGACGAAGTCGTCTTCTTGCACGTTGAGTTTTGCTGCGGTCGCACTAAACGATCCACGTAACATGCGTGATTGAGTATATCTATATCGTGCACGCTCATCTCATCGGCGCGTCGAGCTTATGAAAACAGGAGGGAGTCATTTTTCCCCAAACATTTTTCCCGTGAGACGAATTTTCCCGGCTGTTCTTTTCCTCCGAGGCAAAATTCCCCGACTCGTATTTTTCCCAGGGGCCTTATTCTAAAACGTTTTTCCCGCGGAGGGGTGGAGGAAAATCTAGCGATTCTCATTTCCGCCTCATTTATATCAAGTAAACAGACTTATTTTGTTACTCTCATTGCTCCGTGGATATCATTCAACATTCAACTACACTTACAAGGGGGACCCACGAAGTGCGGGTCACCAAAGCTCACCAGACTTTTTCTACAGTCTTATACCACCTAGAACATGAAGAATGCAAAGTAACTCCGTCAAATGGGCCCTCTGTCCGAAATTACAGCCTATGACATTAGCATTGCCCATATAGGCCCATGTTGAGAATTGACATATATAGATACATATACTGACAATGCTAACATTTTTACTTGTAGCTATAAACAGGGAGCCCATTTGACGGAGTTACTCTGGATTCTTCATATTCTAGATGGCACGAGACTGTGAAAGAGTTTGGTAAAAGTTTGGTGAGATTCAGTGACCCGCACTTCGTGGGTCCCCCTTGTTAGTGGCTTATCCTTCCAAACCCCCCACAAACTTGATATGATCATACAATTCAAAAGTTGGTGCAGGAATCACCTCAACATGAACTTGAGTCATTTTTAGATTACAAACAAAGTGATAGGTTATATAATGAGCGGAAATGGTGGTTATTGCTCTTTTCCTCCCGCGCTCGAGATAAAAATCATTAGAATAAGGTCCCCGGGACAAAATTTCGCGCCTATTATTTCTGCCCGGGACAAAATTCCTCGAGTATTCTTCTTTTCCCGACGAGTCGCCTTAAGTATTATTTCTCCCCGGACAAATTTCCAACAAATCCTCGAATTCCTTTCTGAACGTGTTGCGGTCCAAATATCTTGACTATACTGGACTGCAAAGTGAAAAAGGCGTAAGTGACATTTTCAAAAAATTTAAGTTATTGGTATCGCTGTACACGTCAATTCGTTCTACATCTATCTGTCCAAACCAGATGTCTGAGGAAAATTCTAAAAGCCTTGAATTATCACTTTTGTAATCGTAAATACATTGAGATTAAATGGGGACGGACGATCGTCAAGTCTTTTGCGTTTGCGATTATCTCGGTTCCGAGTTTATGTCACTTACGCATTTCTTACTTTTGTCGGGCAGTATAAATAGTTAACGAACCCCCTTGGTTATTGTAATTCCTAACCTTAGTTAAAATTCAAATTTTTCGGCCACGTATTCAAGATTTTCTTTGGTCATAATTTGCATTTCTGAAGCAAAATTGTAAGTAAGAAACTGCTCAATTTCAAATAATTAGTCGCACTTTAACTTTTAACTCATAGAACTTCAACTACTATAAACATATAGTACAAACTATAATCAAATAAAGAAAGCAAATACTGAACTCAGATCAAATCACTTGAATATCCCCTTCTATCTTTCCAGCGTCCTCGAGAAATTGGGGAAACTGGATGGCACGGGTAGTCCGGACGCTGGGGGGGGGGGGGGGGGTCTGAGTAAAAAGATCGTGTTCCAGAAGGTTTGAAGGTGTATTCTTATGTATTTTGAGGCGCTGAATCGAATGCACGAGGTCGCCAGCCCGAAAACCCCGGCGTTCTTCTGTTATTAACAATTTTTAGTGCAAAATTATGGTTTTTTGCAAAAAACTCGGAAAATATGCATTTTTACGGAAAATTTGTGGAGACTAAAGTTGTAGAACGCAAAATTTCCTACAAACAAGATCCTCACAAATTTCCCGGAAAACCCAAGCCTGGGGCGGGAAATGCGCGAAAACCGTTTCGCGCGTTTAACACGGGCTTATACGGGGCAGCTGACGCAGCGCTACTAAACTCGCTGCCAATTTGAGAGTTTTCAATTTAGGGCTAGGCGACCAAGTGGATCGTGAAGAGGATGAAATTCCCTTCAAAATGGTGCAGGCCTGATTCCGTTGAATTCAAACATCTTCGGTTGTGGAGCGAGAGAAAGATAAAAAGTACAGATTCTGAGGCTAAAATTGTGTTGTAGCGCTGCGACTCGGTCGCTCTCGTATCGCCGCGCGCCGGCAGTTTTGCTGCGGGAATAGGGTTTTGACACACTTATTTCCCTTTCTTTTGAGCCACGCTCGAAGGGCTTCGTTCTTTCTTAGCGCCTACGACCTGTACCATTTTGAAGGAAATCTCATCCTCTTCACGATCCACTTGGTCGCCTAGCCCTAAATTGAAAACTCTCAAATTGGCAGCGAGTTTAGTAGCGCTGCGTCAGCTGCCCCATATAAGCCCATGTTAAACGCGCGGAACGGTTTTCGCGCATTTCCCGCCCCAGGCTTGGGTTTTCCGGGGAATTTGTAAGAACCTTTTTTGTAGGAAATTTTGCGTTCTACAACTTTTGTCTCCACAAATTTTCCGTAAAAATGCATATTTTCCGAGTTTTTTGCAAAAAACCATAATTTTGCACTAAAAATTGGTAATAACAAATGAAACGCCGGGGTTTCCGGGCTGGCGACCTTGTGCATTCGATTCAGCGCCTCAAAATACAAGAGACTACACCTTCAAACCTTTTGGAACACGATCTTCGAGTTAAGGTTAAATCAGAATTTCAGAAGAAAATTTTCACCAAAGAAATCCAAAAGGGGAAGGGATGCAACAATTAAAAAAATGTAAAAGCAAGGATAAGTGTGGTGCATACAGTTTACATGGCGGTAAACACAACAATTGGTATCTAAAAATCACTGAGAAGCTATTCAAGTTGAGATACATATTGGAAATATATAATTTTGTTCTCAACTTATGCCAGTAACATACATGGGATTGGAAAACAGATCAACTTCCCAATCAATTTTGAACATTCTACTCTATTTTAAAAACATTCACTCAAGTTATAAAAATCATAGGGGCATTCACATATCTTTGTCTGGAATCATTTTGAAAGCAATCATGTCATTTATCTTTCTTCTGACTAGTCAAACTGTCGTGCAGTTTTGATACCACTGTTTCAATCAATTCTGGTATCACAACCCCATTGATATCGATGAAATTGGCTACCGACTTCGTGGTGGTTGCCTCATTTATAGAGCCAGTGGCTGTGTTCTTAATAGATAAGACTAAAGTGTACTTGTCATCATACTTCTTCAGACAAGAGCTTGCTTCCCAAACTTGATCTGGATCAAATCCCGCAGGGTCCCTAGACAGTAAAATGTTCACATTAGATTAAAACATCTTAAGAATTCAAATCATTACTGATACCATTACTAACAGATGTTTGGAATAGAAGTGATAGTTTCATTCACCAATTACATCTTTCATTCACAAATGAGGCAAGAACAATTGTGATGATAAATTCCTTTAATGGATCACTAACGTAACCTGAACCAAAACTCTTACCTCTGGATTGCAACGACAAAGATCCCTTTTTCTTTGTATGTGGTGTATGCAGTGAGAATCAGCATCAAAAAAAAATAAGTAAGCACACACACAATCAATACTGGCTTTGACGTAGGAAATGGGTGGAAGTAGTCCCAAATCAGAGCCACCAGGGCTACAGTGACAGCAATTCCACAAATGAATAGGCGCCCATCCATCAAGGCAAAATTCTCTTTGTACTCGTATTTGTCCACAAGTACATTTTTGACAACATCATCAAGAGCATTCTTCACCGCGGTTCCATCCCATTTATTGATTTTGATACTCTGGGAAATAATGCAGAAATACTTATGATAATATTACCATTTTATGAGTAAATGTTTTGGGGGATGTTTGGATGAGTTGGTAAAAAATCAAGGTAATGAGGAATGCAGGAGGTTACAATATGAATCTGAGTATAAAGTCGGGACTCACGTTTTGATTATTCTGAGATGAGGAGCTCTGTGAAGAGGACATTTTGCTTCTTCTAATAGCCTAAAAATTCTAGTCCTTATGGTAGAAGTAATCTAATCTAATTGTACCATAAAAGCCACGACTATCACCCACGAGCGTCAATAACAAAAGCAAACAGGCGTTTGACACGTTGATTAATTCCGACCGGCACGAAAAGTACTATATAGAAAGATATCTATATAGATTTTAAGGCTCGCTCACACGAGCGAATTCAGCTTCGAACACAGTGGCAGCATTTGGTGAAACAGGAGTAGGTGGACCTCGTGAGGTGGACACTGGACAGGAAAAAAGCCATCTGAACCGATAAAATGTGCACTGCTACAATTATCATCGAATCTCATGATTTATCATCAATAAAAAACATTCTAGATCATCGAAGCCATCGGAGACTAATGATCAACTCGGTAGAAAATCGAACTCTCCCGGGCTGAATTTTTCAGAGCAGCCACTCGCCAGCAGACTACGGAATACAAGTGTAGGCAACCTCAAAGATGTTTCGGTCCAGCACGGCACGAGCAGACAGAAAACAGAGAGAGACAGGAGTTTTCAAGAGACGTCATCGTCGTCGTCGTCGCTGGTCGTCGCCGTCGTCCCCGCTGTCCTTCGGATACGTCGTCGTGTGGAACAAGATCTCAAGGAGCATGGCGACTTGGGAATCCGCACAATTTGAGGACCATGGCGAGCTTGAGCACGGGTTCGACAACATTCTCGTCACGCACGATTTACAGGGCTGCCTCGACGATAGCCTCGACCTGCCCAGTTTTGTGCGAGTTTACGGTCAAACCGGTGATTTTGATCATGCGAAATATTCTGACGACGATCCTCAGCTTGAAGGCCTCCACTCGGATAGCACGGGGTACATAGAATTTTCCCATGGAGTATTGCAATGCAATGCATCGATCTCTCCTCTCCCTCACTCCTCTAACGCAGCAGCGAGAGCCAGCTCCGGATCTGCTTTGGTGTGGGCGTCGAGCTTCACCTTTATTTTTAAAATTTTCAACACATACATAGTCGACAATGATCTGTGCTCGGTGTAATATTTCATGCTTTTTCAGCCATTCTATAAGCGGGCATGCTGATTCCAAGTTTGAGCATGTCCAACTTGAGGAGATATTGTTTATATTATTTATGTCTCTTCAAAATTTAATATTTGCTCAATCCTGGCTTGAGCAGAAAACTCTTTAATGAATGTGAAATCTGCCATAGATTCTCTCTTTCTGCATTAGACATCACAACCTGATATCCCAGAGGTCTGAATAACTTTTATTTTGACTAAACTGACTGTAAATGAAGGTTCAGATTGGTATCAATAATGATTAGGATTAGTAGTTGAGCTCGAACGTACCCTGAGTGCCAAACATTTGCTTGAGAGCTTTCGTTCCACTATAAGCCGTTTTCTTTACATTTTCAGGTACATCCATCACACCATAAGTTCAGATGAAATTTATATGAGAATTCATCCTGGAAAAAATGATTCCATGCCTGAAGACCCCTCACATGCTGTTATCACAATTGAATCCACAGATCCTGATACTAATCAAAAACGTATCAGCAGGTATAACTGTGAATACGATGGTTGTTCTCGTACCTACAGTACAGTTGGAAACTTGAGAACTCATATGAAAACCCACAAAGGTTGGTTTCGGCATCATCATAAGTGGATTCATAATTCATGGAATGACCAAACTAACAATGCTTCAACCATCTCAAACTCAAAAGTAACATCACATTCTTAAGTCATTGATACATTCACGATAACAGTCATTGTTGTTCTGTATAATGTATCATCTATACATCTAATGGATTGCCTTCATTGGTGAGTTGATAATGTGCATTACGAGTATTGCTGTATTATTTAACATTGTAATTTTGCATGTACTGTCTTTGACTATCATCGTTCTGTGTGTCTAATAATTGCCATATGAATCAAATACCCTCTAGTGACATTTGAGTATAGTGATACCATGAAATGAGTATATAGTTCAATCTCTGAAAATGAACTTTCAGGCGAATATCGCTTCAAATGCTCTGATCCAAGTTGTGGGAAAGCATTCTTAACCTCATACAGTCTGAAAATTCATATTAGAGTCCACACCAAAGTCAAGCCATTTGAATGTGATCATAATGGATGTGAAAAGGCATTCAACACCTTGTATAGACTCAGAGCCCATCAAAGACTTCACAGTGGCAACACATTCAACTGTGAAGAAACAGGATGCGTGAAGTTTTTCACTACTCTGAGTGATCTCAAGAAACATATTCGCACTCATACTCAAGAGCGACCTTACAAGTATGTTGCTTTGGAAAATATCCATGTCAAACATTCATCATAATATGAAAAATTATCTGAAAGTTTCAAAATTTTGCTTCTCTGATACCTGAAATTTAACCATTACTCATTGGTCTCAAATGTTTTAAGATGCAGAGAAAATGGTTGTGGGAAAGCATTTACAGCTTCACATCATTTGAAGACACACAGACGCACGCACACTGGCGAGAGACCTTACAATTGCACGTTTGATCTATGCCCTAGATCTTTTACGACTCCTCATAGCTTGAAAAGTCATCTCAAAACTCACCAAAAGATCGCGCAGTCTGACGAAGTTGTATGTATCATATTTTCAAAACTGTCCAGTGCATGATGAATCTTGTCTTCTTTGACAATATCATTCTAATCTTTACAGAAGAAAAATGAAGAAGATAACTATCTAGAAGAAATCAACTGTATTGGGAGTATCGACATCACGTCAGAAATCGGACAAGTTCTGAATCAGGGGCGATCTTTCAACGAAATCCCTGTAGCAATTGTTCTATACCCACAAGTAGAAATGTATCAACCCATAACAAATGTTGCAACAGAATCAAATTGTTCAAACAATCAAGAGCAACATGTCATCAATAGCAATGATTCGCTGTCTCAAATCTTGAATGATCCTGGGGAAAATCATTCTTCTACTAATTACAATACTCTCAATCAGCCTCTACCAGCTGAAATTCGTCCCGGTAACGTTGCAAGTGATATTCTATTCGACACCGTCGAGAATGTTGGAATTGAAGTTGATGGTATGCACAATAGCAGCTCAATCTCGCATACCCAGAACGTTGATGTTGACAATTCAACTATTGGTTCTGTATTGAGACAATCTCATCCAAATGACGGATCTATTGACCAAAAAACTCCATCCAAAGTTGACGAATATCTTAATGAGCCTATAATGAATCTATTTAACTCAGATTTCAGCGATTGCAAGAATGATCCTATTCCATACAGTCCTTTATCTAGTCAATTATCGAATGTTCTTTCAATCCCTCACGATGACCAACTAATGCCGAATGCATTCAATCAGACAATTTACAAAGATAGTTCATTCACTGATCAAAATATGAAAATGATAGCCTCTGATAATTCAAATAGCAATGAATCACGAGCTCTTGAATTAGCGATAGCATCTGAAGAAGAGCGGCAGTCACCTTGGATTGATATCAATAGCCTGACCAATGAACTTACAGATAAAATATCTCGCTCAACTGCAGTCCCAATAATGAGGACAGAATCAACGTGGTCAGAATCGAATGCTCTTCCAACTGCCGTTCATTCTCTTGTTAACTTGTTAGGACCAGAGCCTTATCCTTTAGAATTGGAAGAGCAAGCCCAGAAAATACCAATGTCTGAAACGATCGATTTTATAGATACAGATAACGCGCCTAATACAAGCATTGAATTAGTGATGAATTCCCCGGAATACCAAAATAACCATTCGAATAAGAATCATCTTGACACGTCCAGAAATATATTACAAGAAATTACAGCCGGTGCTGGAATATGCAAGTGCTCTAGCTGCGAGTGCAATGACGATAGTAACTGTCAAAACTGCTCATCCGGACAAGAGAAGCTAATGAAAAAACCATTTCCAAATAATCACGATAACCGCTCAATGAATTTCATGAACATAGTCAATAGCTTGAGAAACAAATGTTGTTGTAATAATCAGAATAATTGTGGTTCATGCTGTGTCGTGATTTGCATCAAAACTCTGCAAGAACTCAAAGAAGTATTCAACACTTGTTGTAAAAATATGAGCAATGCAACCTGCTGTAAAAGTGGCACTAAGAACAATCAGAATATGTTGTTACCAGTTACTCCATTGAAAAGTCTACTGAGAGAGAATCAATGAGCAATGAACAAGCTAGTCTTTGTCAAAGATTTAAACTATCATTTTTAAATATTCTTTAAAAGAGTATGGATTCTTTTTATTTTACAAGATTTATAGAATAAAGATGATTCACGTACCTTATGATTTCCATGTCTTGGATTGATCATTATTTGATCAAGTATGATGTCTGTTGAACCAAAAACGTCTACTGCAGCCTTAATTGTACGTGTTTTGAGGTTTTTATTTGTGAAGTGTAACTTCACATCAATAGACTGGTATAGAAATGGCAAAGAGTTGCCAGAGACAAGTCCTAGATGTAAGGAGTCCTGAACATTGGGGTGAATTAGCTGTAACACTAAATCCTCCTGTAGCAATCAATACCAATGACTCAACAAGAGCTGTCCTTTTCTGTGCAGATAGACTCGAATTATCTCACACTTGTTTTTTTTTGCAATATTATATAAGTGGAACGTCTTTCGATCCAACAAAGTTTTGAATTGAAGTTGTACAGAATTTTTTAAGGTACTTACAGGAAATAAAATTGTAAAGTTGTTTGCTGCATTGCGGAGTGATTTCTATGGCTGTTTGAAACTAAAAACTCACACAATTTTTCTCTAATTGAATGTGTGAAAAGAAATCTTGATTGTTGAACTGATTATTCTGACTTCATATATAGAGAGAGTGCAATAAAATATTCAAATGTGTTTACTAAATAAAATTTTATTTTTAATTCAAGGATGAGAAATTTGTTTCCCCCTCATGACAATTAAACATTATTGATGAAATTTCAAAAAGTAACACAGGTGACTCTTATATTCTTTTGTCTCTAGAAAGTGGTGTACTGGTGAATAGATCATATCAATTGAGAGCAAATCTAGGCAGCGGCTTGAACCAGAGCCTCAGCAACTTCTACAGCAATTGCAGCTTCTGCCTTTTCTACATCAGATGAAGCAGACGATAACTGTTGCTGAGCTTTACTTAATAGATCTCTAGCTGCAGAACCATCTAAGGATTCTACAGGATGAGCTTCCTCTGCCAATACCTAAGATAAAAGTTTGGTATTCAATCAGAAGAGTTTAGGCGACAAGTTTGTGCTTGAAGATTACAGACATCCAAGTGTCAATTCACGAGATAGAATACCTATCATTCTATTTCTTGAATTGATAACTTGTCAAAATGAATATTAGATAAGGTTGAGTAAACCCATGAAATATGGTCAATCCAGGGCAAAAACTTGACTTGTGTAATTAAGATCTAAGTTGGTCCCTAATCATGCTTGTGACTTGGAAAGTTTCCAGAGACGATAATCTATGATGTCTAAGGGCAGATAGCATGAATGCCAGATACAGCTTTCATATAAGATCGCCCTGTCGAATTCCGAAAAAAAGGAATGGCTCGATTCTGACATATATTGTACTGTAGAAATGAGATGAAAAGACTCATATTTTTGCCACGAACGCCTTTGTTTATCACTGCACGATTTCTGATTTTGAGCTCATGTAAGAGGTTTTCGTGAAAACTGACAATTGAAATCAACTAGCTCAACGAATTTTTCAGATATTCCGACAAATTTTGTTGCATAGGTTAAATCTTAATTCAAATAAACTCTTTTTTGAGGAACTTTTTGAAGATAGAATGAGGTAAAATTGGTCCAGTAGGCACCCTAAGCTCGCGAGAAATATGGATTGATTCCGTGGTTCAAGATCCTATTTTTCATTCATTTGGCATCTACAACTTCGATAGTACGTCTATAATTCTTCCCGCATCTGACTATAGCGATCGAAGAAACAGAATATCAAAGAGAGAAGCTCTGATTTTGACGATTCTCACAGTATACTTTCATTTTATGGTATTATCTAATCTTTTTAAATTATATAGGTAATATTTCTTTCCATTTGAAGCGTATGTTTCTTATTCTATTCTCGCAAGAAATTTATATATTCTCCTCAATTGCGAGACGACTCAATAAATACTCGTTTTTAAGACAATATTTATGGAGAAGATTCCTAGCGTGTAGACAGGTAATATAAAATATCTCCCGCCGAGCAATGTAAAACACTATACCTAATTGGCATTATGGACTAGATGAGAATAAATTGGGAAGAATTGAGAAAAAAAATCAACCTCGAGCATAGTGCGCACAACGGGCCGATTTCAACTCACGGCTGATGTAAAGAGGTACCACCAAAATAATTTTCTTCCGAATTATTTTAAAGAATTCGTTTACAAGTATTGTCACAGAATATTGATTCCCCTCAAGCTACGTGCGCTCAACGAGCCAATTTCAACTCGTGGTTGATGTAAAAAGGTAACATCAAATTATTGTCACAGAATATAGATTCCTTACTAAGCGCTCCGATTCTGTACGATCCTAATTTTCTCCGATGCATTATCTTATATTCGAACATATCCAACAAGATTCGTAGGAATATTTGAAAGTCTCGCCGAGCTCTTCAATTTTAATAGTCAATTCTCGCAAAAACCTCTTTCAAGAGCTCTGACTAAAAGATCGCGTAAGTCAAAAACAAAGCCGTTCCGGGCCAAATGCAAAAATACATGTACTTTAATCCTAGAACAATATATGTCAGAGCCGAGCCTTCCATTTTCTTTCGGGATTCGACTGGGCAATCTTATCAGATATTCAGTCTAGACAACTGCACTCAGATATGTTAGGTACATAAAGCTCCTTGAAGAGGATAGACAAGATCACTCTATTAGAGAACCAAAATACTTTGCACTCTTGGGAGGTGCATGACTTTTCATTCATCAATGTGGGAGAGTGATGCTCTCTTAGAATCAGCCTAAGAGTCCCATGAACATTGCGTTCAATCTTGATCAAGAATGAATGATCCGAATTGGTCATGTAGAAGATAATTCTAGTTTGAGTTTGATGCACTGCTTGTTTACAACCAATAAACCTTGATCAACAGAATATTGAACTTGCCACAATTTTGAAAAAACCAAAGCAACAGGTCTGGATAACACAACGAAGAACTGTTCAATAGAATTGGTATCCTTGGTCAAGATACTTTCGAAAAATGAATAACAATATCTAAAGTTCAACTGTCAAGGTAAGACTTCTTTTTGAAGAGAATTCTTTCAATTTGGCTGAATGAAAAGATCCACCCACCTGAACACTGGAGTCATCATTGATTGTGACTGTTCCAGATGATACAAAAATTTTCTTTGTTTCGCCTCCTTGCTCATAAACTGTTACCACCCCGGGTTTCAAAACAGCAAGTGTTGGCACATGTTTCGGCAGTATACCAAATGATCCAGAGAATGATGGAACATCCACTTGTTTGACAGCAGCTTGATCATAGAAAACCTAGAAATCGAAAATACTGAGTCCAATTCACGGCAATACGAGATTGAGCTCCACAAGCGTACCTGGTTGGCACCAGCAAAAGTGAATTTCATTTGATCGCCAGCGGGAGCATCAGCATAAAACCTGCTCTGTACCCGACTGCATCTCATGAGAGGCCGAAGTGTTCGTGTGATTGCAGCCATTTCCTAGACAAAGATACGAAATTCAAGGATCATATTATTGGAAATGCGGAGAGTTACATCACTAGTATCACAACTTAACCCCAAGCCCGCTTTATACCAATATTAGTTTTCGTGGACCATGAAAGAAATTTGAGGTGGACTTAGGTCTATGACAGAATTTTTAGAAAAAAGTCCCACCAAAAAGCACAATATTAATGAAGTAGTGAATGGCTGTTATCAGACGTACTCTGGAAAATCTGAAAATGTATTACAGTTTCGTTCACTTTTCCGACTGCCACCCCGCAGTTTATCTAGCAGAAAGTAGTGTCAAGTGTCTCAAAGCGCGCAAGCGCCGCGCGTGACGTTTGAAACTGCAAATTACTTAGGGCAAATTCTCAAATTCTGATCATTTGAGCATTTGAGCTTGACTGCATCCGAGCTTTTTTAATTTTGATATCAACCAAACAACCTCGTAATTTCCCACCCACCCATGACACATGAGTCAATCAATTTTTTACATGCGTTTATGTGAACATTCTGAGATTTTTGAATGTGTTCGATTCTACCGTAAACCTTACTTATCTCATCAAAGTCCCTGAAGGTTACAGAATTTTTTATCAGATATTATACTGTTTATACTTCATTTTATTCAATGTAAAATCAACAGCATTCTCAATAAAAATTCTAACCATAATTTATTGCTCACAGTAAACTAATCACTAGATAATTTTCTGTATTTACATATGTCTTAATTCATTTCTGACAGATTTCAACTACTAGTCAGGAAATATTGACTCCAAGATATCTACAGGAACGTTTACATTCTGAATATACCTTGATTCCATCTTCAGCAGTAAAATGGCATACTTTCTTACAAAATATACATTCTTCATTTGATATATAATAATCTAGCTGACCCATACTTATTCAAAGTACTCTCAGGATAATAGCATACTTCATCTGCCTATGTATGTATGTGCCATACTCTTATAAAAATCGCAGAATGCACAATTTTTGTGGAAAAAATGCGATTGGCTGAATAAGACCCTAAGATTTCTATGCAAATCAAATAAAAATCAGCGTAGATTCATCATAGATATTTGGTATTTTTTGCTCTGCATGAATGACTCTAATTCCCATGAATGGAAAATGGGAGAAGTTCCTCACTCACTCAAAAACTTGATTAACTTTGTGCTATTCTGCGTTGGGATGCTAATAACATCATTTTATGGCTCAATTTAACATTGTGATCTCTTAAATATCTAATCAGATCAGCTTGCTTCTCTAACAGTTCTGACAGATTCAAACCCCTTTGATGGAATCCAACTTCTCCAGTGTAAGAATCTTGAGTAAAAGAAGTGAGCCATTCTTCACGAGTAACATCTGGTGGGGGTTTTGTCTGATTAAACCTTATCACCCTTTCTGCAATAAAATAAAATATCCACTTAATGAAATCATGATTAAAAGTTTGATGTGAAAAATGCATGCAATGGTCCATTGTCTGGGTTGCATTAAAGATAATTGAGATTGAATAGATATGGAAGTGGACTAGAAATATTTTATAACCATTGAGTGACGATACTTCATCCTCCCAGAACAAAATGCAAGGCCGTTTCTGAATGATGATTTTCCAAGGAAACGGAAGTATTCACCCACAACAATGACTCATCAATTTAAAAAGTAGACGTTTTGATAACAAGTTTTATAAATAAATCGTGTAATATTGCTTGATTCAAGGATATTGTAGAGTACTCACTGATATAATTCACATACACTGGCACAATAATTGTCAATTCCAGAGTAGTTAACAACAATGTGTAGTTTAATGGCGTGAACCAATGTGATGCTTGACAGTAACGCTCATAATTAGTTTTGTGGGTATGGTGTAGAATCACTGACAGCAACAGATACACTGTGTTCCAAAGGGAAGATATGTAAAAAGGGGTCCTTATGTGTTGATAGGTTGACTGATAGAAATCCAAATAACCACAGATTCTCAAAGTATGATGTCGCCCTTTTACTAAATGATCTACCATCATTATCAGCAACCAGAAGGCACAATGGAGGTAGAGTAAGATGAAGTAAGTGTCACATTTATCTTTTCCTTCAGGCCATATGGATACAAATATGATACCAGTTATCTCCACAGCAATCTGTAAACACAAATTCCTTAGATATATAAATTGCTCAAGAACCAAACCTTAGCAACAAATTTAGAAGACCTGTCTTTTGTCAATATGCAGAGAGGGAATGAAAAATGTCATCTATTATTTAAAATACGATTAGACTCACCCCAAAAATTAATGGTATACACACAAGAGGAATTGTATCCAATTTATGGAAATCTAGTTGCTCCTGGGATGTCAAAACTGGTTGGAGATATTCTTCGTCGTCCATGTTGACAGCAGCATCAAAGAATACAGCTCCTTGGAACTGCAATTAAGTAGGAAATTTTAAGGGCGTGTATTAGATCTTTGGAAAGTTTCTGTTAGTTAGTACGTCTATATTTCAGATCAGTAAAAAAAGACTGCCCATTCCACATATCGATGAATAGAATCTTGCTATTGGAGTCATACCAAAGATGGCTTATCGTTTTGGATTTTCATTGTATTTACACTCGATTGATGTTAGCAATAACAAAAACACGATGTAGAAACAGTGAGGGAAACAAACAAGAGAACGCAAGATTGTCTAGCAACGTTGAGAATCGAGATGGAGAACAACGGAAATCACTCCTATGAAATGCCTCGAGACCTGGAGGTTAGAAAGCTACAAGAATTAAGAGGATAATTATGAGTAAATCGTAAAAGCCATTAACTTACGCTCGTCGAAGTATTTAAGCGACGCGAGAGACTGACCATTCCACGCCTCACAGTACAGATAATAATGGCAGTTTATTTTGGCGTTGGCAAGTTCAACGGTACACGGCCATCCTTCACTTTATCATCACAATTCACAATCACAAAAACCTCATCATGTCTTTCCACACCTTTTTCAAATCACAGACTCGCATTAGTGGCGACGAGGGTAACCAGGGTGACGCATAGTTGAAGGAAAGAGTTTATGGCAAGACTCAAGATGTTCACAACATTTTCTTCGTTGCAAATATACTTATAATATGCGATACTTATTATTATGCACCAACGTCTAACAGACCCACCGCAATGTTTACTGTCATCACATCACTTGCAGCTTTCAGCCCGCTATGTTGAAATGCAAAAGTGGTTGCCTACCTTGAGGAGCTGTGCTGTGTTTGGTCGGAATTGGCAGTATTTAGGTAACGCTCGTTTTCATCTTATCTGCTTTATCGTGACTTGTATTAAGATTATAGCGGGCCTAATCATACTCGTGATCGAACCAAAAATCAAACAAAGAAAATTGAATGGGAAATCCCACCAAACAGAATGTTGCCTCAACGTTTCTGAAACGTAGCAATTGCAACCTTGGAACGTTCCGTAAATAGTAGGGTGGGACGAAAAATGGAAATTTTCGAAAATCGTTACGCCTGAGGGCCAAAATTTAGCTATGCTATGAGCAAACGTATCAGAACGATTTTCGTACGGCTCACGAATTGCCTCGTCGCGGCCAGGGCATAGGTCACGGACACTTTCACTCGATGCGTAATCCCCAATATCATTATTAGTATAGTCGGGGCTAAAGTGGGCGCCATCATTGGGAAAACTATTCCCACGAAGTATTGGTCCGATATCCGCTTCAGAAGACTATCCTGATGATGGAAACCCATGTTGCCAAGCCGAGAAATGGTCACAATTTGTTCAAACTGAAATCGTTTGAACAATTGATAAAAATTGATTCTCCGATATGGATACTATTTTTAAAAGGTATTTCGGGTGATTCTAACTCGAACTAGTAAAAATCACGATACTGCAATTTTTACTAGTGAAAATTAACAACAAAAAAGTAAATAGTGCCTTTTCTGGCGATGAGAATCTATTCTTCTAACCTTCATCGACAATATCCAATATCAGGAAGTAATGTTTCCGGGCCAAAACCTCATTTTTTAACTGATTGTTATGACGCTTCCGCGTGTGTTGAAGTATACTTGAGTAATAACGCGTCAAGGGATACTAAAAGTCGATCAAGTATAAGTACTCTAACACACGCGGAAGCGTCATGCACAATTAGTTGAAAAATGAGGTTTTGGCCCGGAAACATAACTTATATTCCTGATCCTGATATTGGATATCATCGATAAAGGTTAGAAGCATAGATTCTCATCGCCAGAAAAGGCACTATTTACTTTTTTGTTGTTAATTTTCACTAGTAAAAATCGCAGTATCATGATTTTTCAATTTAAAAGTGCGTATAAGTCAAAAAGAATCGATTTCAGCAAAAAATGACAAGAGTACCCTTCAATTTAGAATCACCCAAAATACTTTTTAAAAATAGTATCCATATCGGAGAATCAATTTTTATCAATTGTTTAAACGATTTAAGTTTAAACAAATTGTGACCATTTCTCGGCTTGGCAACACGGGTTTCCATAATCAGGACAGTCTTCTGAAGGGGATCTCGGAGCAAAACCTCGAGGGAATAGTTTTCCCAATGATGGCGCCCACTTGTCCCCGACTAATAATGATGTTGGGGATTACGCATCGAGTGAAAGTGTCCGTGACCTATGCCCTGGCCGCGACGAGCCCATTCGTGAGCCCTACGAAAATCGTCCTGATACGTTTGCTCATAGCATAGCTAAATTTTGACGCGTCCTAGCTCCCTGAAACCACCAAGACCGTCTTTAGCAGGTCAAAATACATAAGAAAATATATAGTGTGTGATGATTTTTGGTCGATTGAGTCGAGTTTGGAGGATCGTTTTCAATTTCACAGAAATCTGGCGTTTCCCGGAAAACTGTCGCTTTCCCACTCTGATCGGTATCTCGCAATTTACAAAGGCCCTTAACTTCTGAGGCTCGAACGAACCTGATTTTCGGTTTCTACGGCCAAAAATACGTAAGAAAACATTGTTCGATCACCGTTTGGTACCACCGTGTAGGTTCTGCACGCTATAACTTTGCCTTTAGAAATAGCGTAAAAATGACGTTTTCACTCTATTTTCTGAGAATCTTCAAGGCTTTTGCCAGAACCTTAAAGTTCTTTTTAAAAATCCGCAAAAATTTTTTCCATTATTTACGTGCAAAATAGCAAAAAATTGGTCCTCAGATGTAACGATTTTCGAAAATTTCCATTTTTTGGCCCACCCTACTGCATAGCCTACGATTCACGCTTCGAGAATCGATCGGACCGGGCCGAGGCCGTTTCGCTTTTCCAAGCGCATCATATGAGTCTAACTATCCGCAGTTTTCTCTTTTGCCCACAATAATTATTCAGCTTTAGTACTAATGTTGAGCTTATTCTGAAGATGTCATCAAATTTCCTTCATGGATTAAGATTCTAGAAAATTCGACGAAAATGCTAAATTTCATGAGAAAATACAGTAGAGATTCGTCATAAAATGGATCACATCACTAAACCAAGCACGAGCGTACTATGAGTTTGCTAAGTACCCTATTAGTCACATTTACTATGCTCTGGGCTGAACTTTGATACTGATAACATTTCGATGAAAAAAGTTCACACTCACTCGTCAGTGCGATAAGAGCCTTTTATTATGTACACTTTTGTGACTAATGTTATCAGCTCTCCATGGGGAAATTGCCCAATAACAAAAATTTTGACAACAAGATGAAACATATCGTAGAAAAATCGAGGCTGACAAAAGCTACAGCAGTGCATCTCAAGAAACGTATGATAAGATTTATCTGAGGTAAGTGTACCCAACTTACCCTCATACGCCGATCTCAGAAATGGGTACTCGCTGACCTTCCCACATACTTTTTTTCACGTTTGTGATGTTGAAATATGAGAAAATGAGTGTTTTGCATCGACTCAGAATCATTTCTGCGGTTCCCAGAAAATTTGTAGTGATTTTTCCATCATTCGTGTTTGCACGGCTAAGAAATCATCGAGGGAATCGCTTCATTAAAACCGGTGCGAATTCATTTTCACTTGACCAATTTCTACGTACCTTGGCGCATTCGATTTCTTGTCTCAAGACCTCCAAAATTCGCTCTTCATAGTTGCAAAACTCTGATTCCAAGCGATTTCATGTACAAAACACGGAGGGAATTTGAAAAATAAGAAGGACGACAACCGAGTGTACCCAACATGTCCCCAATATGGTTATCTCAGAATGGCGTGCAGTATGGCTTTTTTCACCACTCAGAACGTGTTTATCGCATCAGAATAGGTCGCAATCAGTGTCTCGGGCCAGCTAAAAGCTCCAAATGTTGATGCACGGTGATAAAAACGGATCAAGGCGATTTCATGCCTTTTATCGCCTATTTACATTGGTTTTAATGATGGGGGCAAGTTGGGTATACACACTTTTGTAAAATCTGTAAAATCACCGCCTTTTGGGAGAATTGAAACAGTTTTGCTCCACTTCGTCCAAATTGATTGTACTTCCACTCATTTTGAAGGTCTTGGGACAAGCTTTAAATTGAGTTAATGTACGTTGGAAAATATTGAAATGGGTGATCAGAACAGGAAGCGCCGATCATGTTGAAGATGGTCATTGATCAGATTGAGATTTCACGTAGCAGGCCAAAAAAAAATAAAAAAATTTCATGCACAATTTTTGGTACATATAGGCTTGAACAATCACAAGTTTATGAGCTCTTGTGAAAAGTTGATATACCACCATCGGATTATCCTCTCCGGAATAGACTAATAATTTTCTTGTCCGCTTGGTCATGCATGAGAATTGTGTTCATCATGATTAGTTACGCAAACTCGGCATACTTTCGGCTCATGATCTCTGATATCAGCTTAGGTATATGCATATTTTCTTTTGTGAGCGCTCAATTATCAATTTAGAGTGAGAGCGGCTTTCTCAATCCGGACACAATAGGTTTATTCGATTACGCCGGCCACGCCGGCGTGGCCCATCGGACCTCTCTCTCTTTCTCGCGATGTTAGAAAGAGAGGACCGATGGGCCACGCCGGCGTGGCCTGGCGTGGCCGCCGTAATCGAATAAACCTAATGGCTCGGCTCTCGAGTTCTCGACTCTCGAGATGAATCTACAACTCGCCGACAGACAGTCAGGTGGAGTGCGAGATGGAATAACCCGTCGAACTGTTCGATATCATGTGTCAAAGACGAGGTAAAAAAAGTCCCGAAAAATAGCTCTCCCATGAATTTCCCTCTTGTACAGTGCTTTTAAAATTTTAGATCTTTCAGAATCATGAAACCATACGAAAAATTTGATCATTCTAGATTCATGAATTTAGAAACAATATCCACGATACATCTAGTGTTCCACGTATATTTTGATACTCGCGCAATGTTTTCATGTAAACAGCACATCGACTGTTACGTGCCTGTTGGCAAACACGTACATTTATGATCTGTGCACGGCCGTATACACGATCTGTGTGATTGAAGCTACTCGGAAGTTTTGTTATAATTTGCCCGCGAGTGCCGTTCTACTAGTTTCACGTGAATTGTTTGGGAGCACAGGCAGGCTGCTCGCATTTTACTATTTTTACACGGCAATAGCAGCTTAGCAAATATCGTACAGTGGCTCAACGGAGTGAATAAGTCATTATATCTGTGTTGTGGTGTCATCGATCTTTCTGTGATTTCGACGGGATCGTCTGTGTACAAGGCTTGGAGCAAATTATCCAAAAGGAGATCATGTTTTCGAGGGAAAGAATTATCTTGTGTAAATATCGTCTGTATTGACTTATGCAAAATTTTTCTCACATATCCGAACACAGCAGAATGTGACACCGATTGAACTTTTTTTTCTGATATTTAAACGGTACTGTGTTCCCAAATATTACCCATCATTTTATTCATTCAAACGTGGAATTTAGTTAGTCGTAAGTAGTTGAGAAGAATTAATAACTCTAGTCACTCGAGTCATATTTTCATCTTATATACTTATTTCAACTCGCAGTGGAAGGGAAATATTGCCGCTCAAGGTAGAGTGCACCGAGTGATAAGTTCAAACCGGAATACCTTCAAAACAAGTAAAACAAGTCTCATAGATACCGTTCCAGGAAATCGGGGAAACGCAAACTGTCTCGTACTCTCTGCGTACGAGACATTACTACTGTCCTGGTTTTCGTGGACTTTCAGCCCAAAACGATAATCTCATTTCGTGGAACCGTAAAGCCATTAAGCATCGTCCAAGAAATCCTGGACTCCCGCGTACTTCTACTGTTTGCACAATAGAGTTGCCATAAAGCCATTAACGCTCGTCCTGGAAATCTTGGACAACTCCAGCGTGCCCGCCGCCGAACGGTCGGGACTTGAACGACTTCCACACTTTCCTGGACTTCACGCGTACCGGACATCTCGAACACTTCAATCATCCGCGACACCGTGGATTCAAGAGACACAGCCTCCCTATATAAACCCGAGCCCCTCTGGCTCAGTATCTTTATCGAGTTCAGTCGCTCTCCACGTTACAACGCACCAAGTCTTCGTCAGTTTGTCACCAGGCCCGTCGCTTCTCGACTCGGCAGTCACTGCGCGGCCCGCCCGCTACAAGTTCATCGACTCGCTGCCTCCACGCCTATATCACCAACCAGGTTGTACCTTACCTGCAGATTGTCGAACCCGGTCGTGCTACGGTCATCGCGATGAACGCGTTAGAATCATTTCACGTACAATCAGGGTGATAATCATGGACGAGTATGTGTATGTAGCGTTATAGTGTTTCGCACCTCTGTATAGATGCAGCACAATTTAATCTGAAGTCTGTTCGTCTCATTTGCATTCCTATCCAAACACCGCCTCCCCAAACAGAGTCCAAATGCAATTCGCTCTAAAATCATCGTCTCCACAGTGTTAGAAGCATTTTTTCGCAATCAGGCTAGAACGTAAGAACCCTCCTGGTCCAAAACCTCGAGTCAGTGCTGTGTATACCCAGGGCCAATGCCGTGATAGCCCGTGTGGTATGTGTGGAGCAAAGAAGCTCGCCCGCCTCGAAGCCATGAAGCCGCGACTCCGGACCCTCAGGCCCGATCATCAAATTCTCCTAAAAGCGACACCGCGCGAAGAGTAATGTCACTCTCTACTTTGATTAAGACCTTGTTTCGTCGCCTCACGACCCATGCATGCACTAATCGCATCTCTCGCAAACGAAAATCCTACCTAGAGCGACTCACGCTACCCACGCATCCTCAGAGGTAGTGATTTGCCCCGGTTCTCTCACATTCCGGGGTACGTCAATGCGAATAGAATAATTGCAGACAGTACCAAGAAGTTGCGAGTTGAAGATACCAGTTAGTCGTAGCACGGTGCTTAGAAAATTTTTAGCGGACTCGCACTCATTTTTCCCCAGCGAAATCTTCAAAATGATTCACACGTTAGGGAGAATTCAACGTTTCATTCGTTCTTTCAATACCGACTTGAAATATCATGGAATGACATTCCTCATCTACATAGATCGTTATCATTTGCACATTTTTTGCCGCTGATAAAATCTTGATGCTCATTCATGTGAAATTATTACACGAAAGGACTATGACACTGTGCTCAATTGCCGCTCTTTCTAAGGCCACCCAGATGTTTCCAATTATTGAATCTTGTATCTGTCTCTGATTGCATTCCCGTACACATGCACCAGCTCCTCTTTTCAGACTCATGAGAATCCCATCGTGGATACAAGATGAAGAATTATATTGATTAAAGAGCCCATACTTGAAATGAAATAATCCTCGTGACTGTAAGAACGATCAATTCCTTTTCGACAGATATAATGTGTGCAGCTGTTGTTGGAGTGCTACTCTTGTATGTAGGAATATCGTTGGCAGTTCCACTGGATGGATTCACGAGAGGAAGCGATGCGCTCAAATTTGCTCCTCTCATAGACGGGTAATAATTACATAGTTCTAACAGTTGCATGTTCTGCGGCACGTATGAAAAAAGATCAATTTCTACCTCGCCCCAGCTAATTTTTCATTCATACTCTGCACGGACTGGAAGATCTTACAGAGATTTGATTTTCAGGCACAACGATCTGCCGTACACTCTGTACAGCCTGACTAACAATAATCTGTCGCAGTTTGAATTCGAGAGAAATTTGACGGACGATAAAGTTTGGGGAAGAGCTGCGTGTAAATCGTGCATGACGGATCTACCCCGTTTGAAGGCTGGAAGAGTAGGAGGACAGGTAATTTTCTTAGGGGTTATCCCATGGTACAATTTGTGGCCAACGTATTTTGGAAACTCTTTCGAATCTGTATGGATTCAACGAGTAGGGGCAATTGATGGAAAGTCAGTATCTAGCTTCGGCGAAGCTTGATTCATTCATTACGGAATGAAATCAGAACTTATTCGTGATAATTCTCGTACAAATTGCGAACAATAGATCGAATCCATTTCCATCAAAAATATCTGCCAGAATATGATGTACTCACTTTGGTGCGTTTTTTTCCTGAACAAGTTTTGGGTTGCATACGTGGATTGCAAATCACAATACAGAGACGCGGTTCAGCTGACCCTGCGTCAGATCGACGTCATCAAAAGGTTGATCAAGAAGTATCCAGAGAGCCTAGAATTCGTACAAACGAGCAGTGACATAGAGCGAAGTTGGGAAAAAGGTTTCATTGCCTCGTTGATCGGGGTAGAAGGTGGCCACTCTCTCGATTCGAGTCTTGCTGTACTCAGGCTGTACTACGAACTTGGCGCACGTTACGTTACGCTGACTCACACTTGCAACACACCCTGGTGAGTGTTTAGTTTGAGAGGACATCAGTGCTAGGTATACTTTGCGATTGGGTCATGCATGGAGTTGACGATGAAACCAAGTCCATGATATCGATGAAAAATGTCCTCAATATGAATGGAGAAATTGATCCACTGATACAAAGTGCATTTTCAGGGCCGATGCATCTCCAGTTGAAGACAAATCGGTGTATAATCTAACGCAATTTGGAAAGGTAAATCATGTTCCACTACTCAATCATTCGTCAGAATTTCAAGATCATCACGAACAGTGCTATAACTCTTGATTCTGAAAGATCCTTTCACGGTGCTATAACGTCGGATTTGATTGAGCGCTCACGACTAAGTACCTGAATTACCAAATATCTATCACAAATTGAGCACAAATACTTACCTCGACAGATTGTTGTTTGGGAGATGAACCGACTGGGAATGATGATAGATCTGTCTCACGTGTCGCACAATGTCATGCGTGACGTGCTCGCAGTCACCAAAGCTCCAATAATCTTCTCCCACTCATCCGTGTTCTCGCTGTGTAACAACTACAGGAATGTACCCGACGATGTCCTCTTTGAAGTGGTGAGTTGGTCATTCGTAGAGATTAAAATTAGATCAGCAGACGAGTAGAATGCTCAGTCAGATTGCTCTTGATTTTTCAGAAATTGAATGAGGGTATTGTGATGGTCAACTTCTACAGCGATTTCGTGAACTGCAACAAATCGAGAAATGCAACGATAGAGGATGTAGTAGGTAAATCGAATGATGCATCTTTGCACATACTTTCTCGTTCAAGGAGACGGACGACTGTCCTTATCATTCACTTTCATTCCAGACCACATCAACTACATCAGATCCCTGATTGGCGTTGACCACGTGGGCATTGGAGGGGATTACAATGGAGTACCTCTGTGAGTTGAGCGTGCTTATGTACTCATTTCCACAGAATTCATCAAAAGTCTCTACTCTCAGAAAACTCAATTCGTCGTGAATAACGAAAATCCAATCGAAAATTCATGATTCCGCATTATCTTAGATGTAAATGGCATCGAGATACAACAAAATCAAAAATCGTCTTTTCTCAAGCCTGGAGGTTAATAACCTATTCGAAGTGAGAAACCTGAATTATGATCTCCGTCACCCAAGACATATCTCAGAAACTACAAGTAGAAATAACTATTCTTTTTTTGCCTCGGCCAACAGATTGAGACACTTCTGGAATCTCCTCCCACCCTTCCTTCAAAATGTACCGACTGTCAAGAGCTTCAAGCCCCAACTTTTAGAGGCAATAAGAAACACAAATCTGCATAATGTCCTGCATGACCTCATTTTCTGATACTTCTTTTCATCGTATGTTTATTACAAAGCATTTGTTTTAAGATACTTTTCTAACAACAGTTCATACCTCTTTTTAGGTTTAAGATTAATTTGCAGCATTATTATTCATAATTGTAAAAGGGCAGTTACTGCCCGTATACTTTCATAAAATAAAATAAAAAAAATAAATAAAATAAAATCATTCTCTCGCGAATAAGAATATGTTAGTGTGCGAAGTATCACAGGGTGTATGTGCAAAATACTTCAGCCGATAAACCGCCTATCAGTATAATCACATAGTTTGGTATGTTGATTCACAGAACACCTTCTGGCCTGGAAGATGTCTCAAAGTACCCCGACCTATTCGATCGACTTCACGCTAGTAAAGACAGTGAGCCCAAATGGAGCAGAGAGGATCTCGAAAAACTGGCTGGAAGAAACCTTATAAGGGTTTTCAGAGCAGTAGAAAAGGTTAGCTCCCGCACTTGTAAGATCTGTATTTGACGGGCCGTGAGCGCGAAACGGCGACACGAAAACGAGCAAACCGATGGTTTTGTCTAGGACAATTTTCATTTTGGCTGTGGCGAAATAACCGCAGATTTAAACAAATTAGCAGCGACCGGAGCGAATGAATTTTGTGAGCCTTGCTTGCTAATTTACCGCATGAATACAATAATATAAATTCCTCGTCATTAGGACGACTCACTAAATTTGAGGCTGAGTGACGAATGAGCTACAAATCATCCTCGCTTTTGAGCTCTTGACTGCAAGAGAGACTATCAGAACTCCACCAGAATTGTATTAGAAAATTCAGAGCACTGAATCGCTGTATCTTTGCACACCCAAAGGCATGTTCTGAGAGACAAAATTCAACTTTTTTGAAACAACTTGCTACACTCCAACTAGACGCCACTGAACTTCGGAGGCTCGACATATATTGATGATTAAAATTGAATCCTTGTAGGTTCGCGACACTTTGGAAACTGAAGCCCCCTACGAAGATATAATTAACGTGAGAGATCTGAGGAATGCGCAAGTGAGAGAAAATAAGTTACAACCGGGGACGTGCCAGACAGCAAAAGAGTGAGTTCTATGATAGCACATCCAAGATTTGTCCATTTATCTTTCTGACAAGCATTGCATTGCAAATTGAGACCAAAGTCAAATATTCAGGGATGCTAGCATCAGTCTTCAAAATAGTGGATCAAGATGAAGATCGAATTTCAAACAATATATTGATCGGACCACGATCTTCACTGGCTTGTCTCCTGATCTCTATATTTATTGTTTGAGAAATCAGTACGCTCCTCTGAAGGACTCATACAAAGTGGCTCAAGTCTATCCACTAGTTTTTATCTCACAAATATAACGAATGGATTCAAGAGATAGAATTTTCAAAAAGTCATCAGATAGTGGTTAGTCGAAAGCTTTCCAATGTGTACACTCCCCAACAATCTAAAATGACAATAACGTCACGATAAATCGATTATGCCCGGTAAATTTCGACCCGTGACCAAAAAAAGCCACGAGATACAAATACCATCAACTGAGCCAATTTGAAGTAGGGGGCTTGATTTGCCCACCTTTTTTGTTTTGCTCATAATTTTAGCTCATCTCAATATCTTTGCACAAGCTTTTTTCAAACCCTTCAAAATGAGCTAAAGTACGTTTGATTTCAGAGAATTGAAACCAAGCTATCTTGATTTTTGCAAAAGAAAATTTTTTGCGAGCTTTTTACAGTGTGTTCCTAATTTGCCCCCACGTGGAAAAGAAGTCTGATTTCATGAGTTTATTCGAATTTCTCCTAAAATCGGGATAATTCGGCTCCCAGACCCCAAATAAGACGTACTTCAGCTCATTTTGAAGCTTTTTTGACTTATTTCGGACTTTTTGTTTCGAATCGATGTAGTTTAATAGACTGAAGAAGGAATCCGCAAAAAACTATGGGGCAGATTAGGAACACCGCACTTTTTTAGTAATATGCTCGTAGTATTAGTTAGAAATTGAATTTTGCAATTTTGCAAGAAATATTCTGAACTTCAGACAAAAACAGAGAAATTGAGCTAAGGTAAAGATTGCTTGCGTCAACTTTCTTTGGCGTAATTTTTGGTGACTTAGCACCTTCACTGCGATGGGCCCCACCGGTGGGGCCCACGCGTCCAACTCTGTGTGCGTAGGTGATCAAAATCCCATTAAATGGGCCCCACCAGTGGGACCCATCGCACACAGGACCTGAACGCGTTTTTCGCCGTCGCAGTGAACGTGTTAACGAAAAGCAGTCGAAAGTACCGAAAACTAGTTTTTTCCTCCTAAGAAACGCACGGGTCTTCCAGGATCGGTCGAAACGTTCATTTTCTCACATTTTAAAGTAACAAATGTAAGAAAAGTGGGTGGCACGGTCTACGGAAGTGTGAATTCGAGAATTTGAGTGGAGGCAAATGAGACACAATTATCTTACTATCCATGGAAGAATGCTCGTCACACGCGATCCGTGAAACAGATAAAGGCATATTCAATCCGGTAACAGACTTTCATAGGGCTAAATTCTTGAGCCTAGGCTCAGTAATTACAATGTTATGTCGAGTAAGAAATATTGACGTGATGTGCTTGTTATTTTAGTGTTGTAATCGCGAGTTTGTCATAGCTTCACCAGCCTAGGTGACGTCCAAAAGAAAAGATGGAAAGCTCAAAAATTTGACGATGAAGATTGAACTTTTAGAATCATGGAGTAGATAAAAATGAAAATGAGTCAGTGTCGTCTGAAATCTTTGATGGAGGTCCAAGTGACTCGAGAACTTCAAGTTGATAATTTTCATAATACTTGAGCGTAAAGTCAGTGCGTAAAGCACCGAAAAAGTGTGTAAAGCAGTGCTTTACGCACGAGCCTCTAAATTCATGGAGATTCGTGTAGCTTCGACAAATTCAAAGTTCATCATACTAAAATTGGACACTGTCGAGGAAAGTTGAGGTTCTTTTCGTATCAATAACGAGTCAAGTGCCGTTCCTCCGTATGGTGACGCAGAGGGCGACTTTCCTGCCGACCCCGATTCATTCTTTTCCGAATCTCAACACAGAATTATACAATTTGAGGTAGACAATTGTTGAAACCTCACTGTGATTCAATAAACCTGTTCAATATTGTATCTTGTGACCACCAGAAAGTCCTTTTTCAAAGGTAGTCCCTCGTGAATGCATCTCTTCTGCGTCGGTGGAATACAGTTAAAAGATAATAAGGTACTAGCGTTATCGCCGCACTCGCCACCGCTCGTTCGGCTTAGAAATGTCTTTGATAAGTCAGAGGCTCCTGAAATGCTTTTTCAGCTCAATGATGATGGTTGTAAAATAATGATTGATGATGGACTCAAGGTGCCAGGAAGAAGTTTTTATGTAATTTGCAAAAATGCAATTAACTTGAATGATACCCGCTGATAGATATATTATATTGAAAAATTCAGATTTATCGTTCTCAATTTTTGGAACGGCTGAGTTGGCTAAATCAAAGTCCCGAACTCTTAACACTGGTATTGATAGTCGTTGGTAACCTGAAAGTTAAGAGTTGTTCCATGGGTTGGGCACTTTAGTCGGTGTGGCATGAGGATAAACTGAAGTCTCTGCATCTATTTTAGATTCTTTCAGTGCACTAATGCAGGAGAACACCAGAAAGTCGGACTGGTTCTTTGGCCACAGCGACTACAGCGCCTGAAGCGCGGAAGGACACTAAACTGCAAGTTATCAATGACTATGAATAGCAGTGAAAGAGATTTTTCTGTTGAACTGGTTTCAATTAGACCGGACTAGACCAAACTAGGCCGCATTAGACCAAACTACATCGCATTGGACCAGAATAGACCTGAATAGCCCGAAAACCCAAAATGAACCTGACTACATCGAACTGGACCGATTGAGGCCAAACTGGACGGAACTTGACCATACAAGACCGAGCTGGACCGAGCTAGACCGAGCTAGAACGAAGTAGATCGACCTCGTTTGAACTAGACCGAACCAGACCGGAATCGATAGAGCCAGACCCTATTAGACCGTACCAGACTCAACTGAACCAAATTAGACTGAACTAAACCTAATTCAACTGAACTAGACCAAATGAGACCTAATTACCCCGAACTAGACCGAGCAAGACCGAGCTGGACTTAATTAGACCAAACTAGACCGAGCTAGATCGAATTGGTCCGATTTAGACCAAACTGTATCGAATTAGACCGAATCAGGCCATTCTAGACCGGACTAGACTGAACTAGACGAAATCAGACCTAATTTGACCGAACTAGTGCAAATTATACCGAATTAGACCAAGCTGGTCCAAATTAGCTCAATTTAGATCAAACTAGATCGAACTACAATGTACTGGACCGAGCTAGACGGAGCTAGCCTTGATTGGACCAAACGAAACCGGATTAGATTGAATTGGACCGAACTAGACTTAACTACACCGAACTAGACCGAATGAGGCTCATTTAGAGTGAACTAGACCAAACAAGGACAAACTAGATCGAACTATACCGGACTAGACCGACCTACACTAACCTAAACCTAATTTGACCAAACTTGACCAAATAAGATCGAATTGGACCAAACCGGACCCAAGTACAGCAAACTAGATGGGACTAGACCTAGATCGGATAGAACTGGACAAAATTGAATCGATTTGGACCAATTTCGGCCTAACTACAGCGCATCAGACCGAACTAGATCGGACCAGACCTGACTAAACCAAACAAAACAAAATTAGATCGAATTAGACCGAAGTTAGTTTAACTAAACTCGTCACTGCGCTCCTCGTGCGTAAAGCAATCACAACCGTGCGTAAAGCATCACGATCGTGCGTAAGGCATTACGCTCGTACGTAAAGCACGTTTTTCGCCATCGTTGCGTATAATACTATTTTTCTATCTCGCTTCTCCGAAAACCATGATTAGATTCAATGAGGTAGCTCATGATGCTTCATAAGAATTTATTTGGCAATTTTCACGAACTTTTGAGGTGAGATGATGCCTTCCAAGTACTTCCATGAGGGTGTGTCCACAAATGAAGCGTACGCACTGTTCACGGCTCACAGCGTATACCCACGGCTCACGTGTGCCATGCGCTGCTCATCGGATTTTAGCGGGTGACATGGATTTCCCGGAAGATCGTCATCCATTCTCGATCGCTAACCTCAAGTTCTGTATTGGATCCAGCCGGTAACAAGGGAAATCCATATCACTCGCAGGCTGAAATCCGATGAGTAGCGCATGGCGCACGTGAGCCGTGGGTATGCGCTGTGAGCCGTGAGCAGTGCGTACGCTTTATTTGTGGACACACCCTAATGTACCATCATCGCTCATTGATAAATGCTTGTGGAAAGTTTAGAATTGGTTTTCGTGAATTAGAGTTGTACTTTTTTCTGACCGTCGAAGAGGATAGCCTCCGTTTTCCCACAAGTGCAATGCTTTAGCTTTCGCGGACATCGTATTCGCGGCACACTTTTGGAAGGCAACCTTTGCAAATATCGAGATTTGCCTGTAATCTTATGTCCCCCGAACGCTTGATGCTCTCGCCACTTTGGCATGCATGAACATCGTTTAGCGCCGACGAAGGTGTTTTCATCAGATAAGTTTCAGATAAGTTTCAAACCAACATTTTCAAACTTACGTTCTCGGGATAGGATGACTAAAACGTCACGTTGAGTCCTGGTTACTGACAGAAAATTGGCGTTCATACGCCCTAATGTTTATAAATAGCATGCCTTGCTCGGCAAGCTGTTTTGAGGTACCGTAAACCGGGGTGAATGTGGCCACCGGGGTGAATGTGGCCACTTTTCCAGAAAGAGATTGTAATAGCCGTAACTCCGATGCTATACTACCTAGAAAGACGTGCAAGAGCGCATTTTAAAGCTTAGGATTTCTTCTTTCAAAATATGCCAGCTCATTTGTGATGAGACAGATTCCATTTACCCTTTTTTCCATTAGAATGAAGTGAAAATTGTCAAGTAAAAATTTCATGTTGCAAAAATTCACCTGAACAACCCAGTAGATCCATCTCTATCTCTTTTCAATGATTTTCTCTTAGTAGGTAATGACGTCCTCTACATTTTGCGCTATTGCCGATTGAATTTGGATGCGACAGTTATTTAGAACGACCACTTGAACGAGAATTTATGATTTCTCGGCTGCCCCGGGGTGAATGTGGCCACTTCGTTTCGTACAACTCTCGAGAGAGCAAATGAGTGGAATAGAATTCCAAAAACAGCATTTTGAAGGAGACGTCAAGACGCGTCGAATGACCTAAGATACATATAGGTTTGGTTGAAAAATTTGCCATGAAACTCACCTAGAAACGCCAAAGTGTCCAAAATCAACCCAAACGCCATTCGAGACACAACCGTGCTTGAGACGCCGATGTAGTGTACAAATTCCAAATTGGCCTCCTGACTCGGGTTTTCGAGCTATCGAGATGAATCCAACGATATTCTCTTCGTAATTAGATAAGCTAAGAGATGTGTTATCCTCAATTTGTTTCAAACACGAGGCGTCGGTGTAGGGATTCGCTCAGACCGTTATAATCGCGGTGCTCAACGAGGGTGGCCACATTCACCCCGGATGCCGGGGTGAATGTGGCCACCCTGTTTCTTACACTTTTCAAGAGAGCAAATGGTTGAAATGAAATCCTGAAGTCAGCGTTTTGAAGAAGACGTCAAGACGCGTCGAATGACCTAAGATACATATAGGTTTGTTCGAAAAATTGCAACGAGAATTCGATCAGAAGGTCTAAAGTGGCCACATTCACCCCGGTTTACGGTACGGGTGATATATTCCTACCCGGTGCCACCAAACAGACAGGACTCGCACCCGGAGTAATCTACTACTCTACCCAAGAAAAATCTCTCGAAAAATCAGTCAGTTTTGGACTTTTGTCGGCCCAATCCGAGACGATCGAGCTAGATTCCCCTTCTGTATTTTGACAAATTCATTATTCACTTACAAGGAGAGGCCAGGGAGTGCGGGCCACGGATTCGGATGAAACTTTGAAAATAGTCTCCTTTTAGCACCAAAAGATGATACCCAAAGCCGCAGAGTCTAACGCTCAAGCGTTTCCGAGCTACAGCCTACAACCCATGCATTACAGAATATCTATATATGTGGGAAAATGGTATATATATATACACTGTCATGCATAGGTCATAGCCTGTAGCTCGAAAACGCTTGAGCGTTAGACTCTGCAGTTTTGGGTATCATCTTTTGGTGCTAAAAGGAGACTATTCCCGGAGTTTCATCCAGATCCGTGACCCGCACTGCTTGGCCTCTGCGGATGGTTAGTATACTCTTGCCCTGTTTTAACTTTTAAAAGCGAAATCTGAAGAGCTCGCGCTCTTTTGTAAACGTGGAGTTACTTGGAAACACCACAAAAACCGAAGACGAGGAGTATTATACTTTCTTCGGACACCGAGGTAAATTTGGAACAGTTGGTGATTGAGTTTGAAGAAACACAAAACCAGGGTACTTGATTTTTTCATGAGATCTATTGTGGCCCTCAATCGGATTCCCGCAGAGTTCACAGAAAAATGTAGAACAGTGCAGCGACCCCCTGTTGATGTGCACTACATTCCACTCGTATTGTTTCAAAGTTACCCCATTGCGTTCTGATTTTGGAACTCACCTTTGAACGTGTACAGCTCCAAACAGAGATGACCGTATGCGCTTCAATATTTGTCAAGTGGAACCTGGAACTGTAAGCTTTTGATAGACCTCAAACAGAATGCCCTATATACTTATTCAAGAATTACCAGTTACATGAGGTTTGATGGAAGATGCGCCGTTTATTCCAAAGTTACCCCTGTTGACGGTATCCGAAGTTGCCGAGGACAATCGATTCATCGTCGTTGGTCAGTTCACGTTGCAAGGCAATGCACCTCTCATCTTTCATTCACATTAGTCGTCAAATTTTTCTTATTGATACTTGTTCAAGGATGAAACCTTACCACGCAATGCATGAAAAAAACCTGACATCGGAAGTCAAGAGGTTCATTAAATTTTTGAGGGGCTGTGTACAAAGGAAGCTCATACCAAATGACACAATCAGACTCGCAATGAATCTTTCCTGTATTGACAGTTTCTCTCTAGGAATCCCTGTGATTCATGGACAACGAGTTTTCTATTCTTGATCAATTCTCTCGTCTTCAACTGAGATAGATCGATTAGGATCTCGGAAAGGAATCCAAATACGAGCTTGGCATTCATTTCTATGGGGATGAGTGAAAGATAATTCAAAGAGAATCTTTACAGGTGGGGATCTTAGTGCGACTGCAGAGACACTGGCCGGTGCATCGTACTCATGAATCGTATGCCACGATTGCCACATCCTTGGATTCAGATTGTACCATTAGTTGGAATATTTGTGTGATTTTTCGTGGGTGGATAGTTCAATGGGAAAATTCTTGTATCTTAAGAAGAAATTGTGATTGTGAGATGTGTTGTCGAATAAATTCTCCTTATCAAAAATTTATGAAGGAGTATATCACTCATGAATGAAAATAGAATTCATATTTTTTTTCGAAGCTTGCTCACCAAAACACCCACTATCAGAAAGAATATTGTCTGCATCGATATTGAATCACCGCATTCGTATCGGTGTTGAAAGATCATTATGAGATTCTTGTTTTGAAAACCTGCATGTTCTAAGAAAAAGCAAAATTTGTTTGATTAAGGTACATGATTGGTTGTTGCGTGACGTGCTTGGACTCTCGGAAGCACGAGATCTGTGGATTGGACCGAGTGAGCTATAACGCCATACTTACCTCCTGAAATACGAAGCAGCCAAATCGACGACATATATTTGAGACTAATTCACGAATGCAGATCAAACTTTGATCAAAAACCTCGTCCAAAACACCTGTCAGCTCACAGATGAGCATGTATAAAAGCGAACATATTATGAGAGCCCTCGCGCAACCAGGACCAGTGATGAGAATCCTGAAGAGCTATAAAATTCCACTTCAATACATTTTTCAAGAATCCATCAGATATTCATCATGATTACCTTTATCACGTGAGAGGCATACCACATACCACTCACTCTTTGATGACCATCGCCATGATTGGCTTTATTTCTCTCAAATTTTGACATGTACACATGCCTGTTGCATCTCCATGAAATTTAGCCACTGTCGCTTCATAGATAGACGAGGGTCTTCTCACCCATCTCGGAATCTATGATTGTAAGGTAATTAATGGGTATACAGTCGAGCTTTTTTAATTTCGAAATTGCTCTAAATTGTTAACGTTGGTATGGTAAACTCGTGACCCACTGTAGAGTTTATTTGCATATTCATTAATAAGATGTCCTTCCTGCTCCTCAGTGCTCGTGTATGAATCGATATTTTGGCCTGTTGAGCCGCTCGTTTTGAGTCTAAAGTACCAGTGTTGTTTGATAAATCAGTCCTCAGAATTTCAACAAATTCAGCCGAGAACCGATGCATTCGTATTTCGTGCAAGATCCTTCATCCCAACGTTATCATACTAGGCCAAGGTTCAAATGCCCATTTAAAAGAATATTCTACAGAATCGAACTTCGGATAATGATTTGAAATCAATCTATCAAACCAGATTCCTTCGAGACAGTCTTCGTACTAATAAAATCCCTACTAAATCTCGGATAGTTGAGCTTTGATGAAGCTGTTTCTATATGCCAATTATCACACACGTTCTGGGAAATTCAATGAATTCAGTAGCTGTATGCGCGAAAAATGTACCACGTTTGTCACGTTGTAAGTTCATTCCAAGCTAGTAATTAACGATTACAAGCCCCAAAAAATAATCAAAGTAACATTATAACGAAATTGGCCAAGTATTAATGCAGGTTCAGTTTGCTTTTTTGAAGCTGTGTTCTCACAGAATCGCCCGAGTCCCTTTAATACCTGATGAGATGCCTCAGCCCATTGGACGTATATCATGCGTTGGATAGAAAGGATGGCAAAAAATGTGGATGACAGTATTTGAGTTGATACGAGATTGATTTTCATTGTGCAAACCGTACTTTTCGACCCCTAATGAGAAGAGAACATGAGGTGGAGGAAAATCGAATGCAGCTTACGGAACGTCCATAAATTACGTAAGGGGAAATTTCATGATTTCAGACCCCCTCCCCCCTAGTAAGATTTTTCTAATGGGAAATTGCTGACTCATATATGGAACGTAAGGAATCGGAAGACCCCCCCTCCCCCCTGAAACCCTTAAGTAATTTATGGACGTCCCCTTATACATAACTCATATGAATATGTAAGACCCACGCTCTCTTCAACCGCAAAAGCCACTTTCCGATTCTGGATCCCTCCGTATAAATTCACAAGTAGTAGCATGTATCAATGATGGTTTTTTTACTTTGATGTTGAAATTTGTGGTTGAATCAATGTCGATTCACATCCGACTGAAGTTTGAGAAAATTCGACAGTTCATCGCGCTCTTTTATCTCTGTTTCGACAGTATTCGCTAACCATTAGAAAATCTAATGGGGGGCTGGTCCTACCATTATTGTCAACTTGCACTCAACACACAGGTCGATTAACCCATTAATGTCCGGAACGACACTTTCATGACATATTTTTGAGGCTCATTATTTAGTACGAAAAAGCCTTCAAAAAAATCCCCAGGGCATAAATTCGACGTGAAATTGTCTGAACTTTCGGAATATGTGATGAGAAATTCCGCTTGAGGCGTTCCTGAAGAGCTACATTGAAGCTTTTGCAAAGAAATACAATTTTTTTCATTTCGAATCATGTTTGACCGGCATTTTGACCCCTAAAATCGATAGATATGGCTCTAGGAGCCCAAGAAAACGTGGTATTGGGTTCTGAACTACAAAATCTATGGGTCAGAGAAATTTTAAAAGGACTATCTGGGCCCAAGATATCGACCGAAACGAAAAAAGTATTTTGAACGCCTTCTCGTCGTCTTTTAAGCCTCTCAACATTTACGATCCCAGTTCTAAGCACCAAATAGCTTCTGAAAATATATCATACCACACGTTTTCGACGTAAAAATGTCTATTTTTTCAGATTCCGTGATCAGAATTGGGATAGGTTGAAGTTTGAAGCGAGAAAATGCGCATTATTATCGAATCATACCCTTTTTCAATAGAAACATCATCCCAAATCCAATTCTCAACGTGAAAATCGATACATTGTCACTCGAGACGTCGAATTATCGTATGTGCACGATCTGAACCTCAGAATCAGGCCATGCAGCTTGAATACGATCAAGAGGCGCGGTAGCGCCTCGCTGGCGAGTATGAGCAGACGAAAAATCGAGCGAGGCGCTGTGCCTATCTATACTTTGAATTGGGGTAGTTTAACCTCACACTTTTTTTCTACTTGGATTATTAACCTCTTAACGTTGCTCATAGAGCTCTACAATGCTTTAGCAAAGCCTTTCTAAAGCGATTCAGAGTTCTGTACAATTATTTTCTCAATCCGAGCACTGGACACGTTTTATTCAGCACCGCAAAATTCATGCCTTCGTTTTACATCTCAGTTCGATGTCTTCAGCCCCGTGCTTCGACTCGAGAAATATCGAAACATCTCTACTACACATGTGTTATTGGGTCTGTAAGATATGTCGAGGGAGAGAGAGAGAGATGCAGAGACCAGAGAGAGAGATAGAAGCGCGTGCGCAAGATCTCCCTGACCGGTTGACGGCAGTCTGCAATAATGAGGCTGTCTGCTGCGTACCGGGCAACGCGGGCACCGACCAGCTGGTTTGTTATCGCGGATAAATGAATTTTCGAATTATCTGAATTTCTCGATTCTATAATTATTGCATCAGATGTGGATACTCGAAACTAACCACGACTAGAGGTGACGTAAAGATCAACAAAGCGCCATGCGAGAAGGACAGGGAGGAGGGATTCGTCTGCTTTGTTGTGTTCTGTCTTCTGTGTGTTCGTCGCGGCTCCGCAATATTGCTCTTGCCTGTAGCTGCATGGCTCTCCAGATTGAACCAAGCAAAATATACACTGATAGTAGTACATTTTTTTATGGAAAAAAATGACGGAGCCGTGTGTAAGAAATTCTCAAGTGCGGTGGGGACAAGTGCTTGGAAAATTTGTGGTTACCCTTGGATTTTTATAACCAAGGAGTGAGATCCCCCCCCCTCATTCACTTTTTTTCAAAAGTAAAATTAGGCGAGTATGAGGTTTAGAAAAGAACCATTCATCTCCAGTACATCAAAACTTCAAATTTTATACGACATGGTTTAAACTCTTGGAAGGAATGAGATCTAAAAAAAACCATGTCGAGTATTTTTTGAGCCGATTTGTCACGATCAACATATCATCGCTGATAGAGACTAGAGCCACTTTCCTCCAATCAAATCTTTCTTTCAATTCATCCTACTGCTGGTGGTTTGACAATTTCTTACTAGCTAATTGTCGCTGAAATGACCCGAAGTTTAGGTGAGTAGAAGAGGTACAGGGGAATATCGAAATAGAGAAAATATAACTGAGTTTAATTTGGTGTTTATGATGATTCACTAAAATCTCATTTCATACTCAGTTATATTTTCTCTATTTCGATATTCTCCTGTACCTCTTCTACTCACCTAAACTTCGGGTAATTTCAGCGACAATTAGCTAGTAAGAAATTGTCAAACCAGCACCATGAGGATGAATTGAAAGAAAGATTTGATTGGAGGAAAGTGGCTCTAGTCTCTATCAGTGATGATATGTTGATCGTGACAAATCGGCTCAAAAAATACTCGACATGGTTTTTTTTAGATCTCATTCCTTCCAAGAGTTTAAACCATGTCGTATAAAATTTGAAGTTTTGATGTACTGGAGATGAATGGTTCTTTTCTAAACCTCATACTCGCCTAATTTTACTTTTGAAAAAAAGTGAATGAGGGGGGGGGGGGGGATTATACTTATACTATACCCTTTATGCTCGCAATGATTATTCGGAATGATGAGAACCAAAACAGTAGCGCATGAATAGATTGAGCAGATCTTACACACAATGAAAGATCGCTTCCCACCAGCCTTGGAGTGATGACATTGTTTCTTTAAACTCACAAACATTTTTTCATAAATTTTACCAACTGTGTGGGCTTTTCCCAAATGAAACTCAACAATTTCCAAGCTCACTTCTTTAGTTCCAGTTTTTTTTTCATCGTCGCTCGGTCTCACTAGGTTTTTCAAGACTGTTGCATTGGTAATGAAATAGATGATTGGATGATTCTGAGAAATAATGGCCAAGTATACATTTTTGCTCAAATACTCGGCATCAAATTACTACAATGTGAATGTTTTGACAACGTGCCCGTCATACGCATATCAGCGCGATCGAGAAAATTTCCGGCTCGATGCTATTTCAAATGTCCACGCTGTTCTGAGGTTCAGATCGTGCAGATACGCTAAGTCGACGTCTCGAGTGACAATGTATCGATTCTCACGTTGAGAATTGCATTTGGAATGATGTTTTCATTAAAAAAATGTATAATTTGATAAAAATGCGCATTTTCTCGCTCCAAACTTCAACCTATCCCAATTCTAATCACGGAATCTGAAAGAACAGACAATTTTACGTTGAAAACATGTCGTATAATATTTTTTGGGATCGTAAAGGTTGAGAGGTTTAACCTCTTCATGCACGCACCTACTTCCTGTGCTTTCAGACCTTTGTTCCCTACTAGATTCTGTAGTGGGGATCGTGAGAATTATTTTAAGCCCAAACACGATATGATGAAGTCATGCCAAAAAAGAGTTATGGCAGCATGAACTTTTTAAGGTCAAACACGAATGCGGCACTAGCAACGAGAATTTCATGATGAACTTCATGGAAAATCATCAATTTGGATCAGAAGACATGACGCGACAAGTATCCTCATCCTATCATCAAAATTCAGTAAGTTATAACAGTCAAAAGATGAACCAACCCAAAGAGCATGATCAAGTGAGATGGTTCATCATAATCATTAGCTATAATGGATAACTAATGATGAGACTATGTTCGCAAAAATCATGGAATTTCCTCTACTTTGGGCCAAGGAAGATGATGCATAGAGTATTTTCCCTCCAAAGTTAAGGAGAATTAGAGGAACCCGATTCAAAGATGTGTCCACATATGTGGACAAATGCGGGAAGAGGTTAAACGACGACGAGATGGCATTCAAAATACTTTTTTCGTTTCAGTCGATATCTTGGGCCCAGATAGACGTTTTAAAATTTTTCTGACCCATAGATTTTGTGATTCAGAACCCAATCCCACGGTTTTTTGAGCTTCCAGAGCCATATCTATCGATTTTAGGGGTCAAAATGCCGTTCAAACACGGTTTGAAATGAAAAAAATCGTATTTCTTTGCAAAAACCTTAATGTAGCTCTTCGGGAACGCCTCAAACGGAAATTCTCATCACATATTTCGAAAGTTCAGACAATTTCACGTCGGAAATATTGCCCTGGGGATTTTTTTTGAAGGCCTTTTCGTACTGAATAACGAGCCTCGAAAAGATGTCATGAAAGTGTCATTTCGGGCATTAATGAGTTAAGTCTACGAAATCTCACGCGCGTGATTCGATTCATTCCGGAATTTCAGTCGAAAGGAGTCCCTCAAACTAAGCGACTGACCACAGCTAGTTTTCAGTTCTTCTGGATCGTCTATTAGCCTACATCATCAATCACCGTGCGTCTAATGGTGAGCTCAAATAGATGCTGAGATAAATTTGTGAAGACACGTCAAAATTTCCCACTCCACTCAACTTCAACTATATGGGAAAGAATATTTGACAAGCAATCGGATATTTCCCTTGAATATGGTCCGTTGACTCATCCTCGCGACATGACATCAAGTAGAGCCTCGAAAGAACACCCGACAGATAGAACAGCATAATCTCATAAGAATTACCAATTACATTTACAGATGGAGCAATTCCAAACGGCAGTGGTTATTCGCACGACTCCCGTGTTGAGTCCGTGTAGAAAACCTCGGAAATGCGTTTAAAACGGACATTTCCCGAGCGCGTCCGTGTGGCTCTTTGCCAAGGAAAAGATGAGCTTGCAAGCTCAACGTCCATTTTTGTCCGTGCACTCATCTGTTTTTGTCCGTTTGGCCGAGAGGAGACTTCCCAGCCCGCCCATTTCGGTCCGTGAGATTTGTCCGTTTTTGTCCGTTTGGCCGAAAGGAGACTTTTTTTTTCTTCTTTTTTTTTTTTAAGGTGGTTGTAGGGTGAATACGCTGCGACGTAGCCACAGAAAGGTTCCGGACGGGCGACTACGCCTGGCCGATACTTCTCAAGGCTTCCGGGCTGGATTCCGCATCGATGCGGCCATCCGTACCAGATAAACCCTCTCTCCCTTCCCCTTTGGCGCTGGCCATCGGACAAGGGAGAGATCCACCAACTTACCAATCCGGACCCGGCACCGCGTGAGCATTACTTCAGGACGCCGAAAGGAGACTTCCCAGCTCGCCCGTTTCGGTCCGTGAGATTTGTCCGTTTGGCCGAAAGGAGACTTTCGACCTTTTTTTCGTTCTCTAACATTGTAATCTTGTGATATTAGTTATTCATACTTATTGTTCTAGTCGAGTCTCGAGATCAGCCAATCAGATCTCTGATGAACGAGTTGAATGTGTGAATTGTAGGTCCTAAGGAATTCGTTGATGTTTTTGATACCCATAACTATAGTCGATATGACTGTTGTTGTTATCTAAGTGTGCCGAAATGTTACTACTTGACGTGTAATAACGAGATGTCAAATGTTTCTGTAATGTTATAAGATAGAATAAATAGTACTTCGAAAAGGCATGCCCTTCGATAATGATGGCGTCATCATGTTTATACTTGAACTAAGCGCTTGATTTGTATGCATTGCAAGCAACCATCGGGGCCACGATGAATGTGCTGTGGTTCCTATGTACCTCCACCAATGTGTTGCTAATTCTGAAGATAAGTTGAAGAATATAACTAGCTACTGAGTACGACATCCTGCTCTTACCCCTTGAAGATAACTGTATCACATCTAAAATGAGTGTAACCAGGGAATGTCACGATGCAATTGAGGAACTATTGAAATAAGACGGTACTTTTGCTCACTCTCAGCATCAAAACTCGATTCATTTAGATCTCGGTCATGTTTTTATGAAAATATTACATGGTGACACAGTCTTCCCGAAGACATGAGCTATGGGGAAATTCGAAAATCATCTTTAGGGTCGAGTTTCGACGTAGGTATGAAATTCAAAAACAGATCGAGGGTCAAATTCGTTGAAACGAACGGATAGGCAGACTACGAACGTAGATGGGCAGGGGAGATCAGACGCGGGGAGAGCAGTTGACGTGAGGATGAACACTGTCAGGGGGTATTTTCCCCTCGACAGAAGGAGCGGGTGAGCCGCACAGGAGTACGAACTGACTCTGACTGCGGTTTCATTAGCATGTATTTTCAGTGGAACGGAAAAGAAGGATCAGTTACGGAGATGAGAACGGAGAACGGACCAAATCTCACCGACAGAAACGAGCGTGTTTCGTTTCAGGGAGTATTGCCTGTGAAACGGACAAAAACGGACAAGTACACGGACAAAAACGGACCAAATCTCACAGAGTGAAACGGGCGGGCTGGAAAGTCTCGTTTCGGCCAAACGGACAAAAACGGACCAAATCTCACGGACAGAAACAGGCGTGTTTCAGTGAGTATTGCTTGCAAAACGGACAAAAACAGACAAATCTCACGAACCAAAACGGGTGGGCTCGGAAGTCTTCTCTCGGCCAAACGGACAAGAACGGCCTCGCCCACGGCCGAAAACGGACAAATCTCACCTACCGAAACGGGCGGGCTGGGAAGTCGCATTTCGTTCAAACGGACATTAACGGACGAGCGCACGGACGAAAACGGACAAATCTCACGGACCGAAACAGGCGGGCTGGGAAGTCTCCTTTCGGCCAAACTGACAAAAACGGACACGCCCACGGACAAAAACGGACAAATCTCACGGACCGAAACGGGCGGGCTGGGAAGTCTCCTTTCGGCCAAACGGACCAAAACGGAAGAGCGCACGGACAAAAACGGACCAAATCTCACGGACAGAAACGGATCAAATATCACGGACCGAAACGGGCGGACTGGGAAGTTGCATTTCGGCCAAACGGACAAAAACGGACCAAATCTCACGGACAGAAACGGGCGTGTTTCAGTGAGTATTGCTTGCGAAACGGACAAAAACGGATAGGTGAACGGACAGAAACGGGCGGGCTGGGAAGTCGCATTTCGTTCAAACGGACATTAACGGACGAGCGCATGGACGAAAACGGACAAATCTCACGGACCGAAACAGGCGGGCTGGGAAGTCTCCTTTCGGCCAAACTGACAAAGACGGACACGCCCACGGACAAAAACGGACAAATCTCACGGACCGAAACGGGCGGGCTGGGAAGTCTCCTTTCGGCCAAACGGACCAAAACGGAAGAGCGCACGGACAAAAACGGACCAAATCTCACGGACAGAAACGGATCAAATATCACGGACCGAAACGGGCGGACTGGGAAGTTGCATTTCGGCCAAACGGACAAAAACGGACCAAATCTCACGGACAGAAACGGGCGTGTTTCAGTGAGTATTGCTTGCGAAACGGACAAAAACGGATAGGTGAACGGACAGAAACGGGCGAGCTGGGAAGTCGCATTTCGCCCAAACGGACAAAAACGGACGAGTGCACGGACATAAACGGACCAAATCTCACGGACAGAAACGGATCAAATATCACGGACCGAAACGGGCGGGCTGGGAAGTCTCATTTCGGCTAAATAGACAAAAACGGACCAAATCTCACGGACAGAAACGGGCGTGTTTCAGTGAGTATTGCTTGTGAAACGGACAAAAACGGACATGTGCACGGATAGAAACGGGCGGGCTGGGAAGTCGCATTTCGACCAAACGGACAAAAACGGACGAGCGCACGGACAAAAACGGACAAATCTCACGGACCGAAACGGGCGGGCTGGGAAGTCTCCTCTCGGCCAAACGGACAAAAACGGATGAGTGCACGGACAAAAACGGACGTTGAGCTTGCAAGCTTATCTTTTCTTTGGCAAAGAGCCACACGGATGCGTATGGAAAATGTCTGTTTTACACGTATTTTCAAGGTTTTCTACACAGACTCTACACGGGAGGTGCGCGAATAACCACTGCCATCTCAAACTGAGGATGTCATGAGAACCATGATGACCCAGAGAAGTTGAACACTCCATCATTATCAAGATTGCCTTCGACGAACTACATTTTTCATCCCTTGATTTGGTAAACTCAGAAGCGTTGCATTTGGATGAATATATCGTAATGTCATTCATGGAAGAAAGCAGTCCCTCTGGAAATCATTAAATTTCATGGTTCCCGTATTTGATGACCAACATGATTGTGCGTGAAGCTCTAACTCTTCAAACTAGTATATATACCTATAGAGCTCGAATGTCAATAATGGTTCATGGTCATGATTGGCAGTACGTGAACCACTATATACGAATTCAAATTCAAATAAGTCAACCAAGATAACGGATTGCGCGAAGCAACAGTAATTTCGAGCAGTTTATTCGGCAAGATAATAGTCAATTAGACAATAGATCTATCGAACAATGAGCTCGATTAATATCTATATACGAATAATATATCTATCTTTCCTTCTCCCTCCAGAGTACTGGATGATATTTATTCTTGAGAACAAGCAGATGTGCCGGGGTTATTAATATCGACCTTGATTCGCGAGCGGGGATAATAACTCTGAACTGAGCGTATTCAATTCTTGTCGTGTCAAAGGCTCTGCGGATAGATTCCGCGTGGAATTTCGTTGAATCCTGAGTCCTATCAAGTTTTATTCATCCTTCGCTTCCAGTTCCGTGCTGAATTCGTTCGAGTTTTATTCGAATTATTCTCACTTCCATTTCAAGTTCGTACAAATTCATCGTCAATAAGTTCATCGAAAGCCAGCGAGTTATCATCGAGTTGTTGAAGTCAAGTTGCAGTCACCATCGATTCCCGAACGACATCGCCCAATTCAGTCCCGGGTGCGAGTTTGCCACGTTTTTACACAACTGCAGTCATGGCAATTACGATTTGAAGAGATATTACACCTGTGCTAATCCAGATTTTGGAAAATACGAGATCCGTACAGAGTCAGACTTATAAAGCATTATTGGATCCGTGCTGAATCAGATTCCAAAGTATTTTTCAGCTCGAGCCATTTCTGATTCAGATCACTTCCTAATCAGTTCCGAGCCAGTGGCCTGAGCAGTGGCCAGCCAAGTTTCAAACCGAGTCCAGGTCCAGGTGTCAGACAAGTTTCCACTTTTATCTTGACTTTAGTCAAGTTCCATCCAGGACCAGCCAATTTCCAGTAACTTCCAGTCAACTTCCAGTTGAGTTCCAATACAAGTAATTCGACCAAAATCACAATCTTTTCATCACTTCCATATCCACCCATTTGGTTCTTGGCGGGAAATTCGAATATTCATATCAATAGAGCAATCACAACAGCATTAATCAAATACTGTGGACATGCTCTATCCATCTAAGAAGGGTGAGTTTCATTGCATCACAATTTGTAGGAAAGAATAACTTTGAACGCATGATATTGTTCAGATTGGTCAAATCTTCTTCAGGCCAGTCCGAGAATTTTACAGTGTCTTTTTATAGAGCTACAGGATTTTCATCCGTCATAAAAGTGAGAGCTGCATCTTACAGTTGAGACGGTCTCAATAGCGAATCGTGTCGGTGCGAGCAATTCTATGTACAAAAATTCGTCTATTTGAACGCGACATCAGGTGAATATTTGCCTCTGCTTTTTGAAGGCAACACACGTCATTGTTCATGACGAACTTGACGATATTTGTTCGCTTGACAAAACTTCTTGTTTATCAGCACTCATTCATCTGATCTCATCGACTCACACTCTTCAAATGGTCGAAGTGGATTTTGTACCTGGTCAAAGCATGATTATATTTAACCATAAAAATATACGTCTTTCGTGGAAGTTCCAAGAGTAATCTGCAATCCACAATACCAGTTTCATCATACCTTTACTTTCTGATGAAACTCGGAATAGAATCCGTCAAATTCTTCAGAATTCACCTAACTTCTAAATTGACATAACAAGGGTTCGCAAACAAATACCACGAAGTTTCAGAAAATTCCTGGATTGTAACGTTAAGATCGGTAAGAGAAAAACGGAAGGTTTCGGGAAGTCTTTCACTGAGTCGCTAAGCATTGAGTATTGACAAGATATCCTGGAACGAGTTTCCAAAAGTTCTTATTTTATTTATTTTATTTTATTTTAATTCAATACACGGCCTTTCGACCTTTAACAATATATAAAGATGTGTGTATCACATATGGTTGTTCATACAGTCATCTAATCACTGTCAACACTCATCCGATAAAGGATTGTATGTTGTTGACTAAATGAAAGTATGAACTATCACATGCGACACCTCGCGGTCAACGAGTAAAAAACTGTACTGAATCACAATAAACACCTTAGCCTTGTAATGCTAATTTTCGGGCGGTCAGGTGACTAATTTTGAGGATTCCTTCTTACAGTTGAGCCACCGTCAAGCGAAGGAAATTCTGGAACATCCAAGTAAAACTTATAAGGGAACTTCAGGGTTTGAAGGAACTCAAACTCAATGAAAATTTTTTTATATACTGTTTGGGTCAAAAAGAAATATACGTATCTGTCAGTTCACTTGAATAGGCCTCTAGAGCTTCAGGAATAATGTATCAAGCCTGAAAATATACTGATGACTGTCTATGATGATTATACATGACCATGCATGGTCATAGACGGTAGACTCACTGACACTGAGAACATCCTAACCTGGTCATATACTTGGTGACTTCATCTAATGTGCACCTCAAAAATGTTCCTTGAAGCACACAGGATCCTCACATCAAATCGTCAGCCTCATCCAAAAGATGCTAGTGAATCGTTCTCAAACTCTCAAGCAAAGTATCGTCTTTTAACCTTCCACTGGCAATGTATGCACATCCTTGTTGTACCTGTATGTCGATTCACAATTACAGAGATAATGTGTATAGGTATTGCTATCACTATATTCAGAATAATATCTACGAATCCTCTGTATGAAACACTCTTAGATTTTCTACATAATTGCATGAACAAGGATGCGCCATAGCTGAGGAATTGACGATTCCGCCACACCAAGCCTCCTCGGACATTCGAAAGTGTTCCATACAGAGGTTTGTAGATATTATTCTGAATATAGTGATAGCAATATCTACACATTATCTCTGTGAATGTGAATCGACATACAGGTACAACAAGAATGTGCATACATTGCCAGTGGAAGGATAAAGGACGATACTTTGCTTGAGAGTTTGAGAATGATTCACTAGCATATTTTGGATGAGGCTGACGATTCAATGTGAGGATCCTGTGTGCTTCAAGGAACGTTTTTGAGGTGCACATTAAATTAAGTCACCAAGTATCTGACCAGGTTGAGACGTTCTCAGTGTCAGTGAGTCCACCGTCTATGATCATGCATGATCATGTATAATCATCATGGACAGTCGTCAGTAGATATACAGTACCTTCCAAAATTAATGGATCATGCATGGTCTCACTAAATCCATGATAACCTTGAATCCCTCCATCGTATGGAAATTTGAAAAAAAGGATCTTGAAGATCACAAAAAAATTTATCAATTCATGTGTTTCAAATATTTTTCAAGTGCTTTTTGAGTGCCCGTGATCGACATTGAAAATCTCAAAAAATTCTTCTTCAGTGGATCACCTACACTTTGACGGGAAAGGTCGGATCACAGAAATTTTCACGGTATCTTGTAGATCGTTTAAAAATCCAAAAATTTGGTCCCTTGTAAAATTTTCCTACGACCCTTTCCGTCTGACTTACGAGCTCCGAAAGAAAACTTTGTATTCACATGGGGTGCTTATGGAGATCCCGAAGCTCCCAGGTGAAAAAGGTTTGCATAGACTATGCATAGACTTTGCATAGACTATGCATGGCTTATGCATAGTACTATGCATGATCTATGCATGGTCTATGTTATGCATGGCTATGCATAGTGTTATGCATAGACGAGTTTAAATTGATTGGAAAATCTAATAATGCACGAATGTCACGATTTTTCAGTGATTCCATCCATCACATAAGAGTGCTTCTCAGCTTTCAATAACAGTGATGACGCCATCTTGCAATCGAACTAGTCTATTGATATTTAATTGATCAACGAAATGACTCCAAGTGAATAGCGATGCAGCCTCACGCGTGGCAATTTGTTCTGCAAATTGAAAAAAAAAATCATTCGGATTGGTGCGAAATTGAGCGAGTATTGTTGCAGCAAACTACTCAAAAACACCACATCAGGAATTACAGTACATGCAGGGCCCGTATTCTAAATTTTGCGGTAAAATTTTCCGGCAAAATTTACCGCAAAATTTGCCGGCATCGGTGATGCTCTGTCGGTAACCTGTAAGATTTGCCGCTATTACTGCAGTTGCCCTCGCAATTCGCCGTATTTGCGTTGCCGATAGCGTTTGCCGTGGAAAATACGGTAAAACGCACCGGCAAACTGCAGCATTAGCGGCAAATTTTACAGATTGGTGCGAAATTGAGCGAGTATTGTTGCAGCAAACTACTAAAAACATCACATCAGGAAATATAGAACAGTGATCTAGCAGAGACCGAACTCGACATGATATTCGATCATTGAAAATAATCGAGCATTAGGCAAGACACATCTCATGAGCTTCGGTTGCAATTTCGGCTATCACCGCGCATGGCTCGATTGGCAGTCCGTGGTAGGTGTTCTGTCATTGCCAGCTTGGCTAAAGCAAATCCCAATTCTGCATCAGCGCTAGCTCTTTCCTTGCCGATCTCTTCCTCGATCAGCTTCCACTTCACCAAGCTGCTCATATCTCGTCCTGCAGAATACAATATCACACAAAGCGTCAGATTTCTTCAAATGTGATATACGAAAGCGTGGTTAGACTTCCATGATAACATGACGAATGGGGAATTAAATTCTGGGCCTAATTACACGCACCGTATGCTTTTGTGTTTTTATTAATATAACTAAAAAACTGACAAAATGATCATGTGTCAACAACATGCATAACATGGTTATTGAAGGTTATCTCGGTATTATTCATTGGGAAAGAGATTGATTTGACAACAGGATTACTTATCTAATAATTCTCGGGTACTTGAGATAATTCGATGAAAATTGTGAGAATTTCATAGCTAATGGTACGTTTCTTGCCGCGAATTCTCCGATCAAAACGAATTTTGGCAGCGTCCAAATGCAGCAAAATTTTCCTCGTCTCGGGGACCAGACAGGCTATAGTCTGTTTGTTTACAAAACAACTATCACCTTGCTTCAGCTCAGTCTGCTTTAGACGAGAAGAATTTCGCTAAATTTGGACGCTGCGAAAATTCGTTTTGACGGGAGAATTTGCGGCAAGAATCGTACCATCGGCTATGAAATTTTCATCGAGTCATCTCAAGTACCGGAAAATTATTAGATAAGTAATCCCGTTGTGAAATCAATCTCTTTCCCAATATATATATATATATATATATATATATATATATACCGAGATAACCTTCAATAACCATGTTATGCATGTTGTTAACACATGATCATTTTGTCAGTTTTTAGTTACATTAATAAAAACACAAAAGCACACCGTGCGTGTAATTAGGCCCAGAATTTAATTCCCCATTCGTCATGTTATCATGGAAGTCTAACCACGTTTTCGTATCACATTTGAAGAAATCTGATGCTTTGTGTTATATTCTATTTTGTAGGACGAGATATGAGCAGCTTGGTGGAGTGGAAGCCAATCGAGGAAGAGATCGGCAAGGAAAGGGCTAGCGCTGATGCAGAATTGGGATTTGCTCTAGCCAAGCTGCCAATGACAGAACACCTACCACGGACTGCCAATCGAGCCATGCGCGGTGATAGCCGAAATTGCAACCGAAGCTCATGAGATGTGTCTTGCCTAATGCTTGATTAATATCAATGAATATCATGTCGAGTTCGGTCTCTGCTAGATCACTGTTCTATATTTCCTGATGTGATGTTTTTAGTAGTTTGCTGCAACAATACTAGCTCAATTGAGCTAGTATTGTTGAAATTGTTGAATATTGTTCAAATTAATTTCGCACCAATCTGAATGATTTTTTTTTTTCAATTTGCAGAACAAATTGCCACGCGTGAGGCTGCATCGCTATTCACTTGGAGTCATTTCGTTGATCAATTAAATATCAATAGACTAGTTCGATTGCAAGATGGCGTCATCACTGTTATTGAAAGCTGAGAACCACTCTTATGTGATGGATGGAATCACTGAAAAATCGTGACATTCGTGCATTATTAGATTTTCCAATCAATTTAAACTCGTCTATGCATAACACTATGCATAGCTATGCATAACATAGACCATGCATAGATCATGCATAGTACTATGCATAAGCCATGCATAGTCTATGCAAAGTCTATGCATAGTCTATGCAAACCTTTTTCACCTGGGCTGGTACCTGTTTCGTTTCGTCTTGTTCTATTCTAGTGCGAAAACTCATCAAAAAAATATCACGCCACATGATTTTGACGTAAAATGATCTCATCTTTCAGAATATCCCATCACATTCTGTCTCAAATATAATATGGACGCCCAAAACATGAAATAAATCAATTTTCACAACAAAACTTGAAAAATTGTTGTCACCTCAAATCTGAGACAAAATCTGATACATTTTTCTGAAAGATGAGATCATTTTACGTCAAAATCATGTGGCGTAATATTTTTTTGATGAGTTTTTGCACTAGAGTAGAGCAAGTCGAAACGAAATAGGTACCAGCTTCGGGATCTCCATAAGCACCCTATGTTAATACAAAGTTTTCTTCCGGAGCTCGTAAGTCAGACGGGAAGGGTCGCACGATAATTTTACAACGGACCAAATTTTCAGATTTTTGAACGATCTACAAGATTCCGTGAAAATTTTTGTGATCCGACCTTTCCCGTCAAAGTGTAGGTGATCCACTGAGGAAGAATTTTTTGAGATTTTCAATGTCGATCACGGGCACTCAAAAAGCACTTGAAAAATATTTGAAACACATGAATTGATAAATTTTTTTGTGATCTTTAAGATCTTTTTTTTTAATTTCTATACGATGGAGGGATTCAAAGTTATCATGGATTTAGTGAGACCATGCATGATCCATTAATTTTGGAAGGTATTGTATTATTCCTGAAGCTCGAGAGACCTACTCAAGTGGAATGAAAGAAACGTATATTTTTTTCGCCCCAAACACTGTATAAAAAAAATTTCATCGAGTTTGAGCTTCCGCAGACCCTGACCTCCCCTTGTCAGCTTATTTCTACTGTAAAAAGAGCAAGGCATTCCGCGATTCCGGAACCAATTCTGCTTGATTTAGTGGCGTGCGTAGACACTGTTCTGTCCAGATGTGGAAGTCCCAATCAGCTGTCAGTCCGTTCGTAGCAAAATTATCGAATGCGTGAATTGGAGACGAGAAAGTCTCCAGACAATAAGTATCGTTTGAGTACTTGCAAGCTAAATCAGAGGTCATGGAGCTAGATTCCACTGAGGCATACCGTTATCTTGAAGATTCCATCCTCACATCGATGCATTTTCATCCTGACCGAAATTTGTGGAGTAAAAACTAAAAAAACATGTTTTTTCGCAAACCGAGGTAACTTTAAAATGCATGAATGGAAGATTTTGAGAGCTCATATGATATAATTTTATAGCTCCGACCATGGGCAATCATAATATATACTTTAATGTTCGACAACCAGGAGCTGGAACTGTATCCTTTTGATTGAGCACAGATCCAATGCACCTCTGGTGTAAGATGCACAAGATACGAGGGCATTACGAGGAAAAATGTTCAAAAGTGTTCCAAAGTAACCGCGGCTAACGGTATATAGAGAATGAGCAATTATCCAGATCAAGTGTATCTATATTCAAGCTATATAGTATTGAGATGGATGAGAACTCTTTTGACGTAGCTCTAAGTCCTGTAAAGAGAAATATCTTGAGGACTGATTCGAAATCTCATTACATGCTAGAACCGCATTTGACTCGTGGGTTGAGCTGCTCATTCGCATGAAAAAAATACAAATATGCTGAGCTCTCAATCCTCTTATTGTATATCTCGAGGGGGAAATACCGATGGGTTGGGCGTTGGCGAGGTCGATCCAGAAATTTCTGCACACATAGGGGAAATCCTCAACGCCAATGTTATCGCATTTTACCACATGCGCATGATGTGCTATTGTGGCCTACTTCAGCCTCAGAAATGCGATTCAATCAAATCTTCTGAGCTCTTCTCTTGATGATATGCGAGTCGTAAATTACGAAATTATGCAACGCCCTCACAACCAGTTCCCTGACCCGCTGAGATTCGGCAATGAAATCACGCTCGGCTCACGCAAAACCCGCTCCGTCATTGAAATTCCCGCAGACAAACGCCACTATCGCGAGAGCGAGCGGGAACCAATTCAGTCGCTGACTATAACTGCTCGACACAGAATATGCTACTGATCATTCCAGTACCTATTGTATCACTGGAACTGATTCCTGTTTCAGATATTGTAGTAGCTGTTTGATCCCATTTACGAGAATTATGGGTTCCCAAAAGTGTTGGTTCACACTGTGCGTTTTTGTCAGTGGCATGATTTGTGTGTGCTCTAGCCAAAACCTCGTCACTATAATCTTGGGTGAGTTTTGACTATTTCGAAGAAGTGTGGTTTTGTCAATCAAAAAACAGAGACAGAGCAATCTATAACACCTATCAAATCCTAGGAGCCTCTGTGATATTTGTAATGTTTATCTTCGGTGATTCCGAAACTGCACTTTTATGCTAAAACCATATTTCCTGCTCTTATCTTCACAAGACAACATTTCTGGATTATTACAGACATGTTCAAGAGCTCTTTGAATCAGATCGAGGACCAGATGCGGGGAGTTCGGATGATCTATGATGAAAGGTAGCAGTCAACACATAATCACGGTCAAAATTGAGTGAAATTTTGAACAGAATGGAATGGAATGATGAATAATGCGTGAAATCCAATATAATTGATAAAGAATTTCTCCATGCGATCCCCATTAGGTCAACGGATAAGAATGTGAGCCTTCGCAGTTATGCACTCGATGAGTCAACTGAACTATTGAAACACCTGCACTTGGAGAAACCGTTCGTGCTTTACATTCATGGCTATCAAGAGCATCCGCAAAATGAAAGTATCCAAAAAATAGTCTCAGGTAATGCTCTCATTATCTATGCTATGGCCTGCGGGTCAAACTTTCTCTCCAAGCTCACGCAAGACAAATGATCCATGATAATTCTCTGATGCATCCGATCAAATTGTAGTTCCAAGGCCGCCAAGTTTCCAATCATAATTTTCTCCCGTCCGTTTGCCATCTTGCGATGACATTGTTGCTGTTTTTGAGAGCGCTTTTCCAGAAGTGGAGGTAACTACAACTTGTTTCACATTTTCTCGCAGAGTACCTGAAGAGAGGAGACGACAACATCGTAATACTAGATTGGAGCGCATTAGCCTTCGACTCTTACGTTAGCGTGACTGCTCGGATAAAGGATATTTCGAGGCACACGGCCAAGGCGATCGAAGAGCTGGTCTCAGGTGGGGTAAATAAGGAGACTCTGCACGTCATAGGTCACTCGATGGGTGCGCAAGTGGCAGGCTTTATCGGAGACTATTTGAATTTCACGATACCAAGAGTCACAGGTGAGTGTTGACCGACGAGTGAAATGAATTGGATTGCAAGTAGCCTAGCTGAATTTTCGATCTCTCGGTTCAACAAATCACGCCCGAGAAAAATTGATGAGAATGAGCTAAACGTAAGCGGAAAAGTCTTCAAAATTCCGAATAACGAGCCGTCGAGCAGCTTTTGTCGCGTGGCTCATAAAAATTGATCGGTCATTCATTTCATCTTTGAATGATTAGATACATCTGATTATACACAGAGCGTGCATGAGAACCACCAAGAGTAGGAACTAAATATCGTGAAATATTCACCAACGGACGATTTGATAGATTTTGATTGAATTGCATTTGTGCTCGTGATCATTTCAATTTAGAATCAAAGATGTTATTTTGTGGATTAGACGAGCACTGAATTTTTGATCGAATTAGGAAAAATTGTTCACCAGGTAAGTCACGAAGTCAGGGTCTCCCGCTTGCCGGGCGGTTGCGTTACCAACTACGCTACCGGGGCAATTGCGGAGCTCTACTCATTCTAGGTAAGATCCTTCGTCTGTGTGTTTCTTTCCTCACCTGGGCAAGAACTTTTTCGTCTGCGTTTTTCTTTCCAAAAAATGCTCTGCGAATTTCCATGTGAATTTGATGGAACTCAGATGCATCATTATGATCGAATTTAATTCGATCAAAAATTCATTGCTCGTCCAACCCACAAAATAACATCTTTAATTCTAGATTTGATGGATTATAAAATGTCCACTAACGAATAATCAGATTTTTCCCGTTCGCTCCATTCTAGGCCTTGACCCAGCGAACCCTCTGTTCTATCAGTTTGGCTTGGATCACATTAGCCCAAGAAGTGGTAAGATAGTTGATGTAATCCACACCGACGGAGGACTGTATGGTGCTTACTCCAACACTGGAACAGTAGATTTTTACGCGAACAGCGGCTCTAGGCCACAGCCAGGATGTAAACTTTTTGGACCACTCCTGTCTCCCACGGGTGAGTTGTGGAATCATCACACGTTACACCCAGTAGGGTTGCTGAATCAAATTTCAAGAACCAGCCCAATACGAGATCTCCTCGAAGTTGTGGTAGAATTGGAGGATCAAATGAAGGACATTCTGATGGTCGAAATTGAGCTTTTCGAAGTAATCAATATGAACTGTGTTCTCGCATCAGCATGAAAAGAGTTTGATATCGACCAAGTTTCGAGATCCCAGATGCCTGTAATTCCGATTCAATCCCGGTGATCCCGTTACGTGAGGGGTTCAGAGTAGGGCTGGGAATAACCGTGGATCCGGATATCCGGATAATTATCCGGATATCCGCTTAGATTGAAGAGATCCGGATGGATCCAACTATCCGGATCCGAATATCCGGATATTCCTGGACAATCCGGAGTATCCGGATTTTCGAATAGCATCTGTACTCTCAAATCTGTTTCGTGATGGGGATTACACATTTTGGTATTGGATTTCTCAAGAATTATAGACTATTGATTTTTTTAATCTGCATGCTTATCACAAAGGGAACGTCCAAAATTGACGAAGGGGTTTCAGGAGGAAGGGGACGAGTGAGTCTCCCGATTTCTCATCCGTATGAGTCAGCAATTTTACTTTTGAAAAGTCTTATTAGAGAGACGGGGGATAATAAATACGACACGGCGGATAATGATAAAATAACTGGGATAATAAAATTCCCCCGAACGTCATTCATGGAAGCTCCCATGTTATCGAGAAACAGAGAGGACGGAAGACAGAGATACCGGTTGACCGCTTGCTAATAATGACAGGCTGGAACCGATCGTATGGATCTCATACATACTTGTTTGATATTGTTATTAGTTCACCTATGCTTTCATCACCAATGTTATATCTCATTCGACTATAAAACTCGGACGGATCCAAATATCCGGATAGCCGGATACTATCCGGGTATTCGGATCCGTCCGGATTTTTCCCCGAACCCGGATATCCGAGTATTCGGATAGTTCGGATAGTTCGAAAATCCGGATAAAAGTCCCAGCCCTAGTTCAGAGTCATAGTGAACCAAGTCCACTTTTGAAAAGTGTAAAGAATCATCCTAAAAATTCTCTGCGTTTTGGTGGATTTGAATTGGTCCTTTGTGGACGACTCGCTTACCGTCTTTCCTATCATATTCTTCGACTCAGAGAATGGCTTCCAAATGGCTTCTATTCATGATTGAATTATGGGAGACCACAAAATGAATGAGTCTCAAAAGTGGATTCACAATTAGGCTACTAGAACTCTGAACAACTCACATGTCCACTTTCCAGTCGGATCTATCTGTATTATAATAGAGATACAACCAAAAGTATTTTTTTGACTCACTGTGCGGGAAAGTATCTTTTTCGCACTGATTCTTCACTTTCTCTCACAGTTTGTCAAAAAACACAGTTCGATACACGGGTGTAGCACTTATTTCTCGCATTCTCGTTATGATTTCGACCCTCGCCTACGGCTCGGGCCGGAAACCCATCACTCGGACGCGAATCAAAGTTTTCACACCCTTGTATCAAAATGTACTATTTTGGAGGCTATAGACGAATTATTCTGATTAAAGCCTCGAAATTTTTTTCATCACTCCAACCTTAGAAATTCCGGGCCAAAAGGCGATTCCAAGGTTCTTGTAATGAATATTTACATCAGCGTTGGCGCATCGCACTCGGCATCGCATGCATTTTACAGTGTGAAACTCCTCTAAACAGCAATGTTCAGACCAATTTTCCCATGTGAAAAATGGACCCTGAACACCGTCATCTAGTGAACTAATACGCCAACGCTGATTTACATCCGCACTCTGCTTACAAGCCCACTTTGAGCAATCGATGTCAGTCCTGCTTCGCAATGTGTCAGACAAACGGGATTATATACTATTTTCGAATTTTCACGCTGACTATGCCGTATTACCAGAGAGCTTTTTGTAATATAACCGAACCAATTTGTAATCCTTTTTGAATTGCAGTACATATGTCATTCTTTTCTCGGGCGCTTATTCCAACAACGGTCAACCATAGAATTAGTAATACAGGGATGCTTGTGTTGAAAGGAATTGATACTTCACAACCATGTACTCATGCCAAAAATGAATCGCCCCTGACATGTGAATAAGATCGTTGATAACAATATTCTACTTGGTAATATTACAGATTTGTGCAGTCACTGGAGGTCTTGGCGATACTACGCCGAATCCATCAACAACGAGAAATCTTTTCCGGCCCTTCGATGTGATTCTTATGATGATTTCATCGTAGGTCGCTGCGCAAACAATCGGAGAGTGTATTTCGGATATGCTCTGCCCAAGGACTTGTGAGTATAATTGGTGAAAACCCCTTGACTTGTCAGTTGCACGCAGATTACCGCGTTGATACTTGGTTACGCGATTATATTCGACCAAAATCACAAGAAAAGTCAAACTTTTGGAATTTTGTATCTCAAACCATTTGTCTTTCATCGACCATAGACCGTCGAATAGGAACCAAACGGAAGCGTAAGATCGTTAACGGAACAAACTCTACTACGACCGTGATGGCGTATTGTTCAACAACTAAATAAAATGCAAATGTTTTTTGTCCTCGTCTCTGAGTGTTTCTCTCTCTTAGGACTATCGGAAGCTGTTGCTCAAACACCGAAAAATATAGGCTTCGCTTCATATCAAGGACTTCGGTGATCTGTCATGTTTGAAAAGAATGCGCCCGCAGAGGCTGTTCTGAGTACGGAATCTGCTACGAATTAGATAAATATCATCGACCTTTCAAGGTCTTTACATCTATAGGAAGTTTGCGAACGCATGTAGAAGTTAGTATAGCAACTCGAATGTCTTTCGTTGCCAAAAGTCGAGTCTAATGATGTAGGAGAGGGATACGAGTAAAACGGTTCACGGGCAATACATTGTCACGAAGGGAAACCCGCGTTGCTGATAAGTTGATGAGAGGCGCGTCGTGTAATCATTACAGCCCGGTTGCACGCTCAATTGATAATCTCTTCACTTTTTTAACTACCGATAAGGAGATACGCCCCTGGAAATTCTTACTCATTTTTGTAAATTGCGTAAAATTATCGCAGTTGATGAAAGTCTTCACGCCCACTAGCACAATGAGTCTGTATATTTGATCAAATTTCGTCTTACCTTTCAGATCTGGATCGTATTACTTCACGACAAATTCTGATTCAAGCCCCTTCTATGGCCGAGGTAAACACAATGAACCAAGAGTAGTCTAGTACTATAAAATATTTTTGTATAGAAGAGTGGTCTCGCGATGAGTTGACGATCGGAATTTTGTTGATATTAAGAGAGCTTTGCGAGTCAAACCAAAAATTGAAATGGTAAAAAGTATGGAATACTCGATGGAATGTTGAAGATTATTGACTGAACTTGACTCAAGTTACTTTCATCTCGGTTTATGAACAATCGCAGCTAATCAAAGATCCTTGTAGTGCATTATTTCGCATCAGATTGGTGAATGCGATAGATTATTTATTATTGTATTGTTTCCTCAAAACCAGTGATGACTGATTGATTTACATTTTTTCTGTAGGATCCCCGAGCTTATCTCGAGGAATCGTGCTGTTGTTACTGTGATAACGTATCATTGTTTGCGATAGACTTTTTGCACGGAAAAATTTCCAACTGGAAATGGTTGGAAAATCTGATTAAATCTGAACACGAATCGACGAACTGGCCTCCTCATTGTCTCAATGAGTCAATTTTCTCATGTGTCTGCTGCTGGAATTCAAAAAGACGTTTCATACTTTCGGAAATTCATATATGTTTGTAAATAAAGTTCGCTCACTCTTCCGCATATCAAGGAAAAACGAGATCACACGTCTTACATGAATATTATTATAAGGACAGGTACCACTGACAGTACTGACCACTGATCTGACATTCAAACTTTCACATTATGAAAGCTCCATATGAAATGCCTACCTTCTGAAAGCGCTCGAACGAAAAACATTTTGGTCACACTCGAGAACAATTCGAGACAGCGTGTCTGACAGAAGTTTTATGAAATACGTATTGAATTTCACACAAGGTTCTCTCGCGAAATCGACATGGATTCCCTGATAGCTACTGTGATAAAACATGTTCAGGGCAACTAATCAAGTTGCTAGAATTCTGTCAAAGTCTCTTCTGCGCTTGGTGAGCCCTACAGACCTTGGTATCTTTTTTGCAAGAATCAGATGATGAAGAAACGAGCCGCCCATCTCTCAACAGTCATGACAACCAAGTTTCCTTACCACTAACTTGCGTATAAATGATCATAATAAGCAAGGACTTTATCTCCAGTCATTAAAATCTTTTCTTGATTTCAGTAGCTTACAGGCTATCACAGAATCACAAAAAAGAATTCCACATCTAAATTGTTCTAGGATAGATATTGTGAGATTTTTGGAAATTTTAGGAATCGTGTACTTTTTATCAAGTGGGATGAGTGCTGGTATATCTTGTCTCGTCCACTGATGAAACACATGTACGAGTTGGCCCGTAAGAGATTTATTCAGTAGTTTTGTCTTACAGATATTTATAATAGTAACTATGAAGTTCGTTTGCTCAAATAAATTACTTAGAACTAATCAACAGCCCTTCAATAGCTCATACCATCTATCTAACACAGCCGAACAATTGGCAGTGACGCTAAAAATCTTCCGCATTTTGGAGATCTCCATACAAGATCAAAATACTGAGATACTCCAACACTCTTTTTACTCCTACAGAAAATAACTGACTCGAGTCAAATGACTGAATTCTTCTCAACCTCGTGGCATGGAGAATTGAAAGTATTGGATGTCAGGTGAAGATTTACACTTTTTGAGGATATACTATCTTATCCTCCAAATTAACACAGAGCTCAGAAACTATGAGTGTTTTATCCATCTGACTATTTTTAAACTTGATCGTGACGAGTTATCTAACCTTGGAGACTTCTTGTAGCTCAAATACCAGTCCAGAGAACGTATATCTATCAATTCAGTAGCTCCATGTAGCGCACACAAACAACTGTGTGCATCAGTGAACATCCTTGAAGTTGCCCTGCTCATCGATTTGGCTGAGAACCACTTGGGCTTTTTCCACTCCCCGAAGCTCGGCCAAGAATGAGTTCCTGTCAATGAAATTCGATAAATAGTTTCATGGTCATGAAAATGCCACAGAATCAAGCAATATTATCCAAGAGCGATAATAATCAGTTTCATAAGTGATTTTGGTAGATTTTTTCGTCCTTGATGGTTAATATACAAGTTGAATATTTGGTCTCGTCGATCTTGAAGGACGGTGGGGAACTAAATTTTGGGAATTTATTTAGTTCCCCACCGTCCTTCAAGATCGACGAGACCAAATATTCAACTTGTATAATAATCAGTTTCATGATTATAAGTTTGAAATCAGCCAACAACTGATTTTAGATGCAATATTTTGTCTTCGCATCAATCGGCGAGAAGTGATCCCAGACTAAGTGCATAATTCCCTGATATGAGAATTTCATCCGGAATCATTATGAATGCAGCGATTATTGGAATCATTCTTCACTGATTGCATGGCGCATTGAGATGCAGACTGACACGACAATGGAAGAGAATATGCTCGAATTTCAAAGACCAGATAATATTCAACGAAATAAGCCAAAACTCACCAACTGCTTCTCCTCATGATGGGGTAAACAGTAGCCGGAGAAAAGCCATTGAAATTAGTTGATAAGGATAAGGTGTAAGCGCCCATGTCTTTCCAACAGAGCCAGTCGCCGATATGCAGTTTGGGCAAAAATACATCTTTGGCTATGCAGTCGTACGAATCGCACGTGGGGCCCCATAAGGTCGACAAGTGCAGTTCCTCGTTGTCCGAGTACACCTACAACAGTGACGAAATAATTGAGAAGCGCGTCAGAAAAATGGTTCCTGTCTCGATCAACCTAGATTGGAAACAGTGGATTACAAAGACCATTTTGGTGGATTCTATACCTCGAGTGGCGTGTGAAAATGCTAATTATAGGCAAAATAAAATTGCCGAGAGAATTGTAATAAATTCATCGTATGCTGCTCATTCGGATAAAAGTTGCTCTTTCGGCCAAACACGGCAGAGTTAGCTCGATGCTCTTGGTGAAACTGAGATGTGGAGAGTTTTTTCAAGATGTTCCGGAGCCATGCAATGTTCCGAAACTAGATCATGTTACTGACTTTTGCTTCATTCATGTTTGAATTCCATTCTCATTCTTCTATAACATTTTATCATCATACTCGATTGACATATCTTATTTCTAAATTTGGATGACAATCGGTTTCTATGCTTGATTCAAATGGATGTAGATACTTGACGATGAAATAGTCTAGGAAATATAAGCCACCCTGCTAGAGTAAGCCACCCAACAAATATAAGAAACCACGTTCCAGAGCCAAAAAACCGATAAGCCAAGGCTCATAGTAGACGAAACGCGGTATGTTGAAATACTGGGCTAAAAGTTCAGCGCCAAAAAAGTGAGAGCTTTGGGATTGTTTAATCGTCAAAGGTAACACAATAACTTCGAATCAGATCGATGAAATTCAAATCAGAAAGTTTACAGAGTGAAAAATCACACTGAAAATAGAAACGCCGCGAGAATTACTCATAGAATTTAAGTTTCCGCGTTCACGAATTGGACCAAGGGAAACAGACCAGATCAGTATGCAAATCCAACTGATGGCTCATCGATTGGGCTGTGATACCAATTTTGGGTCGGATCCGATAATCGGGGAAGATCGGAACACTCACCCGATTGACGGGTAGGGGCAGCCGGTGCTTCAGCTGGAGCAGCTCGTCGATGAAAGATCCGTAGACGCCGTCGTTGACGTAGTACATGTACTTTTTGCTGCCTCCCTCGATGGTCGATTTTTTCCCGTGCAGATAGGCGACGGCTTTGAAGGCCGATGCGACGTAATACCTGCCGGGCTCGCTGATCACTCGAATAGACGGATCCACGTCTCGCAGAGCGTCGTTGATGACCTCTGCGAACTAATTATTTTGCCAATATAAGTTCCGTATGTGTGCGCGCCTCTGCAGCGTCATGCGTTATGGAGACACACTGCTGTATTATGGTGAGGCGGAAATGTCACGCTGTTTTGCGCGCCGCGTGCTCGATACCGATTGCGTGTGGGTGGGCTTCGGCCGCGGGTGATTACTCGTGTCTCGTTGCGGATACTCGGTCGCGTGCTCGCGTGCGAATGCTGGGTATCTATAAGGTGCATTGGCGGTGCGCTATATGAGCTAGAACATGGGCATTGCGTGCGATGGATTTCGGTGCAAGGTATTTTCGTCATGCAATTCTGAGGCTCTTTGTTACTCATTTTATGGTGTATGACATAGAATCTGTGCATCATTGTTTCACTACTCTGCCCCCGTCGAATCCAAAATAAAAATGAAATCTGAGATTCTATGCACTCATTGGGATCCTCCGATCGGATCATGAATTGAAGATCTTGTCGAGGCAGCTCGAAGAAATGTGCTCCTGAAGTACATAATTTGAAAACAAAAGATGTCGATTAAAATTTGTTTGTGCTCGTGATTATTCCAATTCAAAATCAAAGATGTCACTTTTGGGGATTGGACGAGCAATTTATTTGATCGACTCAAATTCGATCATTTTCAATGCATCTGAGTTCTATCGAAATTATGTGGAAGTTTGCAGAGCATTTTTTGGGGACAAACACACAGATTAAACAACTCATACCCAGGTGAGGCTCGAACTCGCGATCTCCCGCTTGCTAATTCAATTCGATCAAATTGATTGCTCGTTCAATCCATGAAATGAGATCTCTGATTCTCAATTAAGGTAAAAGAGTTCACTAGCGTCTGGATGATGAGCGTGAAAAATACTGAGTGATGGATTTTCATCACTGCTAATTTTGTACATCGATAAAATGCTGCTCAGTGTTGGGAATCGACAAAAATCAATGAAATAATGGATCAGTTACCCACCAGCCTCACCATCAGCCTTATCAGGCGGTGCAAAAATTCTTTCGTGCCTGATATGCGGCAGAAAAGATTTCTATTGTGAATATGGAAAACCCTGCGCAAGCGCGTAATGTGCATTTATTAGTGAATATGGGTATTAATCACAAAAATATAGAACATCGTCTTTACCTCTATCAACTCTACAAAGGAAGTGTAAAATCACCTGACATCAACACCTGCGGATCGAGCCGTACAGACTCGGATGGATCGTATGCAGTTCGGTCTGAGTATTTGCTCCGTGGAAAAGCTATACTCAAGCTAATGATCTCTCAAGTCCATAAGTAGTAGTCAGAATCAATATCTACGACCTTTTGTTTCAAAAAAGCGTAACCAACTCAAATTCTGTGTTGAAACGGAGAAGCAGAATTCGAGTCCTTGGTGATGACCATGCGTTGAAATCAGAATTTACAGAAGAGCGTTGCATTGACAACGTAAGGATCAGCTTGGAAAATGAAGAATTTTGGGTATCTTGTGCTAAGTCAACTCCCAAGACAGACTTGAGGAAAATTCCTCACAAAAGAGACACTGCGATGCGATGAATTATGGGCATGAATATATTAACTCTATTCTAGTTCCTGCTCGAATGCATCCAAGAATCCAGTCTCAAATCGAATATCTTTACTGAGCTGAACAAATGTATTGTGATTTAATTCATGAAAATTGGTCTAATTTGAATGAATATCTGAGCTCGGCTCTCTGACAAATTGCTCCGATTAACTATTTTTGACGCGCGATCCAAATATGCCGCGATTTAATCGTCGTATGCTGATCGTGTTATTTGAATACAAAATTGTTAAAAACTTGGATATTCACTCATTCACAGACAATGGATATCAGAAAGTATTCCTGAGTTCTATATTTTGTTATAGATTTGGATACGGAACTGTTGTTGTTATTGTATTTTTGATCTTGTCTTGTCTGCGGTTTTGAATGGTTGCTGTCGCTTTGGCGTGGAAAAATATGAGTTTGAATTTTTCAAAAACTGCAGCTATCGATATTACTATGGACTCTTATCACTGATCTTCCTGCGGCTCACGACGCTGATCCCAATCTCGATTTTTGGCAAATCATTGGAAATAAACGAGCCAGATACAGTCCTTTGCAATTCTTCTCTTGCATGGCCAATGGAGACTTCATTCCATGAAGAAAATAATTAGATTCGAGTAGGTCTCTTGTTGCTTCAAAGTGCAAACGAATCATTATCGAATCATCAACTTCTACATTTGATGTTATCATGCGGAAGAAAGAGCGTTTGAACTTTGACGATTTTTGTTAGTGAATTGTTCAAATTACATGGAATACACTACAGTCTATTGAATTTTCATTTACAGTTTCTTTATTCGTGACATCTACGACTACGTACAATCGGTAAAGATCTCGAGTCATGCACAAAAGCGCTGGATCATAATCAACTTCAATTGGTCATTTCGTTCCTAAAATACTATAAAACCACTTGAAACGCTTGAGCTCCGCTGTGTGCTCTCATGGTAAGAGACTTTGGCGTCCTCGCAAAGTATTCTTCAGGTACGTGCAAAAAAATTAATCCACTTATCTATACTACTATGCTCATTTATTCACCGAACACGTTGGAGAATAGGCAGAATCCTCAATATTTACTTCGTGTGATTGGCGAGGACTGATATTACCTCTCAAGTAAACGAATCGCGCGATTTTTCAAACCGAAAAACTCACCACGATTACAGACGATCTGGCATTTCCTATGAGAAATGCACTTGTTGAACTCGACAATCTACATCGTCAATGCGTACCGGAGAAGGCATTGAATACGAGCACAGAGAGATTCTACAGAGATCTGTTCGAAACTACCGGGACTACTTCACTATGTATCAAAAAATCAGACCAGCACAGATCTGTCGACTCAAATTCTACGAAACTAGGAGCGAATTACTATCCTCAGCGAACCAAAGCGCTCTTTCCAACGCTACTGTCTCGCTCAAGCACCTCACGACTGCAAGCTCTACATTCGACTTTGGCGCTTTCCAGCGCGCGCGGATCCGAAACGTCATGCAGGGTCCACCTGCAAAGCTACGATTGCAGGTGCACCCTGACCTCTCGGAGTGCACTCGAGTGGACTGTCCGGGACTCGAACCAATTCCACCCGAAGGCACTCAGAGAGAGGCGCGCAGTTTCGACCGGCGGTGGCGTTGGGGGCCCTCAGTACCAGGGCAGAGCGCAGGTGCGCTTGTAGGTGACCCTCTTGACCTTCTTGTACTTCCAGGTGGTTCTATAGTACTCGGGTAGCCAGAAAATTAGATGCTTGTACTCGAAGAGCAGGTCCCTAAAGACGAAGAGCCTGTGCAGGCGCTTGAAGTAGGTCCATACCTCGTCGAGGACGAAGTCGCTGTCGCCGGGGATGCCGCCGCCGATGTCGATCAGCTGGACGTTGAAGTGGCCGTAGGAGCGGGACAGGTCGATCAGACGACGGCAGATGCCGATTCCGCGGCTCAGGGCCATCACCTCGCCGCAGGGGCTGCCCACGTGGAAGCTGAAGCCGTGCAGCTCGAGGCCGAGGTCGCGGCAGCCCCGGATCAGCCGGATCGCCTCCTCCTCCGGGTCGCAGCCGAACTTGGTGCCGAGGTACACCTCCGAGTCGGCCGCGTCGCACCGGAACCGGATGATTATCCTGAGTGGAGCATTCGAAGGGGCTCTTTAGACCGATGCAGTAGGCGGGGGGGGGGGGGGGTTGAACTCTGGGACCATCAGATTTTTGGGAGGAACTTTGATTGAAAAGCAGGGTGAACAGAGCTCCCCAGGATTCTCGAGAAGCTCTTTCGATTCAGGATTAAAAGTTGCAGATAGAAGTTGGGTACTCCACCCAGAGACTAACGCGATTCTTGAGTGTGGGAAAGGCCAAGGCTTTTCCCAGTTTTTCTCACATCATCCGAACCGTCGTTCCGGAGTCTCGGATCCCATCTCAGATGTTACATGCGAGTTGAAACTCTTGCCACTAACTTTCTGTGGTCAGAGAAGTGATTTGCAACGCTACTGCAGGAACAGATATCAGGGAATATCGTAAATAAGCTAACTATGTGCGCGTATATGTACTTTGTTGAAAGTTTTGGGAAAGGTCTTGCAGAAAGTCTTGTATAGGAGGCTTCCAAGATTTTAGAGTCTTGCAGAAAGTCTTTGAAAAGTTCTTTGCTTAGTCAATCATACTAAAGTTTGGGGAATGGACAGCTGAACTTACTGCTATACTATACGTGATTGATCGAAATCAGTCTTGCATTGCAAGGTGAAGGCCTCACACTCACTACAATTTCTCCTAGGGTGACTATTACTTTGCAATGCAAGACACTGATTTCGGTCAATCATACATAGCGGTAACTTCAGCTCTCCATCCTCGTACTTTGGTATAAATAATTACGCAAAGAATTTTTGCAAGACTATCTGGAAGACTTCAAGTCTTGGGAGTCTCCTATACAAGACTTCCTGCAAGGCTTCTTGCAAGACTTCCAACAAGACTTATTCTTTTCTTGGGCAGTATAACAAAATAGGGCAGGGAAGAAGTTACCCGGATGCATCTTATCATCGATAATAGCAATCAGATCTGAATCGAGTACTCACTTAGCTTCCGGATAGAGCTCCTTGATCTTCCTCAACTCCCACATGCTGTCGACTGTCAACTTGAGGACTCCAACTTTTTGGGCATACTTTATCTGAATTGGAGTCTTGATGGGATTGGCAAAAATTATCCTGCTCGCTGGCACTCCGTACGACATCACTTGCATTATCTCTGCCTGCAATTAATTCGCAATGTATCGTCAATTCAGTCTAGTTCATCGTGTATTCAGTAAATCGACTTCCAAATAAAGGCGTTGGGATTCCATATGTGAAGCGTTGTGGAATCACACATGCATCGGTTATTATCAGCAGAGTCTTTCACATTTGATGATTAAATGAGAGGCGAGTGAGCAGTTTATGTATGTCGCGACCTATTACTGTGAGCTGTTGTTGAAAAATCTTCTTGAATGTGCAGCAAAATATATCTCTATCCCTTGAAATTGAAACAGTCTTGGGAAATTCGACTTTTGCAAGCTATTAGGAAATGGCGAGCTATCTACGTCATTTCATTCCCATGAATGGCCCAAGTGTTTGGAGAGACCATTATGGGCATTATTCGAACGGAAAGCTGTGGGATAATGTGATAATGGCCGGAAAAGTTCATCTTTGTGCAAAAATGATAGTACGCAAGACATGCTTGTGTGTCTCGAGCTATAATTGATTACGCAGAAGAGAATATCCCAACATTCTCATGTGCTATTCATCAATGGTACGCACGGCTGAATATTTGAAGCTACGAGTAAGCACAAGATTGATTACAAAAGTTGTTTCTTGCTCTAGTGAAATTCCATTTATATTGCTCAATAAGTTCATGCGAGGTTGAATGAAAGTTTCCATCATACAATCAAAATTTGTCGGTGGGTTTCAACTTCTATTCCATCAGACACACGACTCCTTCATTTTTTCAGAAAAAACCGCATTTCTGTCAAAAAATTTGCAGACCTTGCTCTTTTTCTTGACAAACTTGATGCACCCCTGGCTTCGCAAAAATTCACTTCTCTATGGAATAGTGTTATTCTTCCATACTTGCACATCGTCATGCCAGACACATATCAAAACGCTCGAATCGAATATAATCATGCGAGCTACATTTTTTTCTTGCACAACTATTCTTATAGTTTCTCAGAATTTCCTCACTTTCTCGAGACTATTATTCTCGAAAGTAAGCTGTTTCACTACCTGATCCAGCTGTTTTTGTAATTTTCATATCTACAATAGTACAAATGAAATTAATTGAAACTATAATTGAAGAAATTCCTGCAAGGATGTAATGTTCTATAATCTTGTTCCAAAATAGGAATGAAAATTCCCCTGAAAATCTTGAGGCAGTAGACGAAGAGTATGCGCGTCGTTTTTTAAATATTTAGATCTATGCAGAGTAACATCCATGGTGATGTGAATGATAACAAATTTTTCGAAAGCATATGTAAACTCACTAAGAATAAGAGAGATATCTCCTGTTTATCTATGAAGAATTTTGATAGATCATTATTATCGATATCCGAGTGCATCTGTTTACTTTAAACCACGGCTAAATCTCGTTGATACCGAGCGCACCAACGATGTTTCAAATGAAGGATTGTGCATAGATTTTCGAAGTTCATATTCCAATATCTGTTTTACCTCATGACATGTGATATATTTAAATAGGTATATTCCGTTGCGATGAGTGGTTTCTCTTACCTTCGAGGCGCAATCGAAGCTAGCTCCCAATGCCGCGAGGGACTTGATGACTGTCGGATGTGGATTGCATTTCACCGCTGAAACAATATTTTTCTTCATTTAGCCCCTATCAATGACAACGTAATGAAACTTCCTCGTTTCGTGTATTGAGGAGCTATTATCTTGAAGCTTGTCGGCGTGACTTATGATTTGATTGAAAAAAGCCAATTGCCATTCACCCTCTCACAATCTGACTTATTTTGAGTCGAAACCAATATGATATGAAGCAGCTTTGTCACGGGCTGATCATTGAGATTCCCGAACTCTGTAGAGAATTTCTAACGCAACAATTCAGTTTCCCCATCATCGAATATTGCCGAGCTCATGAACTCTCTGATCTTGTCAACTAATATATTCAATCACGTTGAATACAAACCTGGGAGTATCGATTAAGGGAGAGATTTATGATTCTTTCAGCCGACCTCAAGATATCAGGTAGCAAGCGTTCTCGTGAATAAGAAATTTGTGGGGACCCTAGCTCTTCCATGAATAACTAATTCCGTGCTTGAGCTCGCTCCCTCGGCACTCTTATTTTCCATGAAGGTGCAGTCAGAGCCCATAGCAGAAAAATCAACAGAGTTTCAATGAATGCAAATGTCGACTAAAAATCTCCCAAGTGTTGTCTTCGTTCAGCTCAAGATGTAACGTACAGGTTTAATGAATTCGGTCCTATCATATCTCACTCGACCAGGTCGAATCCATCAATGGGCATCGAAATAAAACCGAATGTGGGACCTCACTCGCGGAGTTATCTGTCGGCACTATACGGTGAACCGATCCGTTCAAAGTCATGGAGGCTCAAAGACATTTTTTGGTCCAACATTGATAGTGCTTGATGAAAATTCTCTACGGTTGCCAGAAATGATCATCTATTCGCTCGATAAGGTTAGTTGGTTCAAAACATGATTCATGGAAGTTCAATCACAAGATTCAGATTCAGAAACGATACCTTGGCCATGGTTGAACTATCATTGATTGATAGAAATTTTGAACAAAATGCACGAGCCGATATGTCAAAAAAATTGCATTTTCCTCCTATACGACATGCGATCGGTGAGAGTTTTTAAAAATAATCTTTGCCAGAGCGGATAGCACACCAATATTGCGATGTTTGGATGGCAATTTCGTAGGATCTACTACATGTTGTGTGAAATTTCCTCAGCGCGAAATTTGCACGTCCATACATAGCCGTGGCACATGGAGTTGGAAAGAATTCCTAAGAGACTAATTTAGAGATAGCCGTACCTCAATTTTCACTCATCGGACATAAATTCTGCAAAAATCTCGAGAAGTTGGTTCACATTTGTCTTTGAAATCAGTTCAGATCAAATGAGGCTGTTCGAATGGATTCGAATCTCCCCATGTTCCTTCGTGGATCGAAATAATCTATATCCAAGATTCTCATCAGCAGTCCAAGGACAAAATTTGTTCTCAAAATTTGTGCAGACTTTATGTCCAATGAGTCAACACGAGATGGCTATTCACACGTGTATGCCTAACAAACTCCCTTTCACGATCATTGCAAACACGATCCGCGAGCTCCAGTTAACCCCGACAAGTCCCTCCAAGGATGAAAAGGATTCAACCTATAGATTGATCGACAAGAAAATACTCCCCCAAAAATCGGCAAGACAACCGTTCAACCAAGTTACCCCTGCCACCATATTCAAATCTCAACTCTCATAACGAGAGCTCGCGAGACCATCGTTTTACGGAATCAATAATAGAGACACTTATCGCACCATAATGGGGGACTACTCTGGGGATGGTGTGGATCCAGGTTCGGTGCCGCCTGACGACCTCGCCGACGTCGAGCAGGTGGAACGGATCCTCCAGGTTCTCCACGGCAATGATCTTGCGGATGATGTCGAGATCGTCGAGCTTGTCGTCGAAGACGCGCACCTCGTCGAAGTCGTAGGGCAGCAGCGAGAGAGACATCTTGGCAACCACTCTTGTCACTCTTTTTCAAAATTTGCTCGAATATATTCGTCGAGGAACGAGTTCCTCGGGACGTCGATCGTTTGAAATTTTTTTGAAACTGGCGCGCGGATCGCCAAACTGCTTGACACTCCACAATTCGATACACGAACAGGTGCTCGGATAAGCGCGGCCGCACTGCGGAAAATCGCTGAGATCTGAAGCGCGAGTCCGGCCGATTTATAGCCTGTGCAACAGCCGCCTCTTTTTCGCGCGCCCACGATAAGATGCAACGCGTCGCGCCTAGATCATTATAGAGCTCTTGCTGCACTTCCTGAATCCATACGAACCGAAAGCACCTGAGATCCGTGAGCGGGGGGTTAGCCCGCGACGCACCTCTCGCGAATTCATCGGTCCAGTGGGTGTACGTATGGCATTGCCATTACGATAATTAGCGGTGGATGCACGCCTGGCTCGATATTCATCGTGTTTCTATTGAAGCTCATGAGCTCATTAGCCGGAGAGATTTGGAAACCGGCGTGAGAAGGCGAATGGGCTCTAGATGAGCTTCGGGAGCTAATGTCTTCAAGGAATGGTTTGTTGGTCCATTCAGTTTTCCATAGTCGTCGCGGATTGTTTGGAGAATTCATTTCGGTATCGACATGCGCATCTCACTTATATTTTCAATAAATAATGCTTGCGGCTCGATTTACCCTTCGGCCAATAGCATAATAAGTGGAAAGTTTTACAAAACGTCGAGAAAACTTTCAGAGATTCCAAAACTCTGCGTCACGATAACAACGCGAAAATACCTTCAAATCGTAAATATAACCTATATACTAGATGTTCGCAAGTATGCGAACTTGCTCATCTCATTAAGAATCACATCGGAATAATTATTCCACAAACAATATTCCATCAGGCCATAATTTCATTTGAAGTAATGGAACCCGCAAATAAGCGAACTCGCGCAAATCGTTAAGCACCTAAGTATGCCATTCATTCTACTAATCCATAAAACAATAATTCATCGCGTCGTATTTATCAAGTCACGAAGTTCGCAAATATGCGAACTTGCACCCCAGTATCAGTCAAAACACAGCAATTATTCCATAAAGTAATATAATTCATCGCTTAGCATTCATCGAGTCACGGAGTTCGCAAGTATGCAAACTTGAACACCCAGTAAACACCGAAGTCATCATATATTTTGAGGAATTTAAGCAGTCATGATTCAACTCATCTTCGTACATCGGCGAATTTGCAAACCTGCGAATCCTCGCGCTTATATGAAGCCGAGCTTTCCTACGCCGAGCCTGTGGAAAGTTGTACACGGTCGTGGCCCGGTCTTTGCGATGGTCGTACCTCATTCAAATCGTTAATTCACATCGGTGTATAGCATCATGAACAAATTTGCATGTGTGTTCTCGGTGTTCTGAGCATCGGCAGTCGCGGCATCATTTGATCTCAAATCGATTCGTCTCATTCGAATTCCCATGTCCATCCTTCTGCCACGGAACGATCTACTCGAATGTAAAACTCAATTCATTCAGTTCCAAGTGTCAAATCATTCAACGGACTGCCAATCCGTACGTTCTCATTATTTTTTTTACAATAAAACGGAACAGCCCTCCAGGTGTTCCCACCGCAAAGTGCAGTGAGACCTCGTATAGTATATGTGCGAAGCTCGGAAGCTTGCGCGTTTGGGAGCTTTGATGGCTGCTCCATCTAGCCCTTCATCCTCCCGGCTTTTGAGTCAACGTAAGCCATCCGATGGCACTCCGCGCTGGCAATAAAATCGGTTGATTCTTTTTCTATAACATCATTCGCACGTCGCATCGCAACCTAAGCACGATCCGTTTAGGCAAAGTACCACGCGGTATCGCTGCCATTGGTAGGTGCGGGAGAGACGTCTCATACACTCGACGATCTTTCTGTACTGGTCGGGTACTGTCAGTATTGAGGAAAAATTTCGAGAAGAACCTTCGCATTTTTTCCAAAAAATTAGCCCAGATTCTAATTTAAAAATTTAGCCACTTGAGCGCGGTGGGTACGAACGTACGAAAGATTGACCAAAAACGTCATACAAAACTGTACGCGTGGTTTTTTTCGTCTTGGTAACCAGGTTACGATTCTTTTTCGAGCAGAATCGTAGCTGATCCCATATTGGAATGCGAGTGAGGAATGTGGATATTTTGTTGATTTACGAGTATTTTGATTAGCATTGATAATCACTCGACGGGCGAGAATAGCACAATGTCCGATTGAGCGTCGACGGACGGGTTGAAGGAGAGAGAACTTGAATTTGAATAGGAAAATTTATATAGAACCAGCTGGTCAAACCCATTTTTCAATATCCAACATTGTTCCCAAGATGCGGACGGAATAGCACGAGAACCACTAGCAGTCCCCAATCTGGCAGCAACGTGGTGCTCACTCTTGCATTGGACAACAGGATATGGGGATCAAAACAGTGATTGATTCATGATTCATTAAAGTAATTTTTACTGTAGAATCCGGATATGAGACCTATTTCAACCTCACTCGACAGGTTTTCACTTGGATTGAGAGAGACGTTAGTGCATTTTCAGAATTCACTAAATTTTGCAAAACAGAAACCCAGATAATGGGCTTTGGGTTCGTTCAGTTGCGTTCCGTTATGGTTCCATTACCGTCACGGTCACATTCAGCAGGCTAGAGTACATCAAACAAGTGATTCTTGAAGGTACCCCATCTGATCGCAAGGGAACAGCACTAACTGGATTGATTTGGAAGTTTCCCAAATTATCGAATAATGGTGGCTTCTGGGTAATCATGGTATCTTTTCACAATTTGAATGAAAATTTGTCGAAAAGAAGATGAATCTGATTTTATATTTGACATCTATGGGAAAAGGTACCTTGATGAATCACGAATCAATCACTATTTCTACCTCCATACCCTGTTTTCCAATGCAAGTATGAGCATAACACGAACACATTGCTGCCAGATTGGGGTCTGCTGGTGGTTCTCGCGCTATTCCGTACGCATTTTGAAAGCAATGGGATCAGCTACGATTTCGCGAGGTAAGAATTTTTTATCTGGTTACCATGGAAAAAGACCACGTACAGTAGTGCATGCAATTTTTGGTCAACGTTTCGTCTCTTCCTGCCCATCGAGTGGATGCTCTGAGGTAAGTTCATGGCAAGCAAACTGGAAGCTTTTGGCACCTGTTTCATTCAACAAAATCTCATAGCTGTGCCAGCCCAGGAAATCCCAAAATCAAATCATTTAATAACGGCTACAATTCATGAGAAATATTGGTTCGTCTTTGAGCTTGAATCGTCCTCTTTTTGTATAATATGGTGAGAGATATCTTAGAATGGTCTAGATTATTTTTTCATCTTTCAACAAAACGCGCATAAAAATGTATGGGGCGAAGTTCCTCAATTCTCATTTGTGAGATCAGCATAAGGTGAAAGAATTTAACACTTTCCTCAGATTCCATACCCGATCATTGGGACATCTTTGGTAAAAATTGATAATGGACACCCGAATGATTTGGTGAATATGCCCACTTGAACGTTTGAAAAAATAATGCTTCCAGTTTTTTTGATAGTTCCAATAAGCCGATTATAAAATACCAACAAATAATATTTTTTGAGTATCATTGTATGTAATCAAGCCTTTGTTGATTTTGGGAGATTTGAAGGATCTGCAATTTCTGAAATAGCTGGCAAGAATTGCATCATCTACCCGTGAATAGATCACAACAGTTGATTACAGTCAAGGCCGCTTGCAAAGAGAGATCTTGCAATCTCAGCTAGTGAGTTCGATGTGTGAAAATAAATGAACCCAACAATGAATGCAGATTACGCGATATCGAGACAGCACGACGTAACCGCATTATCATGATAGTAATAAGGAATTCTTCGAATGAATCAACAGACTGTGCAAATATTGGTGGAAAAGCATCTTAAGTCAGGTCACTGCGGGTCCACATCTTTTTCTCTCGTATGATCATCACCTCCCATCCTCGCGTGATTAATAATGCTGTTCCGCAAAAGGTGATGTCCACGGACTAATACATATAGATGGGATTCTGTTGCGATGAGCGGAAAGTATCATTTTCGCTTAAATTGGCACAGATGACGTGTACCATCGACTTATCGTTCAATGCATCGCAAAATGAGTGTTGGAGGCCCCCCTGAGATACCCAGTGCATCGGCCCGATAAATTGTTCATCATCAGAATCAGGGTACATATAAGCAAAACTCGACACATTCATAATGGTTGTACGCGTGTATATCATCGCCCAAGCCATTCCCACGCCTACCGTATACGGCACAAATTAATCTCAGTGTGCATCATTGAAATGACAACTCGGATATCATTAAGTCATCGCGATGAGCATTCCGCGCACGCGAGGGGGTAAAGACCGTAATCCCTCGCGCAGTGCTTTATTTTGTCATGACGCGGAGTATCATGAATGTTGTTGCCCGTGTCTTATCGAGAGCGAGCGTGAGGACAACAAAAATATCAATATTGCCGGCAATTGCCTGGAAATTGCGAGCAAAATGGTTCATAAACGAGATGACTTCGACCACCACCCTCGACGTCAAGGTGATGCATCGATGTTCCGTCGCAACGCCTGATGACGGGCGTCGCAGAATCCGCGGCTCGCAATGGTATCGCTGCGTACCCGCGAAATTGGCCACACCTTCTTTCGAGGGAAATCACTGAGCCAGCAGGATTCGGGTGTCGGACGTACATATATTTTTTCTGAAGAGATGATAAAACATGGCTTGATTTATTGAGAAAAAAATAACATGGATAGATATGTTCTGAACAATTCACGAGTCTATTGCCAGCAATCTGTAAAGTTGGCAAATGTACAACTTTTAAAAATGATACCGTTGACAGCGGTCACTTTGTTCCACTCTTGCTTATTGATCCTCGTGACTACCCTGTAACTTGTGCATCTAACATCACAAGTGCATTGTGTGAGTCATTCAAACGTGCTTGGTCGGAGCTATTTAGCCTGCTAGCTATCGCGGTTTCAGAGTTTGTTACTTTCGGAAAATTATGGCTGTCAGCTTCTATCACTTCCCCAGTCATAATTCAGCTCAAATTACAACACTCCAATGCATTTAGTCGGTCAACCCCTCGGGAGAATTAAAATAATTAAAAGCCCAGCCAAAATTTGTCCGCCATCACCCCACGTATCGGGTTGCCTATGTGGAGACCCAAGTATGATGAGTGGCCGTATGGGTCATGAGTGGGTCAATGGGTGGGTGGGTTATACGTGGGTGGATGGGTGAGTTGGTGGTTGGTTGGCTGGGTAGGTGTTTGGGTGGCTAGATAGATGGAAGGGAGTGCAAGTGGTCGGGTGGATGCGTTGGTTGGTGTGTCGATAGTTGACGGTTGATTATGCACGGTAGAAGATGTCTGTTAATTGTTGACCTAGGCAGTTGACTAAGGCAGTTCACTTGGGCAGTTGACCAAGGCAGTTGACGGTTGATTATGCACGGTAGAAGATGTCTGTTAATTGTTGACCTAGGCAGTTGACTAAGGCAGTATACTTAGGCAGTTTACTTGGGCAGTTCACTTAGGCAGTTTACTTAGGCAGTTTACTTAGGCACTTGACTAAGGCAGTTGACTTTAGAACGTTTATTATAGACCGTTGACTATGGACTGTTGGCTTGAGACTGTTGCGAATACTGATTGTTACCAATTATCAAGTTACACATTACTCAACTGATGAGTTGGTCTATCAAGCTGAACTATTGTCCAAATCATCTTGTATACCTCTGTGATTCGGTCTAGTTTGGTCCAGTTCGGTAAGATGGATAGCTGTATATGAGTGATGGGTAAGTGAATGCCTGGATGGATGGATGGATGGATGGATGGAAGTACTGTATCAATTTGGTCTAGATCGGTCTAGTTCGACGTAACTAGGGAAAGTTCGGTGTAACTCAATTGAATTGAGTCTAGTTTGGCTCAAGTAAGTCTAGTTCGGTCCAGTTCGCTCTCATTCTGGTACAAATAACAAGTGGGATGGGATTCATGGAGCAAATATTCAGAGGCTGTTTAGTATCTTATCGATATGTATATGTTTTGCCTGATCATCAATTAACAGGCTGAAGCTGGGACTGTTGCTTGGGGCCGGAGCTGGGGGTCGTGACTGGGGCTGTGGTTAGGATTGTGGCTGGGATAGCGGCTGGGGCTGAAGCTGAGGCTGGGCTGAGTCTAGGTCCGTGGATGAGGATGGGAATGGAAATGGGGATGGGGATTCGGTGAACTCAGGTCTAGTTCAATCTAGTTCGGTCTGGTACTGTGTAATTTCGCCATGTTCGGTCTAATTCGATCAGACTCTGTCTGATTCGGTCTAGTTGGATCATGTTCGGTCTGTCGCGGTTTAGTTAAACTAATTTCGGTCTAATTCGATCTAATTTTGTTTGGTTTAGTTAGGTCTAGTCCGATTTAGTTCGGTCTGGTGCGCTGTAGTTAGGCCGAAATGGGTCCGATTCGATTTAGTTTCGCCCAGTTCTATCCGATCTAGGTCTAGTTCCAACTAGTTCGCCGTACTTGGGTCTGGTTTGGTCCAATTCGATCTTATTTGGTCAAGTTTGGTCAAATTAGGTTTAGGTTAGTGTAGGTCGGTCTAATCCGGTATAGTTCGATCTAGTTTGTTCTTGTTTGGTCTAGTTCACTCTAAATGAGCCTCATTCGGTCTAGTTCGGTGTAGTTAAGTCTAGTTCGGTCCAATTCAATCTAATCTGGTTTCGTTCAGTGCAATCAAGGCGAGCTCCGTCTAGCTCGGTCCAGTACATTTTAGTTCGATCTAGTTTGATATAAATTGAGCTAATTTGGATCAGCTTGGTCTAATTCGGTATAGTTCGCACTAGTTCGGTCAAATTAGGTCTGAATTCGTCTAGTTCAGTCTAGTTCGGTCTAGAATGGCCTGATTTGGTCTAATTCGATACAGTTTGGTCTAGATCGGGCCAATTCGATCTAACTCGGTCTAGTTTGGTCTAATTAAGTCCAGCTCGGCCTTGCTCGGTCTAGTTCGGGTTAATTAGGTCTCATTCGGTCTAGTTCAGTTGAATTAGGTTTAGTTCAGTCTAATTTGGTTCAGTTGAGTCTGGTACGGTCTAATATGGTCTGGCTCTATCAGTTCCGGTCTGGTTCGGTTCAATTCAAGCCAGGTCGATCTCGGTCTAACTCAATCCAGCTCGGTCTAGTATGGTCAGGTTCCGTCCAGTTTGGCCTCATTTGGTCTAGTTCGATGTAGTCAGGTTCATTTTGGGTTCTCGGGCTATTCAGGTCTATTCTGGTCCAGTGCGATCTAGTTTGGTCTAATGCGGCCTAGTTCGGTCTAGTCCGGTCTAATTTAAACCAGTTCAACAGAAAAATCTCTTACACTGCTATTCGTAGTCATTGATAACTTGCGGCTTAGTGTCCTTCCGCGCTTCAGGCGCTGTAGTCGCTGTGGCCAAAGAACCAGTCCGACTTTCTGGTGTTCTGCTGCATTAGTGTACTCAAAGAATCTAAAGTAGATGCAGAGACTTCAGTTCATCCTTATACCACACCGACTAAAGTGCCCAACCCATGGAACAACTCTTACCTTTCAGGTTACCAACGACTATCAATGCCAGTGTTGAGAGTTCGGGACTTTGATTTAGCCAACTCAGCCGTTCCAAAAATCGAGAACAATGAATCTGAATTTTCCAATATAATATATCTATCAGCGGGTACCAGTCAAGTTAATTACATTTTTGCGAATTACATAAAGAACTTCTTTCTGGCACCTTGAGTCCATCATCAATCATTATTTTACAACCATCATCATTGAGCTCAAAAAGCATTTCAGGGGCCTCTGACTTATCAAGGACATTTACAAGCCGAACGAGCGGTAGCGAGTGCGGCAATAACGCTTCCAAATATTTTTCCTATCTCCAAAACGCGTTTCGACCTAAGAAAAGGTTTCGATTGGCTCTCTCGAGGAATATTTCGGGTCTTCCACATTAATTCTGAGGGGAGATTACAATAAGATTGCTTTCGCAAAATCTTGATGTTTCGTTGCTTACATAATTGAAAAAGTAGTATTTGCTGCTCGTTCAGGAGGTTCCCCGCTTCCGAGCGATCATTTCGACCCTCGCCTGCGGCTCAGGCCGAAAACCAATCGCTCAGGTAGCGGGCTACAATCTCATAATTTTGGTGGAGCGTGCTATTTCGACTCTTCAGTCGAATGAAGTCACACCCAGCTCTCAACAGAGCAACATTTATTTTCGATAGCAACATTCATTTTACCTTGAGATACACGGCAAGCTTTTGAAAGAAGTCTCTTTGCGCAGAATAGTCTACATTAGATACCGGCAGCACCGTTTATCATTATGTGTACGCAAACCCGTGCCGAGAGTGAGTGCGGAAATACGATGCACACAGATACAATCCAGGTATTACTTACCTACGCTATGGATATGTATTCTGCAGCTTTGATTAGGAAAGTGCGTTGCAATGACGGTGCAGGCTCTTAGCGGGGGGTATCGGTATACCCTATTTGTGCGTGTATTTTGCAGTCGATCGTTAGGTGCCAAAGAGCCTTACGTACGATACTAGCTGTACCGTCTCACTCTCTCATCACGCTTATCTCTGAAGCCGTCTTCAAACTCGATCTCGATCGCACAGGGAGTGGTTGGGCCATCATAATTTCTTTTTCATGCATGGGACCTTCACAAAACGATTACGAGACGATGTCAGGGTCATTCAGTTGACTTTAAACTGACATCTTTCAGAATTAGAAATTTTCCCGAGACTCTAGACGGGACTCGCGAGATCAAATTCGTATTGGGATATTGAGGGCACTCTCATCGGTGCGCCAGAACGTCCCTCGAACAACCTTATTCACTCAAGATTTGAATTCGAAGACTAGAGCGCTTTTAGTGAAACATTTGTATTTCCAAGTCTAGTTCAGACACGTGTGCGTGTATATTTATCTCAACAGGAAACTCGATTGGCTGTTATTCTAGAGTGTCAAAAATGAGAATGTACTCCACGGTTGAAAAAATCATCCTTGTGCATTGATATGATAGAGAGATTATGCAGTGCAAAAGACAGCGGAGCACTTGCATCCGTGGAAAATTTAAATCTTCAGCACGTGCCAGTCGGGATAGGAAGAGTTGATGGGGGAAAATTGATCGAATCTGACGAGGAATCTGATGTCCAAAGTACTTTTGACCTTTAGACTGCCGGCATTCTCTCTAAGAGAATTAGTATCTTCAAAGAGGCAATTTTATTCATAGAAACACCCAATATGTCCCGAGGATTATGCCAAGATCCCAGGTGGCCCAGCTCGTGGCTCAGACATGAGCCAGGCCGCCAGCCTATATATAAGGGTTAAAGTAAGACCAATGGAGACGCTATTTTGCTTTCTCGAAGAGGGGGCATAGTTTCGGTGTAAGAATTTTTGCTTGGAATTTTTTCGATTTCCTCATTTTTGATCCTGTACCAAAGTACAAGCTCAATAAAAGCCTTAACCCACTGGAGCTCATCCATCTCATTCTACCCGCCAAGACCTATAAAACTGTTACACCCTCATACATTCCACATCTCATATATACGACGCTCTATGGCCCGAATTTATAGTCGTTGGTGTAGTTGAGGTTTATAACCAATGACACCATCTCGCGCTTGTAGTTCCAGCGTTGGTAATGACAACAACCACGACTATAAATTCGGACCTGTGTGAAGGTGGTGTGAAGTATTTCAAACTGCACGGGACACGTCGTTCATGTCCGTAAAGTGTGCGTGTGTCTGTGTGTTGTCTCTTCTCTTTGCCAAGCGATCTTTCCTGAACCTTCGGACCGATCTCCATGGAACCTCGATTGTTTGCTCTAAATTGATCAGTGATAAGCCCAGTCTATTGACAGCTCTATTCTCTCAATAACCCTTCTACCAGGTCGTATTGATTACCTAAAATTCAACACATTACTCAAACCATGTTGGTCCAAACGTTCTGGCATCTACGATTTTCAATATAAATTGTCACTCTTTGTTGTCCAAATATATCTCTATCATTCCGAAGAGAATGGTTAATGGTGAATTTTGACCAGGGTTTGCATTTCTTGCAATAATTTTTTTTCATTATTTGCTCTATGTCACTCAAAATTTCGTCAGCGCTTCGACCGATCTTTTAGAAATTTTTAGACATTATTTGACCGCATCTCCGGCGATGAGCCGAGTCTTCTTTGAGCGTTGTCTCCGATTTATCTTGGCTCTAGACATGATTCACCATGAATTTGAGTTTGACTACTTTTTTCTTTGCCAGAAAATTTTTAGAATTCCTCATTTCAGACCCCCTCGTCCGAGCGCTACTCCAATGTGAGTTCATTTATTTCATTCTACTCGCAGAGACCTATGAAATGGTGCTCCCACACAAACCACTCCTCATGTGCGATGCTATCAGTGAAATATTCTAAACTACATTTTATGTATGTTCGTGCAGGGAGTGCGGGCTACGGATTTTGCTGAAACTCTGGGGAATCATCTCCTTTTAGCACCAAAAGGTGATACCCAGAGCCCCAGAGTCTAACGCTCGAACATTTCCGAGCTACAGGCTACAACCCATGTATTGCAGTATATCTATATACGTGGAACAACTGTGTATATAGATATACTGTAATGCATACGTCATGATTTTTGCTTTGGGTATCATGTTTTGGTTTGGTGCTAAAAGGAGATGATTCCCAAAGTTTCATCTAAATCCATGACCCGCACTTCCTGGCTCCTCCTTGTGAACCCCTCAACCAATCTTCGTCAAATTTTGAGTGTTAGTTCTAAATTGATGGGTTATTAGCTCAGTCCATTAATAGCTCCATACTCTCAATGCTCCCTCTTTCACGTCCAATTAATTTCCCCAAATTCAACTCGATTTTCGGAACATGTTTGTTCAAACATTCTGGCATGCAAGACTCGCATGTTAAATTCCCCAGTTTTGTTGTTCAATTATTCCTATTGATCATCTTTTAGATATTGATTAATCCGGAATGTTGATTACGACTTCGATTTTTGAAAAAAAAATTTTCATTTTCCTTTCTATGTCATTTGAAAACTCGTAGAAAGTTTCATCGATTTCCTTGACCTTTTGTAGCATCATCCAACCTCCCCACACAATGAGCCAAGTCGTTCTTGAACCATATATTCACTAGTTCATTATAAGCCTAGCAAGTTTTTTCAACTTTTTCTCAATTCTGACTCTTGAATCCCTTTGCTAATCTCGAGAACATTTCGACTGATTTTCATGAATTTTTCAGGGACTACTTCCAATCACATACCGATGTAGTCAGTCAATATTCATCTCTAAAAATTCAACATTCTCTCCGAACTATCAAACTAAATAATAATAGTTCATCGCATTTTCTGAAAAAGTTCTTTTAAATTGTTATCATAGAATTTTGATTGTTTGATGAACTCTTCTTCTTATGTAATTGGAGAAATTTTATTCACTAATAAATTATCATTATGAAAGAAGCGTTGGATTCCAAGTCCAGATAGAATAATGATGATTTTTGTTATTCAGAGAATGACAATTATTGAGAGTTATCATGTTTTTAAATATTTTTTGCAGCATACCGTAAACCGGGGTGAATGTGGACCTCTTTGTCCTTCGGCTATGATTTTCTTGGTCTTATACATACCAGAACATAATATTCTGGTATGAATAAGACCAAACACGATTCCGTTGTCAGATTTTGATTTTGACCCCACAATTTTTCAAAAACTGCAAAAAACAGGGTGGACACATTCACCACGTCGACAGGGGTGAAGGTGTCCACTTCGCCTGCGTCTGAAGCGCACAGCTCGTAAATTCAAGATTTTAAAAGCATACCAAGATATGTTATCCTACGTATTTTGACCCACTGGGCATGATTCTGGTGGTTTTAGAACGATACAATGCAACTTTGTGGTCATACAAGCTGATGGGTCAACCTGGTATTTGGAAAAAGATCGAATTTTGCAATAAATTCTCAAAAAATCACAATACGGGCTAGAATAGACCAATTTGAAAGTTCGCGATCGCATTTTCTTCGTTGTCACGTACTTTTAAGGAAAAAATTGTCCGTCAGTCGTCGGGGCACTGGATTGATGTTAGAACTGTTTCTTCATGAAAACCTGTGTTCGCAATAATACTCGCCGTGTTGAGATCATGAGACAAAAGATTTTCTCTTGCGCGGGGTACTGAATCATATTTTTCCAACGCAAAATCATCGTTTGAACACGATCGCATACGGTTCATTTCGAGCTAACACGTCAGAATTTTCTGCTAGCCACAAAGGACCTCTTTTTGAGGGACATCAATTTTCAAACTTCATTAGACCGCACAGAAAGTACTTCAGTGTGCATTTTAATGCAATTGAAGTTATTCATTTGGAAAATAGAGATTCCAAGCTGTAAAATGACCCGCAGCAGGTTTCTGTAGGTGCTATAGAAGCGAAGATATGATGCTGACAATCTTTTTGGGGGAAGCGGACACCTTCACCCCGGTGGACACCTTCACCCCAGATTACGGTATTTATGATTCAACGAGTCATCACATACATTTTTCAACGTGCGAAATCTTCATAAATTGACAGCTTCTTAGCCTGGAAATATTGAAATTCTCAGAGCTTTGTTACATAATTAACACGGGATACCGATATTTTTGAAGTTCAAATTCGTTTTCAGTCACAACGTAGTACAAGCCACATCAAATTCATTCTCAAGAATATAGGTTCCGAGTTCCAAAATTGATGCGTATGGATAGGAAATAGCTGTTGAATTGTCGATCGAAGCTGAAAAGTTTAAAAAAATGAAGCAGTCTGATTTGGACTCGATGAAGGAATCGAGTTGTTCAAAGCCAGAGTGGACCAAGGTCGAGACTCGGGACTGATCGCAAGTCCAGTCCTGGAAATTGTGATTTTCTGCTCTCAATTCCGCAGAAGACCTCCCTCGCATATGTTCATCGTATTTTCCTTACGATAAATTGGTTTTCACAGCTTCCTGGATCGAACTAAGAAGATTGTGATGAATATCGTCTTCCATCCAAAATAGGGAATTAGGTCCACTCTGACTCTGACTCCAAACAACTCAGTTCCAGAATATTTTTCATGTGAAAATGTAATATTTCGAGTTGAAATGTGTGTTTGAAGAGAGGGTTTGGACAAAAAGATACGGAGAGAGTTATGCAGTACAGTTTTTCTCAAACTTTTTCCGAATGATTTGAACGGCATTCCTTCATTTGTTGTTGTTCTGGGGTTGCTATGATTCAAGTAGAAGCGACATCAAGGCATCGCTGCAAAGGAAGATCGCAAGAAGAACCACCATACTTCAATTTACCTTACGGTCCTTGGTGTTCTTATTCTGACCAATGGGATCGAGGAAAAAATAAAGAAATAGAAATTCGGAATCAGACTAATTCTGATCTTACACTCTTCCAGTTATCAGAATTGATTACAAAATATTTTACGGATAGGACGTTGTTACTTATCTCCGTTATCTCATCATGCTCAACGCGAACTAGTATTTTCTACAACGGTCCCGGACAGCATTTGGGTGCGTGCTCCATGTCATTCGAAGAGCGATCTCATAAAATGCATCACCCACAAAAAACGACGTTGACAAATTGAGCCGCAATCATCCGATCAAACAATCGTTATAGACTCGCAATACATGGAGCGAGCCTCTGTTTTACAACGTCGTCCACCACCTGTATGAATATTGATATATCACGAATCGCTCGACGCGGCAGTCCATCGCTGGACGCTAATTGTTGGGTAATTACCGAAAACCGGGTGGCAAAATAGCATATTCAACAAATCCGCTGCTTCGCGATCTTGTTAATTTTCCTTGATGTACATACATACGTACCGCGACAAATCGGCTCAAACCTATCTTGGCCACGCCAACATTTCCAAACGCAGAAGCTGAACAGGAGCAGCTTCGGCTTATGCAAAAAGCTCTTCATTATCTCTGGCTCTCGCTCTCGCGCGTAACCGATTCCGTACCGGATCGCTGCGCGCACCCACGCGCGATTTCGTCAATTGCTCCCGCATTGAATACCACGGCACACGTACCATTTATAAACTTACATGCGTGCAAGCGCGAGTCCACGGTATTCGATACGGAAGTGCAGATCGTCGTAGCCGAGCCCCTTTTGATGAGAGTCTGAAAAAATTTGCGGAGCAACAAAGCGCGCACATGCCATTGTTTTCGATCCGACGAAACTTGAATTGCAGCGCGATGGTCAAGCTCGGATCTGGCTATTGTGGGATTTTGTAATTGTGTGCACATGGCCGCGGTATAGCTGGGCGTAATTTTTTAAGGAAATCGATGAATTGCACGAGCGAGTCGTCTGATCGGGCGTATGGAGCGTTAATGCAAACATATATTGGGAGTTGGCCATGGACAACGCTCGGATCAGGTTCACAGACCTAAGGTCACGAGAACCGCAATGCTCTTCGTTTGGATTCGCGGTTCACGCAATTGATACTTGCTGTATAGTGATATCGGGCAATAGCGTTTATTCTTGTGGCATTGGTCTGTTAATGAAGAGCTAACGAACAAAAATTCGTTAATTCATGTTCTGGCACGTGAGCTCATAGAACATTGGATTTTTGTTTGTTACATCTACGTATCACATGTTGAAAATAAGCAAGTTTTATATGAATGATCGTCCCATGTATTTCTTTACAGCCTAACGCAGAGCCGCAGACTTGATCCAATCTGGAAAATTATGAACAATAGTACATTTCGATACAAGGGCGTAAAACGTTTTATTCGCATCCGAGTGATGGGTTTCCGGCCCGAGCCGCAGGCGAGGGTCGGAATCATCACGAGAATGCGAATAATAGGTTTTACGCCCGTGCATCTAACTATACTTTTCGATAAACTGTGAGTAAAAGTCAACAAACTGTGCGCAAAGTGCACTTTTACGCACAGTGTATCGAAAAGATTTTTATTCTTCAGGACTCATGGCTTATCACGTTTAGATAAGCATTTTTTGGAAGAAAGTTGGAAAAAGAACACCAATCTCACCAAAAACTTATTTTTCCAATCGTGTTTGCTCATCTAATATTTTGTAGTCATGATCAACTACATGATATGAGGTTTCCATTAGTTTGTAGTTATAGTCGAGCATAATTCTCTGTAGATTCCAAAACCACGAAAAATTCCACTTCGATGATGATAACAACCAATTTCAACTGTTTGAAACTTGAGAACAATGAGTTTAGCGATTCCTTGAATCTTCCGAGATCAATGACGTAGCCAGTCGATTGCGATGATGGATTGTCACACATGTTGATGATCCCCACATGAAGAGTAGAATAGTTAGTAGCATCTGATAACCAACTCCATTGAATTCTTCCGCAGAACTTTTATTCAAAAATACAATGATCCATTTACATAACTTCAAGTTTGTGACATCTTTACTAGCTAACTCAATGGATAATACATATTTACTAATAGATTGTATGGTTATGAATTCATGCATTCGTAGGAATAACTAGATTCACGATCCCGATCCATTCTTTGTTATGAGAATTGTATAACGATATCTACGATAGACTTACAAGGGGAGTCCGGAGTCTCCGGGTCCTGAAATCTCACCAAAATTTTTTTACAGTTTCGTACCACCTAAAATATGAAGAATCCAGAGTAACTCCATCAAATGGGCCTTTTGTTCAAAGCTACAAGCAAAAACGTTATCATTGTCAGTATATCTATATACATCACTTTTTGACATGGGCCTGTATCGACAATGCTAGTGCCATAGGCTGTAGCTCTGTAGTCCAGTCAAATAGACCCTGAGATAGCAAATTGGAGCCCGCAGCGGGCCATTTTGATATGTTGTGGCCAAAGTAATTCTAAGAAAAATGGCTCTAAGGAAAATTTTCTAGTGATAGGGGAAGTTATCAAAAATCGCGAAAAACCAATTAAAATGGCTATAGCTCGGGAACGGCTCGAGATGCCGGGGAGCGGCGGGCACCGATCGAAAGCTCGCAAAATTCTGCACAAGATGAGCCACTTACCGGGTCTGTGGGTCGATTAGGGAGCGAATGAAATCGATTAGATACTTTGAGATAATCTCGAGCCTGCAGATAACATGTGGTGCCTTGCTCATCGTATACACGCCGACCCTCTCTATGCACATGCATGTATGAAAGTATCCGCGGTCACTGCCCGTCCCTGCAGGGGTTCCCCTTCTGCACTTTTTATACTAGCCTCTATACCTGCACTCGAATCGCCAAATGTATGAGCAAGATGCGTTTTCGCCTCTCTTGTGGGTTTTCCACTCAGTTTTGGAATTTGAACACACAAAACTATAGATACTTCTCCTGAACAAGAAAGACATAGTACATTTCGATACAAGGGTGGAAAAACTTTTTTTCGCGTCCGAGTGATGGATTTCAGGCCTGAGCCGTAGGCGAAGGTTGGAATCAACACGAGGATGCGGAAGATAGGTTTTACACCCGTGTATTGGACTGTGTTTTTCGTCAAAGTGTGCCAGAAAGTGGAAAATCAATGCGGGAAGGACACTTTTCTGCACAGCGTGTCGAAAAATACATATTTATACGTGTGCACAGCTGAAATTAGAATCACGCCAAGGAACTGCAAGCTACCAGGCCCGAGTAGGTAGTACGCGGGGTAGTACGTGATTCAATTTTTGGAAGTCAATCATTAGCCACGGAATCAAATGATTTCTAAGTTGAACTGTTGGTCGTTCAACGCAGGTGATATTAATTGTTCTTTATATCCATGATAATAGATCAAGGTTTTGAAAGATTAGATTCACATTAATGATGAAGCATTCTCAAGAGGGGTAAATGCAAATCTTGCACAAATTTCCCATTAGTATCGTGACTCGAGTAGAAATGTCATCATTTTTTAGACTTTCTAACTTTGGGCCCAGTCCATCGAATTGACTTTGCCAAGTATTCATTTTGAAGGAAATTTCCTCGGCTTTTCAATAAAAATGGTTTCAGCAGTCTAAATTTCTGCGCATGCGCAGCAAAATTCATTTTTCAACCGAAAAGGCTGAGAATATTGATAAAACGTAAAAAAAGTAGCGTAGAACTCAAAAACACAGATCGGGACCACTTCTTTCTATAAGAACACGCAATTTTTCATCGAAATATGAATTTCCAGATTTTTAAAAAATTGGGTTTTTGAGGAATCGAATTTTTTCTGTCTTTTACCTTTTTGCTCATGAGGGGCGCCCGTTGTCCCAAAAAAAATTTTCGAGGCCTATTTCGATAGATTTTTTGAAGACCTTTCGAATGACTCCCTTCGCGTGGTCGTATCTTGCGTCAAATCGGAACTACACCCATTTTACAAGATTGATATCTTCTTATGAAAATACTATCAAAAAAATATTCCGCTGGGAAACAAGAAAAAATTTTTCGATCCCACAGGGAGTGAAAAGTTCATTTTTTGGACCATAGAATCAATTAAAAATTTCGGAAAAAGAGTTTGAAACACACGCTAAAAAAAGATCGAGCTCCGACAGCAAAACAGAATTTGCTGTAAGGATCTTCGCTAATACAAAAATTTTTTTATCTGGTCTTGCTATTTCTGCTGCCAAATCAGGCACAGTTTGCCTCGATAAATCAGCAAACAGATTTCGCTAGAAGACGTTCTGCAAGTCTAGAAACGGTTTTGAGTTCAGCCAGCAAGTTATTTTGCAACAACAGCTACGCCATCTGCGCTGCATAAAATTTTGGTGTCGCAGCGACTCGAAATGGGTAAAACAGCACAAGTTGCGTGCTGGGCGAGCTTCATGTTTAGTTGATGCGGCTAATTTGCAACCAAAATGAATATAACCTCTTGTCATTGTTTACACCCAAATCACCCACCCTCGACAATTAATTTAGGATTTAGACGGTGAGTTTACTCATTTTTTTCCAACGGTGGTATGTCACCGTTGAGGTACAATTGCATGTGGCCATTCATAAGAGATCCTTCGCCTCATATTCTCCAAATCAAATTCAATAACAATGACATGTTTTGCTGGGTCCCAGTGGGTTGAGGTCTAGTTACGGCAGCAAATTATTTTCGCTGTCTGGAAACAGCAGCAGAAAATCGCTAGTCGAGCAGAAAAATTTGCTAGTTTAACTAAACTGTTTTTAGCGTGTTCGCAATTCGTGGTCCGCTTTCGCGGGAAATTACTCGTATCCCATCGCGGTGGGAATCTAATTTTTTGACCTTACTCTATTCTTCACGTCATCCAATTGTGAAGCAATGTTTTGGAGGGATTTATTTATTGGTATCGAATTTGATGGCGTTGTGCGGATGAAATGTTCAAATGTGAGATGAGAGATGGAGAATACATATTTTGGCTAGAAATTTTTGAAAAAATAGTTAGCAATTGATACTTCATTCTCTTGAATGAGCGCCATAATGACTTAATATTTAGAGTAAGTGCAAGATCGATATTGTCAGACTGACATGGTACTTTCTATATCTGGAGAACTGTTGCATATTAGCCTGATCAAGTCGGAATGATGTGGGGAACGATAAAAAGACACGCGAAACACTAATGATGAGAAAAAATACTTAGTCCCACGGCCATGCGTTTTGCCGCGCGACCAAAAAGAATACCGATTACGAGAGCAATACCGATTTCGTCACTTCACCAATCCATTAGAATGATTTCGCATCTGGTATTGCTGCCAGAATAAATAGCCTTAACTCGTATTTTTCGGGTACCCCGATACTTGATCAAATCACAATCATATTACGACTATTTTACCACAAAAGCCATCTAATTTTTCGCTCGTAATGGGACCGGTGGAGGATCATTATGATCCAGACATTTTTTTAGGTCATTTCACGACAATAACAAATCATAATGCTGTTAACGCGATCGAGTATTGGTCCGACAGTATAATACTACCTTACAATACCAGCCTTATTGTTCAGACGGCAATATATTATATAGTCTGTTGAACCAAAAATGTTGCTTCATCCCGCGGATGTGCAGGTGAAGTTTCCTGATTTGCCTATGTCACTATTGAAAGTCAAAGATGGCAAAATTCACGATTCTCCGAGCTTGCTAAGTCAGCGGTATTCGAGCTCAAAAATTGAGTGGAAAACCCACAAGAGAGGCGAAAACGCATCTTGCTCATCCCGTACATTTGGCGATTCGAGTGCAGGTATAAAAAGTGCAGAAGAGGAACCCCTGCAGGGACGAGCAGTGACCGCATATACCATCATATACCTACATGCATGTGCAGAGAGGGTCGCGGAGGGACGTATATAATACGATGAGCTAGACAACACATGTTATCTGAAGGCTCGAGATTATCTCAAAGTATCTTATCGATTTTACTCGCTCCCTAATCGACCCACAGACCCGGTAAGTGGCTCATTTTGTGCAGAATTTTGCGAGCTTTCGATCGGTGCCCGCCGCTCCCCGGCATCTCGAGCCGTTCCCGAGCTATGGCCATTTTAATTGGTTTTTCGCGATTTTTGATCACTTCCCCTATCACTAGAAAATTTTCCTTAGAGCCATTTTTCTTAGAATTACTTTGGCCACAACATATCAAAATGGCCCGCTGCGGGCTCCAATTTGCTATCTCAGGCCCTATTTGACTGGACTATCTGCACGGGAGGCCCATTTGACAGAGTTGCTTTGGTTTCTTCATATTCTAGGTGGTACAAAGCTGTAAAAACATTTTGGTGAGATTTCAGAACCCGCAGACTCCGAACTCCCCTTATGTTAGTCCTCAATCAGGATCATCTATCGCGAATAAAATATTATATGTTAGTCATAACCACGAACCACCTTTTTCTGTAAAAATCAACGCCGGTAACAATAACAGGTCCAATTTGGATCTGTTTCCTCATACATTCAAAAGATGCTTTGATAGCATTTGGGGCTTTATTGGCCGCTCCTTCTCTCACGATTGAGCATGTTTTCACACTAGATAGCCCGCAAGAAAAGTCATTTAGCCAAATATCGGATTCTGCAACCCATGAAGGACTTTTACCTGGGCTCATTCAAAAAATTTAAAAATCCAAAAATCTCCCTTAATAGCATGGCCATGCTTGGGAAAATGACTTGTTCAGTCTTATTTAGAGTTTCCCGGTTAAATTGGATGAAATTTGCGAAGAGCATAGTGATCAGAGAATAGGTCAGCTATCTTGACTTCAATATACATTTATCCAGAAAATCTCATCATATCACAGTTAAGCTATGAATATTTCATTCAACAATAATTCATTCTCAGTATCTAAGCAACACTGTACATATATCGATCATCAGTCTCGATACTCGTTAAAAATTGACGAGAGCGATAATCCTGCGGAAACTTAACTATAACATTCTATATGATGATTCCAGCAGGATAGGTATTTTGTTCAGGTAGAAAATTATCCTAGATTCAATCAAATTCAGATAAGTACAATCTCAATCTGTGCACGTGATGCACGTATGCCATACGCCCAATGCAGTCGCTAGCAGGAAAATTCATTATCCTATAAGTGAAACGAAGCATGACATATTTTTCACGCTCGTAGACTCGTGAGTTGAAATGAATGTGTGGGATCGGTAGTTCGAAGGAAATAGCATTGACATTTCAATCCTAAAAGTTACGATGCATGAAACCATGGCACCGACAACCCATCAAGAATGAACTTCAAAAAGACGTATTAATCACAAAATGTGATCGAAAAAACAATGACGGCAAAATATTTTTGTGGTTATCTCCTCAAAGTGGTAAGTATAGCACGAAGAGAACATTTTTCGTTACGCTAAGACTTTTTCCATCAAAGAAATGATGCCAACTGTAGGCAAAATACGAACCAACATTCATCTACCTTCGAAATTAATTCGCGTTGCGTAAACGAGGTATCATTAGATCTTAAATAATGAATCGCAAGCAGCAGGGTGAAAGTTCTGATAATTCCTGGGAATTTTCGACTTCATCTTCACGGATTCAACACCGACGTGATTTACTATATTTTTCTGCACTCTGTATTTTTATAATACATTTCGTATTAGGACCTATGCAATAATATTGGTTGGATGACCAGCAGACCTGATTTTGGAAACTTAATTGATAAGTAGATTTGTACTCTCACATCAGTCAATGCTAGAGTTAAAAGCTAAACTAAGTAGACCTGTGGTATCTCCTTATTGCAAAAGATGAATTGTGAGCCTCTCGAGTAAAAGCTCATGGGAAAATTTTATATTTATCTACATCAAAAACAGGACGAGGTGCTTAATATACTTTTGGTCCCCAAACATGATTTGATTGATGTGAAGTCTGACTTTGCTAGCTACACGCCAGTACTCGGACTACCATCTCGCTACTCCAAGTCCATACCATGCATTATACATACGTCCCTCTTTAGCCCTCGCCTCGGTTTAATGTGACGTTGAAATGACTCCTCAATTGTCACACAATCCAAACCGTATCGTTCATCCATTAGAACGGCGGATAGAATACAACTCTTACATGTCTGAGTAGATGGAGACACATTTTAAGGATTTTTCGATTTTGTCTTATTGTCTTCTATGGTCATTTTGTGCTGATTGATTTTTACGAGAAAATTTAAATGTGCTCACTTCATAGAACAATTTGCAGAGTATCTCCTCATGTTTCTTTATATTTCTAGCGAAATTTGGGATGCCTGAAGATTATCTAGAGCCCCTACTCCGTTTCGTCAAAGATCTTCAACAGAAGCACTACACAATCTTCCGGCACACCAAAATACGCTGAAAATATGAAATATAAAGAATAGTGTACGATGGAAATATCCCAATAAACAGAAAATTTGACACAAGTACGTCTTATGACTAAGATTGAAGGCATCATTCAATATATTGTCAAAAAAATATTTCTTATTATATTTCTAGCAAAATTTGGGATGCCTGAAGATTATCTAGAGCCCCTACTCCGTTTCGTCAAAGATCTTCAACAGAAGCACTACACAATCTTCCGGCACACCAAAATACGCTGAAAATATGAAATATAAAGAATAGTGTACGATGGAAATATCCCAAATAAACAGAAAATTTGACACAAGTACGTCTTATGACTAAGATTGAAGGCATCATTCAATATATTGTCAAAAAAATCTTTCTTGCAACTTTGAAGAGAACCATACGAGTAGTTTGACCACAGACTGATTTTACGTAAGATCATGCAATGAATTCGACTTCAAATCTTGGATCACTTCGGCGACGGGATATATAATTCTATCGACGAATTGAAGGGACCCATAATTTTTAGTTTTGCCCAGTTTCGCTTCGTTTCAGAGATTTTTAATCTTTTCGATCGGACCCGAAACGAGTCCTTTTCAAAAATAATCGCGCTTTTACATCTAAAAAACGAGATAATTCGGGTCCAATGGACTTTCTCGCGATGAGACTTGTTCAGGGCAATCAAGTGGATGATATTGCGTGGGAATACTCCGAGATAGCGAGTGAGTCCTTTGAGACCGAGTCTCAAAATTGATATTAATGAAAAACAGTCAAGAACAAAAATCTCCAAGTGCACATCTTTTTTTTTCGTTTTTTTGAGAATTTGTTAAAAAGAAAGGAACAAGAGAAAATATACCTGATTTCTGGTATTTGACTTATACGGACATGAAAATTTTTTCCTGAAATTTTTCACAAACTCCCAGGTTTTGAAGATTCTGTACGTGCTAAAGTGTGTAACACGTCGAAAAGAGTCCACAACTTGGAAAAAAGTATAACCGCAAGAAATTTGGGCAAATTCTGTACTCGTCTCATGTATAAGTTCAATATGATGCCTCCCCCATGAAGCGTGGGCTCGGAAGGGTTTCTCTCAAAAACTGCCTGGAAAGCCGAATCTGAAAATCAAGATAATTTGAAGCAATTGAAGATAGCCAGGACTACTTGATATTCATGGAAGGAACCTTTCAAGAATGGTAGTTTTGAGAGAGAAACCACGTCCCTCCTACATTGTTGATCTTACACGATGTATCGCGCGCAGTGGAAATACAGGCATATGATCGTTCAAAGATTATTCTGATCATTCCTCGATTGTCCCCTCCAATATTCATTACTATCGATTGTACTTAATTACAATATTCGGATGCTCCAATGCTTGCTCTGCAGGATGAACGGAGTGGCAGTTCTTAAATGACACCCTTACGAGCCCATGCCTCATGGGGAAGGCATTATATTGATCTTAGACATGATACGAGTACAGAATCTGCACAAATTTTTTGCGGTTATACTTTTTTCGAACTTGTGAACTATTTTCTGACGCGTTACACACTTTAGCAACGCACAGAATCTTCAGAACGTGGGACTTTGAGAAAAATTTTAGAATAAATTTTTCCACTTCCGTAAAAGTCAAATACCAGAAATTGGGTATATTTTCTCTTTTTCCTGTGTTTTAACGAATTCTCTAAAAGAAATTCAACAGAAAAAAGGATGTGTATTTTGAGATTTTTGCTTTTGACTGTTTCCCATTAACATCAATTTTGAGACTCGGTCTCGATGGATGGACTTGCTATCTCGAATTTTTCTCATGTAACATCATCTATTTGATCGCCCAGAGCAAGTCTCATTGCGAGAAAATTGATGAGCTCGAAATATCACGTTTTTTTAGATGTGAAAGCACAATGTTTTCGAAACAAAAATGAAGAATCTCTGAAACAAAACTAAACTGGGCAAAACTAAAAAATGCGTGTCTCTTCATTTTGTCCATAGAATCATATATCCCATCGCCGAAGTGATCCAAGACTCGAAATCGAATTCATTGCATGATCTTACGTGGAATCAGTGTACATATGTTCCTACAAAATGGATACTTTCAAAATATTAATGACAACGAACGTGACGAAATCGACACCCACTCGAAGTGGAGCTCTGTAAAATCATACATAGAAAAGATTACTCGCCATTTTGACGGATGAACCGGTACGACTTTGATTAGAACGAATTTGGATTGTGAGATAACACCCAGAATATGACCCGAAACTGGATATTGAGGAACTTTACACGATACCTATCGCACCGTGACGCAAGGTGTGATGTTTTGTGTTATCCCAAGCTCTACTAACCAATCTCACGCAATCGTAATTTTCTACACTGAAACATCTGTAGAAACACCAGCTACAACTATTCCCAACCAAAATCGTCATCTTTAATATTCATATAATACTCCCTGGCGCTTGAAGTAGTTTCAGTGCTTCTTCTACTAAGATGATAGCTTTTCCACTGAGGATCTTCATGTATTCTTTCCTGAAGAGCATGGACGTATAAATCTTCATCTTTTTTACTCTGATACAGCTGACCAATTTTCTCAGAAGATTTATCCTCTCTAGGCTCATTGTTGAGGAATCTATCCATTTTTTCTTGGTAGATAGTTGTAGGATCGCTCTCCAAGTTCAGATCCTGCAATGCGTCCTCGATACGCTTGGCGCAGTCCGATGCATCGAGGAAATCATCAGAATCAGAATATGGATCATCATCTGGGTAAACGACTTTGTTTGCTTGAATCACTCCTCTCATCAGAGCATTTTTTCGGAAGACAACTTCTTCTTCATCCACTTCTTCTTCAATCTCCTCTGCCGGCATGGGCATGGTTGACTCAATAGAATCTTGAGCAGTTTTGAAGGAGTCACTAGTTCCGGACGATGCCGTCACATATGTTGCATTGGGAGAATCACTACTGGCTTGACTTTGCTGTACTTCAGCGTGCATCCGATAACGCTCCTTCATCCGCCGTTGGATAGCGTCGTTGCTATAAACATGATATCCGCCAGTGGCCTGCAATAAAAATAATACTATTTAGGTTCAAGTGGGCACTTTCGTAGATTCAAGAAGCTCTTCTGAGCAGAAAGTAATAATTTTTAGAATTGGCCATCTTCATTCAGACAGGTATATATCGGACTCCCTCCCATCTAGCAAGTTCTACAATATCCAATTGCGTGCTGTATCATCATTACTCTAATTTTGGTTCCCAAAGCTCTTTTCTTCATCATTGTCTCTTTGAGAATCTACAATGGTATACCTATTGTGGAACTCCTGAAGCAGAGCCACAGCAGCTTATAGTCAACGATTGTAAACCCAAACCAAATGAAATGATGTCCAATTGCTTACACTCTCTCCTCTTTCCCTCCCACATGGACCATAGTGTGTCGAATTGGAAAAATGTGATTAAAAAAGGCAAACAAATCTTACCCCACAACTTCCATAAATAATGACCAAGAAGTTTGGATGCTGACCATCAATCTTCAGAATATGAACATTTTGATCTCACCTTGACATGGCTTACTCTTTTGGGAAAAGTAGAATGAAAAAGAACCATGTCAAGTGTTCTGTCTGAGCCAAATTTTAGGATTCTGTCACCTCTTTGGTGTGATGGACTGTGACTTTCAATCAAATCTATTTGCGATACATTCCGTTAGAAGTTATTTAAGATTTTCTCTTTCGTTATCCATGAAATCAATCATAGTTTGGTGATGAAAGGAGGGGGTTGGGATAAGAGAAATGTAACTCACTGAATCAATGATCATCTACAAAGATCTCAGACCATTAGACTGTGAAATGGTGTAAATTACCTCCCACCTTTATGAAAATATAATTACTCCGTCTCATATAAGATGCCTATAGTCTATCAAGTCCTTCTATTTTCAGATTGATGGTGACTCATCAGCACATGAGATCGAAAATGCGCAAGCTGAATAAGTGTAGGCAACTCATCCTGAATTTAACAAGAATTTATCCTATGGTCACCAAGATACTTGACTTGCATTATTTTACGATTGAATATGTCGAATTACTCTAAATCAGTGTTGACAATTTCAACTGAAATATATAACAGCTGTCTGGATACTATTTTTTTCATCCAAAACATGGTTGATCTTGTATACAAGATCAACCATGACAAACATTTTCGAGAAAGTCCCGGACGTCCAGATAGGAAAAGACGTCCGAAATTCCGTCTTACTCGAGACGTCTTGGAGAATTGGTCTAAAAGATGACTTTTGGACGTCTGTGAGTGAAGCATTTTGAATGAAATGCGACCGGTCTGCGCGGGGACGTCCGAATGTGGTTTTTTGGACGTCTTCGCCATGCGGTCGGCGCGGGGACGTCCGAATGTGATTTCTTGGACGTCTTCGCCCTGTACGACTTTTTTTGATAATGAATTTGATATATATAACACACGTCGTGGTTGGTTTTTGTCGACTGCTTTATATTATTTGCGCATCGATCAGCTGTTAGAGCGCGTGTCATACTTTAAATCAGAGTCAAGCAGCTAGCTGGGATTCCTCGAGAGATCAAAAATATTTTTGCAGGTAAGTGCTGAATTGTATAGTCTAATCACGCAGACACAAATTTTTATTTGGTAAATTGTCGTCGATTCAGGATCGTTATTATGAGCCACCGAAAGCCATACCCTAACCTTTCACCATGGCAACAAAAGAGACGTTTGCAACAAGCCGTCCGTGAAGATTTAAATGAAATTGCATTGCAAATAGCTTTCGATAATAGCTCAATTCCTACTGATAACACAAATAATGAGGCAATCGCACCCTCGAATGACGTCGACGATGGAAATAGTTCTGGAGATGAACTGCGCGAATTGAATCGTGATGCCATCGAAAATGGTTCTGTTGATATACAATCTGATAATGAGCACGGCGTTATCCCCCCACCCTTTGATGAACTAGGTGATTCATCGAACGACTCAGATCAAAATGAACAGTCTGTTTCTGACAATTCTGAAACTGATTCAGCAAACACTGACCCTGATGGTTCTTCAAGGGATGGTGATTTTTCTGAGAGCTCGGATAGCGACGATCAAGAAGAATTCGATTTAAAATCATTTCTCAGAGAGTGGAGCTTGACGAATTCCATAACTCTTTGTGCGACATCAAAATTATTGGTAGGTCTCCGAGAGGCTGGGCGTGGAGAGTTACCTAAAGATGCCCGAACTCTGCTGCAAACACTTTCAACTTCAACTCTAGTCAAAGCCATCGGTTCTGGATCTTACGCTCATTATGGTTTACGCAAAGCTATTTTGGACCAACGTTCATGCATCCCTCAAAGATTGATTCCAAGGGTTCTTTTGTTGACTGCTCATGTAGATGGAGTTAAAATTTCGAAAAGTTCAAGTAGTGAGCTGTTTACGATTCTAGGCATGATCAGTAACTGCGAGCTCTTTACAGAGAGTTTGATAATTGGCGCCCATCATGGTGCCGGTAAGCCACAAGATGTTCATAAGTTTATGAGAGATTTTCTTGCTGAGCTGACTGACTTAACGAACAATGGTTTCCTTTATAACAATATTCTATACAGAGTGGTTTCAGAGGAAATTTCAGCTGACACCCCTGCAAAAAACTTTTTGCTGAACTTTCCACCACATAATAGTAGATGTGGAAAGTGCATTCAGGATGGAATCAATATCGGTAGGAGGCGCGTTTTCCTGGAAAATAATGCACCTCTGCGCACAGCCCATAATTACAGGGCTGGAAATTAGAGTGCCTGAAAAATATACAGATTTATCATCACCTCTTGAAGATTTTGTTGACCCAATCAATCAAATTCCCATAGATCCTATGCACCACTACTATTTAGGCGTCGCAAAAAAACACATTAAACTTTTCGTATCGTCTCTTAAAAGCGTAGGTAGTGATGAGTTGATGCAGAAATTAGATGACGACTATAAGGCTTTTAAAAAATGGACTCCCATGGAATTTGGAAGAAAACCAAGAAAATTTGTAGAATCCCCTTATTTTAAAGCCACCGAGTTTCGTTTACTATTACTTTATACAGCACCAGTCATTTTTTCGAAGTACATCAATGATGAGAAAATGCTCCATTTTAATCTATTGAATTTAGCTACTCGGTATTTAAGCTGTGAAGAATATTGCTTTCCTAAAAACGCAGATGCAAGAGAATTGCTAAGAGTGTATGTTGATGGGATGAAAAATTTATATGGAGAACACAACTTAATTTATAACGTCCATAATCTTCTCCATTCTCCGATGATGTTCTACTACATGGTACTTTGGATTCCTATGCTGCATGGAAGTTTGAAAATCACTTCAGATTTCTGCGAAAAAATGTTCGTCAAGGCAATCAGGTTTTAGCTCAGATAATCAACAGATCAAATGAACAGGCAGTAGTGACCATGTCTAGATCTAGAGCCAAGAACAAGGAAGTCTTTTTGCACCCTTCAGATTTTAAAATCAGCCGACCGTTGAAAAATTTTGATCTCCCGGAAGGTTACGAGGATCCCCAGAGAGAGATCAAATTCTTACATTTCACTCTGACTACTTCTGTTCCAAATAACTGTTGTTATTTGGACGATGGGTCCTTGATCTCGATTCAATTCATTTGTAAAAAGAGTAGCACAGGGCGACAAGTCATTCTCTTCAAAGAATTTACAGATTGTAGTACAATCGAAAATTACCCCATTGATTCCAGAGAAATTGGAATTTGTAAGTCCAATTCATTGAACGAAGATTTGTTCGAGTGTTCAGTCAATTTGATAAAACTAAAAGTATTCCAAATCCAGTTCGAAAATTCGTTCTAATTCTTTCCGATGCTTCATTTTTGAACTTTTCCGAGCACTGCGGTTTCCATCCATCTGAAATATACACACTTCTCTCACTTTCGCTTCTATCTGGAATATATTGTAACCATATTTACATAGTATTTACATAGATTCACGAGACAGAATTGGGAAAATCATATCCAAAATCCGCATTTAGTGATCGCGATTGCCTCACGAGCAGAGTGTTCGTCATATCATGATGTTTCAATCAAATCCTAATCAAAGGAATAAAACCGACGATTTTGACTAAACCAAACTCTGATGCTAATCTTTTCCGACTTTCGATGAATTTTTTGTGAATGCCATACTTATGTACCCGTTCAAATCACCCGCCACTGTGAAAAGGTAAGGTTGGGCTCGGTTATGGCCGCTGGCTGAGACCCCGCTCCCCGCCGCGCGCCACTGATGGTCACTTCGCGCTGAATCGTTGATCCAAATTGTCGGTTTGGTGATCTGCGAAAATTGCCTCGAGGAATTTTCCAAAAAGGTAAGAAAATTTACTATCGATCAAGAGGCGCGGTAGCGCCTCGCTGGCGAGTATGAGCAGACGAAAAATCGAGCGAGGCGCTGTGCCTATCTATACTTTGAATTGGGGTTTTTTAACCTCACACTTTTTTTCTACTTGGATTATTAACCTCTTAACGTTGCTCATAGAGCTCTGAAATGCTTTAGCAAAGCCTTTCTAAAGCGATTCAGAGTTCTGTACAATTATTTTCTCAATCCGAGCACTGCACGCGTTTTATTCAGCACCGCAAAATTCATGCCTTCATTTTACATCTCAGTTCGATTTCACCAGCCCCGTGCTTCGACTCGAGAAATATCGAAACGTCTCTGCCACACATGTGTTGGGTATGTAAGATGGTCGAGGGAGAGAGAGAGATAGAAGCCCGTGCGCAAGATCTTCCTCTGTCCGGTTGACTGCGCCTACAAACGAGGCTGTCTGCTGCGTACCGGGCAACGCGGGCACCGATCAGCTGGTTTGTTATTGCGGATAGATGAATTTTCGAATTATCTGAATTTCTCGAGTCTATGATTATTGCATCAGATGTGGATACTCGAAACTAGCCGCGACTAGAGGTGACGTAAAGATCAAAGCGCCATGCGAGAAGGACAGGGAGGAGAGATTCGTCTGCTTTGTTGTGTTTTGTGTGTTCGTCACGGCTCCGCAATATTGCTCTTGCCTGCAGCTGCATGGCTCTCCAAGTTGAACTGAACAAAATATACACTGATAGTAGTGTATTTTTTATGGAAAAAATGACGGAGCCGTGTGTAACAAATTCTCAAGTGCGGTGGGGACAAGTGCTTGGAAAATTTGTGTTTACCCTTGGATTTTTATAACCAAGGAGTGAGATCCCCCTCCCCCCCTCATTCACTTTTTTTTCAAAAGTAAAACTAGGCGAGTATGAGGTTTAGAAAAGAACCATTCATCTCCAGTACATCAAAACTTCAAATTTTATACGACATGTTTTAAACTCTTGGAAGGAATGAGATCTAAAAAAACCATGTCGAGTATTTTTTGAGCCGATTTGTCACGATCAACATATCATCACTGGTAGAGACTAGAGCCACTTTCCTCCAACCAAATCTTTCTTTCAATTCATCCTAATGCTGGTGGTTTGACAATTTCTTACTAGCTAATTGTCGCTGAAATGACCCGAAGTTTAGGTGAGTAGAAGAGGTACAGGGGAATATCGAAATAGAGAAAATATAACTGAGTTTAATTTGGTTTTCATGATGATTCACTAAAATCTCATATCATACTCAGTTATATTTTCTCTATTTCGATATTCCCCTGTACCTCTTCTACTCACCTAAACTTCGGGTCATTTCAGCGACAATTAGCTAGTAAGAAATTGTCAAACCACCAGCATTAGGATGAATTGAAAGAAAGATTTGATTGGAGGAAAGTGGCTCTAGTCTCTATCAGCGATGATATGTTGATCGTGACAAATCGGCTCAAACAATACTCGACATGGTTTTTTTAGATCTCATTCCTTCCAAGAGTTTAAACCATGCCATATAAAAAATTGACGTTTCGATATACTAGGGATGAATGGTTTTTTTCTAAACCTCATACTCGCCTAGTTTTACTTTTGAAAAAAAGTGAATGATTACCAATTCATCGCGTGGGGAATCTCGGTAGTGGTCGAGACACCAATTCGTGTCTGCGCTCACGCAAAATCTGGCCCCAGCCCCAGCCACCCACGTGTATTCTTTTGAGGTTAGAATTAACAGTCCGGCTCGCGATACATTTCTTCTTGTTTCATTTTCCTGAATGATGACACTCGAACGTGGGCTCGTCAATTTCTCTATTGAATTTCATCAATCACGTCACTTTGCTTGTATGAGTCTCTTCTCTGAATTTTCAGAAAAAATTTTCTCCCCACCACCCTTGCTATGCTCCATGACTACAATCAGATTTTCCATCTGCATGTTCTCACAGCAACCTTATTCTTGGATATTCATTCCATTCCATGTCATGCACTGTCTTGAGACTGCTTTTGATTGATTGCTATTAATCTCATTATAGATCTTGTCATCATGGGTAAAAGAGGAGGCCCGCTGGCAACTTCAACTCAGCTGTCGCCAATAGCTCAGAGGCTCTTGAACTCTCAAACCATGCTCAGTCAGCCAAGTGAAGGCTTGACCCAAGAGACACCAGCTGAATCTCATGTGTTCCCTACCAAAGCTAAAAGGAGGAAGCTCGACACAAAACCACCAAGTAAGTTTGTGAAATTGAGGTGTAAAAGTTTGCGGGTGAACACTTGGAGAGCCTACTTATCAATATCTATGTTTGTCTGATACAGTGGCTACTTCTTCATTCATTTAGGAATCAATTCTTTCATCTATTCCTTGTCAATTTCATGCTTGTTTGAGAAAATTATCAAGCGCTTGGCCAATACTGCTTCGCACTTGATATCAGTGAATTTGATCGGTTATGGAATTATTTTCATTTTTGCGAATATTGATTCATGTTGATATTCTGTTGGTTGATTTATCCCTGTTTTCTAATTCCAGAAGTCCAAACTGTTCCTGAAGCTAGTTCGACTGTCAAAACTGCAGTTCTTGCACAGTTCAAAAAACCAAGGTGCACGGTGAAACAAGTTATTGTCCACAAAAAGGAGATTGCTCAAAAGTCTCTGACAAAAGAAAAAGATGTCACTGTGCAAGCTACTGCTTCTAACCAAGAAAAACCATCATCAAGCAGTACTGGGATCTTTCTGACGCAAGACCAACTCAGGGCTCTACAGCAAAGTATGTACTTCTGCATTTCAACTAATACGTAACCTATTATTTTCACAATACCAGAACAAGTCTTTATTTCCATGTTTCTTTGCAGGATGCAATTCAGGAACATTTGATCCCAAAGACTTCTTTGATTTCCCTGAAGATTCTGGAACTTCCACTCAGTCCAAGCGTACTTTGGATTCTGAGGAGGATTCTAGTGACGAAGACCTTGATGGAGATGCTGAGACACCAGATTTGTTTGATAACTCATTTACAAGGAAATCACCACAACTGTTTGGTTCTGACTCAGATGCAGAAGATGATAATGATGATTATGAAAATCAACTCGGTGATCCTCAAAATAATCCAGATCAAAATGTGGAGCCCATCGATCAAGACCATGATGACTTCTCCAATCTTGGTAGAACTTCACCAGCTAAAGCTTCATCATATGATGACCAATCCAACCAAGGAAATAACTTTGACTCGCTGGATGAGGATTTCAAAATGGATCAAGCGGAGGCTCAATCCAATAATGAGCAATCGAATGAAAAGTCTAATCCCACTTTACCAGAGGGTAAAGTGATAGCCATCGAAGGGAATATTGTACTCGGTGATGTAGAAATCAATCTCTCTGAACTCAGTAATCTTGTCCACCATGAACACTGTTGTTGTGAGTATACTTATAATAACTTATGAATCTTACTGTAAATTCCCAGCGTAACATTTTCTCACTTGATTTTTGGCTGCGAATGTCCTGCTGGTAAAATTTTCTGACCATGTTAAGATTATTTCCCATAGTTTGAAATTGGCATAATCTTACTTTCAGCTCCTTGCCGACTTATGCTCATCAAGATATTGGAAAAGTTGACTGAATTGTTACTCAGATACCCTGCAAGAGCACCAATTCCACAGTGAAAGGAAAAACCAAAAGCAACAGATTTTGCTCGCTTGCCATCTCTACCTTGTAAAACTCATGAAGAGCTCCTGAAGTTTTCTACGGACTTGACAACTGATGAACCATTGAAGAATGAATATGTAAGTTCTGTTTTTTTGTACTTGTGAAATAATTTTTTCTGCAATCTCAATTTCCAAAAACGTAAAAAAAAAAACTTGTTACAGATGAATTACTTGGCTCTGTTTGGGGGACCAAATCATGTAGCAGCAATAAGAACTATGCTGCTGGAAACTATCTCTAATGAACTGGCTAATGTATGCACGTGGAAAATCGTCAAAAAAAAATAAAAATGGGAAACCCAAACTCATGGTTGGGAAACCAGTGTTATACGTGTTTGAGGTCATCTCAGGTAAAGTTTTACTTTTTAAATACGTTGACCTGGAGGTGCATAATTGTTCAGCTGTTTCATGGCAATTTTTCTTTGTAGGTTTCGCCATCGATCTTTGGGACGGGTACCATGATGCAAAAGATCCAAAAACGAAAATTTCTGTCAACCACGCCGGGAATTTTTCGATTATAAAAGATTGGGTTAAACGGTCATCAGCTAGAGTCTGATTTGAGGATACATCAGCAGATAGAGATGCTGACACTTGACAAGGCAACGACGATCGAATTTCAATTCATGTAATTTATGTCATTTGTATCGATGTTCACGTCAATCTTCTGTTCGATTTTCTGACCTATTTTGAAATTTGTAACTCGCTTGTAGCTTCACCGCTTGTGACTCAAGCAGTAGAATTTCACTGTTTCTATCTCCAGTTCTTGTTTTCACAAAAGAATGTGCCATTATTTTGATGACTTTTTAAGTGATACTACTTGTGGAATTATATTTTTTGGTGCTCGTAATGTCTATGAGTCAGGTAGAGGCTTCCGTCTTATGCTTAAAAAAGCAGTTTTCCAAATATGCGAAGTTCCACGTTTCAACTCTCTACGATGTCGTGAAAAATTTTTATCGTAAAACTCACATCTGTGTTAGTTGCGTTTGTAAAACATTCCTACTGTACTCAACGTAAGAGGCAGGTACTCTATTTCGATGCGGTTTCGAAATAGTGGGAATTCATAAGTTAATTATTAACTTCTTCTAAGGAAAGAGTTTATAACAGTGATTTTTACGTATAAGGACTTAATATTTGTTATGAAGTGCTGCATTATTGTAAGCGACCTGACTGTACGTGCAAAATAAGCTGAGTCTAATCGTAAAAGGTTGTACCAAAAATACGTTAGGAATTGTCACTCACTGTGTAAATTTCTTATTGAATAAGAAGTTACTCTTTTTCCACAGAAATCTATGAAATTCTTCTTCATTCTCTTAAGGAAATGAAGTTTTTTCATGGGCTCGACACCAGCAATGCTACATATACTCATGTGCTTGCTGTTAATTTTAGTGTAACTCATGATCTAGCTTCATTTCGTTGAAAATAAAAAAATCCTTTTTATTTATCATATATATTGCATATTCCCAATACAAGGCCGTCCAAAACCCTACTAATGCACGACTTTCGTAGGACGTCCCCCGAAAGACGTCTTGAAGATTCCATTTGGACGAGCATTCGACGTCCAAAAGTAGTCCTCCGGACTGCTTTTAGAATGGTTTCGGACCGTTTTTAGGACGTCCGGTTCCCTCAACTTTGACGCCAGGGACGTCCAAAAGACGACTTTTGAACCAAAAAATGTTTGTCGGGTATATGGACAATGAATGAAAAAGCCTGAAATACCCGAATAGAAATTAGTTCAAGTAACTTGACCGAACTATCCAATCTTGATCAAGTTTTTTATCCAATCTGGATCAAGAAAAGAGACGGGGATTGGATCCAGTTTGAACTTTTTACTTGAACTTTTGTCGTCTGCACTCCCATACGGGTGGTGACAGGTGGTGATATCCATCACGATGCCCATGGCTATATGAATTACTATTGATCTTACTTTCTCCCATGGATTCTTCTAAAAGAACAAAGAATCTCTGTGTTCATCAACAGTATATGATAGTTATAAAGCTTGTTGGTTGAATGAGACGGATCCTACAAAAAGCTTTCCTCACATTTTTAGGTTACCCATTCTTTAAATGTGAACTCAAGGCTGATCAAATGAACATTCTTTCTGTTCATGTTGATAACTATGCTGATCAGTGACAGCTATTGCAGTCAATGTGTATTTTGCTGATAACATTCTTTATTCGTTGGGAGGTTGGGCCAGATTCTTGATGTTTCTTGATCATCTTCACAATGACCCTGCCGAAAAAATCGGGTGATTAATCAGCTGATTAATCAGCTGATAAATCGCCTGATTAATCGAGTGATTAATCAGCTGATTAAGCATGCCAAAATATCACCCAAAAGATCAGCTGATTAATCGGCTGATTAATCAGCCAACTTATCAGGAGATCGTTTACCCAGAATTGCAAATTACAGGATATTCATTTTACTTCCTGGAACGCACCTGGAAGAGTCTGAAAGGAAAAAAAAGATGAGAATGGCTCAAAAATGAAAAAAAAATTATCACCGGCCTCTCCACTGTCGACACCCGTGGCCGATGGTGGGATTCGAACCCACGACCTTTCGGTTAGAAGTCGGACACCTTATCCTCGTGGCCAGCGAGTCAGGTTACCGGATGATCCATAAAAGCCATACTTGAAAGAGTTATTCCGATCCGTCGAAGATTTCGAATGGGACGATTTTTCGATATTCCTTCCCGGTCTTGGTGAACAATAAGGGACCTTGAAAAATATATTCCAAAGCATCTGCATGAGAGCCGCTCAATCCAATGAAAAATTATTTTTAGCCTTGGTGAACAATGGAAAAATGCGGAAAATTATATTTCGGGGGTTTTGAGGGTCGCTGAACTCGAATCCGGTGGGATTATTCCTCTACAATTTGTTTAAACAAAGTTGTGTAAACAATTTGTGCGGAAAAAATGTTTTCGGCCTTGGTAAAAAATGGAAAAATCTGAATAAATATATTCAAAGGGTTTTGAGGGTCGCTGAACTCGAATACGATGGAATTATTCCTCCACAATTTGTTTAAACAAAGTTGTTGAAATAATTTGAGCGAAAAAATTCTTTTCGGCCTTGGAGAACAATGGTATAACCCGGAAAAATATAACTCGGGGGTTTTGAGGGTCGCTGAGCACGAATCGAATCAAGTTATTACTCTATAATTTGTTCAAACGAATTTGTAATATTTCTGGAAAATTTGAGGAATCTTTCTGAATTTTTTAGCGCTAGGTTGCTCAACTTCCCAGTCAAATATTTATGGGATACTTGAAAGCCATCCTTTTGGTATATTGCTTTCAAATCTTCTAGCAACCTTTCAGAACCCTTACAATATTTTCTCTGAATCAAGATTGATGACATATTGTCAGTGAAATATTGCAGGAATAGTTGAGAATGATATTGAATCGAAGATGCTATACGATAGAACTCCTAGGAATCTCCCAGAAACCTGCCAAAAACGTTTCAGAAACACTTCAGATATAAATCAGGAACATTCCAAAAACGTGCCAGAAACCTTTTGAAAATCTTTCAGTAGTATTCCAAGGAGCTTTCCCACATAGGAACTTTCCAAAAAGCTTCGAAGTAAGCTTGCTAAAGGTTTATATATGGGTATTATCGCGATAACTTACCCGTTTTGTACCCAAAAATTCAGAAGTCGAAAATTGATGCCCCGCATGTCTATCCCAACTTGCCACATTCCTTTACGTTCATTGAGTGATGATATGCGATGAAACATATGCCGAATTTTTTTTTGCAACGAGCTAGAACGGTATATGTCATTTTCACATGTATAAGACATCGGGAAAGTAGTACACGGAACTGACATTTGCGGTTGGTTTGAGTAGGATATACATGCTCTGGAGCAGACAATTTCATTTCTTTCTCCTTTTCGTGCTATTGAGTATCCCAGGGGACGACTTCAGAATGCACGGAACTGACATGCATGAAACTGAAATTTTGCCCTTAAATTCTTCCGCAAAAATAATGAAGTTGACGTAGAAATTTCCTCGCGCAGATTTTATCTATTCCCATCACACTTGAAAGTTGTTTCCGCCTAGATGAATTGACTTTTAGGGGTAACATGTTATGAACTGACAAAATCGCGAAAAAGTTAATTACATGGCTAATTTTCGGTCACGAATGTACATTAGGGTTGGCCGAAAAAGGGCTTCTCTCGAAAATCGATACGCCCTAGCGTGGAAATGTTGTGTTTGTACATATAGATGGGAAAAAAATTTTGCTGGACGCTAACAAATGAGATTTTAGGTCCCAACAAGATCCATCAAGCTTTTATCAAAATTAATGCAGGTTTGAATGGGAATGTGCCTAATTCGGCACTCTTTTCTTCCTAACTTTGCTAGCATTTCCGGCGCATCCAAGCATTTTTCAACGTACTTTAGCTCATTTTGAAGCTTGTTCCAAATCCTACAAAATGTGTTAAAGTACGTCCAATTTCAACTGACCAGAGGTTATCTATCTCAATTTTTCCAGAAAGTGATCATTATTAAAAATTCCAATAATAGGGCAATTCTCAGTTCAAACTTTGCTTGTATTTCTGGTGCATCTGAACATTCTTCAACGTGTTTCAATCCATTTTTATGCTTGTCACAAAACCTACAAAATGAGCTAAAGTGCGTCCCATTTCGACTTATCCGAGCCAATCTACCTCAATTTTTCCATTTTTAGTTTTCGAAGGAGTGAGGCGGAGGGGAAAAGTCGCTTATTTCCGGATTTTTCAAAACCAATCACTATTTAGAAAAATTGAGATAGATTGGTTCGGGTTAGTCGAAATTGGACGTACTTCAGCTCATTTTGTAGGTTTGGTGACAAGCTTAAAAATGGATTGAAACACGTTGAAGAATGTTCAGATGCACCTGAAATACAAGCAAAGTTTGGAGAGAGAATCGCCCTATTTTTGGAATTTCTGATAATGATCACTTTTTAGAGAAGTTGAGATAGATTTCCTCTGGTCAGTTGAAATTGGACGTACTTTAACACATTTTGTAGGATTTGGAACAAGCTTCAAAATGAGCTAAAGTACGTTGAAAAATGCTTGGATGCGCCGGAAATGCTAGCAAAGTTAGGAAGAAAAGAGTGCCGACTTAGGCACATTCCCATTTAAACCTGTGTTAATTTTGATAAAAGCTTGATGGCTCTTGCTGGGACCTAAAATCTCATTCCTCAGCGTCCGCCGAAATTTTTTTCACATATATATGTACAAACTCAACATCTCCACGCTAGGGCGTATAGACTCTCGAAAAAAGCTCTTTTTCGGCTCACCCTAATGTACATGCAGTATTCAGAACTTTGATTCTGGGCATTTTCTCGAGTTCCGATCTAATTCTTCGACATCTTTCCTTGGAATTTCGTCCGCGACAAAGCGAGCTCGAGTGAATCCAGGCGCGGTGAGCACTTTAAAAAAATGTCTCATTTTCAGTGAAAATCCTATAAAAAGATTGAGGCACGTAACTTGGAGACTAAACTGAATATTCTGGACATGAAACGTATGAAAAATTGTTGGTTCAATATTGTACTTTGAAGGAAGAATTCGAGGATACCCACAGCAACTCTAATTCCAACGCTGGCGGCGCTCGGCGCGGCGGAGGTATACGTCAAACTGCTAATATAATAATGCACGAAATTGACATTTCGACCCTTATTCTTTAAAAATAAAAAAGATGAGTTGACGGGCCGAACTGAAACTTCACAACCAAGCATATTTAATACCATATGTGTAGGAAAATTTGAGTGGGGTGATTTGGAGCTTGCTCGTTGAATGGCAAGGTCATAACACGTTCCGGGTAAGTCATCGCGATAGCACCCTTGTGTTGAGCATTGCAAGGATGTTTGGAAATGGTTCATTAGGGATGTGACACTGGAATTTTTATAAGAAGCCCTCAGAAACCTTTGAGTATTTTCAAGCGCGAGGTTGTTGCAAATTGTCAAGGGGATAATGATGCGATATTTGAGAGTCATACTTCTGGAATACTGCTCTGAAATTTTCTGGCAACCTTTCATACACCTCACGGAATAAACTTCTCCGAATCAAGATTCTTGACAGGTTGCTGGTGAAATATTGTAGAATCAGTTTAAAATATTTTTGAGATTTCGGATTGAGCCGAAATTCCCGAGGAAGCTGTCAGGAAACTTTTGAAAATCTTACAGAAAGCTTTCAGTAACTCCGCAAAGATCTTTAAATGCAAGATTGATGTGAAACTGTTGAGCAGTATTCCACAAATATTTGAAGGCCTATCCATGGAACACTGCACTGAAATATTTCAGAAACCTTTCAAAAATCATTCAGATAAATATATCCCAAACATTCCGAGGTTTCCAGGAGGTTTCCAGAAAGTATTTATGGAATCGCAAAGAAATATTACAAGAACATTTCTTGGAATGTTTCTGCGAGGTTTCTCGAAGATTTCATTGGAACATTTCATTGAAATGTTTTTCTGAAATACTCCCATGCTGTGTGGAATACTGGCGTTTTGAGACCGGCCGGTTCCCAGACATGTGTTTCAGTAACGCAGTGATCATGTCTCCAGACTACTAACCAAAGTGCCCCGGTTCAAACCCCACCAACGACATATTGCAGAATTGAGATACGTTTTTGAGAGAAATATTGATAGGGCGTCGCTTCAGGTGATGAAGTGTAAGATTCGTAAAAGCTAAACCAAATTTTTACCTTTTTAACATAAAAAACGTTCATTTTACAAACTTTCACGGTATTCGAGACGTAACCGTTTAATATTCAATATAAATTGTTACTTTTCAATCAGCTGTGCTGAAGAATGATTCAATATTGCGCATTGAATAGTCAATATGTTCAGTAAGAAAATTCACGTATTGTGAATTTTTTCACAAAATCGTATTGTTGTGTCGTATTAATCGTACTGAAGAACAGGAAGGAGTTTTTCCAGAGTAGTTTGTGAACAACTAAAAGATATCTTCATTTATATTTGTGAGAATTATGATTTACTGACCACGAAGCATTCCCAGAGACTATCCCAAAAGAACCGTAAAGGTTTGCATTGATCTTCATTTTTTATATAAAGATCGGACATTGGAAGGGTGAAAATGCAATCGAAAAATATCGAGTTCGTCGCTTAGTCTTTGAGAAACAAAAAGAGATCTTCATCTATATCTATAGAAATGATGAGATCTTCATCTACATTCATATGAGGATGATGAGATACTATCCTCAAAATACTCACAGAGGTTAGCCCAACCGAGCCATGAAAAACTGATCTATTGATTTGGATTGGTTTATGTGAAGATCAGACATTGGAAGGATGAAAATTCAATCAAAAATATCGAGTACGCCGTTTAGTTTTTAAACAACTAAAAGACATCTTCATCGATATTCATAAGAATGATGAAAGCCTCTTCTTCGAACATTTCCAAAAGTCATCCCGAAAAGAACCTAAAAATTCATTGATTTGGATTGGTTTATGTGGAGATGGGACATTGGAAGCATAAAAATTGAATCGGAAAATATCGAGTACGTCGCTTGGTTTTTGAATAACTCAAAGACATCTTCACCTATATTAATGCAGATGATGATCTCTTTTACTGTTTTAAAAACTAAACGACCCTATCGATGATTGGCGATTGAATTCTGATCCTTCCAATGTCCAATCTTTACATAAACCAATCAAAATCAATGCAATTCTCTGTGGTTTTGTTGTTCCAGCCTTTCCAAATGTTCGAAAAAGAGTGTCTCATCATTCTCATAAACATGAATGAAGATCTTTATCTTATACACAAATAGTAAGTAACCGGAACACTTAATGCCCCTCAAAGACTGGTATTTATAGTCACGAATCAAATCAAATGAGCTCAGATATTTTCATTTCATCCGAGTTCCGTGACTCTCGAAACCATCGAATTATATTTTTCCGGATCTTACCATTGTTCACCAAGGCCGAAAAGAATTTTTCCGCTTAAATTATTTAAAAAACTTTGTTCAAACACATTGTAGAGTGATAATTCCATCGGATCCGAGTTCCGCGACCCTCAAAACCCTTTAAATATATTTATCCAGATTTTTCCATTTTTCACCAAGGCCGATTACACTTTTTTATAATACTTGACCGTAAAGTTGATGCGTAAAGCACAGTGACCGTGCGTAAAGCAGTACTTTACGCACGAGCGATCGTAAAGCAATAGCTTAACGCACGGTTGTACTGCTTTACACCTCGTTTCTGAATTCATGAAAATTTGCAGAACTACGATAAATCCAAAGAAAACCGTGGTGTTAATAGATGCCAATAGAGAAAATTCCAGTTGATTTTTGTTGACGAATCCAAAAGCCTCAATACCCCACAATAACGCAACTATAGCGCTCACATCGGTGCCACCCTTGTCGTTCATTCCCCTTTCCCGTCTATTCCGGCGTCATGCACCGACCATTTTCCAACGGTATCTAATTATTACGTCCAAGGAGTTTAATAACAACCATTACACTTGCGACAATCTCTCTTATCTCGAAATGAGCTCGTATTTCAAAAACGAGGGATATTATTTAATCAACAGTATGGAAATTCTCATTTGTGCTCGCATTTGTGTGTTGCTTTGGACCATATTCTCGTAAGAGGAATCTTGGTCTCCATTAAATTGTTCTCTCCAAATCTCACAATCGGAATAAACTAGTCAATCTCACCCTATGGGTTGAAGTGACGTATTATATGAGAAAATTTTATGAGAGCAACTTTTCTCTCGAGATGTGGAACTTTAATATGAATCACAAAGCGCGATTCAGTGCCTGAATAATTTGGTTGTGCCGGAATAATAATTGTTGATTATCTCAAAGTGATTTGATGGAAATTTTGAACGTTTTTCAATAATGGGTGATCATTTCTAATTCCAATCGCAGTTTTCAATAATGTATCATTTCGCAAGTTTACAATACTGTATCTTACAATCTCTAGAAGAAGTAACCCTCGGAATTCTCTCTTTATCGTCGGTGGAATGCACTTAAAAGCTAATGAGGATTTTTCTAGCTCCGTCACTTGAATTTTCGTGAATGGAGTGCTGCATCGATCACAGAGGATTACTAATATTGCCAACAGATCGATCGTCTTGTTTGAAAAAATTTCTAACAGAACTAAGTTAGGCCCAAACTCTGGTTGGAGCTCTCATCAGATACATTGCACTTATATCAGAATTTTTTGTCAAGTGGGGGGCTCCGCCCCCCACACCCCCCGCCGGGGGCTTTGCCCCCTGGACCCCCACCAGGGGTCGCACCCCTGGACCCCGCTCTGCCCCCCCGCACGCCCTCGACTAATTGTACTCGACGCCTATGAACGCGGTACCTGATTTGATGCGCTGTCGGGATACACAGTACTTTCCTGGTCCAAATATTACATCATCGAGGGATTCGTGCACTCATTCTAACGCTGCTAGCACACCGATAAACACGAGATGAGTGTCAGCGCATGTAAAACTAGAATGATTTTCAGATAAGCCCAGCTCCCATCAACTCAAGTTTGGACAAACTAATATTCGTGAAATAATCTAATTACACTCAAACCTAACCCGCCCTTGCGCGCTGCTTCCTCGCAAATATCTGGGGCTTGTTAATTGCGTGTTAGCAACTTTCCGGGCAGTATTATAAAAAATGCAATACGCAACTCTGGCGAAAGCTTTCCACCCTCGTGCGTAAAGCGACTTTTTCGCCATCGGTGCGTATAATACTATTTCCGCTTCAATTGTTTACACAACTTTGTTTAAACAAATTGTAGAGGAATAATTCCATCGGATTCGTGTTCAGCGACCCTTAAAACCCCCGAGTTATATTTTTCCGGGTTTTACCATTGTTCACCAAGGCCAAAAAGAATTTTTTTGCTCAAATTATTTGAACAACTTTGTTTAAACAAATTGTGGAGGAATAATTCCATCGGATTCGAGTTCAGCGACCCTCAAAACCCTTTGAATATATTTATTCAGATTTTTCCATTTTTTACCGAGGCCGAAAACATTTTTTCCGCTTAAATTGTTGACACAACTTTGTTTCAACTAATTGTAGAGGAATGATTCCACCGGATTCGAGTTCAGCGACCCTCAAAACCCCCGAGATATAATTTTCCGCATTTTTCCATTGTTCACCAAGGCCAAAAATAATTTTTCATTGGATTGAGCGGCTCTCATGCAGATGCTTTGGAATATATTTTTCAAGGTCCCTTATTGTTCACCAAGACCGGGAAGGAATATCGAAAAATCGTCCCATTCGAAATCTTCGACGGATCGGAATAACCCTTTCAAGTATGGCTTTTATGGATCATCCGGTAACCTGACTCGCTGGCCACGAGGATAAGGTGTCCGACTTCTAACCGGAAAGTCGTGGGTTCGAATCCCACCATCAGCCACGGGTGTCGATAGTGGAAAGGCCGGTGATAATTTTTTTTCATTTTTGAGCCATTCTCATCTTTTTTTTTCTCCTTCAGACTCTTCCAGGTGCGTTCCAGGAAGTAAAATGAATATTCTGTAATTTGCAATTCTGGGTGAACGATCCCCTGATAAGTTGGCTGATTAATCAGCCGATTAATCAGCTGATTTTTTGGGTGATATTTTGGCATGCTTAATCAGCTGATTAATCACTCGATCAATCAGGCGATTTATCAGCTGATAAATCACCCGATTTTTTTCGGCAGGGGAGTGCTCTCTGTGAAATCAGTGGGGGACAAAAAAGAAATATATAAAGGGATGACAATATCAAAAGGGACTAGAAATTCTTGTGGGAATATCTGACAATTTTCTAGATTGATGACAAATAACATGCCAGAGCCCAGTTGGGGAGAGCGCTAGAGCTATACTTGGTGACATTCCATCAGGATATACTTGCAACAGTATATAACTTCATTTCTGATCAAAGAACAATATCAAATATGATATATCTCCAAGTAGATAATAGTCAGAAAATAATGGCAGAGCTTGCTCTTCACTAAGAAAAAGTTGTTACAACTTATATCTTGATGGAATGTCACCATGCTATAGCTTAGCGCTTTCCCAAACTGGACTCTCGTATAATGGTTATCATCTATGAAGATAATCCCTGTGTTCTCTACCAAAAATATCTACTTTTATCTGGGTAAAGAGGAACATTATTCATAATCTTCTCCCATGATCTATTTGAAAATAATAATTACTTTGCTCTTCTGCGAGAAAGAGTTATGTATTACAATAACAACTATATCTCAATGGGTGACACCATGTATTGATCCAGCGCTTTTCAAGATTGGGCTCTCGTATACTATGTATAGTCAACCTAGTTATTCTAACTGTAAGAATGTCAAGTCCTGATCATTTGAAGATAACATACTTTTGAGTTCAAATAAAGATGAAGTGAACAGAACAATGGGTCAAAATTGGAGAGATGAGAAGCTATTATTTTGAATCAGTCTTGAAGATCCCTTGGTCAATGAGAATGTGGATTCATCAAGAGCACATTTCAATTTTATTTACTGATTGTTGAGAGAGCCATGAAAATTCGATAATGGCAAGAAATATATCCCAAGTATACAATTTCTGACGAAAAACGCGAATTCTAAACTTCCAAATTGAAGCCATCATTTCACTCCGCGAGAACCTTAGGACTCGTCCTGCTTATCAGCTGGCGTAGAATTGAAAAAGTCTGTTGCGATTTTCTTCATCAATTTCAAATCTAGTAAAACGTGTAGAATTTTAACAATAAAAAACAATCTCTGAACATTATTATTATCATCTGTCTCGATGTTCGAACTAGGATAAGAGGTTATTCGCTATTCTCCTGGATTTTAGTGCCCCGATAATTCCCCAGAAAGTTCAAGCAAAAAGATCAAACTGGATCCAGTCCCCGTCTCTTGTACTTGATCCAACCTTGATCCAAGCTTCAAGTTTTTTATCAAGATTGGATCAAGTCTTGAACTTTATATGACTTGTATGAGAAGCATGGTACAAGGAGCCAATTGAAGTGTGTTAGTTCTTATCTATCATGACATTTATTCTAACACTTTGGCTCCGCAAATACTAGACATGGTATTCTGGATTTCACTTTTCCCAAGAGTGTCAAATGAGTTGTGAGATATCAAAATTTCGATGTTTTAATACTGGCCTGCATATACTTTTGGAAAGTATGACTTGGAGAAGATCAGATTCGACAAGAATGAATTCTGCATACCATTCTCACAGCTGGTAAGATATGAGAGAAATCCAGTTCCTCAACTCTCTTGGATTCTGCTCTGGGAGTAGACAAGTTCACATCCTGTTGAACAATGAGAATAATTAGCAAAGGGCTCATAATCAACTCAAGGTTGAGATTTCACACACCATCACATGGTTTTCAGTGTTTTTCTTCTTAGGCGATTTCTTGGGAGGTTTTCTAGAACTCGCCTCCTGTAAGAGAAATTGTTTCAAATCAATCCATCATCATTGAGATTTTCACAACAAATAGGGTGCTTACAAGGTGATACGGTCTCTCTCCTCTGCCATAGTTAACAGGCTTTTTTTCATTTTTCACAATGGCTGACCAAGACACATTTTCTGAGCCTTGATTCGAGACGTCAATGGTAGTTTTGGATCTGATAAAATCGTGGATATTCATTTTTCCACTCAAAATCGTTTAACCTAAAACTTGCTACAAAGGTTAAAATTAATAACTAAACGCAACCAGAGGCAACACCCTGTCAAAACAGCTGATGTCAAACACTGTATAGTGGCATTGCGTGGGCACCGAAAAGTTAGCAAAAAAATTATCAAACATACCCGCAACAAGCACACCATTCGATAGGGGCTGAATAGACCACCCCAAAAACGCGATCCTTTTGAATTGTCCAACCCCCTATTTTGCATAAACAATCGTAAAAAATACGATACATCTAGACGTGATGGTGGCTCGGAGAAGGGATCTAGCTACAATTTCATCAATCAGATAATTGTCCTTTTACCCCAAATTAATTGTCCAGCCCTTACTTCTCCCAAAAACATCCTTTTTCTCTTGCACAAAGGGTGAATGTTTATAACTACCCCCACCCCAACCCATGACCGGAACTGGCCGACCGCGGGAGTCATCGGCTCGTCTCAGTGGCGGCAGTTTAAATGTGGGTACCTAATTGCGCAGATCTGATCGACAGGACATTGTCACAAACATCGTAAAATTTAACAATATAAAGAACGATATTAAGTGCGATAAGAACTTTCAGTACTCGTGTGCATTCAAAAAATCCAAGTGCAAGGCAGAACGAAAGGCAGAAGAAAGCATCAGCCTTCTGATGCCACGGACGACGCGAAGGCACGCGCGTCGTCTGCTATTGTTTTGACATTTGGTGCCCGCGCGAACATTTTACGGAAACGGCACAACCAGCTCACCCAGGGTGTTAAGATCCAATGATGGTCACCAGGAAATGAGACCCGGCCCCGACTTAGTGAATCGGCGTCCGGGCCTTGACAATTTATTTTGGTGCATTTCAGAGGTACGTGCGTTGCAGACGACGTGGAATTTATGGTCGCCCATGTGTGCACCAGGATGCACTGGGATGCACCGCAAAAGAGAAGTCCTCTTTAATGTAGTGCTCCAGGTTTCGGGATGGCTCTGCGACGACGGCAGTATCTAGGAAGCGGTGGCAGAACAAAATTTGTGGAAATAACCTCTAATTTGTACGCTTGCAGTGAGGCTCAATTTCACGTGATGTGCGTTGAATTGTCATGTTTGATGCATTCAGAATTCTCAGATGCGATTCATGACTAGTTCCTGGATATATTACTCCACCCTGAAGAATGGAAACACTGGCACTGGATAGAAACCAAACAGCGGAGGGGAATTCATTCTCGGTACTTTCAGTTAGTCAGAAAGTTAGAGATCATTTTATTGAGTCCACAGAATACTCATGTAGTTATTACTCTCATGAGTGCACTACTGATATAAAAGCTTGATTCCTCAATGAGTGAGCAACAGTGTTTCGTGGAATTGTGATTGGTCATTTCTGACTACATGTCTCAGTTTCGTACTACCTCATTGATGAAATACTGTCGAAGGGTGAATGAACTCCTTCAAGAAACTTGCTGATCCGAGTTACAGAATGTTATGGAATCAGCACCCCACACAGGATCAATCTTTGTTGTGGTTTTCTATCAAATTAAGAGTTCTGCAATCGTGTCTCACAGACATCAATTAGTCAGTCTGAGCATTTATTTGCAGCATCAGTAATATTTTTCATGAATGTACAGATGGGGAATTATGGAATACAGTCCATGTCAATTTCCACCTATTCATCTGCTTTGATCAGTTTCTAGACACATGTCACACATTGAAATACTCAAAACTACTTGAACATCTTCACACTTTCAATGGCAAATTTTCATTTCGAGTGAAAACAGAAGGATTCAAAAGTTTCCACGGTACTGGAGAGAGGCACTGGGCAGCAAATTTGACAGTATGGCATAGGTATCATGAGGATATTGTTTTGATCAATGAAAGCTTACTCTATTTATCGAATGATGAGAGCAATGGTGCTTGAATTTTCCACTGAGGGCTCCATAATACATACTCAGTTGGGCATCGCTCTTATTCAACACCTAAGTGGGAATCTTCCTTTATTGTCAACGGAAGAGAAGCAAAAACTGAATCAAATGGCCCTCTAATGCTGGCCACTCCCACAATTATTCAGATAAAAATTGTTAGAGGTAGAACATTTTTAGAGCTCCAGCTGAGATTAATATTTTGAGAATCCAGAAAGAAACTTGGAAAAGGATTCTGCTAGCGGATCTTACAAACTTTTATTTTATACACGGGTCTGTCGCATTTTGGTATTTCATCCAGCAAGTCAAATCAATTTGACTGAAGTATTATATTCCGACAGCTATGTGCTTCTATCTTCCTGAGATATCAAAGCTCACATCCCTTGATATGACGACCACGCGTTTTGATTTTTCCTCTTCTGAATACAATTCGGATTTTTAAAATGAAATAGCTGTTGAAGAGTCTTTCACCAATTTTCAATTGGAAAATATCATGTAAAATGTAACGTAAGTATACCCCCCCCCCCTTCACCCGACTCTGATTCTTCGCTAATAGCTTCGGCCTCCTTCAAAATTTCAGATGGTACCACAGCTGTAAATTCATTTCAAGACCTCTGAAATGAGCTATGGTACTCACTACTTTGATAAACCAGAGCCAAGTTACCCCAATTTTCCCAAGTGATTTTGCGAGAGTTCATCATAAGGGAGTGCAAACCTGCGAACCTACCCCGCGACATCCTTTTAAATAGTGCAAGTCGGGGTAAATGCCGCTGGTTCAACTAACTATTTCTTCCATGGTTTGACGCGATAAACACGTCCCAATAAAGCTAAAAGAAAATCAAATCAGTTATAGTTCGCAAAATTGGTCGGACAAGAGAAATTTTGGATCTGTACAATTTCGGTTTTACTGAATACTGAATGCCATTTCTCAGACGTGTGAATACAAAAAATGCAGAACCTCCTTTTTATCGTGCTTGCAAAAGCGTCAATCATTCGGGGTCGACCCAAACTGACCCGAACCTTTGGTTCTCTCATATTATCATAACGTAGCAGCTATGAAAAAGCTCGTGATGAGGTCAACAATTCCTCGTTCTTGAGATCCACAGATCAATGGCTCAGAGTAAAGAAACTATCTGCAAACGTACGAGTTGAAATAAATGATGTGTCGGTCAGTACTTGAATCATTCTCGAATTTTTAAGGAATGGGGACAATTCTTCTATCACATTCACTAATTCTGTAGGTAAGGTGCTTAGATAACGATGGTATTTAATGATGATAAAAAAGCCTCAGATGATGATAGTATTTATGAGAAGGAAACTCTCAGGAGACTAGCTGAGATATTTACGAGACGCAAAGTCTGCACACATAGGTATGGTCTCCCCTGAAAATATTTTGATTGACCTCCCTTTCGATTATTCTCGATACCGACAATAATACTGGTCTCAAATCTTGTGGCAGCCTTATACCTGAAATAGACGCATACTCTGAAAAACTGTAAAGAGATGTGTTTGTGTATCTTGGACACCATGCAAGTCATGAAACCACACATTTTTTTCGATAAAATGGATACTTTTCAAGTGACACTCAGCAACCCAATAACACTCCCACAGGTGGACTTTGAGGACTTCCTTCTATTACGCAACTTGAAACGAGTCGCTCGACGATGAGTTGTGTAATGGGGAAATAAGTGACAGTGCAGAAATCCAAACGAAATCTTAAATACAATATGAAGTCCTCTAGGTAAAGTCATTCCAAACAATAATCGATTATTTTTCCAAAAAACATCTTTTTTGACGTATGAATCGTGTAAGTTAAGGAGATGAACACCCGGTTCATTTTTGCTAATCAATATTTTTACTAGAGTTCACTTGTTTTATTAATCATGATACTTGAGTACGACGTAAAGTTGTCTCAACATCTTGAATTTCTTGGAAATCTCGGGAAATCTACTATCCTCGGACGTACTCTTGACGACTCATTCATCGGGAAACGAGATTAGTTCTAAAAAAAGATCTAAGGCCCCTTGGATCTCAAACCTGTAACTTGACACCCGCAACAGAAAATCGATGGCCCAGAGTGAAAAGGAACTATCTGAAAATTTGTGATTAATAACCGGTAATATCTCGTACTATATTTAATACAAGATACTTCCGTTTAGCCAGAAATTTTCAGATAGTTCCTTTATACTCTTGGCCATCGAATTGAAAACACCTTCATCAATCTGGAATTTTCAACGGGGAACAGATATTCTCCAAACACCATCATCAGGAAGTTTTCTATAATCTCTGCTCTGGAAGGCTCGGGCAAGAGACTTTGACCCGATGGGTGAGATGGCTTTCAAAACCGGAAGAGGGAAAAAGGTAACGACTTCTACAGCTGGCATTTTTATTAATCCAAGGAATATTGTATGTTCTAAAGCTGCAGGCTAATACGCATATATTGGAACTAAAAATCTTACCCCAATGAGATAATATCTGTGCGATCTGTTCCCTGCACAACCGATAGGAAAATAATATTCGACACCCGATCGGGGTGGTTTCTGTATTTCCGTGACGACCTTGAGACCGTCCTTGGCTTTGGATAAATATATGGGCGAATCTCAGGAAATGTGCGATTTCGCCTTTAAAATTTCGAGAATTTCAGAATAGCATGCACACCTCCCATGGACTTTTCTTTGGTCCAAGTAATGCTCAAACAATGATAAAAACTTGCGTAAATGACTTTTGGAGCTCCGCCGTGGATTTGTGAGGGGATAGAAGATTTTTCCATGTATTTGGATGGGAGCCTCATATTTCCGTTGTTCTAATTGGCACACGTGTAAGTGAATACATGACATCCTCGGTGTTGGAATAGAGGAAAAAAGATAAGTTTAATAGTTCACAGTGTCTTCTGGAGGTCTGTGGTACAAAATGAAGATGTGGGGACCAGGTTTATACTTGGTTTCAATCTCAACGGAATCAAAATTTTCGTGTGCTGCACGAAAAACAATTTTTTTGACACACTGTGCGAGAAAGTAACTTTTTCGCACTGATTTCCCACTTTCTCTCACAGTTTGTCAAAAAATAGTATTCGATACACGGGTGTAGAACTTATTTTTCACCCTTGTATCGAAATGTACTATTTTGACCCCATTTACGCAAAAATAACTTCTCTTATTGCCGCATCGTCATGCAGAATCGAGCACACTATCGTTCTTGGGCTAGATTCGTAGGTAATGACCCAACTTGCCCCCATTAAGCCATTTTCTCAATTACTCTGGCCCATCTCAATCTTTTCCAACGCACATTAAGTCATATTAAAGCTTGTCTCAAGACCTTCAAAATGAGTTAAAGTACATCCAATTTGGACCAACTGGAGCCGAACTGTTTTAATTCTCCCCAAAGGTGATTTTTGAGAATTTACAAAAGTGTGTACCCAACTTGCCCCCATCATTTAAAACAATGTAAATCGGCGATAAAGTACATAAAATCGCTTTGATCCGTTTTGATCACCGTGTAGCGACATTTGTAGCTCTCAGCTGCCCCAAAACACTGTTTCCGACCTATTTTGATGCGGTGAACACGTTCTGAGTGCTAAAAACAGCCATACTGCACATCTTTCCGAGATAACCATATGGGGGCATTGTTGGGTACACTCCGATGTCGGCCTTTCTCATAGTAGTGCAACTAAACCTCTGAATTCGATCACTAAGTGACCAAACTCTTGCTAACAATCTAAATTTGAACTCAAATGGTAGGTGGTACATCTGGTTTAATATAGCAAGAGGTTATTCGGTTAAATATTTGGGGGAACATATACATAATCAATAAAAGCATGCATTTTTTCACGACTTTTTCGATTTTTCCGTCATAAGTCGGAAAAGATCAGTTTTTCGAGAAAATGTGTGGAGGAATAATTTGTAGATCTTTAAACGATCTACAAGAATAATCTCCACACTTTTCCTCGGAAAATGCATCCCTTCCGAGTTATTCTTCGTCGAAGATATAATCGTATTTGTTCAAATTAACTAGGTTAAATTGTTTATAACGGGTTCAAACTATTTTTCTGAGATTATTGAGTCAATTTTGGATGAAAAAGGTCTCTTGGTATTTTTTCCTAAGTTTCATCGTTTTCGAGTAATGGAAATAGCAAATTTTGTGACTTCCGCCCCTGAATAAGAGCAACCACTGGGTGAAAGATCGAAGAACTCACTATTCCCATTACTTGAAAACGATTGAACTTAGGGAAAAATACCAAGAGACCTTTTCTGTTCAAAATTGACTCAAGCATCTTAGAAGAATAGTTTGAACCCGTTATAAACAGTTTGGGCGAGTTTATTTGAAAAAATGTGATTATATCTTTGATGAAGAGTAACTTGGAAGGAATGCATCTTCCGAGGAAAAGTGTAGAGATCATTCTTTTAGATCGTTCAAAGATCTACAAATTGTTCCTCCACATATTTTCTCGAAAAATCGATTTTTTCCGACTTATGACGGAAAAATCGAAAAAGGCGTGAAAAAATGCATGTTTTTATTGATTATTTGTATGCTCCCTCAAATATTTAACCAAAAAACATTTTGCTATATCAAATAAGATGTACCACCTACCATTTGAGGCCAAAACTAGGCTGTTAGTAAGAGTTTGGTCACCGTCTCCCACAGGAAGCGACTTTTCGGGGGTTAGTTGCACTACTATTCGTGTTTTGTACATAAACTCGCTCCAAATCAGAGTTTTGCAACTCTAAAAACGTATTTTGAAGGTCATCTCGAGACAAGGAATCGAATGCGCCAAGGTACGTAGAGATTGGTCAAATGAAAATAAATACGCACCGGTTTTAGTGAACGCGATTACCTCGGTGATTTCTTAGCCGTGCAAACACGAAAAATGGAAAAATCAATTGCAATTTTCTGGAGGACGCAGAAACGATCCGGGGTCGATGCAAACTACGTACTTTCTCATATTTTAACATAACAAACGTAAAAAAATATGCGGGAAGGTCCACGAGTGCCCATTTCTGAGATCGGCATATGGGGGCAAGTTGGGTACTCTTACCTCATATTTAAATATCCACTCCGATTCATCTCAAAATGTACGAGCATGCTCTGGGTACCTAATGAAAGATATTTGGTAGCGTGGGAGTTGTTCGACGCATGCTGAGCTGAGGAGCTGTAACCGCGAGGAGCTCATCAATATAATATGGACACCCACAAATATGGAAAGTCTACAGTCACTATTAGAACTTATTTCGGAGGTAGAAGAAGATGTTCTGATAGTTCAAACCCAGAAAAATGAGCTCCCGTGCCGAGTGGAATTTTTTAAACATTTTTCATCGGTAATTACGCCTTTTTCCCGAATCGCGCCGGACATTCTCCGAAAAGTTACGCCCTTTTAAATATGGGCCAACAGCGACTTTCGCCCTTTTAGTACTTGAACATGTCAGTTGAGCCCTTATTCCATATTTTCCCAAAGCGATCGGAGAAGTTACGAGGCGTAATGCAATTTACGCCCTTTTGAATTTTTTTTCTGCAGTTACACCCTTTTTCGATATACCCGAGGTCTAATTGAAGTAGTTACGCCTTTTTGACATTTTTTTTATTGTAGTTACGCCCTTTTTGGAATTGATGATGGAGTACATCGAAGTAAATTTTCAAAAGTTTCCAAACGAATTTTTTAATTCCGTGTACTGAGATAAGAAATTTCCTACAGTTTTCTTGCTCATAATTTCATTGTCAAAGATAGAGTTTCTTATTAATTGCACCTAAAAATCGGAAATTGAGTCCGAGCTATCTTAGTTTGTTCGTAACTTTGAACTGCTGATTGACCGATTTTGATTTCACCAAAAGCATTTGAGGAGTGGCTCGAAAACCTATCGACCAACTTTTGGTGGAAACCATTCACGTATTTTCTAAACACCTTTGGGCTGGAATACTCAAAAATCCAAAATCTGCTTATGAATACTTGGTTGCATGATTTGATTTCTCTATCTTTCTTTTCCGATCTGGGTGATGATGAGCCACCTGTATGTGAAATTTCAGCCTCTATTCTTACGCCTCGAGCCCTTGGGGTTTTTTTATTCTCAGAAAAATCTTGAGGAACTTTGAAGAAGACGTTATTCCTTTACAAAATTCCTCCATATAGAACTTTGCAATTGCACTAGGATTATAACCATCGGGAACGACTTTATTTAGTATCATTTTGATTAATAAATGCTCAAATACACGTATAGAGTTGTTTCAAACGCAAATTTCGTATCAGTGATCAGCATCTTTTCGCAGAAGATGCTAATTACGAAGATACGTCAAAAATAGCACATGCACTATGTCTTACGACTTTGGAATTACTTTTTTAATCAGTAGCTGGTCTGCTTTTCGCGGAAAACATCTCTTGCCGAAGTTGATGCGGAGCAGTGGGGCTGGAATTGCAGCTGTAGGACGAAAAATAAAATTCTTAGTTATAGAATTCGTAATATAATCCATCAGCCAGCCATGTAGCAAATTCGAGATCGGCACGCAATTTTTTGCAATCGATTCGTCTTGACTCGCTAATTTCGAATATCTAATTTTCGGCCCGAAAATCCTGGTCAGATTTTTTTTTATTAACAAAATACTGCAAAATTTATGGTTTTTTGCGCACAAGTAGAGAAGTTTTGGTCGGAGAGGAAAATTTCACGTAAAAAAATGTGGCATTTGACATCGTTTACATGATTTATGCGATGGATTATGTAAATCTACGTTTGTATGTAAATCTACATTTGCCGTTGCACAAAGCGACTTTGTTCATAACGATTCGGCATAACTTTGAATTATGAATCAAATTATTACAAGTAAATGTGCCACTCAGTTTATTATGTTATTTAAATTGAAAAAGTGTTCCAGACACTTTCCTCTAAACCCATTATTTCTTCTGCAATTGTTGATGAAAATAAGAAATAATGGGTTATTTAGAGGAAATTATCTAGACTACTTTTTCATTCTAAATAACATAATGAATCGAGTGGCATTATATTTGCTTTCATTGTAGTATTTTGTTAAAGAAAAATCTGACCTGGATTTTCGGGCCGAAAATTAGATATTAGTAATCAGCGAGTCAAGACGAATCGATTGCAAAAAAAATGCGTGCCGACCTTGATTTTGCTACAGAACCGATAGATTATAAGTCGAGGGCTAGCTCGAAAGTCGCTTCAACATTTGGATGCGTACATCCTCTGGTTCTACTGTATCAAATCGAGTCCAGCATGTGGTGATCTTGGAGGTAACTGGATCGGCCACCTATTAGAAACTGATTTTGGGGCCAGCTCAGAAAATTCACATGTAACGAGTTATGGTTCAATTCTCTGTAATTTCGTTCCATCGATGTGAACTTTCTAGGCATGTTCACGGATTTTGGTTATTGGAAGTACTTTGAATGGATAGGTTAATCAAAATTACCACTTGTTTAGGTCAATTCGATACAGTAGAACCAGAGACGTACGGATTCAAATGGGGATCGTCGAGTTAGCCTCGAGTTTCCAGGCACTTTCCCTAAGAATTTCATCCTTGCTTTCCTTTCTACGGTTCAACTGCTCCAGATCAATTTTGGCAAAAGACATTCTGAGGAAATTAGATTAGCCATCGACACACCAATAATTCTATGAACAAAAGGGCGTAAAGGCGGTTACGCCCTTTTGTCAAATCGCAGAAAGGGCATAATGGCGTTTATGCCCTTTTCAAGATCTCGAGGTACGTAAACACCTATTATCAAAACGGGTTTCATGAATAGTTAGGACATCCTTCAGAGGAATCGAAGAGTGACAGGGCGGAAAAAGTGCGTAACCACCATTACGCCCTTTTTCAACGCAGCCCCTGTATTGATAACCAACGTACTACTCAGTTTCAATTCAGTTTCGGTTTTCAGTTAAGCCAGTCTTCCTCCATTTGGGTTTAACATTGATTAAGTCACCTTATCGAGTTTTTGGATGCAATACATTACCGTGCACTACTAATCTAATTACCTGATACGAAACAAATTTCTTCTGGAAAGAAACGAAGGCGCTTGGAAATGTGACCGTACCCCGCGATCGAGGTGAAAAATATTTACATGAATCGTTGAAATCTTAACAGAATATTCATACCAGGGCCCTTTTGTCTTGATCTACCGACTAATAATAAGTAAATGCGCAAAGACATGGATAGCTATAGGATCGATGTTTGAGCGATATAGTTACGAAAGATTTTCTTGACATATATACTTTTCTTTGCCCAAAAATCGGACGTGACATCACGATAAGGACCAGCATTTCTAACGAAATCCATTTTGAATTTTGTTGAATTTCGTTGAGTCCTATTTGATGACCCATTTCATAACGAAATCCCACTTTAAAAATTATAATTATCATATTGTGGCGATTATGATTTTTTGAGTGGGATTTCATCATGAAATGGGTCATCGAATGACACTCAACGAAATTTAACGCGATAGAAAATGAATTTCGTTAAAAACCCTGATAAGAACTGGTTGATGACGTCAAGCGCTAGATTATTTTAGAAATTATTAATCGTGTCACGTTCAAAATTTATTGAAATTGTCATCCCAGCTGACATCTGAACGCATAGTGAAATTGGCGGGGATAGCTATTTCAACAAATGAACAATATTCTGATAAATTTAATTTATCGTGATTTTTATGAAATTAGTGGCATCCTGATATTTTCAATTGAAAACTGTTTCAACAAATAAAGAAAGATTCTTCAGGAGCTATTTTTAAAAGATGACTTTTATTTTGAAAAAATGCACAGCATTGCAAGAGTTGATTTAGCTCTAAAAACCATGGGCCAAGTCTCGTTTCAATCCTCGCTACATCCTTTCGCGTTCAAGTTTACCGATCCGATACATGTTTATCGCGTCAAACCATGGAAGAAATAGTTAGTTGAACCAGCGGCATTTACCCCGACTTGCACTATTTAAAAGGATGTCGCGGGGTAGGTTCGCAGGTTTGCACTCCCTTATGATGAACTCTCGCAAAATCACTTGGGAAAATTGGGGTAACTTGGCTCTGGTTTATCAAAGTAGTGAGTACCATAGCTCATTTCAGAGGTCTTGAAATGAATTTACAGCTGTGGTACCATCTGAAATTTTGAAGGAGGCCGAAGCTATTAGCGAAGAATCAGAGTCGGGTGAAGGGGGGGGGGTATACTTACGTTACATTTTACATGATATTTTCCAATTGAAAATTGGTGAAAGACTCTTCAACAGCTATTTCATTTTAAAAATCCGAATTGTATTCAGAAGAGGAAAAATCAAAACGCGTGGTCGTCATATCAAGGGATGTGAGCTTTGATATCTCAGGAAGATAGAAGCACATAGCTGTCGGAATATAATACTTCAGTCAAATTGATTTGACTTGCTGGATGAAATACCAAAATGCGACAGACCCGTGTATAAAATAAAAGTTTGTAAGATCCGCTAGCAGAATCCTTTTCCAAGTTTCTTTCTGGATTCTCAAAATATTAATCTCAGCTGGAGCTCTAAAAATGTTCTACCTCTAACAATTTTTATCTGAATAATTGTGGGAGTGGCCAGCATTAGAGGGCCATTTGATTCAGTTTTTGCTTCTCTTCCGTTGACAATAAAGGAAGATTCCCACTTAGGTGTTGAATAAGAGCGATGCCCAACTGAGTATGTATTATGGAGCCCTCAGTGGAAAATTCAAGCACCATTGCTCTCATCATTCGATAAATAGAGTAAGCTTTCATTGATCAAAACAATATCCTCATGATACCTATGCCATACTGTCAAATTTGCTGCCCAGTGCCTCTCTCCAGTACCGTGGAAACTTTTGAATCCTTCTGTTTTCACTCGAAATGAAAATTTGCCATTGAAAGTGTGAAGATGTTCAAGTAGTTTTGAGTATTTCAATGTGTGACATGTGTCTAGAAACTGATCAAAGCAGATGAATAGGTGGAAATTGACATGGACTGTATTCCATAGTTCCCCATCTGTACATTCATGAAAAATATTACTGATGCTGCAAATAAATGCTCAGACTGACTAATTGATGTCTGTGAGACACGATTGCAGAACTCTTAATTTGATAGAAAACCACAACAAAGATTGATCCTGTGTGGGGTGCTGATTCCATAACATTCTGTAACTCGGATCAGCAAGTTTCTTGAAGGAGTTCATTCACCCTTCGACAGTATTTCATCAATGAGGTAGTACGAAACTGAGACATGTAGTCAGAAATGACCAATCACAATTCCACGAAACACTGTTGCTCACTCATTGAGGAATCAAGCTTTTATATCAGTAGTGCACTCATGAGAGTAATAACTACATGAGTATTCTGTGGACTCAATAAAATGATCTCTAACTTTCTGACTAACTGAAAGTACCGAGAATGAATTCCCCTCCGCTGTTTGGTTTCTATCCAGTGCCAGTGTTTCCATTCTTCAGGGTGGAGTAATATATCCAGGAACTAGTCATGAATCGCATCTGAGAATTCTGAATGCATCAAACATGACAATTCAACGCACATCACGTGAAATTGAGCCTCACTGCAAGCGTACAAATTAGAGGTTATTTCCACAAATTTTGTTCTGCCACCGCTTCCTAGATACTGCCGTCGTCGCAGAGCCATCCCGAAACCTGGAGCACTACATTAAAGAGGACTTCTCTTTTGCGGTGCATCCCAGTGCATCCTGGTGCACACATGGGCGACCATAAATTCCACGTCGTCTGCAACGCACGTACCTCTGAAATGCACCAAAATAAATTGTCAAGGCCCGGACGCCGATTCACTAAGTCGGGGCCGGGTCTCATTTCCTGGTGACCATCATTGGATCTTAACACCCTGGGTGAGCTGGTTGTGCCGTTTCCGTAAAATGTTCGCGCGGGCACCAAATGTCAAAACAATAGCAGACGACGCGCGTGCCTTCGCGTCGTCCGTGGCATCAGAAGGCTGATGCTTTCTTCTGCCTTTCGTTCTGCCTTGCACTTGGATTTTTTGAATGCACACGAGTACTGAAAGTTCTTATCGCACTTAATATCGTTCTTTATATTGTTAAATTTTACGATGTTTGTGACAATGTCCTGTCGATCAGATCTGCGCAATTAGGTACCCACATTTAAACTGCCGCCACTGAGACGAGCCGATGACTCCCGCGGTCGGCCAGTTCCGGTCATGGGTTGGGGTGGGGGTAGTTATAAACATTCACCCTTTGTGCAAGAGAAAAAGGATGTTTTTGGGAGAAGTAAGGGCTGGACAATTAATTTGGGGTAAAAGGACAATTATCTGATTGATGAAATTGTAGCTAGATCCCTTCTCCGAGCCACCATCACGTCTAGATGTATCGTATTTTTTACGATTGTTTATGCAAAATAGGGGGTTGGACAATTCAAAAGGATCGCGTTTTTGGGGTGGTCTATTCAGCCCCTATCGAATGGTGTGCTTGTTGCGGGTATGTTTGATAATTTTTTTGCTAACTTTTCGGTGCCCATTGGGTGGGATTGAGACGGCTGTGCTGTGTGAAGCATGTGTGAAGCATGGACGTGGTTAGGGAGGGTAGAGGAGGGTAGCCCTAGACGTGGTGTAAAGTTTACACTGTAAACACGGAATGCACGAGGTTAGGAAAACCAAATCAATAATGTAGAATATAGATGATGATCGTGGCATTCTTGGTCAGAATCACTTATTCATTATTTTGGAACGTGAATCGATCCTTGAAGGAAATTAGAGGTCCTGATTACAATTCCACTTATAGTTGATCATTATCTAAGAATCTCGAATTTATGGATGCTTTTTTTCAGCCAAACTTAGAACCAGAAATTCTTTGTGATATATTCTAATCGTGGCGGTTGCTTACAGCGCTATTATAGGCTTCCCACATGAAGCTATATATAAAGAAAGATTACGCGAAACCCAAGAACTCACCATAAAAACTCATACTTATAAAAGCTACTCGATTTCTGGAATGGATCCGTCCAAAAAGCTCGGCTGGACGACCTACGACTCTAGGTGGTTTTCTGTGTTTTCTGTATGGTACTTTAGGCACCATGGTATAGTGGGCAGAAAAATTTTGTTCAATTTATACATTATTAGTATCAATCGATAGGGCGTGAATTCCTCAGTGTCGTGATATGACTGCTTTTAATTTCTCAATTGATTATTTGACAATTACCCCCACCCTTCGTTGAGCGGAAAACACGCGATGGCGTGAGTCAACTGCGCAACAAGGCGCGAATAATTTGAATGTGACAACTTTACAGGAAAGGGGATCGTGACTTATCTGAAACTCGACCTGCTCAATTTACAGGAAAGGGGATCGTGACTTATCTGAAACTCGACCTGCTCCTAGATATCGACATTTCCACGGAATTTACGCATATGCTGGTGGAAATGAAGTGGGCCCATCACTGAACAATTTGGGACATACACTCAATAAAGTTTTGTGGAAATTGATCGAGGGATATACGAACATAAACAACATGTACATACTTCAAAATAATTCACAGAAAGCGTGATACATTGCAAGTGGAATGTCTAGGGGTCATTTGATCGGTATCGGCGGGCAGAATGAGGTAGAGGAACTTGCATTTTATCGCATTAAAATGTATTCCTAGTTCACTTTCTAAACATGAATGTACCTACGCTTCCATCGCCTGTTGGAATGCGATCTTGGACAATAGAAATCATTATGAGCTACTGTGGTAGGAGCCTTGCTTTTCCAGCGATAAAGTATTGTATCGGTACGGAAATTTTCACTTGAAATGCTCTCACTTTTGACCTCTTACTTCACGCCCTATAGGGCAATGCAAGTTCCTCTACCTCATTCTGCCCGCCGATACCGATCAAATGACCCCTAGACATTCCACTTGCAGTGTATCACGCTTTCTGTGAATTATTTTGAAGTATGTACATGTTGTTCATGTTCGTATATCCCTCGATCAATTTCCACAAAACTTTATTGAGTGTATGTCCCAAATTGTTCAGTGATGGGCCCACTTCATTTCCACCAGCAATCAGCATATGCGTAAATTCCGTGGAAATGTCGATTTTCAGATAAGTCACGATCCCCTTTCCTGTAAATTGAGCAGGTCGAGTTTCAGATAAGTCACGATCCCCTTTCCTGTAAAGTTGTCACATTCAAATTATTCGCGCCTTGTTGCGCGGTTGACTCACGCCATCGCGTGTTTTCCGCTCAACGAAGGGTGGGGGTAATTGTCAAATAATCTTTGGTTTTTAGAATAAACAAATTGTTTGGTCCTCAAGTAGGGGCTGAGGAATTAGTTTTGGACTTTGAGGAGTCGTTTAAGCCTCAAACCGGACTTGGGGAGAGCTTCCTCGAGCCTCGCCAGACGTGCTGCAAGGGTACCTTCATTCAGTGTTTTTGGGAAATTGGAAATTGAGAAATTAAAAGCAGTCATATCACGACACTGAGGAATTCACGCCCTATCGATTGATACTAATAATGTATAAATTGAACAAAATTTTTCTGCCCACTATACCATGGTTGATTAGGCTGACCTAGGTACTGATCAGCTGGGCTCGAGAGCCTCAAGCCTCAAGCCTCAAGGGACATTTGCCATGCGCACGGCAGCACGTGAGATAAACAAAGATAGTACCCCTCCATCTGTGATAGTATCCCTCTATCTGCCGCGTGATCGCAGGATGCAGATCGCATATGATTGCAACCGCAGTGGTAAGCATGTATTTGGGTACATCATACCTATATATATTTATCACGGATGACGGAAGTCATATGGAAGGAAATAAGTGGGAGATTGCAAGTTACAACCACCACTTACCACGTGATAACACCACCCGTGGGGGTGCCCCGTGCCCGTGGGTGAGGGGAGTATGTAATTTATTTTAGCCGTCCTCGCTCAGAGAAAAACCATTCAATGTCTTGTGCACAAAAAAATCAGCACCCATGGGTGCTCTTTTTCCTACGCTTCAATCAACTGCTGAACTTCCGTGGAATGATTGATCGAATTATATATGTATAATAGTGGGAATTTCGTATTTTGGGTTTGAAAAATTTTAAATGTAAAATTCACCAATAAAAATTTATTTCTCAACACTACTCAATTATATTTATGAGAAATTTCTCAATACTAACTTAATACGTTTCAATTACCATATAAAAAATCTTAGTATATCATATCCATTCCATCTTGATTCCATTCTCACATCATTACATTACAGCACAGGTAGACATGAATTATTTATGATAATACAGAACATTTTGACAAGAGTTCATTAAAAATTCATTGTAACTCACACCATTGTTCATGTACTAAAACAATAATTTTGGATCTCCAAATATACAATTACAAGAACAGAACAAGTTTTTCGAATTATTGGTTCTATAATTCATTAGATATTTCATTTTCAGTCCCAAGGTAAAAACTGTCTGAGATGTTACAATACTCTCCAATGAAATAAAAAGACTCACTTCATTTCTCATTAATCTGATGAAAAATTCATCAGGTATGTGACATCCTAAACTACATTTTAATCACAAAAGAGTCCGTGTAAATTGTAGAAAATTCATGCAAAATTGTAAACATTTCAAAATTGTAATAGTCTAAGGAGCATGTAATGCCCAAACATTCCACTTCATAGATGAGTTTCGATTATTAAAAACTGAGCCACAGACCTTACAATGGCTATTTGAGAGTTTCACTCTGGTATTCTTGTCTTTCATTGCATCTCCAGCTCCAGCCCCTCTAATTGCACGTGGCACAGGTGGTCTATCACCACCAATACTTGGTGGACTCTTCTCATGCAAGGTTGGCCCAGATGGTCTGTTTTGATTTGCTGATCTAAGTCCATGAAGAGGAACATTTCGGTCTTGTGGATTAGGTGGGCAGTCATTTCGAGATTTGACACCAGACTGCAATGAGTTATCTAAGAAATTAAATTATTATTCATTAATCATGGAATCAGGCAGAATTGAATGAAAGATCAAAATGTTATTACTTGGGGCATCATTGATAGATTTTTTTTTCAGGAACTCTCCTTCAAGACGTTGAATGTCTGCTAGTGTTTTAACTCCCAGCTCATTTGTGTAGAATTTTAGAAGAGTTCCAGAGATGGGTTGAAAATTTTGATGAGCCAAATCAATAGAAAATAACAACAACCCCCGAGACTTGGCACTCAGATTGCGTTTCATCAGAACCTTTCTGATTTTGTTCATTAAAGCACTTAGCTCTGTTGGACATAGTTCGCTAGCACTTTTACCATTCAGCAGAATCTATAATATTTATGAAGAGTTGGTAAATTACCCCATAAGGTTCATAATTAATATTTTGCACAGTGATGAGTCTTTTTGTCAAAAAGCATTGAGGAAATATACTCAAAATTTCTAAAATGCAAAGTGTCATAATAGACGTTTGGCTCAATACAACATATGATTGGGATTTACATGAAATACTTGTAAGAAAATTCAAAAAGACAGAGTGGAAATTAGAAACATAGAAAAAACCAAAGAATTATCAAAATTTCATGACAGTAGTTCATAAACTTATAATCTAATCTGCAATTACACGCACCTGGCTGAGCACAAGTTCAACATCTTCTTCCTCTGCGTCTTCCAAAAGCAGATCAAAATATTGAATGAGGGCTGGTTCCAATATTCCTAGGGGCTTACCATTTATCTTATAAGTGTTACAAACTTCACCCAGCAATGAAATTGCGTTTCGAAAATGTAAGACATTCTTTTTTTTTATCTCCTCCCGCTCTGAAAAAAAATTCAGTCATTGGAGTGAATCAATGAATCTTGAACTTTTGTTCAATACTTTCTTGGCAGCATATACATACCTTCAAAATCTTTTTGGAGCGTCTGTAACATTATTTTTCTGAAGCTATCCAGAGACTGTACCCTGCGATCGCACAGAGCAATGGCTAGCTTTGTTCCAAATAGTCTATCTTCCAGTGCTCGCTTATGAAAATCATCAAACACTTCCCTGGTGATTCCAAAAATTACTGATAAGAACAGGTGTTGAATTGAGAAAGTAGAATGAAGCTGCTACTTACTCCAATGAGTTATTCTTAATGGAATCATTTATGTTTTGAACTAGGTGATCAACTTTACTTTGGCAGCTCAAGTCCTCAATATCTAGGTTGTCTATCAAATTGATGAGGTCATTGAATTTTGTCACTAGCGGCTGACCAGGTCTTCGCAAGGGAGCTTCCACAAAACCTCTGCCTCTGCCTTTCCCAATGACATTTTATCTAAAATCAAAGAAGTAGTCATGCACTTCATCAATCTTCAGTACCACTTATATTACACTAAGTCAAGAGGATACCGTAAATCTCTGGTGCATATGAAAGAAAGAATTGATGAAAGAACCCAGGAAAATCTTTAGATACTTTTATAGTTACGTGAGAAATTTAGAACACTTTGAGCAAGGCCATAACATGGTGCAAAGGGCCATAATCAACAGGATCAACACGCTCACCGACTGGTATCTGCCAAGACACGAACGTTTTCAATCTATTCCATGTCAAACTGATGTGTTTACAAACGGAGAAGAGCTCGAGAATCGCTACTCGCGACAGGTGAGACCGACTTATGCGACTTTTCGTCGTAGGTCAAATCAGTGTCCCAATGATCCCGATCCATCGACAATGGGAGAAATCATCACGAAAGCCGACAGTGGCCTTAGTATCATCTCTCTCGACAGAAATTAGAGCTCTTGACCGGGAAATAACTGTTTCTTTGCAAGTTACGAGTGCCGCACTCTGCCGCACATTGGATTTAGCTCATTATGTTTGGTGCGGTTGGATTGGGTTATATGCCGATAAATATAGATATACTTGTGCGTATGATGTACCGTGCAGATTCGAAACTCCGCTGGCATATGACGAATCGTCACTGACGATGCGATGGACAAAAGCTAAGCGCGGATTCTGGGATTTTAAAACAGATACCTTATCGGCGGCCTCTCAGATTACACAAAATTTGAGGCCCTCCAAGACTCCCTCAGACATTACGAGTCCAAAATATTAGTTCTACAATTGTATACTCTCCATTGCACTAGATATCTATTCTCCATTATTCATGCAAGTTTTGAAGTAGTCGTGCGCTCAAATATTGTAGATTTTTTCCTATTAGTAAGTCGACACTTCTCAAATATACGATCACAGTATGAAATTAGAAAATCCCAGTATGAAATTGGAAAATCCCAAAATGATTTCACTTAATGTATCCAATGAGTGTTTTGATTATGCTGTCTATTTGAACATACGTAAACAATGAGCAACTGACCTACAATCATAGAAGTTAAACGCGCACCTTCATACCACGTGCGGTAAATTCGAACATTTGTAGTAAATTCTTCTGGATCTCTGGATGCAGCTTAGGTGAAATCTATTTCTCAATAAGATAACACACTAAATTTTTCATATCAATAATTATTCAAAGAAACATTAGAATCGAAGTTTTTGGAAGAACCATTTGTTCTTTCCAGATTTGTACCTAGAACAGAAAAATTTTAGTGTATTACTTTTCATAAGCAATAAATTCAAGATAACGGAAATCTTGTAGACAGTAGAGATAAAGGATAAAGATTCAAAATTTTACAAGAAGATGGTAATTGTTTCAATCAGAGACAAGTCATAATTCTAGTAAAATGAAAATTTCATCGCATATGTAGTAAGATCTACATTCCAAGGGTATGCACCCTATTCCAATAGGAAATCTTGACTCAACTGTTACCATCACTTGTATTCTTATTTCAATTTGATCAATTGCATTTTGGTGAGGGAGAGCAATATTAGAAGCAGCATGCGTGAATTTTCTGTTGAATACTAAATAGAAATCACAAAGTTCACAGTAAACATGACAAACTGTATGGAAGAAGCCACTGATCATAAACGGGGAAACTCACATCAAAACATGCAACAAAATATTAGGGAGTATTGGGTTAGATGATGGAGAACAATCAACTCACCTTTCCTCAAATTTAACTCTGGTTTGGAACCTTATTTTTTTCCTCTTCATTGGATCCTTCAATTCCTTGGGAGTTACTTTTTCAAGTTGAAGATCAACTGTGTACCTTGTGGGCATCAGGTGATTATAATTCAAAATCTAGAACACAAATAAAGAGTTGCATTCATAAGAATTGATCATTTGAGGAGATTCTACTTGAAATACAGTAGCAGAACAATGACTGACAGAAATAAAGGTTGAATATCACTCGATTTGACCTCGGTCAAAAAGGGAGTGAAGGTAATTATCAGTTCTAAACATCTAGGCGATTCTGTGGCATGATACACCATGATCTTGCTTGAGCAATTGACTGTTCAAGAGGTACATGTTTCTACCAGAAGAATTATAAAAGAAAGCACTCTTTACCTTGACAAAAGGCTTAATCTTGGAACGCTTGTGTATTTTAGCTTTGCCCATCCTTTTGTGAACTTTCCTGGGATATCTGTCGATCCCAGCAACAAGGGCATGGCCATATTGTTTGTCAGTTGTGCCATCATCATAATTTTTCATGACAATGGCTTTTCTGCCAGCGTACCGGCCACTAAGGACCAGTACGACTTTACCAGCTTTCATAATTTTCACCATCTTGGCAACCTGTAAAGTAAACACAGAAATCATATATGCCAGTTACACTTTGCTTTGGGGCATCAATCTTTACATAATCTTTACTCATGCCACATTAGGAGACAAAAACAGTTCATGGGAAAAACTTTTCATGGCAACATAAACAGTTGTCATCAAATCATAACCTCCCTACTGACCTCCACAGAGATACAAAATTAGACTTTGGACTAAGAATCAATACCACTTTTGCAATGAACAAATTAAGACAGAGGACAGCATGAAACGATAACTGTAGGGAAATTATGGGAATTTTAAGATCACTGAAAGACCAACACGTCCACTGAGGTTCTCGAGTTCAGTCACCAAAAGTTGGAGTCAAATGAAATTTTAATCGAAAACTTTTGGTGGAAAATTGAAATTCAAGATATCATCTATCACCACACGTTGGATACACTTTTTATTTGAAATTTGATAATGCGATGCACATGGATTGATTTGGAAATTTTTGGAGTACGCACCTCACGGCTCCTCGAACCGGACAAAAAGATTCAACCTAACCTCTCCGACCTCTTTGCTTTACTGTATTTCAAACTTCATCTGATAGGTCTGACAGGTGGCGTACTCTCTCATTCTCTCATCGAGATTGAAGATTTTCATGCCAGTGTTGTTGTCAAAACATGAACTTTGCGCGATCATCTCTGAAAAAACTGTTCTGTGGAAGTCAACATAAGTACTAGCAGACAATTTGTTGAAAAAAATCGACAATAGTGTAAACGGCCTGACCTTTGCTTTGACCATTATAGAGGAGACCTCGTGTTTCAAGACATTCCTGTCCATTTCACTTTGAATCATGATAATTTCTATTGGTCAGCCCAAAATTAACTAGGAGAACAGACTTCAAGAGGCAATTACATGATAGCTTATGGATAGCTTAGACATTACAAAAAAGGTACAAATGAAAAGTAATGTTCAAGCAAAGTAAAATTATAAACAACTTCTCAGCAGTACAACTTCAGATTTCCAACTAATTCATAGTAAAGAGACATGATAATAATTTACCTGATCTCGTATGATTAGATTACATTTACTACTGTGTTGCGTTTGACATCTGTAAACATGTTGTATGGATTCTAAATTCTTTCAGCAGAAAATCTTGTAAAAAGGCAAAAAACACAGTTATTTCAAACTTACAAATATCAGAGCAATTCCAGCCTTCATCAAAATTCTAGAAAATTGACAATATGACTAAGAATCACTATCTTAATTGTTCATTTCACATATTTCTCCATAAACTTCCTATGGAACTCGCTCCTTAACGAGTCATTGATGAAAACGTCATGTTTCTTTTTTGGCTCTGATCTTGCACAGTTTTTGAATACTACATCATCATCCCATCGTCTACGTACTTTCATGTCACTTCTACCACTTTGAGCTGCATAATTCAGAAGAGGGTTTCCAGAAAGTATGTTTTCCATCCTGATTCTTTCTTCTTCTTGGCGTTTTTCCAACTCCTAAAATTTTGCATGTGAAATATAAATAATTGTCCCAAAAATTCATGGAGAACTAGTGTGACAAGTGGAATCCTTACTTTTTTAGCTTGCTCAGCAGCACGTTCTTTTCTTATACGCTGTAATTCTGCCATCAACGCTTCAGTATCGTCATCGTCACTGTCAGAATCTGAATCATCCTCATCAATTGGATCATCAGCATCAAGGCTTGCTGCAGGAACTTGATCCACTTTTTGTCTCTTGGCGCTGGAAGCTCCCGAGACAGCTGTAGCAGGAGCAGCAGCAGACGCAGCAGCAGCTGCAGCAGGTTCTATGGCTAAACGCCTAAAAGCACTTTTTTCTTTAGCTTCTCGTTCTTTTGCCTCACGATCTTCCAACTCTTTACGGAAGTCACGATTTCTTAACTCCTCTACAGTGCCTTGACCTTGCTCCCTGTTGTCAAAAGAAACGGATCATCATAACTTTTCAACATAAATTGGTTGGTTCAAAAGAGAATGATCAAACAAACCTGTATTTCAGTTTAGTATGGGAAGGCAAATCACGACTACTGTATTGTTTTGAGATTGCACTGAGATCTTTCTCCCCTCGACCCTGCCCACCCCGAGCAGGGTCAAAAGTTGGTCTTGCAGCTGTGGTCATACTTGATCACTTGTCACCTCTTTCTGATGAAAAAAAAGAAGGTATTATAGGCAGTAACGAAATACTTAGTAACCATTAGAGTAGTCGCGTCATTTTTTTCTCTGATCACACAATGGTCTCACAAGTCACAACATCTGATCAAAATTTCTTGTCTGCCAAAAACAATAACTCTGAAGTATGTTTTGCTTTCATATGTCTGCATATGTCGAGAAGGTATACTCAGACGAAACGATGTATCGAACTGATCCTGATCGAACAGGAATCGACTAGAGTGAGCGCGGAATTTGAATGGTGTAACATTACATCGCATTTGAAATGATTTCACACTTGTTTCCGTGCTGGTTTCCGTCAAGCCGAGGGCCTCGGCTCATTTTCAACACGAATTGTTGCAAAATAGTGCAAATATTCAGGTGATGGTCGTAAATACAGAATTACTTCCACTGCAGACCACACCAGAGACCACACGTATGTAATTACTGCACTGTTCTGATCTTGTGCGGAGGGGGGGGGGGTTGTGATGAAGAAGAAGTAGAGAAGAAGCATAGGTTACTAAGGTTAGCCCACAGAACAGAAATAAAGCCGGCGAGGCGAGATGCGAGACGACTGTTGTTATTCCATCGTTGCTTATTCTGCTAGCTACTGCTAGAGCATATGCTGAAGTGAGTGTAAATCAAAGTGGAACAACAACAACATATTTGACAACTGCATTACAGGCTCAAAATTTTTGATCGGTGAAAAATGGCAAAGCATCATCCAGATCTCATATTTTGCCGTAAGCAACCTGGAGTTGGTAAGCTCATATATCCATTGCTGTCTAATATAACTCCATTCTCTGGCATTTTTGCTCATATATTTAAATGATCTGTTTTTTCATGCAGCAATTGGACGCCTTTGCGAGAAATGCGACGGTAAATGTGTGATTTGTGATTCATATGTGCGACCTTGTACCCTTGTGAGAATATGCGACGAGTGTAACTATGGCTCATACCAAGGGCGATGTGTTATCTGTGGAGGACCTGGTGTCTCAGATGCATATTATTGCAAAGAGTGCACTATCCAAGAGAAAGATGTGAGTATGAGGACAAACATCCCTCAAATATCACACATTTCATTCAGAGGAATTGAGTATTTGAATTGTTTTGGTGATATTACTATGATTTTTCACTTCCAGAGAGATGGTTGCCCTAAAATTGTTAATCTTGGAAGCTCTAAAACAGATCTGTTTTATGAGAGAAAAAAATATGGATTCAAAAGAAGATAGTTGGAGCATAGCATTTTCTCTGCACAGAGAATTCAGAGTAATTATATTTCTGACATTTTTACAATTACTGTGGTTTTTCTGCATTCAAATGAGGCTATATTCTCATCGCTGTGTAAACTGAAACTCTGAACACTTTGTATACTCAGATGCAGTGACGGAATGCCGTCACAACCTTTGCATTTTTTCAATGCCGGGCTGTGATATATGGTGACAGTGTATATTGTGACTTGATTATTATGCGGCGCTCTTAAAGGAGATTCTTATGTTTCTGATCATTTAAAAACTTGTTACATTATCTCGATTAGATTCAAAACTTTCTTTATTCTCAACTCTTCAAAATAATGTAATTCTCAAAAAATGTGCATAGAATCTCATATTTGATTTTCTGGACAATTGATGCGCATAATGTATATTATGACATTCATAATCACAAAATAGATTACTACCATGTCGTTTTTCTTTAATATATACAAATCACCTATTATAATCCTAAAGTTTATTCTACACCGATTAAAAATATACTTCTGACTATTTCTTATATGATTTCAGGCTTACACAGTAAGTTTGAGTCAGAAAGAGTAAATAGTTAATGAATGACTTGATTCATGTTCAAGATAAAACGTACAGAATCATCCAAACAATACTTTAGCTGTCAAAGATCAAAAAAGTCCAATTTCCTACATATAATGGGATGAAATCTTATAATCTGAATCAAACATCCAAACCAATCTTCACATTTTAGGTAAATAAATCGTTAAGATTCTCAACGAGTGTATACATTGTATACATCTTAACTTAAGATGTATAACTATACATCTTAACTCAAGATGTATACAGTGGAATGCGTTTGTAAAGAACACCAAGACACCGGAAAATTTCGTTCGTTATAGTCGGTGTCGATGACATTAGTTTATGTATGTTTCAAACCAAATTCGTGATTACAATGTGTTCGTTAAGGCCCAAATTTTGTTACGGCCGTGGAGTCGTTATAACCGGATTCCTCTTTATACATGAATCCCAATCAAGAGTCTGTGTGAAACTTACATAAAAATAGACCTGTACTTAAATATCTACCTCATGAATGTTTGAATTCATACAAAATATGTGTTCTGTGGAATAGAGAACTGACATGACTACAAAAATTATTCGAAAATGCTCATATTATAAAAGTTCACGTTAAAATAGACACTATATGCGGAAATGCGGGAATTTTCTGTTGTCAAAGTGACTTAAATTTGAGCCTGAAGTTTTTCAGGTTTTGAATTGGCGCCATTCAATATGGCGGCGACTGCACATGAGTCACGTGACTTCAGAATGTTTTCCATGATGATTCTGAGGCAAACATGCGTTTTCTCACCGCGAACCTCTATTATTTGAGTAAAATAAGCTCTCGATTGTGATTGAGATAAGAATTTCCGAATGACGAAAAATGACATCACAACAGTCGGGGAATTCAGCGGCACATGTGCAGCCGCCGCCATATTGGATGGCGCCAATTTAAATAGTCAAAATTTCAATGATGATTTAAAAACCTTAGAGGCGTCGTAAGAATTTCAAACTTTTTTTCCTATATCTATTTTGCCGCGAGCTCTCAAAATATAACATTTCCCGGAATTATGTCAGTTCTCTATTCGAAATTCATTACATCTGTCCACATTAGGACAATGTCTTGATGAAATTGAAGACATTTCAGCTATGATACAACCATGTATGGATTTAACAAAAGACCTCAAAAAGAATGAGGATTATTGACCAGGATAAAGGTGAAGTGACTCAAATCAAATACCATCAGGAATGTAATAAAAAACAAGGTAGGCTATGAAAAGACAAAATGCTCGCATATTTTCAACTCATGCATAGTAACCAAAGGTTGAAACTATTTACGGGAAAAAACACAAATTTCAACTGACGATTAATTTTGTGGTGAAAGATATGTTGAAACTATTGTCAGATGTGTTTGGGATGCCAAGCCAGACTCTTCCGTGATGAGATCTACTTATTTTACAGTCAAAAAGTACATTTAAATAGTTCTGGTGGCTCAAAAAAGTTTCTCGGTTTTATATGTCACTGAAATGTACAAGAATTGATCATATGCAGTCTTATACTTCGAGCCAAAGTAATCCACAGACTGAGGCAAACAATCAAAATCTGCACTATTGAACAACTTTTATGAAAGCAAATGGTAGCTCTGTGAAGTATAATTTTCACAAGAGGTTCTCTCTACTCGCGAGAAAGCTATTAAATTGAGATTCTCATGGGATCACGAATGAAAATTTTTCCCTGGAGGTTTTTTCCACGAGGCTCCACCAGAATGCCCGCGTTAGAATTTACAATCACAAATGTATTCTTGAATCAGTACTTTTCATTTTTTCTTGAAATGGAAAATCAAATTTCCACGATTTGAACAGAAGTGATAGCAAGAGTAAATTCATTTCGGAGAAACTTCATCTGTATAATAAGTTAATGAGAGAGAAGGTTAAAAGATGAGAACTAGTGTTTCTATTATCTTGATACCCATTTCTGAAGCAATCAAGAGGCAAAACTTCAGAATACTATCAGCCTTGATTGGGATGGGTATGAGATCCTACTAAAATGTATACACTTGGCAAAATTTTCTTTTCTGAATTTTAGGATTTGAACCTTACTGAAATCATGATATTTCTGAAGCATCTGTCCTATGACGTTTAAAACTTCGATACTCTCCAAAATTATTGAATCAAATATCTTCATACACTGTAAAAAATTTTTATGAAATTTAACATGCTCAGCATGTGTAATCGGCGGACATCATTCTGAGCAGATGAAATTTATACGCGCGCTTATAATTTCCTCTCGCGATGGCAACCTATGAAACAATAACAAAGCACAAGGTTATGTTGATGGGTTAATGCATCAACGAGCTCTTACACCTAGAAATAATGCTTCCGTTACATAGATTCATCTCTACAATCATTCTGGATCTTTAATTAGGTGTTAAAACAGCTCAAAGGAACATCTATCTCGTGATTTCAGCAAATCCTTCTCAAATATCACGCATACTGCGCAGGTGCAATTTCCATCAGCCTGGCATGGGAAATTTGTTATGCTCAGCATGATGTCCGACAGTTACACATGCTGAGCAGAGTAAAATTACAAGACTCTTGTAAATTTCCTAACTTTTTGGTAAATTTACTGAGCTTATCATTGTGAATCTGTCATCCCATGGAATAATCTTATTTCAGAGATTTTTTACAGTGTATTTGATACTAAATCGGCTAGACTCTTTCGATACATGTTCTGTATCCGACAAACATCAACACATTCGTTGTGACGGGGCCCACCGGTGGGTCCCGCGTGTCCTTCTCTGGGTGGGGTAGATTTTTCATCGTTAAATCCGAGTATGCGAAATCGTATAATGGCAGGAATAATACATCTCTTCCTACTGTGCCCCAGACAGCATCGAAACCTTTCCGAAACCTTTCAGAAAGCTTTCAGTGAAAGGTTCGAAACCTTTCCGAAAGCTTTCATAGAAAGCTTTCGGAAAGTTAACTATGTCCCTTTCCACTAAACTTTTCGAAAGGTTTCAACGAAAGTTGCTGAACACCTTTCAGGAAAGGTTCCCTACAGGATTTTCGGAAAGATTACTACAAGGAAACCTTCGTGAAAATTTTCTTGAAAGAGATCCAGCAATTGTCACTGACAGGTTTCTGAAGGAAAGCCAACGAACAGCTGCTCGAAACTTTCGCTGAAATATTTCTGAAAGGTTTCTGAAAGGTGCTAACAAAACTCGTTGCTCAAAACTTTTACTGAAAGGTTTCTGAAAGGTGCCAACGAAACTCGTTGCTCGATACTTTTCTTGGAAGGTTTCTGAAAGGTTTCCGAAAGCTCTCAAAAAAAACGGCTCCCCAAAACTTTCGCTGAAAGATTTCTGAAAGGGTTTCGAAAGGTGTCGATGAAACCAGCTCTCTAAAACTTTCACTGAAAGGTTTCGGAAAGGTTACGGGAAGCTGTCGATGGAACCCGCTCTCCAAAACTTTCACTGACAGGTTTCGGAAAGGTTTTGGGACGCTGTCGATGGAACCCGCTCTCCAAAACTTTCACTGAAAGGTTTCTGAAATTTTTCCGAAAGCTGTCGATAGCAACGGCTCCCCAAAACTTTCCCTGAAAGGTTTGGAAAAGGTTTTGGAAAGCTGTCGATGGAACCCGCTCTCTAAGACTTTCACAGAAAGATTTCTAAAAAGTTTCCGAAAGGTGTCGATGAGACCAGCTCCCCAAAACTTTCCCTGGAAGGTTTTTGAAAGGTTCCCGAAAAGTGTCGATGAAACCCGCTCTCCAAAACTTTCACTGAAAGGTTTCGGAAAGGTTTTGGAAACCTGTCGATAAAACCCGCTCTCCAAAACTTTTACTGAAAGTTTTCGGAAAGGTTTTGGAAAGCTGTCGATGGAACTCGCTCTCCGAAACTTTCACTGAAAGGTTTCGGAAAGGTTTTCAGGAGGTGTCGATGAAACCAGCTCCCCGAAACTTTTGCAGGTTACTGAAAGGTTTCCAAAAGATGTCGGATGAAAGCATATGCGAGAGCCATGCCTATGTTGTCATTTTAAGCAAAATATCAAAAACCGTATTCTTAAATGTATGCCAAAAATCAGGGGATGATTCCTTTACTCAGATTCTTGTTGATGTTGATAGTTCTTGTATTGAAGAACATAGTCGCACAGTTTGAAGGTCAGGAATAAAAAAACGATTTTTGTAAATTGAGCTCTATGTTTGGCTTTTTCGCAAAACTGCTCAAGTTGTATCAACTGTAGCTCCTATGGAAAGTATGATAATCGACTTCTAATACTAGTGGTCAAATTGTGGGTTTTTTCAAGACCTTCAAAATGACTACCAATGGAAGTCGACTATCACATGTCTAGTAGGAGCTACATCGCTTTGGAGAAGGCCCAAAAATCGCTCAAATCTGCTCTCAGCAAATAGCTCCTAGAAGTCACTGGGCCGCACTTTTGATTCTTGACTATTTCTCCCTTGAAAGTGCTAAACTCAACGAAGAAAATGCGCCCTAATACGTGAAAAAAATTGAGTTTAGTCGGAGCTATGATTTTTGAAAAATTGGCCAAAAAAGGGCCTAAAATAGACCTTCTATGGGCCCTAGGGCCCATGGGGGGCATCGGAAAAATCCCAAAAGAATTTTTTTGTACTCTATAAACAGAGTATTGAAGGAATAAAAATTTTTTGGATTTTTCCCGGACCCCTCTGGTGACGGCTCTGGCCGAAATGCTCCGAAATGACTCATATATACCTCATTGGGAGGGAATTTGATCCTATTTCATTGGACGGTCTCATTTTGAGTATATGTTTTGAAAGGATTCAGGAAGTTTTCGAGGAAGTTGTCGGTCACTCAAAAATGCAAGGTCTCATGTAATGTCATGAAAACTTTCTGATAGCTTCCATCAAAACTTTCCCTGCAAGGGCCGAGGAATATTATTCAACTTCTCGCTGAGTAGTTCTTGAAAGTTTACAGAAAATGTCCAGAAAGTTTACAGACACTTGACTAATATAAGCAAGATTCCATGAAAAGTTGACCAAAGGTTTTTGAATGTTCTTACCAAAACTCTCCCTGCAACGGCCTCAAAGTTAATTCTACTTGGACTTTGGCTAGAGGGCTTCTGCCCACGCAACACGGGAATCTTTCAGAAATATTCCAGAAATATTCTATTGAACGATTGGAATATTTCAGGAATATTGCACTGGAATATCCCTGGAATATAGTCATGTCCTCGGCTCGGAACTTTTCTGGGAGCTTTCATGGATAGATCCCTGAAAATCCTCCGGAAATCTCCCGAAAACCATTCAGTGAATGATCTCTGGAAGATTCCACTCGTAACTTCCTGATATATAGTTATGTCCGCGGTTGGAAATGTTCCTGGAATCTTTCATGGAAGATTCATGGTGATATTTCTGAAATATTTCAGAAAAATCCTGAGTATGTTGCACCTAGATTCCTCAAAAATTTTATGGGATCTTTTACTGTAGAGTTATAATCTCCTGAATTCTCTTACAAACAGTTCAATGATAGAGATTCGATGCAGTTACTTCTAGAACCAGGACTAGAACTATTTCAAAGTTAGAAGTATCCGCTCATGGAAAATCTAAGAAAAGAGTTAGCGAATATTAATTGATTTTGTTCACAGCCAAAAAGCAGCCATGTTGGTCAAACTGACAATGTATTTTACATCCGTTGTGTTCATCTAAAGTTCAGACCAGATTCATTCTTCTAGTTGTGGGGACTGAGCTAAAAAAACTGGATACTTTTTAGTACTCCCCTTCTTGAATGAAAAGGGGATATGGTAATAAAATCATTCCTAGCATAGTTTGAATCTATTCACTCTCCTTATAGTAGATTGAGTAAATGTTGTTTGACCATTTAGTTATAATATTAACTTCCCTTATAATGGATTTGATAAGATTAGCTCTGAGGAAGCCAAATCGAGAATTGACGTTGAATAGGTAGTATATCCTAACTGGATTAGACTCCAAAATTGGGGTAAGGAACTAGTTCAGATTTTACGGCAAAGTGTCACATAGTTTTAGCTCAATGAGGAATTTTTACATATTTAAATTATTCTTGAGAGTATCTTCTCGGATATGTTGACTGTTCGTGGCGTAAGAAAGCCCAAAACACAGAAGCATAATCCCCAAACTTGACTTCATTTCTTTCCAAAAAATTGTATCTTTGAAATAACTGACCTAACATATGGGAAGGATACTTCTTATTGTGGCTCCAGTCTGGTAGCGGAACTTCTCCAAGCTTCCAAACAGTCTTTGATATCTCAACTGTTTTCATATAGGATCGGTTAGCCAATAAATTTATCAAGAAAGGACTTTGAATACAGTCTGAGTTAATGGGTATTGCACAAGATCACATGCGCAGTAGTCAAGATCAATTGATCTTGACTACTGTGAGTTTGTGCTGTATTGGAAGATTTGAGAATATTCTGCAATGACAATTTGTAAAAAGCACTGTCATAATCCATTTGATGATGATAACAAAGGGCCATAACAAAGCATCCAAGAACGGAATGAAAGTCTACGCTTATCAGTTGTGTTGAATAGGAAAAGTGTACTATAAGACTTACCTCGACAGAATCCTGCAACCATCACTGACGTCGACTCCAGGAATCTTTGTGAATATTGTGTATGACAAGGTGTATAATTGCACTATCATCCCTGCAAGTGGTAGAGTTTATCTACAATACATATGCTGGCACCAATTTTCCTAAAAATATATGTTCTCTTTGACACAAAGGGTCTTGCTCTTTGCTCAAGACTTGAGACTCAACAAGGTTATTAGTAGGCAGAAATATACTCATCTGATCCACAAATTCCACAGCTCTACAAATTTATTGAGGAAACTACTTCAATAAGTCTGATGCGAAAACAGAGTTCAGAGGTTATTTGTCCTCATCGCGACGAGGATACTCCACCAGGAAGTGAGTAACAGAAAAATCAGAAAACATGTAAAAAACACAAGAATGTTCTCGATTTGCACAAATAGATTTCCACTACGAATCGGCGAGCAGGCTTCAATCAAGAGAATAACCGACACACTCAGCACTCGATAATTTGCAGAATTGACTACGAACTGAATGATTCATGCGAAATTCACTCTTGCACGAGGAAACTGGGGATAGTCAACAAACCATCAAGATAGCCGACTTCCCCAAACATGACCAGACTTGACCCTGCAGACTGCCTGATGTCGACTGTCGCATGCACGGTCGCGAGGATGGCCCTATGGTAGAAATAACGAGCATGTGTGATCTGGACTTGGCAATGCAAGATTCCATAAAAAGTTGCCCGAAAGTTTCTGGACGCTTTCACCGAAATTTGTCCTATGAGCATTATTTGAAAGTTCCATCGGACCTTCCACCGAAAGGCTTCTGAAAGGTTTCAGAAAGTTTTTCGGAAAGTTTTCGGACACTTGGCAAGGCAAAGTTTCGTGAGAGGTTTCAGGAAACCTTTCTGAAAGCTTTCATCGAAAGTTTCACTGCAAAGATGCGGAAATTCTGATGGTCCTTGCGCCAGAAGGCCCCTGGAAGGTTTCGGGAAGCTTTCATCAAAATTTCCCCTGAAAAGATCTGAAAGTCTCATCGGACCTTACGCCGAAAGGCTTCTGAAAGGTTTCAGAAAGTTTTTCGGAAAGTTTTCGGACACTTGGCAAGGCAAAGTTTCGTGAGAGGTTTCAGGAAACCTTTCTGAAAGCTTTCATCGAGAGTTGCACTGCAAAGATGCGGAAATTCTGATGGCCCTTGCGCCAGAAGGCCCCTGGAAGGTTTCGGAAAGCTTTCATCAAAATTTCCCCTGAAAAGATCTGAAAGTCTCATCGGACCTTCCACCGAAAGGCTTCTGAAAGGTTTCAGAAAGCTTTTCGAAAAGTTTTCCGACACTTGGCAAGGCAAAGTTTCGTGGAAGGTTTCAGGAAACCTTTCTGAAAGCTTTCATTGAAAGTTTCACTGCAAAGATGTGGAAATTCTGATGGTCCTTGCGCTGAAAGGCTTCTGAAAGGTTTCAGAAAGGTTTCATAGTATCCTTTCCATGAAAGGACAGGAGAAAGCCTTATGAAAGCTTTCAGAAACCTGTTAGAAAGCTTTCGGTGAAAACTTTCCGTGAAAGTTTCGGTGAAACCTTTCAGTGCTGTCTGCGCAGTCTTCGTTCCGAGAATGCACCACTTACCACAACCCCGGAAGCTTCCACCACCCGTGTCACTCATTTCGAAACAAGTACAGGGATCCCTCCGTATTCGCGGAGATAAGTATCAGCAAAGTACCGCGAATACGAAAACCGCGAATAAAAAGACATTGCTCTTATGGGAAATTAGGGGTTACGTCACAAGCTCACAGAAGAAGCTCAATCTTCCGGACCATGTTCAGAATTTATTCCTCTTCATACAAGTGAAGCTACAAATCGATCATAAAAGATGTAACCATCGCTATTTTTGGAAGGAATCAGTTAATTTTGATTGTCTAGCACGCCTACAAGTATCTCTATACAAATCTCTGTAGGGGGATAGCGGACTAGCAATGCTCCGGATCCGTGTTTGATATTTGAACTCCGAGTGACTATGGGATCAAATTCCATAATTTTTTCAATGAGATCGTAATACATCTGCAATTCTCTTTTTTCCAGCATCTCCAAAATTTTGCATTTTTCACCGATATTCATCACTTCTTTCTTCCTTTTACAACTTTTCTCTGAAGGTTTCTTCTGATTTGGGGTCATTCTTTCGTGAACTTGTCGAAATATCTCTTATAAAATAGTATAAAATACGACAGAGTATCAGAGTTAGCAATGTAAATAAAAACATACAAAGATATTGATGTGAAGTTGACCCAAGTTGCGATTCTCATTTCCATTGCAACTACATTCATTCACAAATTAGTGAGTACGAATTCGAGCAGTGAATTGGAGACTTATCGTGATCAGAAAATCGATACTATCGTTCCTTCCGGAATCAAATTCGCGAATAACCAAGGCCAAGGACCGCGAATACGGAGGGATTCCTGTACCATGTAAGCGTCTTGTAAGGATCAATTCTATTAAAAACACCACTCATTCGAAATTCACATACACCTCTAAGCTCTGCATGTTTTCGGTATGCCCTGTCCGGAAATGCCAGTTAATCGTATATCGTATATAATGACCTCGTCACTCGTTGCTTGAATCAACATTTTTTTATTAGGCTTGAATCGATGGGCAGAGAATTTTTCAATTTTTCAGCCACTTTTCCAAAGGGATAATTTGTATGGTTACAGATCATAGCAGGAATGCAGGATACATAATCAAACGGTTTTAGAAACGCGAGAGCTTATTTTGCGCAAGACTGACTGATGAGAGATGATCAGGTTAGTAAAAATATTCTTTAAAAACATGCAAAAAAACATCTTTTTTACATTGCATTCGTTTCTATGGAGGATTAATACAAGGGAGAAAGCCATCCCATTTCACACAGAATGTTTCACATGACAAAAAAGCATGATCAAGCATTAGAATATTACCATGAACTGGAGCCAGTAAAGCTCCACTCCATCAACATCATAATCAATGAAACATAGATCTCTTGATGATGATAGCGAAGTGGTTCTATTTTCCATAATTTTCCGTGACTGGTCGACAATATTTGGCGCCCTTTCAAGATTTTACCGAAAAATCATCATTTCCTGTTATTTAATCTGGAGTGCAACTGTTTGGGAGCTCCAATTAATCATTATTGGAAAAATTTTGCTTACCCTATTGGGAGCACCGTACAGAGACGAACCACCTGGACCTACTAAACCTTGCTGAACTCCACCAAGATCGCCTACATAAAAGACAGGTTGATTTGTTGCACTCCGTAATCCCTGAATAAAACATGAGATTCATGAGCTTCGCAACCAGGTCCTTGCATCAAGATCAAATGATATTAGGAGGGAATTTCCTCATTTCCAACAGTTGTACAACAAGCAATTCTGAATGCCATTGAATAAGAATAAATGTAGCTCATCATTAAAATTTTCTTCACCTGATACCCCTGCTCCAGTTCAGCGTATGACATGTCACGAGAGATGTCATTGATATTGAAGAAAACTTGCTATTCCAGAAGGTCTATATCTATTGGTTACTCAAGCTTGAATCACTACACCCTTATCCCACACCAACTGCAACAGAAGTGTAAAAGGGAAATTAATTGACAGGTACATGTAATGTAGATACATCTGTATAGAACTCGGACCGCTGAAGTTCTACAAACACTTGTCATCCCAAATCTCCCCATAAGCCGACCGCCATGAAAATTCCCAATTGAAAATTATGTGATGAAGTACTCCTCAATACAAAGCTGCAAGGATAGGGATGCTAGTCTTCCTCTAGTAGTTGCACAGAATTAAGATTCAAATTCACATGTTCATTGCAGGAAACGAGCGAGTTTCCAGATAAAATTCCAAAATCATCTGTTATCATTGAAGTTACTCACACTCGGCATCAGGAACACATTCACAAATGTGGTTGTTTTCTTTTTCCTTTACAAGAGTCAGGTGAGCCAAGTTTTTTCAAATCTCACATCAGAACGTGTTTTACTGCCATAGTAACAAGAATTTTCTTGCTACTTCACAGCTGATGATTAATTGGAAGGTTGTATGATTTCTTAATTGATCCAATGCCGCACCAAAAATATACGACGATGTTTCTAATGATTTCCGTCAAGGATGCTCTTTGGGCTATCTACCAGCTAATTTGATTTGGTTGAAAATTAATTGAAGAAAACGATAGCAGTCACAATACTAAGCAAGTCGTCAACAAAGCAAGTAATTAAGCATATATAGAGAAGAGTCGTCTGTCTTATTGATTACAAAAGGTTTCGGAGAGCAGACAGACTTTATCTTTATACTACACGTCAAATCGCCAATTCGCCACCCTCATCGTAGTTGGCTGTGTGTGAGCCATATGCTATATATTGTTATGGCCTGCGAATATTATTCTCGATTAAATAGCGTCCAGTCACCCAGAGTACTTTAATGCTAAATTCACACATGGAGTAGTGTCGGGGCGAGCCATACATCCTCTCAGCATATCATCCTCTATACACGATGAACCCAAGACTATTTGAAATATCTTAGAGCAAATGTCTGCTGGATTATCATTTTTACAGGGACACTTAGTTGCGGCTCATTGACTAATTGGACGACTAAACGAATGACGGCAACAATCCAAAAATAATGTTTACGACGAGACGATCTCCAGGACCAAATGTAATGCCTTCTCTGGCACGTTTCGACTGAATTTGTACCTGACGCCAAACTGAGTATTGTGGACCGGTGTGAGAAGTGAACGGACTGCATCAATGTGAAATTGAGAATGATTATTTTGTAATTAATATTACCATCACTATCAAATTATATGCTGGTCGTGAGTATTCCGTGGCGGGAATCAATTGTCGGATGTATATGTATAATCATGTGTTACATTTAGAAAAACCTATGCAGCGCACGAGAATAAACGGGCAGCCCATAAAGATTTCATTTGAATTAGAGAAAAGGGGCTGCGGCGCACTAAGCACTGTTGCTTTTAACATGGGTTTCCTATTTCACGATGTCAAAACGCTATGCGGCGCGCAGCAAGTCAATCGTTTTACATAAGCTTGCCATATAGAATCAAGGAAATGCTGTGCGGCGCGCTGCGAGTTGACACTTTAACATGAGCTTTCCATTTAGAATCAAGAAAACCGTGCGCGGCGCATGGAAAATCGAGCGTTTAACACGGGATCTCCATAAGAGCTGTCTCGGCGCGACGAATCGGTTTTCAAAAGCGCATGCTCACGATTTTCCTCTCTTGTATAAATATAGCTGCTGACCGCTGCTGGCCAGCTTTTTGACACGAAACTCGATACTGTAAAGTTCTCTCGACCAGCAATCTCACAGATTTCAATATTGTCAAGTGTCACGTATAGAACTCGAGTAAAAGTAATCTTCAAGACAACTCTCGGCTCTTGTATTTCAATACTTAATCTGGGAACCCCACGGCCCTTCAACAACTTCAACCCACAGCATTAGAGCGCAAGATTGAATTTCGCGCTCTTGGAACGAGTCTGCAGAAACGAACTGGAGTGAATTGGGCTGTAAGCTTCGAAACCGCTCGGAGGAGCCACCTGTGCCCACCTGGGGCATAACAAATTTGGTGTCAGGAGTGGGATTTTCCCAGAAGAGCAAAAAAGAGTTGCAAAAATCAATTATCCAGAGAAAATCAACTACATATGAGTAGAACGCTGCCAGTCACACTTGGCGTTCGGAATTCATCAATGACCAGCGAGGAGGCTCGACGCGCTTTCGATCATCTGGTTGAAGTTATCGACGACCAAATCAACGAGGCTATTCAACACGATAACTCATCGAAACCCGACATTGAGAGCCAGATTTTGAAGCAAATAGCGGACCAAGAAGCTTTCATCAGGGATCTACGCGCCAAGGAACCACAGAGTAATCACATCGGTTGCAGCGAGGCCCGATTGCTCGCCCTCAAAGGTGCCCTAAAGGGCTATTACGCCAACAAAGCCCAAGACCAGCCTAGGCAATTTCCACATTTGGGGGACGAATTCTCCGTGCCATCAAATCTTCCACGTACCCGAGCTTACGCAGATCTTACTGCTCTGGATTTGAGCACTCGTCCTACCTTGGCCAATATCAGCGAAGAGGGAGAAACCACCTTATCCTGAGAGGAACAACCCTCAACTTCACGACGCAACGACTGCTGAGGATCAGAAGCTCTGAAACCCTGACTGACGAACATCGACGTAACGAGCCAACGATTACCGACAACCTGCACTCTGGCCACCTCGACTGAAGACCGACGATCACTCTACACATTGCTGCGCCGTTCTTCTGTTAAAAGCTAAGTAGTAGTCATAAGAATTTGGGATATTGGAAAATTGGGTATTTTCGATTCTGTCGGCATGACCTCGGAGATGAGTGAGATTTTGACGCGTCTTGAGAAACTTGAAAAGGCAGTAAGCTCGTGCGAATCGAATGTGCGTGATCTTTCAAAACGAATGAACGAAGTAGATGATCTTTTTGGCGAACAGTATAATATCAACTCGGAGGATCAGGACGCTCAATTTAACATCACTCGGGAACTTGTCGAACTTGGAAGCAAGTATACTTCTATCCTGCCTGTCCTCAAGGATATGTTAGAGTTGGTTAAGTTATCGAATGTTAGTCTTGAAAATTACATAATAGAAATCAAACAAGAAATAAAATCATCTCTCGAGAAAATCGACAGAAGCGGAAATGATGCTGAGAGGAAGAAATCGAAAACCCGGCGCAACTAAATCGGCGAGGCCCACTATTTCCGATTCCGTGGGGTTACCAATGAACACTATGAATTCAGACGGAAATAACGAAAATACCAATAATGTAGGGGAGCAGGGGTCCGTTGCGTCCATCCAATCTTCCGGCCTGGATCCTGGCTCCATGGAAACCAGCCGATTCAATAATCTTATGGGTGGCAGTCCCTTCGTTTTCCCTGTTTCTGTGAATGACGGTAGCACGTCCGTGCGAAACAATGATCATATTTCTCGCTGCACGGTGAGAAAAGCCACCGATGTGGTAAAAATTTTACCAACCTTCAATGGTCGTGATACCACAGTGGATCAATTCATTCGCGAGTGTAAAAACGCCGAGAGATTCTTGGACCCCACTGATAAAGATTTTTTCTTAGAACTTGTTAAATCCAAGATTGTAGAGCCAGCTAGAGCTCATATGCAGGGACGAATTTTCACGACTTTTGACGAATTTGTAAAATGTTTAAAGAGAACCGTCTCATCTGCTCAGAGCTTGCCTCAATTGCAGGTCGACCTAGCCCGTGTGATTCAAAAAGAGGAGGAAAAAGTGACCGACTATGGGCTGCGTGTGACCAATATGCTTAATAGGGGGGTGGAACTGGTGAATGGTGGTTTTGAAGCTTCGGTCGCGCAAGGTATTATTGAGGGTCTTACCACGACCGCGATCGACTGTTTTGTGCTAGGATTGAAAACCGAAATAGCTCAAATGATTTTGGGGCGCGTTTTCACCACTCTCGAGAGTGCAATTGGCACAGCCAACGATTTAGAAAGACGGCTAGAACAAAGACGATATTTGGGAGTTTCGGTGGACACTAGACCGCGGCGTCTGTTTTGCCATGCCATCGAGAAGATCGGCGATACAGTTAAACCCGACACCAAGAAAGATTATGATAAATCGAAAATACAATGTTATAATTGCTCAAATTTTGGACATTACTCTCGTGAATGCAGGGCGAAACGAGCACCATACGGGAATAGACGTTTTTGTACTTATTGCAATAGATCCGGACATTCTATAATAACTTGTGAACAATTGCCCCGACCTTCTCATCGCCCTACGGGACGCATAGTGAATCGTTCCGAGGAATATTGTAATTTCTGCCGTAGAGTGGGCCATTCTTTTAATGGTTGTAGGCAACGTTTGTCGCTGGAACGAGCTCCTCAGGAGAATAATTTAAACGGGAATCGCGACCGTCTGTTGGGGGCAAAGACGAGCTCGCCTCTTGCTGGACAGCCGTTGTCCAAAACCGTGCCCTCATCGAACAACCCGTAGATAGGACACGCTGTCCCGTCATCCGTGTGCGTAGTCCGGATTTGATTCATCGCGATGTCATATTATTGATCGACACTGGATCAGAATTGAATTTGTTGAAGATTAATATGCTCGCGACTCATGTGCAAGTTTCCGCGGGACGTGTTTTCGGACTAGCAGGCATTGGCCATGAAATGCTATCTACTATAGGAGAAAGTATCATTCGCTTCGGAAACACGAATTGCGTAATGAATATGGTCCCAGCAGAGTTTCCAATTCCGTACGACGGAATTTTTGGTATTCAGTTTTTAAGAGAACAAGGAGCCCTTCTATCATTCAAAAACAATTTCATGATCTTGGAAAATTGCACTAATGTTCCCATACCTTTTTCGGTCCACAACACATTTTGTCTAACGGCTAGATCAAAAACTCTTTGCAAGTTAAATTTGAAGGGTACTAATTTGAATACAGGGTATGTGCCTCGCATTAATGTGGGACCAGATATTTTCGCGGGGGAGTGTTTGGTAAAAAACCGAGGGGGTTGGGCATATATGCTCGTGATAAATTCTGCATCCAAGGACGTGAACCTTACCTTGCCACCGCTAACAATCTATGATTATGATGTGAAAAGAAACCGATATGTGAACTCTATAAGACAAATCCCTAAGGAGGAGAAGGATAGGGTGATTCAGGACCGGATAGAGAGAATCATGAAAGAATTAGATTTAGAGGAATTAAATGAAGAGGAAAAAGATAGTGTTAGAAGTCTAGTTGCCAAATTCCCTTATGTTTTTCATTTACCTGGTGACAAACTTAGCTTAACGAACGCAGCTGCGTATGAAATAAAAACTATAGATGAGAATCCAATAAATATCAAGCAATACAGACACCCGCCACATTTGCAAAAGGTCATTCAAGAGAAGGTCGACGAATTAATTGAGAACGATATAGTAGAGCCTTCCTCATCACCCTATAATTCTCCTCTGTGGATAGTGCCCAAGAAAGACGATGCTAAAGGCAATAAACAGTACCGACTTGTCGTGGATTTTCGCGCCCTTAATGAGAAATCAATTGCTTCGGCATACCCGCTGCCAAATATTACCGACATCCTCGATCGGCTTGGTCAATGCCAGTATTTTTCGACACTAGATTTGGCCCAGGGCTTTTATCAAATTCCCCTAGCTAGGGAATCTAGGGGAAAAACCGCATTTAGCACCCAGTACCAGCACCTTCAATTCAGAAGACTAGCGATGGGTTTAAAGGGCTCGCCAGGATTTTTCCAGGAAACTATGAACAAAATTTGCAACGGTCTCCAAGGTACCGAAATTCTGATCTACATGGATGACGCTATATGTTATTCAAAAACCCTTCGTGAGCACTCTGAGAAAATGAAAAAACTCTTTGGCAGACTACAAACAGCTTCGCTGACGTTACAACCCGGTAAATGTAAATTTTTGAGAAAATCGGTCGGTTATTTGGGGCACATCATATCTGAAAGTGGCGTCAGACCAGATCCTAAGAAGTTGTCGGCAGTATCAAACTTCCCACGTCCGAAAACTCCAAAAAACGTGAAACAGTTCCTTGGATTAGCAGGATATTATAGACGATTCATCCCTAACTTCGCTAGCATAGCCAAACCGTTGACAACCTTGCTGAAACAAAATGTACCTTTTTTTTGGGATCATGGGCAAGAGGAGGCTTTTGAGAAATTGAAAAAGACGCTGTGCTCCGAGCCACTGTTACAATATCCAGATTTCTCTCGTCCCTTCGTCGTGACCTCTGATAGTTCTGATTTTGCGTTGGGATGCGTGCTGAGCCAAGGTCCTATTGGCCGAGACTTACCTGTAGCTTACGGATCAAGAGTCCTAACGAGATCAGAACGAAACTATTCCACAATTGAGAAAGAATTGATGGCAATCATATTTGCAACAAGCCATTTCAGGCCTTATTTGTATGGCAAGGAGTTTACGCTGGTAACTGACCACCGACCATTGGTATGGCTGCACTCTCTTAAAGATCCCATGTCTCGATTGGCACGTTGGAGGATTAAATTGCGGGAATATACGTACTCTATCGTACATAAACCTGGGAAAATCAACATGAACGCGGACTCGCTCTCCCGAAACCCTGTTCTCGCCGTTACAGACGACAAAAATGACTCTGACGACAATGACAGTGATACCGATCCTCTTACTAACATCCTGAAAAAACCCGAGACGAACGACAATACGACAGATTTAAGCACGACACGCAAACAAAGAGTGAGGGGGGTGGACGGAGAGAATGAAGGTAGTCCATCGAAAAAACGAAGACCCGATTGGTCGGATGATTCAGTGAGTAATGAAAGCAATCCATCGATAAGACAAAGACCCGAATGTTCGGACGATACTGTGAGATATGATGATAATGAGAAATTGAGATATGAGAAAGTTGATGGCCTGGATATAATGAGACGAGATGTTGACGAAATTGAGAGTGACACTATTATTGACAATCACCCCTCGCTGGTTGGGGTGATCCATTTGACTGACACCACAGTGGCGCATGTGGACGAGCGGTCATCTGTATACAGCCCCGCGAGAATCAGCCGAGACGGGTTGCAAATTGAGAAAGAGAATGACGATATTGTGAAAAGAAATCATGAATTGAAATTTACCTCATCGGTAAGAGTGATCCATTCAGCTGGTGCCGCATCAAAGCATGCGGCAAGTCAGCTGTCTGTATACAGCTCTACGAAAACCGATCGAGACGATTATAGAACGCATAAAGAGAATGAGAATGACGATACTGTGAAAAGAAATCATGAATTGAAACTTACCTCATCGGTAAGAGTGATCCATTCAGCTGGTGCCGCATCAAAGCATGCGGCAAGTCAGCTGTCTGTATACAGCTCTACGAAAACCGATCGAGACGATTATCGAACGCATAAAGAGAATGAGAATGACGATACTGTGAAAAGAAACCATGAATTGAAAATTTCCTCATCGGGAAGGGTGATCCATTCAGTTGATGCCACATCCAAGCATGCGGCAAGTCAGCTGTCTGTATACAGCCCTGCGAAAACCGATCGAGACGACTATAGAGCATATAGAGATGGATTGTTGCCACCAGAGGCAGAGGTCTGGTTTGAACCTCGATTGAAGGTTGACGAAAATACTATGATACAATTGGGGGCCAAGCGCCCAGTGGATGAGGCACTATGGCCCGAAACAGCTCGGAAAAGAGCAAGATCAAGCGATGCTACCTTCATTACTGAGATTCCGAGTCCCATTGTTGATCGAAGTAAAGGACTGATAATTGAAGAAATAATTGGTGATGACGAGAAACAACTGGAGAATGTACGAACAACTCAGATATTTTACGTGACTAATATTGAGTACAGCCCAACGAGACTTCTAGATGAATTGGACAATATAGTGCATTTCATGTCATTAGACTGTGTTATTAATACACCTGTCGGTCATATGTTGGTTGAATTGGAATATATCAATTTGGAAGTAATTAAGGCCCAAGACTTGGGAATTGGACACATAATACGCACAGAATTCGGAGATTACAATATATTTTCGATTTTCATCAAGGTACATCATAGAGACGCGGCTTCTGTAGAGTGTGTATCACATTGTCTCAAAATATTCAGAGATTACTTGAAGGACGAGGGGATAAAATCGGTTCGAATGGCACGCATTGGTGATGGTTTGGATAACTTATTCTGGCCACCCATCGAGATGACGTTGAAAACCTTTGTCACGCTCGGCGACTTTAAACTGACGATATGTTCAGGGGAGATTTTGACACTTGAAGGGGATGATAGGAAAAGAGCACTAGCAGAAGCCCATGATTCCGCGGTTGGAGGTCATCAAGGGACATATAAAACATATAAGAGATTAAGGGAGAGATTCACGTGGCCTAATATGAAAAGGGATGTCGAGTATTATATTCGCACTTGCGGAAATTGCCAAAAAAATAAATTACGGAGAATCAAAACTAGAATGCCCATGAAAATCACTTCCACACCAACGGAAGCTTTTGAAGTAGTAGAAATCGATATTGTAGGACCCTTACCGGTAACCGAGAATGGTAATAAATACATCTTGACAATGCAGTGTAATTTAACGAAGTTTTCTGAAGCATATCCGCTTAAGGACTATACTGCTGAAACAATCGCCGCCGTTTTTGTTAAAGAGTTCATATGTCGGTATGGGTGCCCTAGAATCATCAAAACTGATCAAGGGAGCAGTTTTCAAAGTGCCTTCATGGCTAGAGTTGCTTCTCTTTTCAAAATTTCCCAGTGGAAGTCAACCGCGTTTCACCCGGCAACTATGGGTTCACTTGAGCGCTCTCACCATGTATTTACGGAATATCTGATAAATTTTGCAAAGAAAAATCAGTGGGATCAGTGGATCAGCTTCTCGGTGTTCTCATACAACAATTCCACCCATTCAGGGCATGGATTTGCTCCTTACCAGTTAATTTACGGGAGGAAAGCGCGACTGCCATCAAGTTTTGAGACCCGAGTTATCGAAAAAACATACTCCGATTATCTTGATGACCTAATAGCCAAATTGAATGAAACGCAGGCTACTTCGAGAGAAAGACTCCTCCTAGCTAAAGAAAAAAGTAAACAATACTATGATCGAAAAACAAATGTTCAGTCATTCCATGAAGGAGATATGGTTTACCTTCTGAAGGAACCCAGGACTGGAAAATTGGATGGACAGTATAGTGGGATGTTTCAGGTTGTGCGACATATTACTGATCGGAATGTTCTTATAAGGATGGGGCAAAAGACAAAGATCGTTCATATTGATAAATTGAAACATGCGTTTACTAGAGCAGATTGAGAAGCAACAAATAGCGAGTGCCCAAAGGCTCATTGATCAAACGTGTGTGTCTTCCCCCCCCCCTTCTTTTGCAATCACCTCTATATTATCAGGTTTAAGAATTTAATTCTAATTACGTTGAATATATACAACAAAAACGCAGATTAGCATTTACACCAAAATTTCGATTTAAGTTACACTGTTTTAGCATAATTTCACATTCAAATCCCAATATCGGCAAATAAATTTTTCTAGATTTCATTCAGCTAAGGTAATTCTACGTAACACTTAAGTCTTCAATATCCGTTCAAGGATGCATATTTGGAGTAGATATAAGGTATCATTAACCTCCTGAGATTCGACTTCAATCAAGGGTAGGTTTTATCTCATACTCGTAGCCATTCTATATTGCGTGCTCAAAATGACAAGGAAATAGAAAAAAAAACACCAAAAAGGGAAATAATATATTCAGTTAGGTTATCTAAGGATATATTGAGTATGTTAGATCGAGTAATTTTTCAATAGCAATAAATGATTCTTCCTATTATACTTACTTCCAGGAATGATACCATTAGGGGATAAGATTTCATTCAAGTTGAAATGAGGTTCTATTTCACATTTATAAGCATTCTATGATCGTGTGCTCAAAAAGACAAAGCAACAAAAAAAAGGGAGGAAAGGAGATCATATACCCAGCTAGATTATTCAAGGTCGAGAGTCTATTGAATATGTAAGCTCAAGTAATTTTCCATAGCAGTAGATGATTCTTCTCATTTTTTCATTCGAAAGATATCGATTGAGGTGTTATTAGAATACCTACTCCTGAAATTAAGGCGTGAGATTTGATTCGAGCTGAATTCAGCTCCATTGCATACTTATAAAAATTCTATAACTACGTGCTCAAAATGACAAAAAAAGAGAGTGGAGGAAATCTAATATTCATCTAGTTTAATCAGAGTGACGATATACTAAGTTATAGGGTATAACCTAAAAGCGGTATACGACTTTTCCTAGAGTTCACTCGATTTAGGTTAATCAAGTATTTATTGGCCCCAATATTCCTTAAGGATAAATATTCCTGTAGGCTTAAGGTATCACTGGAAGCTTGGATTTTAGATTTTTCTTTTCGTCTCACATATATACGATAACCAATATTTATTGTCGTGGGGAAAATAACGATTTATTTATATCATACTCATAATTAAGAAGGAAACAGATGGAAATGTCAAGATGACAGCCCAAAAATACCGTATACTACAATTGTGCTTTAGAATTAATTGTCCTAATTAAGACTGTATTTGTATCTCTGGAAATAAATAAACAAAAATGGAAATTGAGAGGAAACAGAGGGATGAAGAAATCTTCGATCCTTTGATTCTGATACCGGCATAGTCGGTGATGAGCCGAATAAGAGAAGATGAGATAGGCAGCATCTCATGGTGATGGGGCGCAAGGAGGGGCCCTGCCACCCTCTCAATTTCCATCTTTACCATAAGTTATACGGATATTTTGGGATGTGACTTGGTATAGATTATAAACACGTCAGACTAGTTAAGAAGGGTATTGACAATTACTTTACTTGAGCGAGTAGAAGCGTAAACGCGTGATGAAAATCTCGACATTGACGGAACTATCAGCGAACGAAACTCTATCCCGATTCTAGATGGCGGTATAACCGATACATGCAAGTTCTGTTCTTCCGTGAATCGGGTGGCGTACTTCTGTGTAAACCCAACGAATTTTATGACTACCTGAACTCTTTAAAGGGACATTTTGTTTCGGAGAAATTTTAGGGGCGCCGTTGTTCTAATCGATTGAATATGCTCCCTCGTGGAGTGGCGTGATCGGGGAGTTATTATTAAACTTGGCTAAACCTATATTTGAGGCATGAACGATGCATAATATGCAGAATTAAATTAAGACTTGGGAGTACAGAATCAAAAATATCTAGTTAATTAGAGGTGGCAATTGAATGAAATGCCACTCGTTAAATATACCCTCCAGTTATGGAGATGGATGAGTCATTTCACCAATCGGGTATTCGTTTTTTTTCTTAATGATCAACTCCATCCTCTCTGTCAGCCCCATCACTCTTCGTTTTACACTCCAGTTATGGAGATGGATGAGTTATTTTTGAGGCACCATTAGAATATGACCAGTGATTTTTGCAATGTCACCTATCGAGCAGTGTTTCCGTCTTAATGAAAGTCTTGTGATGGTGTCCTTTCCAGTGATCGCGTCGATATTTGGCTAATTATCTTCATGGCCAATAAATTATCTGATCAGAGGAGTTGACAAACAAAGTCCCCTATACAACTACTTTAACCACCTCTTTTCCTGAAATGCTTCATTTCGTGGGAAATTTAGTTCGCGGTAAGAGAATAACAAATTATCATCCTATTGGGCTTACAAAGATTAATATTCACTAGCGTAATGCCTCGCGTTGCTCGGCTTGTAAGTGTTCCTGAGAGGCGTATTAGTTTCTCAAAATGCTCTTCCAAATCAAATGAGGAATTGTTTCTCAATAATTCAGTTAAGCGATGGTTTTTCACATAGTTTTGAACTCATGGAGACCATAACAAATGCCATCACTTAACTCAATATATCGTATGACCAATCTAAGGTGGACGCCCCTTGGCATTTCTTATCTTTGCAAGGTACAAATTGGATCGAAGTTGATTCTTACATGGTTCGGACTTCTGCCTCGGGTGGTGCAGTGAACAAATCGAGAAAATGGAAAATTCGATGCGAACGGGAAAATTTTTTCCAAAATATTCAAGAAAAATAATATTGCAACACGGCATCGTGTAGCTCATCAAATTGGGAGTCCGAAATGACTTGTCCAATAATTTTTTTTATTGCTCAATTTTCCAGGAAAATTGATGGAAAATTGCTCATTTCGAATTTGCCACCACAATTGCCGTATAGGTTAGTTGCACCACGCGTTGGGTAATGCTATTGTTTTGGTGTAATGCCACGGGCTTTTGTTATTGTTTAGTGTTCAATCTATGATCACGAATGTTGTTTTGTAGGTTATGCAGCCACGGCATCCACAATAGAAACTCGTGACCGAGTGGGAACGTCAATCGACTAAACTTTGAAAGATATTAGAAGCATCGAGCATTTACTCTTGTACCTTCTAGTACAAGAGTTCAACAACGCGTAAAAAACTGTGTAGCAGTTATGCGATCAAAATTCTCCAATATGGTTCAAAATTTAAACAATCCCGCATTTGAACCTCTTGGACAATAGTAGTGCCTAACAGATTCAGCTAGTGATTATCAATTTTGTACACTTTAGCGCCCAAATCCTGACTACAAAATTTGGGAAACGTTTGTACCATAGACGGTGAAGAGATGATGGACACGAGTTGTTGGAACGGTATCTCATAGCTGGAAAAACAAGAAAAATCTGAAAAATCGTGCCTTTGACGTTGTAGTCAGATTTTAGCTGACATAACTTCTGTAATCAAAATACAAAACACGACTCTGCTTGATATCACCAATCTCTTCTAGGTTCACGATTGAAATTCACACGAACTCCACCCATTCTTTAGAATTTTGATCCCATAGGTAAGGCAGTCAAAGCCACAATTTTTGGAAACATTTCTATACTCCCCAGTTATGGGAGTAATGATTCAACTCGTGTTTATAGTCTAACGTCGATGCCAACTCTCCTCAAACTTTGTAGTCAAATTTCAGCTGACAAGGCTCTTATAATCAAAAAGCAGAACTCGAATCTGCTTTGTGTTACCATTTTCTATCAAGTTCACGTTTGAAATTCATACAAATCCCACACATTTTTTCAGGATTTTGATCCCAGGGGTGAGTGTCGGAAGCCACAATTTTTCAAACATTTTTCTACTCCCCAGCTGCTGCATACCGCTTCAATTCGAGTTTATAATCCACTTTTAACGCTCCAAATTTTGTAATAAAATTTTAGTGGACAGAATTTCAAAACTCAAAGAGTAAGGCTCGAATCTGTTTGGTATCACGAATGTCTGAGAGGTTCGTGTTTAGAATTTTCCAAAATCTTGACCATTTTTGAGAATTTTGATCTCTTAACTGAACGATCGAAGCCAAAATTCTTCGTGTATTCATCCACGTCCCTATTATGAGATCTGTCTACCTACGGTGCAAACTTTTTTCAAAATTCGTGTTCAGATTCTCGTTGAGGAAATATTCAGAGCTAGAAGGCAGTATTCAAATCTGCTTTGCATTACCATTCTCTTGTGGGTTCACGTTTGTAATTTTCGAAAATCCCACCCACTTTACAAGATTTTGATCTCGTGAAAAAGCATCCAGAGCCACAATTTTTCAGATTTTCTTCATTTCCCCAGCTACGAGATACCGTTCTAATAACTCGTACCGATAGATTGTTCTCATCTTTGGTACAAGCTTTTCCCGAACTTAGTAGTCAGAATTTGGGCGACAAAACGTACAAAATTAATAACCACTACCTGAATCTGTTAGGCACTACTATTGTCCAAGAGGTTCAAATGCGGGATTGTTTAAATTTTGAACCATATTGGAGAATTTTGATCGCATGACTGCTACACAGTTTTTTACGCTTTGTTGAACTCTTGTACTAGAAGGTACAAGAGTACATGCTCGATGCTTCTAATATCTTTCAAAGTTTAGTCGATTGACATTCCCACTCGGTCACGAGTTTCTATTATGGATGCCGTGGCTGCATAACCTACAAAACAACATTCGTGATCATAGATTGAACACTAAACAATAACAAAAGCCCGTGGCATTACACCAAAACAATAGCATTACCCAACGCGTGGTGCAACTAACCTATACGGCAATTGTGGTGGCAAATTCGAAATGAGCAATTTTCCATCAATTTTCCTGGAAAATTGAGCAATAAAAAAAATTATTGGACAAGTCATTTCGGACTCCAAATTTGATGAGCTACACGATGCCGTGTTGCAATATTATTTTTCTTGAATATTTTGGAAAAAATTTTCCCGTTCGCATCGAATTTTCCATTTTCTCGATTTGTTCACTGCACCACCCGAGGCAGAAGGTCGAACCATGTAAGAATCAACTTCGATCCAATTTGTACCTTGCAAAGATAAGAAATGCCAAGGGGCGTCCACCTTAGATTGGTCATACGATATAAAAAGGGTACAGAACATATTTTTATATGATTTGAAAGAGCATTTTGAGAAACTTATACGCCTCTCGGGAACTCTTACAGGCCGAGCAACGCGAGGCATTACGCTAGTTTATCATTATTCAGCATAATAATAACAGCCATTCACTCATGTGTTCCATCTGATGCTACTCTTTATATATATATTACAAATTTGATTTAATATTCGAATGCCTGAAACAATCAAAAAGTATTCAGATAATATTATTGCTGTACACGGTTTGAAAATTCGTATCAATATTCTGTCCTACAACAAGAAGTTGAAATGTTAAAAAACTGGATTTATTTGTTATTATGATATGTTAATTGATTAAAAAATCTGAATCACAAACATTATGATCATTTGATTAACCCCTGGTATACTCCATTTCCACAAAATAATCTATTATCAGTTTTCATTACCAGTTTTCACCAGGTTAATCCAATACTCATATATTTATAATATCATAAATTGGCATGCATTCATTTAAGTTTTTAAATGGATTGAACATCCTTCTCACAACAATTTTATATCATTTCAATACTCAGAATTCTCTTTTTCATGTTTGTACAATGAATTTAGATGAATTCAAACTTAATTGAAAAAGAAAACACAAACGTACTATAAAGACCGTAATCCTTCTCACCGATGACAATTATCCGATTATTTGAAGAAGAATGAGATGATAATCAAATTCCATTCTTAAACATCAAGTCATCAGAAACATTAAATTTCAAAATAAACATTTCTCAAAAAAATGTTAAAAACTCATACAAAACGCATTTCAACTAGACACAATCATTCTTACTCCATTCAGACAAAATTATTACATATGATGTTTTGCCGATGATGGGGTTTTTTGCGAAGTGAATAGAGGAGAGTTAACTTTGAACTATTCGTAAGAACTATATTGAGCAAAATGAATACATGCTCGAGGTGGTGGAGAGTGTGCGTACTGTTCGCGATCCACAAGACGACTGACTGGTCTGGAGCAGAGCGGGAGGCTATAGCCAAGCGTCTGAATGTCTATATATATATACTGCCGTCGGTTGAGCGTTTAATACCACTTGAAGGCTTAGCTAATGTGTACGTGAATGTATGTGTGCTGTCGCGGACATTGTTTGATCGGTGCTACATAAACATCCTCCCACCTCGAGAGAAACAAGAGAAATAAATTTCATTGCAATGAACAAAGGATATCATGAAAGTGTGGAAAATTAAGGGTTCACTTGTAGTGAAAAATATAGAGTCATCATTCAATTTCATCTGGAGAATATATCCTAAACTGTTCACTGATTTCAAGAACAAAATGAAAAATTCATGGGTTCTAAGCGACACTGCACAGATCACTCTTCATCTTCATTTTGTGGGCGAAATAATTTCACCAACTTCACAATCGGTCGATCCAGGATGGTGGTAGCTGTGCGCACCTGTACGACTCGAACAATCCCATCTTTTCCAGGGAGCGTCTTGATGATTCGGCCCAGTGGCCATCTGGATGGCGGCGTTATTTCGTTTCTCACTAACACCAGATCGCCTTCAGCAAAGTTAGGTTGTACTGAGGTCCACTTATTTCGTTTATGGAGCGTATGGAGATACTGGTGCGACCAACGTTCCCAAAGTTGTTGGACCATTTGTGTGATGATTTTCCAGCGTCGTAGGGGTGACACTTTGTCATTGGTAACTCTGTCCTTGACTATTAGGAGGGATGGCTCTCCTATCAGGAAATGGGCAGGTGTTAGAGCCTCTAGATCAGAAGGGTCATTGCTGAGGGGCATGAGAGGCCGAGAGTTGAGGCATGCCTCCACTTGATTGAGGACTGTTGTGAATTCTTCAAAGGTGAGTATTGTTTCTCCCACTACCCTCTTTAGGTGATGTTTCACTGCCTTAACCCCAGCTTCCCAAATTCCTCCAAAATGTGGGGCGGATGGTGGATTAAAACGCCACTTAGTCCCTAAATTGCTAAGGGATTGGGAAATGAAATTGGAGTAGGGCGAATTTTTGGTGAACATTTTTCTAAGTTCGGTATCTGCTCCAACCAAATTCTGACCTTGATCACTTATGAGAAGCTCACAAGGTCCTCGTCTTGCCGTGAATCTGTCGAACGCGGCTAGATACGACTCTGTAGTGTAATCGGAGACAGCTTCAAGGTGAATTGCTTTTGTGCAAAGACAAATGAAAATAATGAAATAACCCTTGTAGGAAATTTGTCCGCGAATGCGTGAAGCTAGCAACTTGAATGGACCTGCGTAATCTACACCTGCTTTTTTAAATGGACGCGTAGGCAGTACCCGTTCTTGCGGTAGTGCTGCCATCATTTGATACTGTGGAGTAGCTCTGTATCTTTGACAACTGGTGCAATTATCAATAATAACTTTCACGGCACTTTTTCCTCGAATAATCCAGAACATTTGTCGGCTAGTAGAAAGAGTCAGTTGAGTACCACCGTGCAACGTGATGTGATGAAAATATCGAATCAAGAGCTCCGTCAGAGTAGATTTTGTTGGTAAGATAACAGGAAATTTCTCATCGTCACATAGATCTGAATTTTTGATTCTGCTACCTACTCTCAACAAACCGTCTTTTAGCACGGGGTTCAAAGATTTCAAGGCATTTGCTTTAGGTAGAATTTTACCTTCTTGCAACATTTTATATTCAAATGGAAAATTAGCTAATTGAGTAAGATAGCTCATGACAAGCTTAACGTGGCGAATTTCACTGCTGTCTATGAGCTGATCTGAATGAACAGGAAACTTGCTAATAACGCATGATACTTTGTCTTTGAGAGACGTTTTATTCACGATTCTTGAAATGAATCTCATAATATATACAGTGATTCTAATCAGTTTGGTGAAGGAAGAGTATCGTTTCATCAGATCCCAAATTTGAATCTTCGGAGTCTCTGAAGTTATGGTATTCACAGATACCTCAATGTTTTCATTCGTCGACTTCTCTGGATTGGTGGAGAAATTCAAATCGACATAACCTGTTAGACTCCAATCTCGATTATGTTCTCGCAAGTCGGGGGGTCCCTCCCACCACAGACGATTTGAGACGAGTTCGTTCCCCAAACACCCTCTAGAAGCAACATCTGCAGGGTTTTTCGACGATTTGATGTAGTGCCAAGTGGCATTGGGAATCAGAGTTTTAATTTCAGCACACCTATTGGCAACTAAAACCGGCCATTTAGAAGGGTGCTCATGAACCCAGTGCAATACTACTTTTGAATCGCAGTGCACATGAATTGACAGATTGTCAAGTTTGAGTTTGGACGCAAATCGACTGAGCAGTTGGGCGACTGTCAAAGCGCCGAATAATTCCAATTTCGGAATCGAGAGGATTTTTATGGGTGCAACTTTTGATTTAGCGCCCAACAAAGTGACTCTACAGTCATCATCTAAAACTCGCAGGTATACAACCGCTGCATACGCTATCTTGGAAGCGTCGGAATAACCATGTAGTTCGTATTTTTGTGCGTTTTTCGTTATACCTAAGTAACGCGGGATTTTCAAATCCAAAAGGTGAGTTAAGGAAGAATACCATTGTTGAAATTTTTCGGTAAATTCATCCGGTAGTACCTGATCCCAAGGTACATTTTTTATCCACAGCAGCTGCATGAAATTTTTACCGGTGATGATTACCGGAGTTATCCAACCCAGTGGGTCAAAGATTCTAGCAATTTTGGAAAGTACAATACGCTTTGTCAGTGGAACCGTCAAAGAGTCAAGTGACAATTGGAACTTGAAAATGTCATTAGCGGGACACCAACTTATACCGAGCACTGAGAACAAAGAGTCCTCTTGCAAAGGGTCGTCCGCAGCTAATATGTTTTTTGGTAATTTATCGATGAGTTCGGGGGTGTTTGAGAGCCATTTTCTCAACTCGAATCCACCTGATCTTAGGAGGTTAGCTGTGTCCGATTGCTTAGTTAAAATTTCTTCAATCGAGAAACCACCAGATACTACGTCATCCATGTAGGTTTCTTCGTCGATTACTTCAATAGCACTCGGAAAATGCTCACCTTCATCTTTGACTAACTGTTTGAGTGTCATTATAGCTAAGAATGGACTACTCGTATAGCCAAATGTCAGTACGGTCAACAAAAGTTTCGTTATTGCATCACTGGGGTGCTCTCGCCACAGAATAGTTTGGAGGTGTTGATCCTCTGGGTGGACGCCAATTTGTAAAAACATTTGTTTTATATCCGCCACAAAAGCATGAGGATACTTACGCCATTGGGTACATAAATCAACTAATTCAGGTAGTAAATTTGGACCTGAATAGAGATAGTCATTGAGCGAGTAACCCTTATTAGTGATCATTGAAGCATTGAAAACTGTTCTCACTGGAGTTGTCGAGCTATTCTCTTTGATAACCCCGTGATGAGGTAAAAAATAGAATTGATCATCAGGGATACTAGTAGTGAATATTGGGCGCGCGAAACCTTGAGATAAGTAATCTCGCATTGATTTGACGTACGCATTCTTGAATTCAGGATTTTTCGCAAACTTCTTTTCTAGACTTAGAAAAACTCGAAGTGCTTTGGAGTAAGAATCTCCTAGAATACCTGACTCCGGAAAATTGGGTTTCCGTGGAAGTTTGACAATATATTTGCCGGTTTCTGTGCGACTCACATTGCTGTTGTAATGCTCAACACATTTTTGTTCATCATCCGACAAGAAACGTTCCTTTGGAATTTCCTCGCGTTCAAAAAACAAACGGAGAGTTTTATTGAGTTGAGAATCGGTGTCATTAAGACACAAATTTATTATTGGTTGCGACGATTTTTGAGACATTGAAGAACCAGAAACTATCCAGCCGAAATGCGATTTCATAGCTATAGGAGCATCCCCCTTTCGGCTCTTACGTAAACCTTGTTGTATGATTAGTGCGTGGATCTGAGCACTAAGTAACATATCGACCACACCAGATTTATTGAAATTAGGGTCGGCTAAACGCAGTTTCTTCAAATGTTTCCAATCCCCATTGAATAGCGAGTTGGGTTGATATTTTGTAACCTTAGGAATCACGTAAGCTGACACTATGAATTTTTTATCGGAAGTAAAACGAGGTCGTATAGTCACCTCTACTATATTTTTGCATACAGGGCCACTTTTACCGCCCACTGTCGTAGTAGGTACCATAACGGGTTTCTTCTTTAATCTAAGTAATTGGCACAAGCCTTCTGAAATAAATGAAGACTGTGCGCACTGATCCACGATTGCCCGTATTTCGTATGACGAACCAAATGTAGATTCAGCTAAGATTCGAGCAGTTGCTATAAAAATCTCCCCATCATTGTCATCTTTATTAACAATGTTATTGACGTGGTTCGATTCCAGTTGTAACATAGATGCTGCACTGCCGGACTTTTGGGCGGACGTATTCGATTTGGAAGGTTGATCAGCGGTATTCGGAATACTAGGCTTACCACTTTCGTGAATAGTCGTATGATGCTTGCCGTTACAAACAGCACAGCGTTTTTCTTTAGTGCACTCTGGTAAGAGATGGTCTGAAGAGAAACAATTGAGACATCTCTTGAGCGAATGTATGTATTTTTTCCTTTCAGGCACCGATTTCGCCTTAAAATTATTGCAGAAGGAAAAAAAATGTGGACCCTCGCAAATGATGCAGACGGGTGGTTCACGCCAAGGTTTCTTTGGGTCCTTTTGATTCACATGAACCGCTTTAGAATCCTTGGGTTTGTTATTCTGATTTTTATTCTGATTCTTTGTGTCAGAATTGGGTTTGCGCTTTTGCTCCGACTGTTCCGTGACTACTTTAGCACTTTCAAATTGAACATGAGCTAGCCTTTGCGTTTTGAGAAAATCATCGAGCATCTTGTAGCTAGGGCATTGCTTAGGATTTTCTGATTGTGCGACATGAGATTCCCAGTCTTTTTGAAGCGAAGGGGTAAGACGCATCACTACTAGAAAGACAACAAAAGGATCCCAAGTGTCGACTTGACAATTTAATGATTTTAGAGCTTTTAAAATATTGCTCATGCCGTTGCGAAGACGACTAATTTCTGAAGCTACGTCAGATTCCATCTTATTCATGGACATTAATTTTGAAAGTAATTTAGAGACTAATAAGCGATTATTGCTGTAGTACTCTTTTACGCTTTTCCAGGCTGAATCAAAATTTTCGCCAGAGGACGAGCTTTCTTCAAGGAGCTCTGCGGCTTCTCCTTTAAGTGAGGATCGCAAGTAGCTCATTTTATAAACATTTGCAAGGCCGTGTTTCTTCACCACCATTTCATCAAAAGAATCATGAAAATTCTTCCAGTTTTGTATGTCACCGGAAAATGTGGGGAGTTCAATCGGCGGTAATTTTGCTTGGAATATAGCTGATTGTTCCGACGTCTCAACATTTCGTGAACCGGTAGGCACTGCTGCCTCGAGATTCAACAAGAAGTCTTGAAAAAGTCCGAGAGAAACGAAGTATGACTCTTCTACACTATCAAATACATTATTTTTGAAGTAGTTATCCGAAGCATCAATATCATCATCGTCCATTAGCTTCCCATGTGCCTCTTGGAACTTTTCCCAATAGTTTTCCAACCCCTTCATTCGGGTAAGGCACGCGCCTTTCGTCATCTTGGCTTGGCCTGTCTTTTGGAAATTGATATACGCGTTTGCAATGCGTGATTGTAATTTGAGTTGCTTCTCAATCGAAGCCATTGTGTTCAAAGGTATGCTCGTTGAATCACTCGTCCAGAAAGAACGAATTCCTCACTTGAACGAGTAATTCAGACGAAGTGAAATTCCAGACGGGATCAGAGTGTCTACCTGTGTATACTCAATCGATACTATAGCTTTGACATTCCGGAAAATGTCGGAATGACTATATATGTATATGTAAGCGAAACTCCTATAGTTTTGACATTCCGGAAAATGTCCGAGCGGCTATCTGTGTATATTCGACCGAAACTATAGCTCTGTCATTCCGGAAAATGTAGGAATGACTATATAAGTAAATTGAAGCGAAACTATAGTTTTGACATTCCGGAAAATGTCCGAGCGGCTATCTGTGTATATTCAACCGAAACTATAGCTCTGTCATTCCGGAAAATGTCGGAATGGCTATGTATGTAAATTGAAGCGAAACTATAGTTTTGACATTCCGGAAAATGTCCGAGCGGCTATCTGTGTATATTCAACCGAAACTATAGCTCTGTCATTCCGGAAAATGTAGGAATGACTATATAAGTAAATTGAAGCGAAACTATAGTTTTGACATTCCGGAAAATGTCCGAGCGGCTATCTGTGTATATTCAACCGAAACTATAGCTCTGTCATTCCGGAAAATGTCGGAATGGCTATGTATGTATATTGAAGCGAAACTATAGTTTTGACATTCCGGAAAATGTCCGAGCGGCTATCTGTGTATATTCAACCGAAACTATAGCTCTGTCATTCCGGAAAATGTCGGAATGGCTATCAAGAAACTAGTTTGATATACTTTCAGCGCGAAATGGGTACTCCAAGAGACCCCAGTACTGGTCTTGAACAAAAATTTTAGGCGCAATATTAAGCATTTGAGAATACAGAAGTGAGACTATTGAGGGGAGGGGTAAGGGTCAGGCAGTGAAACTATCCCCAGAGAACGCAGGAAGGAGTAAACAAACTCACTCACCGAAAGATGATCTCGACTTCGGTCGCAAACGCTTCGCGTCTGTTATATCGAGTTGGCAGTTGAAGGTCACTCTTGTTGTGACGCCGCCTTGTTGTTTACTCGCTGCTGCTTCAATTCTGAGAAGACGTCGGCCTGATGTTTACCCACTGCTGTCTCGTCGATGATGAGGACGCCGGCTATTCAAAATGGCTGCCACATCCTAAATTCTTGGCTCGCTTGGCTTCACTTGCCGTTCGGAGCACTGAGGACAAAATGGCTGTCCATTGGCGTGGGTGCTGACACAACGATGACGATGCCATGCAATTCCCACAATTGTGTGGCTCGCGATTTTTACACACGGTATATGAGATTAATCGCACTTCAATTAGGGCACAGTATAACTGCACTTGGCGAATGAGCTCCGCACCAATATTCGCACCACGTTCTCACACATCACTGTGTCAAACTTCCTCTATTCACTGCATTTTTACTGCAGCTCGAAGGACCAAATGTTTTGCCGATGATGGGGTTTTTTGCGAAGTGAATAGAGGAGAGTTAACTTTGAACTATTCGTAAGAACTATATTGAGCAAAATGAATACATGCTCGAGGTGGTGGAGAGTGTGCGTACTGTTCGCGATCCACAAGACGACTGACTGGTCTGGAGCAGAGCGGGAGGCTATAGCCAAGCGTCTGAATGTCTATATATATATACTGCCGTCGGTTGAGCGTTTAATACCACTTGAAGGCTTAGCTAATGTGTACGTGAATGTATGTGTGCTGTCGCGGACATTGTTTGATCGGTGCTACATAAACATATGACTAGAAACTACTATAAGAATATGCCTCAGATTTGATTCAAAAGACAAAACATCATCATCTCTAATCAACGCTTCACACCTCACCATCATAGATGCTTCAGTTTATTTACACTCCAATGCGTCATTTCCACGCAAACATATTCAAACCGAGGACGCTTTTACGTCTACCGAGTATCATTTATATAGGCAGAAGCGCGCGTGCGCGACAGCTCCTTTCTTTCCCTTCCCCTTGGGCCATGCAACACGAGTTACAGTGCTCGCACCCGATAGCTTTGATCAGTCTCCCGAGCGCCTTTCTTGAGAGCAGAGGTCCACGCACTCAACAATTTTAAAGAATTTTCGGTGTACACCGTATACACCAATCTTATTCGAGTCTGAGCACCCCTCTCTTTCTCCCGTACATTATTTCAGGGATGACAAAGGTAGTATAAAATTTTCAGTGCATAGTTCGTGGCGAAGCGGCGGCGGCGGGGAAACGGTACTACGGGGGGTTCGCGGCGCGCGGAAGTGGGGACATGGAAAACGAGCAAGAAAGGGAAGCCGCCCCGCCGTATTGAATCGAGCTGAGCAGCTGAGTTTGTCGAGCTGTATTATACGCAGCATATACAGCAGACGAGACAAAAATGCCTATGTAGCGGAATTCGTCGCCGTCGCTATATATATATATATATATATATATAAGCCGACATGAAATTATTGTTGCTGCAGCAATAATAAGTTACTGTTGCAAATCATTCTCTGAGCTATTATAGTTCAGCTTTATCTTAATCTTACAAATTTTTTTACTGATCCTTCAATAATCCTCATCAACTCTGATGTTGGATAAGTTTCATGTCTTGCAGGTTAGACAGGTATTAATCATTGCTCATCTCGTTGCTCATGATCCAGGCAGAGAAATGTCGTCTATTCTGTCAAAAAGCTATACAAAGTTTGTGATACGAAATGAGACTTGAGCGAGTTCTGACACTTGCTCTGGATATCAGATATGAGTGCCCACTGTGAATCAGATGAAATTGATAAGTTTCTGGTTGTAGATAAGAGTGGCTCAATAGACACTTATAGTGTATGATGTAAACACAAGAAGCAATAGCTTTTGTGGATAAAGAGATGATAACTGAATATTGAGTACCAAACTCTTGCAGCGTAGCCATGGATCGTTTGGAACCTGGGTAAGACAACGAAGGCAAACAGAAAATTTTTGATTAATCTTGGGTATACACCTTAAATTTATTGTGTATCTATTCTTCTATTTCTGATGCTGCTGCCTATTTCATCTGCTCTGTCCAAAGTCACAAATTCGACTTACTCTTGAATTTTGATTTTCTTAGATATTGAATCAGTTTGGGTGGAGTATAGTCTGAAACGATTCAGGCTGATCTTACTTTGGTTTTGACTGTTCCATTTATATTTTATGTTGACTCGTGGCAAATACCAATAGATTGTGAAGTATTACTCCTTGATTTGAAAATTATTTTATGAAATATTGGTTGGATTGGTTGGACTCTGCCACATACTACAAAATCACTTGCAATGTGTGCTGACAGTGATTTTAATTTGCGCTCAAGGATATTGGATTAAAAGTGATAGTCTTACTTCTCCACAGTCCACCGATATTTATTTACAATTTATGTACAATAGTTTGAAAGATGACAAAACAATCAATTCAAAACTCTACTTTTTCTTTTTCAATGGGCTCTTAGAGTGCTTCAAGTCAGTACGAAAAAAGAATGTGTAATTATATACTTGGAATTAATTTCTTTGAGTATTTGTTTGAAACATGATCACTAGATTGGTTGCTAGCTTATTACAAGTGTTGCAGGGTTGTTGGATGAAATATTTCTCAGACCCGAAAAAACCATAAAGACACAGCTATGGCAAAATACTTTTCAATACCTTTTAATACCACATCTCCCATATTTGTGAACCTGGAAAAAATGATAGCTCTCAATCTCACGTCAATCACCATGTCTCTGATCATAAACTATTTCAAGGGAAACATATTATACCTCAAAAACTCATTGATACCACCAACAGAATCTTTTTGGCAGTCGTGACAGTTTGCAGGAGATCTTTCCTAATTGAAATTCTTCGAATGTTGCATGCTAGCAACGAAATAATTGCGCCAAGTGATGTGCTGGCATAAACCTGAGACCACAATCTCTGCTTTCCACAGGCAATTCAAAGTCAATACTCACTCAGACATGGAAGTGAGTATCAAAAATTAATAAATCTTGCGCTTCTATCTGCTTCATCTGCATGATTAGAGAATAAAGTTGAACCAACATTTCAAATGGACATAATGTGATGATGTATAACCAGAAGAACATACTACATACAAACAGCTACGTGCACTTCTTTTGTTGAGGACTGTAATCGATAATTAGGGGAGCCCTCCTTAACTTACGCTGCACCCAATCTTGAGTATAGCAGATAGTAGCGCGTATACATGGGCCTTGGACTCTTTGAAGTGTTCATCATTCCGTAAAGACAAAGTCAACAATCGATGGTTCTGGAAATAGTAAATATTAATCTCAGGTTTTGGAGCGTGGATTCATTATTATCATTCATGTCAAATATTTCAACAGATTCAGAAAAGCTTACTTTTGAATTCTGCAAATTTCTGATGAGCATTGAATCCATGTTGCTCATCTATATACAAGATCAATGAAGCCATTCATGTGTAGAATTTCAGTAATTGATACTGGCTATATCTAATACTAAAATGGTTTTTCACATTAAATAAGGATGAGTGTATGCACAAATCCTTGTTTGAAAATAATGTTTCCCACATAACATATATTACAAATGACTAACTGAGCTCTGAGCAAGAAAACTATTCAACCTAGAGGCACGATAAGATCATCAATCCAATCCTCTGATTTACAGAGTTTATAGGAGTCCGGACTGGAACATCATAATGAAAGTTCTGATATTTGATCATTTCATTTATCAATATATGGAAGGAGTGAAAAAGAGGCAGGCAACTTACCATACAACTTATATCAGAATGTCGATACTGTTACCAGAATGTACATTTTTTTACTCTCTGTTGATTAGTATTCAAGATTTAGCCTTCAGTAGACCACAATTTTCACCTTCGAGGTTGAAACAGTGAAGATTGTTTAGATGTCAGCTCTGGGTAACTCCTTTTTGCTCGCCTTTTTGTCTTTTTTAATTCAATGCAAATATTTGCTTAGGATCAAAGTTTCCATTGCTAAAATATGGTAAGGGTGATTTAGTAAACAGATAAGTCATAGCAAGAAAAGGTGGGACAAAACTCACTCATTGTCTTCTGTTTACTTCACACTGGAGGACTCTTGATTACGCAAAATTTATTAATCACCAATACTCTTTGGGTGATGAAACTGCATCTGTCAACAGTAATCATATGGTGTCCAGAGAACAAGAGCAGACCTTTTTTTGTTCCTTGTGCACCTTTGGGCTAATCTTTGTTGATTGGCTTCCAAAAGGAGGGTGTTTTCTACTCAAACACGAGTAGATTCATCAGCCCTCTGTACGCACGCCAAAGCATGCATCATACAGTTGAGAATCCTTGGGTGCAGATGAATAGCAGAGTCAATCCTGCAGAAAAGTTACGAGTGGTATAAGTTGTAGTATCCAAAGATAATGAAAGAAAATTGAGACCATATCACCATTTGATGAAACTTTTGGGTGTTTATGAGATGGCTAAATTATTCTTAGTGACTGATAGAGATACCTCTAAATACAAAAGTACATAGACAAGATCAGCGTACAAAAGTGGTCTTTACGAAGAAATTGTTGATGTCTTTTTGCCGCGTGAGACGCCCGGGCCGGGACTATTGACAACAGTTTATCGCCTGTGCACAGACATGACCAATCAAATCAGTGAAATAAGCACCTGTTGCGTAACGGGCAAGGTCATCGCGATACTTGCACAGCACAATCATCAGGCCTGAGCACATTATCAGGCAAAATTTTTCTCAGCATTTATTCAACGTTATCGAGCTGGAACGCTGGAAGCTGTCTTCAAGGTTATGACGCAAAAAGAAACTTTTCATTTTTCTCTCCTTCTGGATTCAGCACGAATAATTTCTTCCATCGACTGGACTACTGCTGCTCACATGTAATCAGAAACGATACATTCATCTGGGCCCAGCAAAAGAATCGGGCCCGATGCGGCTGGCCCCGCGCGGAACGAACGCGATCGAGAACTGCGGACGGACTAACCGGAACTGCGCCGTGATTTCAATCAGGCTACCGGCTGCCGTTCGCGCGACCGATTCGAAGAATCCTGTCGCTGCTCGAGATCCCGCGAATCGCGAAAATCGCTGTAACGGGGCGCGCAATAAACCCCAATTAAGGCGATGCGGTCGCCGTGCAACCCGGAAGTTATATGTCATTTACATATAATTCAAAATTTTGATGATATGAAGTTTTAGACAAGTTGTCCATTACTTATTATCATCTAAATTGTGGTGGATAACTCGGCATTCTCCACTAATCCCAAGACTATTGGTGATGAACGAGGATAACTTGCCCGCGGGAACTTTCTAATCTACAAATTGACACATTTTCGTTCACAAAAATCTCAAAATCTTTTCCAATTTTGGCTAAACGAAGAGCTATCCAGGCCAAATCAGACGATTACAAAGCCTTGATAACTCACCGTTTAGCCCAAATTGGAAAAGATTTTGAGATTTTTGTGAACAAAAATCAGCGTGCACGTGGACCGCATCGCCTAAACGATCATGACTTTCTCTTCCTCTGGGCTAGCTCAACTTTAGATGATTCATATTTGAATCAGGATTGAAGTTTTTGAAGTATAAAGATGAATTGTTTTGATCGATTTTGTAATCGGATGACTCAATTCTGATAGATTATCGGAAAGTGTGCCAGATGAGTCGCGCCTCTATGAATCTATTCGAGTGACTTTTCCTGTCGAAGCTCATCCGACTGACAGGTCAGGCCATTCCAGTTTGATTTAATCTTAGGGCCCCTCCATCGAACTCGACTGATTTGAGCTCTTCTGCTGATTAGACAGGTGAGAATCAGTCAAGGGTCGACTGAATCGTCACCAGCCGAACCTCGAGTGAACTTACATAGTTATTACACTGACGGTCAAAAGTTTCAGGACACCCAAAATTTTTTTTTCCAATTTTGTGAGTGGGACAACTAGGCTCTATTTCACCGAAAAGGATCTTATCAGGGCTCATTTAGAAGATCTTTTTACGTACTTTAAGATGGCTTTATTCATCTTTATCAGTGCAAATCTGGATCTTCCCGATTTCAGCTTGTGAAAGTGCCAATTTCGATGATTTTTGGAAGAATCTTCTGGCTCCCGTAGCCCAAAGGAGCAGAAATGTTTTGGAATGGAACTTAACAGACTTGAAAGTATAAGTTTACAGCTCCAAAATCCATCTTCCAAAATCCTTCTACGTTATTCCCAACTACGAGCTATGACATTTTCTCTAAGGAGAGTTTTTCCGAAAATAGTGGCGGCCTTAAAAGAGAGTGACGAAGAAATTCACTTTTTGGGGCATGTTCCAAAGGTTTCTCGTTCTCTTGATCATTATATGGAAGACAGATGCTAGGATCAGAGATTATATTACCTCTAAAACGCATTTCTCTATCTTTTTCGAATTCACGTGTTACTTGTTGCGAGCAATCTTGCTCCACAGAAAATGTCATAACTCGGAGCAGAGGTAACGTAGAAAGATGTTGAAAAACGGAATTTAAAGCTCTAGACTTGAACTTTCAGGTCTTTGGAGATCCATTCCAGGATATTCCTGTACTTTTGAACTACTCGAGCCAGAAGATTCTTCAAATAATCATCGAAATTGGTACTTTTTCCAGGGAAGATCTAGATTCGTAGTGATAAAAATGAATAATGCCATTTCAAAGGACGTAAGAAAACCTTTCAGATGAGACCTGATAAAATCTTTTTCGGTTAAGTAGAGCCTAGTAGTTCCACTCACAAAATTGGAAATAAAAAAATTGTGGGTGTCCTTAAACTTTTGACCGGCAGTGTTTAGTCAAATATTCATGTTAAATTGTAGCGGTCTAACATTAATTATGGTTTAATACATATATTATCTGACCGGATAACTTTTGTAAAGTGATTTATCCGGCATATTTTTGATATTTTCATCGTTGATTCACGCATCACTTCCCTCATAACGCTCCGACGGTTTTCGCATTCAACTTCGAGGAAGTGCTGAAATTTCTCAAACAAGTTTGTGAATATTTTCACTCAGATAGTTTTAATTGTTATGGCTGAAGGGTCTTTTGAAGCTCGACAGAAATATCAGTCGAGACGGAGTGGACGGTATCCCAGTCTAGACTTCAACTGGAAAATCAGTCGAAATCGATTGACATTCCAGTCGAAGGAAGGGATTCAGAGAGGCAGGCATCTTTCTGAGCTCGTGAGAGCCCGCCCACCCTCCCATCTTTATATTCTGGTGGAATACTAACGTACACAGGCCTGAACGTACAAGTTCACTGCGACGTTGTTTTTTCATAATTTCATTTCAGTCGTGAGCTTGACTCCCAATAAATTCTGGCGTATGAGTAGTTCTGCGGAAACTTCGATACCTGGGGGTCGATAATGTGCCAGCGCTAAATCTCTCTTCCGAAGGTTCTAGGATGTGTTTTGTGAGTTTTTGATACACGTAAAGTATAAATAAACTCGCGCACGGATGTAAATTTTCCCACTCATAAGTATCATAAGGATACCATGGAGAGACGCGGGAGCGCGGCACGGACCTGACATTTTGACACTAAAATTGATCTCATGGCCAAACAGTTTGACTCACAGTCTTGGGGTTTGAAAGAGGTTCATTTGGCTACCAAATACTTCGTAAAAAATTGACTAGGACCTCCGGATTCATGCGTTTAAGGATCGCACAGTTGCGCACGGACCTGACATGAAAATTTAGCAAAACTGGATTTTGGTGGAAAAACTACTCTGCAAAGTGGAAAAATAAATTTTCTTCGATACTTTGGGGCATGGAAAAGTTTCGCCTGACGATTTACTTTAAGAATAAATTGGTGCAGAAAAGCCTGGAACCAGGCAAATTCACTTTTATCGAGGAAAACTGAGGAAATCAAATTTCAAGTAAAATTGCGCCGCAAAATGTATGAACTCATCGCACACACAGAAAGTGGTCTTTGGGCTCTCATAGCAATGGCATTTCGTGCTTAATACCATGATATTTGATGTATTAGCTCGCCCGAATCCCCAACGAATTCTACTTCGGCGCCTCACACTCACAAAGGTCGAAATAATGGAAAACCACGCGGCACGGACCTGACATTTTGACGCATTTTTGGATGGTAGTTTTTTTTGGGTCACCCTGGACCAGCGAACTAATAATTGCAACAAAAAAAAACACCAAAAAATACATGAAAAATGACTTTTGGAATTGTTTCCTCAAGCGTTTTCAGGGTTCGTACAAGCTGGCACACGTTATTTCAAAGTTTCCACGGAGGTACTCATATATGTTTGTATTGGAGTGAATTATTCTTTTTAATGTCATAGTTAATGTTCTTAGCACAATAAAATACCATAATTCAATATCGCTGGCAGTATTTTACGAGCCAATTCAAGTCGGTAAAGATTGAAAAATGGAAAATCGCGGGTCCCATCGGCGGCACCAATCGCAGTGAACCTATTAACATATCACGAAGAAATTCACTCAGAACGTAACCAAGGTAGCTCTATAGATCTTGTATTGGGACGTGAGTAGGACCTCCCCTCAGCAGCCTGAAGATAATTAGGACCTCTATGACATTGCGAAAGTGCCCTCTTATACGAAATATTCCTAAACAATTCGGTCAGAGTACGTAACTACCAAAATATGCACATCCGCGATCCAATTTCTTCATTGTCTCTCGTTACTGCAAAACGTGAAAACATTCATCAGCGAGAGCTGGGGATAATGCGTGATTAAACTGTTTCATGCGCTTGAGCTACACTTAATGAATAGAATTTGACGTTCCGGGCATCCTCGCGTATTATCGAATAATTCAGACTTGGTATTATTTTTTCGCGGGAAACTGACATCCTTGGGCCACCTTATACTCAACGAAATACTCTTTACGCGTGTGTAACCGCGCTGACTTTTAACGTCATCAAAAGGACACAGCACGAATGATTTCATGAGATTCGTCTTTTCATCCGAGATGCTTGATTGATGTTGTATCAAATTGTAGTTCCAAATTTCAAGTAGCTAGAGGTTTATTTGATTTCGCTTCTCGAATCTCGGACCTCTCATTCTTTTACTCATAGGCAGAAATAGAGTCCCAATAAAGAGATCTGACTAACCGAAAAATAGAAAGTCTGCAAATTTCGCCCAGATTGAATAATTTGGGAATATAATCAGTTGTATTGCTTTGTACTGTCATTACTTTTCCGAAACTTTCTTAATAATGGAAAAATCGCTGGTCGCAAAAGAGCCGAAACATGACATCTTCATGCGAAGAATAAAAGGTGGAAGGAAGATTCGCAAGCAAAATCATTCTGGGAAACATGTGTCAGTGTGTTGGATTGAGGGAAACAACTTTTCTCTCGAATCCTCTGCTGGAAAATGTAAAGCTCAATGGTCCAAGCGATGAGCGGGTCTCTGATACTGTTTTCATCTCTCAAAAACTGACTTTACGATGAATGAAAATTTTGGATACAACAGTGAGAAAACAATCTGTCCGCTCTTCGAACTCTATTTTCTCATCGGCAGTGCGGAACAATCGAAAAACGGGTGATAAGAATGATAATGATTGCAATATGCATTATTTCGAATGCTGACTCACCGTGTTTTTTTCTCGTCCTCTCTTCTCTGCCGACTTAATTCATCTTGCAACTCCATTTTATCGACTAATTGTTACTGTTTATAGACGTTCAACTTCTGCCTTGATGATGTTTGAGAATCAACACTGAATTGTAGGATTCAAAATGTATCTCAATGAATGTCGAGATCGATAGGATGGAAGATTGAAGCATAGATTTTGAATATTTACTCGACAATGCGATTTCTCTCTTGAAATTATCCTCTCACTCTATCCGTCATTTGCGCAATCGAAATATCATCATGATAAAATCCAAACCTTAAAATTATACCATCACAGATAATACGTGATGTTCAAAAGTTAAAACATAATCTGATACACTCATATTCACACTGGATCGAGATTTCGAAATTTTGGAGGTACGCCACCTTGTCGATTAGCCTGGGGATTGACAGAAGGCATCATATCCGAGAAAATTGCAAGATTTGAATGACGTAATATATTCACCTGCATGGATAATTTGGATACATCCATTACGGCTCTTGAACCATTTCGGCTCAATGCTCATCTTCGTGGTCCTCAAATTCTTCCTCGGGCTCGTCATCGCCCTCGTCATCAGTATCTTCATCCCGTCCACGGGCACCAACAGGATGGTTATATCGACGCTCTCTCACGAGTTCGATCATTCGATCAGTAGGTTGGAAATGTGCGGCTCTGCCTTTGAAGCCATGAATTCTGTTGCAATCTCTCAATAGCAGATTGGCTTCAGTGGAACTTATATCCAACATGATCCTCAATCTTGTCCATATCAATCTTTCGGCGCTGAAACCTCGCTCAGATTCTGCATTCGAGTGGACTAAACACAACAGATTCATGGCAAATTGGCCCAAATTTGGTGTTATCGGTTGATCTCTGTTTTGCACTTCATCGGGATTCTGATCTCCTCTCCCTAAGATAAAATGATCAAATCATTTGAATATGATTCTGAATTTGAACATACATCAGTATCGACTATGATTGTATTTTAGATCTATAGAAACAAAAATTGAACGAACTACAGTTTTTGGGTTTTTGCACAAGCTAACAGCTCATTACAATCGAAAGAATCGGAAACCCCGAGACGAATACCTCATACACATTGTCCCCAACTTTCAAGTACGAAATGTCAAGTCCGCGAGGAGGTTGGAACACCTGTTACGCACTAGATATTCAGAAGTATGCTTCTTTATAGGACTCCTCACACGGAACGACGAATTTGCTACTGGTTTGAAGCTTTGGCTCGGGAATTTTTTCCACGAATACAGGGATAGTTTAAAGAGTAATCGCGCGACTCTTATGCATACTCGTCCAGATTTACTTAGCCTACTATTGGCTTTTTAAGGAAACAACTGCAAATGGAACTTTGTAATGCTTGGCAAAGGAATTTCAGACATATACCTACGCCAAACTTCTTAAATTGCAACCTCGATAGTTGAGAGACCGATTTGATGAAGAAAAATTCTGATATTACTTTCCAGAAATTTTTCGGGGTTCCCGACTGCTTCGGAAACTACCTAACTCCAATCAGCTGCAAAATTTTCGAAAATACAACCGAATCTTGTCATTTGTTGAATTTTAGAGCTTATAATCTTAGAAAAGTCACACGGAATACCCATCACCACCTCTTACGTTCCATCTACGTCGCCAAGAAAATGAAGCGAAAATCGCTAAGAGTTGCTACCGGTGAATAGCTGCTAGGAATCGCAATGGCCCCTAATCGATTTTGGGAAATTAGTTCCTAAAAAGATGTTCCATCTCACAGACATATCGATGGCCCAGAGTAAAAAGGAACTATCTGGAAACGTAAGATTCGAAACGAACTATCCAAGAATTTATGTGAAAGGAAATATTTGAAAATGTTTACTCAAAAGGAACTATCTGTAGATCTCTGTTTTACAAGAGAACTATCCATGAATTTTTGGCTGAAAGGGTTTATTTAGGATCGGTAGTGTTTAAAGGAACTATCTGAATTTGTCTGATTCAAAAGGAACTATCTGAAAATCTAATTTTCTCACAGTTCCTTTTCAACCAGAAATTAACAGATAAATCTTTTCTAAAACAATAATTTCCAGATAATTTTTCTTGAATCAGGCAAATTGAAATAGTTCCTTCTAACCAAAGCTTTTAAGATATTTCTATCCGACCATCAGAACTTAACAGATAGTTCCTTTCAAGTCTTATGATTTCAGATAGTTTCTTGTTACTCCAAGACATCGATATGCGCTCAAATACGTAAAAATATATAATTCGTCCGAACTACGATTTTTTGAAAATATTCTAACAACGAGCCAATAATTGGTTGTCTACGGGAGCAGGAGGAGTAAGAGAATCTGGCAATAATCCATCACGCAACGAGGGAGGAAAGTGCGTTTTCCGCAAGATAGTTGCCGTGACCAATACGATAAAGTAACTTTCCCATCTTCTAAGCGGGAATAGTCGATTTTGTACCCAGATCATGAGATTGTAGCTCGCTTCCGAGCGATTGGTTCTCGGCCCGAGCCGCAGGCGAGGGTCGAAATAATCGCTTTGAAGCGGAGAACCTCATGATCTAGTCACAAATGCTATTTTATGCAATTCTGTAAGCACTCAAACATCGGAAAATAGCATAAAATAGTTGTCGACACTCGGACGGGGTGGTTTGCACCTTATTGTGATTTCACAACCCTCGCCTTCGGCTCGGGCCGAAAAATAACACTCGTTGGGCGGAAACCAACATTTCCGTCCTAATATCGAAATATCCTATTTCCGCACGAGTCGATCTTTTAGAGTGCGTCAAATTACTTTCCATTACTCTAACCTAAAAATGCAGCGTTTAAATAGGATTTTAGGCTTCTCGTAATGAAAAAATATATCCGCACCTCGCTTGCAAGCCCGTTTTGGGCACTGGAGGACATGTCTGTCTCGCTTCGCTCGACAGACAAACTGTCCTATAGTGCCCAAAATGGGCTACCGCGCTCAGTACGGAAATATGAGTAATTCCGCGCGAAAGCGGACCACGAATTGCAGACATATCTCAGATTGTTTTTCCACTATTCTTAATCGATTCTATGGTCCAAAAAATGAACTTTTCACACTCTATGGGGTCCAAAAAAATTTTTTGTTTCCGTGGGGAATATCTTTGTGAAAGTGTGTCTTCCTTTTATTAGCAATGGTACTGACCTTCAACTTCATCAGGAACTTGAATCGGATTACCATCTTCAGCCCGACCTTGATCTTCGATTTGAAGGTCACGAGCTACTCCTGGATCTTGATTTTGGTCCAGGTGTCCGTCCTGATCCATAGCTTGCTCTCCGCCGTCTTGCTCCATAGCTTCATCGTGGTCAATGACTTGGTCTCCATCTACTTCCATGTCTTGGCCTCGATCCTCCGCCATGGCTTGGTCTTCATCAAAAGCTTCATCGATTGCTGGATCAATATTGTCATTCTGCTCTTCGTTCGGATTTTCATTTTGGGCTTCATCTTGATTAGGAAACGTAAGGACCCGAGACCAAAACGTATCAGTTTTCATTCCAGGAATGAAGTCAGGATGTCGTTCCACTAGCAATTCCCACTCTTGCTCAACCAGTTCAGCATTGATCCCATGCAGTGCTCTTGGGAACCTCTCCATGACCTGGCGAATTATGCCTTCATTTTGAGCATGATAATCTGCACTGATGGCATTAGTAGGCAGGAGACACTCAAGAATAGCGTGATTCCGCCAATATCTCTCCAATCTCACACACATTTCGGTTGCCAGCCTCGCCAAGTAGTTTTGGAAGTGCACTAGTAGTTCGTTAGCAACTGGACCGATGCGTATGAGTTCCAGAACACATTCCTCTCCAACGTCAATGTGTAGTGGGTTCCGGTAGAGATTAGGGTCTTCCGGGTCTATTTGTTCTACTGGAGTCATTCGCAGGTGATATCTATCTATCAAGCAATCAAGTACGTCCAAATAAGCCTCCTTTATCTTGGAGTATACTTCTGGAATAACGACTTCGTTCGTTTGCATCCACCCATTTAGATTTTCGATGGTCGGGAGAATGTAATTCAGGAAAAGCTGGTACGCTTTCGTCCCTGGATTGTCCATTCTGGCAAGCAATCCCGCCGCTCTGTTGGCCACAGCATGATTGACGTCTTGCGAAATTATTCCTAGAGTTACTCTCACTGGCTCCCAGTTCTCAATCAAAATGTCGGTAGCAGGTCCCATCGTGAGCCACCTCATAACGAATGGCCTTGGTATAGCTTTTATAGCCATGTTAAGACGAGCCTGTTACAAACAGTTGAAAGCTATTCAAACAGAGACTCTCTAACTCGGGGTGAAAGTTTACGTCCAGACATGACCGATACACAATGAATTACACCAAATTAAACCGAATTAGATCTATTTGAGCCCAACCCGACCGAACCAGAGCGATTGGAGCGAAACCAAACCCAATTACACCAAACCAGACTGAGCTGGACCAAATCGGCCCAAACTACATCGAATTAGACCGAACCACGACGAGCTGGCCCGAGACAGACAGAACAGGATCCTATTGGACTGAACAAAACCAAATTATATCGAATTGGACACAACTAGACTCAACTACACCGAACTAGACCGAGTTAAATTCTATGAAACTGATGTAAACCAAACTAGAATAAACCAGACCAAACTGGATCACCCTACGTGAACCTAGACCGAATAAGGCCATAGTAGACCATTGTAGACCTATTTTGACGAAACTTGACCGAAACAGATTGAACCAGCACGAGCTACACCTAAGCACGCCGAACTGCGCAGAATTAGACCGAATTCGATCGAGCTAGACAGAATGAGGACTCGATGAGACCGAGTGAGACCGTATAAAACAAAACTGGACCGGCCTAGAATGAACTACACCGAACGAGAGCGAGCTACACCGAATTAGACCAACCTGATTACAGTAATTCTATTGCCATCTTCTTTCCGCATACCTCATTTCTGATACTCTGTTCCTCATAACTCGTTCCTCATTACTCACTTCTTATAATTCATCCCTCATATCTCAGTTCATATTCCTTATTCATTCATCCATCCATCCATTCATCCATCTTGCCATCCCTGCATCTACCTCAGCACCTACCATCCAACCCACCAACCGATCTATCTTGACACCCACCAACCCATCTATCCACCCATCAACTCATCCATGACCCAATACGGCCATCGTCTATCCGACAACCCACCCACCCATCCACCATAATCCATCCACCCATGGGACCATCGACCCATCCATGCTCGAAATGGCTATTTTGGCTGACACATTTTTGACTGGCGCGTGAATATGATATAAGTTCCCTGCAGTTGTCAACCACATTTTATTAAAATGGCATCAGTTACTAAACAGGAGGTCAATCTTCCTCGAGACAAATAAAACGCTGCATGTTGGGAGACATTCTATACTCACCTGTTCACGCTCTAGAATAGCTTTGCGCGTAGGAGTATTCAAGAAGGAATGGATGTCTCGAGTCAGATAGATTTGCTCATCATGTATCGCATCGGGCTCGCTGAGCGCTGCGTGCCTCGCGCACAGAGCTGCAGCGTGATTGGAGCAAATGATCAATGTAATCTGCAGAAATCCTCTCGCAAATCTCGTCGCAACCGAGTTTCTGACTCCCATGAGAGAGGCTGCTCCGTCAGCGACAAACTCCAGTAAGTTGGCAGCAGGAATATCTTCAAAGTTGCCAAATTCTTCCAGGATGATGTTGAAAATCGTTTCGGAGCCTGCATCAACGTTTTCTGCGTCAACATTGTGTATGGGGACTACAGCCCATATGGCCCATATAATTTTTCGAAGTCGTGGATGCCATGTTCTTATTATAATGATGCCATGTTTCCTCATGGCTACCCCCGTAGACTCATCAAACCCCGCAGTGAATTTTTGAGTAAGTAGCAAGTTCCACAGCTCTTCTTTCCATGCAACGGCCAAAGCATTTTTTACTACTTTGGAGAAAGTTGTTCTCTTCATTCTCGATCTCTCCAATGCATCTCGATGAACTGATACATTTAGTATGAGATCGTATAGATCTTCTATGAGAATGTACGGCAGCGCGTGCTCAGCAAAAAATACTCCAATCACTGATCTAATTCTAGCCATTTCATCTTCAAAAGCACGAAGGGATGGATATTCGTACCATGCATCTCGATCTTCACCTGTTACAAAACGTAGTAAAGAAAGAAAAATTGGCATAGAAGATAATCATTGGGAATATTTTCCGAGCGAACTAAGTCGGTTGAGATTGGAACTTAAAAAATTGTCGGCATATTCAGTGCGAACCACCGCAGATATAATATCGAGACATAATTCCATCATTAAACTCCATCTGGACTACGAAGGGCTAAAAAATGTAACTCCAAAATAAATGGAAAATATATAATGGTAGCTGGAGATTGGAAAAACTCTGTTGAATAGATATTTTGTCGAGCAAATCGTTATGACTCCGTCCACGAACCGCGCGTTCTCCAGATGCGTTTACTTTTTGTCCTTGCGGAAGGCATAAGGGATTCTTTAGTTCCTGTGTAAGAAAGTTAACAGTGGATTTTCATCGCATCTTATGACGTCGAAACAATATCCATAATTCGATTTGCCGCTACAAGCTAGAAGCTCTCAAAAAACCAAAAAACTCACTAAAGTCAGTATTTTTCATTTGTTTCAAAATCGAATACGTTTCTCGCATCCTTCGATCATGATGCAAAGTACATTCAATCCGAATTTCGATAAATGATTCAATCCATTAGATACGATCATGGTAGCTCGAGTTACAGAAACTACCGTCAACCGGGGTAACTTTGGAACACGGAGGGTAACTTGGGAACAACCCATGAAAGAGTGGTTATCACACACAGTTGGCTAGGCAGATGATCTTGAGGCCTTAATACCGGTTTCCTACAGTTGGGACAAGCATAAACAATGTCTTGCATTGCCGCGAGGGCTTCCGTCAGCTATTAATCCGTTTATAAGCTGACTTCTTCGGAACTATGTTTTCGACGCAACAAACAGTCTTTCGGAAAAATTTGTGTGGTTCCGACTTTAGGAGGTCGAATGAAAGGTAGCTGAGCTAGATTTCACTTGTCAGTATACATATCTGGACGAAACCATTGTTACATTAGACCATCCTTAGCCAGTTTCAATTTCGTAGAGTAAAAACTAACAAGTATGTACTTTTTTTTCAAAAAACGGGGTAACTTTGGAACACTTGTTCATGTACTCTCAATTATTTCCCGTAATCTATATCATCATCAAATTCTACTTACTTGGGTAGTCGTTGACGAGAGCTTCAAAATGAGCCAAAGAACGTCTCATTTTGACCCACGGAAGCCGAGTTACGGCAGTTTCTGTCAGAAACCGACTGCGAAGGTATTTTCCTCCTCGAGAGTTAGCCGTGACGCGAGCAGTGAGGTATGCTGAAGGTGTCTATGCTCGATTATAGAAATTAAATTCAAACAAATGGACTTTGACAATAGGTCAATGGAAAGCTAAGGCACTCAGCTTTCGATTACTGATGATGAAATTTGATTTCGCGATCTACTTTATAAATTAATTGACGAATAATAAATGATGGTAACAAATTCTGTTTCAGAGTTACCCCAATCCGTGTCTAACTTTGGAACACGACTTTCAGCGTGCATTTCTCCAACCAGAGACACCCAAATACACCTTATAAGCACCGCAATCGAAAGCTGAAACTGTGAGCTTTCGTTTGACTACAGATGCAATGCGCTTCTCATGCAAGACGTACAAGTTTCGCGAGGTTAAAGGGAAAAAATGACATTTTTGTTCCAAAGTTACGCCGGTTGACGGTATGTGATGCTATATATCCGCAAACTTTCATCCATATTTATGAGTCAAGCCGTCAACTTCATGAGATTTACCTCACGCGGAGGAGTAGTTCCAAACTTCCAAATGGCAATCGAATGAGGATCGCGGAACACCACGAAGACTATTCATTTGGAAAATTGTCAGAGAATGCAATAAATTATATTTTTGAAAAAAACATAACGGTACTCAAATACGGTTCTGGCATGTACAGACGAATAAGGTCCAAGCTCGGCTTCCAATTCGAAAAATACAATCAAACTACACGTCTCCTTCGTTAAACGAGCCATTCCAAGACCTACATTTTGTTTATCGATAAAATGTAATTGGCGAACAATTTCTGAAGATGGTATGGTGAGCCCTGTCCGGTAAAAAGAAAAGTTCATACCCTCTAATTCAATTAGAGCCTCCATAGCTTCGACGTGCCTTCTCCGGTGACTATGGTTTACAAGTGTTGCTCGATGAGCACCCAAGCGCCCGTGGCCATAAATTTCTTCGCACAGAATACATACAGCTCTAAATTCATTATTAGGATCACGACGCAACCATCTGCGAAATTCTGCTTCACATTGCCACTCGAAGCGGTATTTCTGACGACGTGGCAATCGGGGGGCACGTGGCGGTTGTTGCGCCCGTCTTGCCTCAAGTATTCCCCTCAGAGTCCTACCACGATTTTCATGGCGATGAACTCTATTTACATCAGGAGGTTGGCCAACATTAGCTCCGAAAGGAACTCTTTCCTGATAGTAGTGGAACTAGGCCGTTCCTGGCGCATGCCGGTCCTGGCGCAACGGTTCTAGCGCAATGGGAAATAGCATGTGTGCCAGTTCTGGCGCACGTCGGTAAGGTAGGTCACCACCTTAACCACTGTGGGCGAGTATCGATCCAAACCGGTATAGTAGGAATCTGGTAGATTTTACAACCCATACTCGTGTAGATTTTCATAACCCATATCTGTGATGAAATTCCTCAACCCATATCCGAATGGACTACCACATAACCCGTGTCCTAGGCCGTTCCTGGCCCATGTTTGTGTAGATTTTATAACCCATAACCCATATTTGTGTATATTTTACAACCCATAACCCATATTTGTGTATATTTTACAACCCGTAACCCATATTTGTGGAGATTTTCATAACCCATATCTGTGATGAAATTCCCCAACCCTACTCGTGTAGATTTTCACAACCCATCTTTGTGAAGTTTCTCATAACCGATATCTGTGATGGAATTTTCCTAACCCATTATAACCCATAACCCATATTTGTGGAGATTTTCATAACCCATATCTGTGATGAAATTCCCCAACCCTACTCGTGTAGATTTTCACAACCCATCTTTGTGAAGTTTCTCATAACCGATATCTGTGATGGAATTTTCCTAACCCATATCCGAATGGACTACCACATAACCCATGTCGGTAAGGCAGGTTGCCACCTTGCCTACTGTAGGTAAGGGGTACACTTGAGCCGATAAGGTAGTGATCTGCATTACCATCAGATGGTAAGGCTCTGCTTGACCGATGGTAACCGATCACAACATGTGCAGGACAAACAGCCTGTACGTCAAATGTTTTTGATGGCCCTGAAAAGGGCCGATTGTACTCCCCGCTCCGCCTAGCAATCCGGAACATCATTCCTCCTTGCAGGCCTTGATGTTGGCACCGGCTCAGGCCTAGTCGGGATCCTAAACCATGGTTCTCGAGGAGGTGGTGGTGGAGGTGACTGGAACAACCTGACCTCGATGACCACCACCGGTTCCCGACGTCTCGGTTCTATGTCGATGATAGGCATCGATGGCAACTCGGTGCGGAGCTCTTGTTGATCCATTGTGAGCAAGCGATCGAATGACACCCTGACGCTCGGTAGCCTTGCTTTATAGTCGAGCCCCCTCCATCGAGCCACCGCAACGCATGCGCACTTTCTTTTGGGGCCCAGGGCCGCCTGTTCACTGGGTTGTCCAGTCATCCGAAAAGGAAATCCAGCAATCTAATTCCACGATTTCGATACCTAGCTCCCCCATCCGTGCATGATCATCTTTACCTATTCCGCACTCTTTCATCTTACCTACGCAGTCTTTCAACTTGCGTAAGAACGGTGTCTCCCATCGAACTAATCTCTGCATGTACAGATTGACATCTGTGATGATGATCTCTGCATCTCTCTTGTAGTAGTACCCGGTGTCGAAATTATAGAAGAAATGATCATCAATCCATAAATTGCCATCCACTGTGTTGAACTCGAGTTTCGCCGATTCTACACATCTCTCGCACGACTCCTCTTCATCGAAGAAATTAATGCTGACTGCTACCTCACCAGGCAAGAGCCTCCAATCTTCGGATACTGGATACCCTTTGCAGGACTGCAAGGTCTCCTTTCTTTCTGTACACCCATCTTCACCCAGAAAATGGATGCAGATATTGAACGAGAAGCCCATGACGACAGAATGATCCGTCTGCGTGTCCGACCGAGCTTTATATGCCAGTCGTCCCCACCACAAGTCGAGCCGCCGACGCCGCACGCATGCGCATATCTCAATTACTTCAGCTTCGAGTGATTTATCATTGCTCTTCAATGAAATACTTTCGAGTAATCCGTAAACGAGATCCAGTCTCCTTCCACAACTTCAATGCCTAGCGCTTTCATGCATGAATGATCATTCTTCCCTATTCCATACTCTTCTATCTTCTCCACACAATCTTTCAACCTGCGCAAGAATGGTGTTTCATATCGATCTACTTTCTCGAAGTATAGATCGACATCTGGGATGATGAGTTTTGAATGCTCCTTGTAGTAGTAGCCGGTGTCGAAATTATAGAAGAAATGAGTTTCAACCCATAAATTGCCATCTTTCGCACTGAACACAAATGTGGGCGATTCAACGCATTTCTCACAATACCGCCCCTCATAGAAGAAGTGAACGCTGACTGTCACTTCACCCGGTAAGATCTTCCAATCTTGAGATTCGAGACGCCCTTTGTAAGAGTACATGGTATCTTTTCTTATTGTGCGCCCGTCTCGATCCAGAAAGTGAACGCAGATGTAGTATGAGCAACCCATGATGTCGGATTGATCCATATGTTTATTCAACCGAGCTTTATATGCCAGTCGTCCCCACCACAAGTCGAGCCGCCGACGCCGCACGCATGCGCATATCTCGAATTCTTGAGTGTGTGCTAGTGTAAGCCAGAATGGCTCAATGGTAGAGTGTATGACTTTTGATCATTCGGTTCTCGGTTCGAATCCGGGTTCTGGCATTTTTTTTTCTCCAGTTCAATGGGTGTTAATCATGGATACTCTAGAACTCGCCGAAGTAGCTCAGTGGGAGAGCATATGACTGAAGATCATCCGGTCCTCGGTTCGAATCCGAGTTTCGGCAAGTTTTTTTGCTTTCAACTCTCAAATTTTCTGTAGGTGTCAGAACTTTGGAGCTTTCGATAATCTTTGTGGTCGGGATACGTTTGTTTTTGAGCTTTATACGTCTTTTGAGAGTACTCTCTCCATTCGGAAGGTTCTCCTTGCTTCTGCTTCCCCTCATCTAAGAGAGGAGTACGCTCAGCGCTGTTACTCTGACGGTTACCCATTGTAGACTGAGTTAACTACGTCATGTTCACTCGCTATTTATATCTTCCCACTCCATCTCCTCGTCAAAAACTGCATGCTCTTGCAAAAAGTGTCTGATGAGCTTGACATTGTGCAACGCACACACTGCCTTCTTTGACTCTGTGTGATTAGGGCACACCGTGACTCGCTTCTGATTATACAGCTGATCCAAGGATAGGTATCCCGAATCTTCGATATCTCGGACGTTGAATCCAAACCTCTCGAGCCACTCCTTGTTCATCGAACCTTTGACAGTGACTACCTCGGCATTACCCAACACCTCTCTGAGCAGCTCACCGATACGATTGTATGGGATATCTCCAGAGCTCCAGGGAATGCCATGATAATGTTGCTCCAACCATTTATTCCGATCTTTGTACTTTTTCGCAAGCTTCTTCCGAGGAAATGGCTCCTTGAACAAGAATACTTGGGGTTCAGCTTCGCTTTGAAGTGGTACCACAGCCAGCTCTTTCAGAATAGGCTGATTGACCGGCTGTCTGAAGCCCTGCATGTCCACGACGTACTCCATCTCGGAAGCGAATGAGCTCTCACGTCTCGCGGGACTCCTTATATCCCCACCACTGAACCCCCCACTACTTGTTCAAACGTTTCCTGACATCGCCGGTCATGGGATTGTACTCGGTGATGCGATCATGTAAGATTAAGCAGTAGGCCGAAGTATTGGCCGGAAAATTGTTTCTCGCTTCTATTTCTATACGGATGTCCACAGCAGCTGTCTTCAATGACTCATTCTGCATAGAACAGTCAATGGAGTAGAGCGCAACGTTGCTGATGAAGTCACGTCTGTTGAGGAGTGGTTGAGATTCCTCTCCGTAGTATGATCTCTGAAAGTTGCTGTACATATCGTACAATATGGAGTACTGATTCTGGTTCAAGTTCAAATTCAAGTTCCCGTATGGGTAGTATTGCGAATTCAAGTAGAGCTTGATATCACTTATGTCGCAGTTATCGAATCGACTCGCATCAGCTCCATCCTGCCCCTTTCGAGATGACTGGAAAGCCAGTATGACGAAACGAGGTTTCTCCAACTGGTTCGTTGTCTTAACAGTCCAAACGTGTCTCGACGTTGAGGGAAGCAGTGGATACTCGTAGAGTTCCCAAGTTCGATATCCCATTTCCAGATATCCACCCTTCTTGATGTTGTTGATGAGCTTGATCTTCTCTTTGTCCGATGGCGTCACATATGGCATTCTCCACTCCACTGAGTTCACTTCAATCTTGAAATTCTCGTAAGTGGCCGCGCCCCCACCAGCTACCGGAATGGCTTCTTGGACAATGGCATTCAAGTCGTCCCTGGATCTCACAAGGACGAGCTCATGCTTCACGTTAACGATAACCTTCTGGAAGTCTTCCGCAAAGCCCAGGATCGAGCTGAGTGGGATCGACACATCGAAGTTTCCATTCTCATCGACTATCGGAATATCATCTTCCAAACCGATCCATCCGGCATTCTCCATCATCTTACTCTGACCAGGCTTGAGAGATAACCAGCCTTTCATTGTAGTGGTTAGGCCTACATTCTTACTCTTATCGATCTCTACCCCATCGATTTCATAACGAACTTCCTCGAATAGATAGCAGACACCATTATTGACGAACTTCGTGTTGGTCAGAACTTGCCCATTGGGTTTCGTCAATTTCCCACACACCCTTAGGAAACTACGCGAAGGTAGAAGGCACAGATCTTGATGCTGAATCATGATCCGTAATTCATCGTTGTTCCCGAATGAAGAACTTGCAAATGGCTGATGTGCATGAACTTCGTAGTGAGAGACGGAATCGTCTGATGGTGCGCGAGATAGAACATCTAGAGCGTCCTCCATTGCAATTTAGTGAACAAGTTATTTTCCACCAGGGTTTACTGTGTATCCTAGATTTCGTAGGAACTGAGTGTTTCGCCGTGTTAGCACTCTGGTTGCTTGCTGACGACTGATGACTGGTCGACATACCGCCGCCTTTATATACTCTTTGGCTACCTTCCTCTTAAACAGAAGACCCATGATCAAATCGATTTGAGATGTAGTCTTACCGTGACTTCAGCACCTCTGAAGTTGACCAAATCACCGTCCTGGTCGACGATACGTATTTGCAAGAAATTTATACACTTCGTTATGACCGGGAGATAGATGATCTGACTCGGTGTTTCGTTGACCTTGAACCCAGGAGCAACTTTCAGAGCAAACTCGTGAATAGAATGGACTCTTCTACCGTTCAGATAGGCTCCACCAGTGACGTTGCACTCGACTCGCAAAGAGTTAACCTTGAAGACACTGACGATTTCGTCCGAGGTGTGCTTCAAATTTGCCTTTAGGAGACGTGGATGGAAGCCCAATATCGGTCCGATACTATCTGATGGACGAAAATCCACCGGCTGACTAGATTTTATCTGCGACTGCAGTAAGTTGTTGTGAGGTTTCACACTCAATGACTCACCCTTGGCAATCTGCTCCACAAGGAAAGTCTCTATATCTTCGAGCTCGTAACTCCCAACTGGAATGACGATAACTTGATCTCCAAAGTAAAATTTATCTCGACCAATATCGATGTTTGGGATTGAGTGAGAGGTGAGAAGTGCTACTAGTCCCAATTCGTACTTTTTTTCCGGTAATAGCTCCAGTGGTGGTTCGATAGGTGCTCCGAGGTACGATGACTTGCCTGATAGACTCAGTGTATTTGATTCATCCATGACAGTTGAATACACAATGATCCAGACCTGCGGAACGCACTCCTTTTATAGTCTACCGCTGAGAAAAGCTAGGCATAGATGTCCACAATTGTACGTCCCGAAATCTTGATACCTCTCGTGGTTGTACTTGACCCTGTCAACTCCTAGATAATCCATCAACTCCAGTGGTGGCTGAAGGTCACCGAAACTGTCGAAGTACACCACGTCACCGCCGCGTTTCCGGTAGGCCACCCAGTGCGTTCCCGGTCCGCTCGCGTCGTCCAGGTTCACTATGGCCGATTCCCGGTACCGCGGGCCGCGCGCCGGAAGGCCGTTCCGCATGAACACGCCGCGAAAGTACGGAATTTTCAGTGCTTTAGCAAACCTCTCCAGATCGAGATTGCTCAGCGCGCGGTTCGGGAGCGCGATCCTCTTTTTGCCTTTTTTCTTGCCGGACGCGCCTTTACCTTTCTTTTCCGTGATTGCTTTTTTGCGACTCGTTTTCTTCTTTTTACCGGGCGTTTTTTTGGGTGAAAACCCGAACCATATGGTCTCATGTACAGTGCTGTTCCAGTCTTGTAGGGTTTCAGGTACAAACTCCCACCCACTGCAATAGCTTCCATCTTCTGATTGTGTCTTTTCTTCTCTTCCAAGTCCATCTTCGCCGCTTTAGCATCATTGATGGCTTTGGCAACCCCCGCCGCTCCTCCCGCTAGTGCACCAGTAGCACTCAATCCAGCGAAGAGAGGCACCAGATATGGGAGGAACCCTCCCATCTTTCTAGGTATAGGGAGCACGCGAGGAAGTTTGACCTTCTTCTTACCACCAGCTTTCTTGACTGCCTCCCGAGCACCCCTGAGCGCCGAGCTGATTACATTTCGAGCTCTAGCATGAGGCTTCAAAGACTTGGAAGCAGCTTTGATTACATTATTCAGAGGAACCCCCATCCCTAACTTATTCTTAGCATTCATAACATTTGTAACCGCGTAGGCAGCAACCCTCTCTCCGAGTTTTGCATCCCTAGATTTGACGCGAGCCCAAGCTTTAGCAGCTAACTCTCTGTCAGCTGCGTTCCGCGCTTGGACATTCTCGCGATTTTTCGAGTAGGCTATATCATGCTCCCTGCACGCTGCATCAAGAGCATTGATACCCCGGTCCCCGCGTGCTAGCCGCATAGCAAGCTTCGTCCCTGGTCCGCAAAATTGGTAACCTGGTAGGTGTAGCTCACCCGGCAGCTTGTTGATGAGCGTATTGACGAGGCCGCGACCTCGCTTACGTTTTCCGTGGATGATCATCTTCTCTCGAGAGTAGACTCACGACTGACTGAGGTCACTGCGTGAGGTCTATTTATACTCCCCCCTCGAGTATATAAGTCCAGAACTGATCCCCGTACACTCATTTGTTGATCAAGGTTCTTGCGAGCAACATGAATTTCTCAGAACAGACGGTGAAGCTCCCAGTTACGAACTTCGACGTTGGGGAACAGAGGAAGAGCAAGAAACACGGGGACTTACTGCCTGACACTATCAGAGCGGTAATCTGCGGCCCGTCAAACTGTGGCAAGACGAACAGTCTCATGACACTCATAACTCACCCAAACGGTCTGAGATTCGCTAACGTCTACTTATACTCAAAGTCTTTGAATCAGCCAAAGTACAAATTCCTGGAAGCCGTACTGCAGTCCGTTGGTGGGATAAATTTCTTCCCCTTCAGTGAGCACGAGTCAGTTATACCTCCAGACCAAGCGTTGCCAAATTCTATTATGATCTTTGATGACATAGCTTGTGAGAAACAGGACAGTGTGAAAGCCTACTTCTGCATGGGAAGACATAAAGCTGTCGACTGCTTCTACCTCTGTCAATCGTACGCGTTTGTTCCAAAACACCTGGTCAGAGACAACGTGAATCTCCTGGTCATATTCCGCCAGGATGATACTAACGTCAAACATGTTTACGATGATCATGTCAACTCAGACATGTCATTCACACGCTTCAAAGAACTCTGTTCTTCGTGTTGGAGGGATGGCAAGCATGGTTTCCTCGTTATAGATAAAGATAGACCTCTCAACGAGGGTCGCTACAGAAAAGGTTTCGACAGCTTTGCTATAAATATAGGCTGAATCAGCTATATCAATTTCAGTCTTTGAACGCATGTTGAAGCATTAACATGGAAGACTATCTCCAGCAGGAGGACGTATTGCGTCGACTAGTTGAAGCTAGAGATGCTATCAAGAGGAAGTATAATTTACTACAGCATGGGCAAGCTGAGACGCAGAAAGCTCTCTCAGAGACATTCAAACCTATCATCGATCCTTTAGAGCGGCTTGTCTCGAAAACAAAGCCTCCACGCATCAAAGAAGTTTACAAAGCTGAGGAAACCTTGCGAAAGACCGAGCCGTCTGATACTGGTACTGAGGATGAGTATGAGACGGTGGTGGAAAATACATCAGCAGAGGAGACCGATGGTCCAAACATTAATGAATGCAAAGACTATCTCACATTACTAAGGAAGAAAGGGGAACATAGTAATCTAGATAAACTCTACGGTGTTAGATTGGAGAGGGGGAAGACTATGATTGGGAATGTGGCCATAGATTTCACACAAGACTCGGTCATTGTCGATGGAGTCGAGTATCCGAGGTCTGATGGACTGATGGATCTCTTATTCCTGAAGAAATCAAAGTCACACAACAAGAAGGATTTGGCTAAGTACAAACGCATACTAGAGGCTTCAAATGTACATAAGAAAGGGTACAATAGCAGAGGTGAATTACGACAATTCAATAGCTCAAAATTCACGAGCATCATTGCTCCTTTGTTTGAAAGCAAGAAAGGAGGATCAGTGTCGAGAATCAATAAGTCGTTTTTACCGAATTTCAAGGTCGCGAGACTTGGTAGCACGGTTGACTACGTATACTGGGATGATCCCAATGAATTGGTTGACCGCTTGCGCCTGCTGATGGCTGAGAGAAGTGCTGGAAACCCGAGCCATGACAATGAGATTCGTTCAATATTGGAGGAACTGCATGAGCGAGGCTATATAAGCTGAGTAATCTCTTTTCTCTCAGTCAGTTCCATAATGGATGTCGATCTATTCGGACGTAAACAGGGTGTAGGCGGCGGTCAACGCGGGCCTCCTGGTATTGGATTCAGACTCACTATTGATGGTCAATATGATCTGGACAATAAAAGGCTCTGCAACGTGGCTGAGCCAAGAGATATGAAAGACGTAGTCAACTTGGACACAATGTTACAATTCATTCATGACTCAACCCAGGAACTGCAGATGCAAATGAAAGAAATGCACGAGCTCTTCCTGAGTTCTCAGAATGAAATAGAGCGAGATATCGATATGTTTAACAGAGTGGTTTTTGCACTGATCCACAAGCATGAATTACCCGCTGACTATGTGAATAAATACAACTCCAGCGGGGACAGATGACTCATTCTTCCATCAGATGCTGAACATGGAACAAGTAGTGGAAGAGCTACATAAGCCTGCTCGGCGAAACTACCCACGTCGCAAGTTTGAGATGAGGGGTTTGCATGAGACGTGGCAAGCCGATTTAGTGGAAATGCTCCCTTATGCTAAGGTCAATAAAGGATACAATTACCTGTTAACAGTCATCGACGTCTTCTCCAAATACGCCTGGGCTGTGCCTGTAAAGAAAAAAACTGGCGCAGACGTAACCGCAGCCATGAGATCAGTGTTCCGTCAAGGTCACGTACCAAGGAATCTCCAGACCGACAATGGAAAAGAATTTTACAATGCAGAGTTCCAGGAACTCATGGGAGAGTTCAAAGTCAATCTATACTCTACCTACAGCAACATGAAGGCGTCTATATGCGAGCGTTTCAATCGCACGCTCAAGAATATGATGTGGAAACGCTTCAGTTTACGTGGAACTTACAAGTGGCTCGATATATTGCCCGGTCTACTGGCGGAGTACAACGGGAAAAAACATCGCACTATCGGCATCGAACCGATGAATGTTACACTTCAAAATGAGCAGGATATTCTGGAATTGTACCATAGAAACGAGCATCCGCGGAATAAGCCAAAGTTCAAGGTTGGAGATCACGTGCGAGTGAGCAAACTGAAACATGTGTTTGAGAAAGGCTACACACCTAACTGGACAACAGAGATCTTTACCATCCGGAGAGTAGCTTTGACGAATCCAGTTACCTACCACTTGAAAGACTATCAGGGCAACGATGTTTCTGGAGGATTCTATGAACAGGAACTCTCTCCATCGAAGTATCCTGATGTGTATCTAGTGGAAAAAATTATCAGAAGGCGGGGGAGCCAAGTCTTTGTGAAATGGTTGGGTTTCGATGATTCTCACAACAGTTGGATAGAAAGAGATGGCATTTAAAAAAGAGAAATAAGAGTGACAAAGGCCCCGCCACCGCCCTTGTCTGTGGAGTCTACCCGCTTCCTATACCGTTCTTCCGAACCAAGAATAGGAAGCCACTACTCCTCCGTTGACTCTTATTTCTCTTTTTTTTTTCGCTTTATTTACAACATATATACATGATTCAAATTTGAGCAAATGAGAGGCCTGGCCCGTGTCTCTTGACAGAGAGTCTTCCGTTGTCCGCAGCATCCATCATGCTGAGGTTGATCTCGGGGTTGGCCATGAGAGTCATGGAAATCTTCTTCGGAAGGAAGACCTCGAACTCGTCTTCGAGTCTCGCCACTACCTTGGGCCCGTACTTGGTAACCACGTGCTTTATCTTTGTGATCCTGTATGAGTGGTCTTCCTCGAGGTCAGAGATCTTCTTCGTCGGGAGGAAGCTATTTCGAGCGACTTCATTTAGTTCCGCGAGATCCATCTAGAAGAGGTTGGAGAATTAGTACTCTAGGAGGTAGTCCGAGAGGAAGATCACCAGGTATACTCACCCTGTGCGTGTGTTGTCCAGGTGTCGAGGTCTTTTCTCTCTGGGCTCATCAGCAGATGTGAGCTCCGCTGCTGTGCTCGCTCGCTTATAACTCGGTCTCCCCTCCACCGACGGTTCCCCCTCTACTGATCGTCTCCCTCCTCCATCACTCCGGAGACTGTAATGGCCATGCGGGAGAGTGTCTGTACTCTCTGGAATAAGATGCCGCTTGTCATCGTTAGTACTAAGCACGATCTTCTTGCGCGTCTCGGTTCCTATCACGTGGAGCCTTGACCGAATCGTCGTCTGCTCTTTGATCAAGAAGTCGTTGTCACGTAGCGTCCTGACATAGTCGTCGAAGGTCACGCTCCTTATAGTTGGATCCCGCACACCTTTCGCCTTCTTCGTCACGTCACCTCCGAGAACTTTGTAGGCATACAACTTACTGCGCATACCACAAAAGTGGGTCATGGGGCGCCCATGGAGTTCTTCAGTCATGAGTCCAGGTATCTTTTTGTTCAAAAGTGGTATCCCATAAACATTGTTGGGATCATAGTCGGAGGTGTCAAACTGGCTCGGGTTGTCCCTCATTACATGATACATGTTGACACCCTCAACCTCATATATGAGACTGTCGGTGTCTGTGTATAAGAGCTTGGCTTGGGGGACTTTCTCCAGCATAAAGTCGTAGTGGAACTCGTAGAGTTTGGTCTTTGAGATATCTAAGACGCTTAGCCCTGCATATATTGGTTTGGTGATTTTCACCTCCGTCTTGTTCAGCTGGATTGCTGCAACTCCATTACCAAACACAGCACAACTATGAAAGTTGGGCTTAGAGGTCCAATACTCGGCTCCGTAGCGCCCCTCCCACTCACGAGGTAGCTTGACATCGATCCGCTTCAGCTCATCCTCCATCAATTTTCCAAACACTGAGTTATTCATTAACTTGTAAAACATTTTATCGAAGTCGTTCTTCGCCTTCTGGCGTTCTGAGGTGTTTAGATCGATATAGGAGCTGAGCCGAGGCTTCTGCTTGAACTGCAGGACTCTATGAACTTTCTTCAGGCAGATTCCATGTGCCAGAGCCTAAAAATCAAGACATTGATGAATATAATGCTGATCATACTTGAGTATTTGACTCACCTGTTTCAAAGTCCTATAATGCACCACGTATCGTTCCTTGTTGAGAAGCGTCGTAAGCAATTTTTTCTGGGATGACCTCGGAGGGGCTTTGTGCTCGGGTAGCATTGGTAGATCCTTATGGAGGTCGTGGATCTCATCTGGATACTCGACGTCCACCTCCAGAATATATCCAACCTCGGAGTCATCGGGTATGCTACCGACGTCACCCACAGTTACCGGGTCGACCCATTTGAAGCCTTCATAGGGCAAGGCCTGCTTCATAGCCCACCCATATAGATTATTCACATCGAAATACATTATGTACTTTTCCGGCTTGGTGGGGTCAAAGTCCTCCCCCATGTAAGGATGATTCGCTTCGGCAAATCTATTACTACACTGGCTGACACCTGGAAAGAAATAGTATTCAGAATCGATTATCACACATATAGTGACAGACTGAGCTTACCTCCCCTGATCCCACGTTTCACAAAGTTCAGCATATCGATGTCGGTGAGAAGTTCCAATGAGATATTTGTCTGCTTCAACATCGCATCCCAAGCGAGACCAGGGACGGTGTGGTAGTGAGCGGGATCAAGACCGTAAGTCTTCAAGCACGTATTTCTAAAGTTCTCGAAAACTTCTGCCAATAGGATAACATCAACCTTCAAGTATAAGTCAGAGTACTCTCCTAAGTCCTTGATCTGGCAGATGTCCCATACATCCTTTGCATGTTGATACTCGGTGTCAGATATACCTTCACCACTGAGGCTACTGAAGAAAGCATCCTGTGGTGGTAATTCTTGCTCCTCGAGCTTGTCGTAGTTGGAGAGATATTCATAAGGGAACACGCCTTTTCTTTGGAGGAGCTTGATCTGTTCTTGAGAGTACTCAGAACCGAACTCTAGCTCCACAATTTCATGCTTCTCCACGTATGAGGAGAGTTTATCGAGTCCAGCAGCCATGAAGCGCAATGAATCGATACAGCGGAGCGTCATATGAAGGTCTTTGAAATATTTGGAGAACGATATGTAGCGTTCTTTTGTCTGTGGAATGAGAGTCACATCTCCTTCACAACAGCGCACAAGTTCTCTGATAAATAGATGCGAATCGTATCCTGATAAGTTGTGGAATATCACAGGAACCACCCTAGAGACCTTGAAGTTAAGATTACAGCTGTTGTGAGCCGGACCGCGATATCTGAAACGAGGGCAAAACATGAAGAACATTCGGAGACTTAGGGTAGGGGGGGGGGTCGACTCACCTTCCGGTAAAGTGACAATGGTCTCGAACCTTGATGGCTTCAGCTGTGAAAGGTTTTTCACAGACGTGGCAATGCGTTGCAATGATAAAATCTTGCTTTTCTTGGTCAGTAAGAACATTCATGGGTCTTGGATTCTTCAAATTGGCGTCAAGTTTCTGAGCAAGCTTATACATTTCCATGACGAACCACTCGGAAGGACTTTGCCCTCCTTCCTTGCTCCTGTACGCTTTGTAACTAGACAGCCTATTATCGAATCTACATTTGACGTAATAACCGACACTCACAGGCTTGTGCACGTGACGAATGTACTCGTCATCTGTCGGCTCGAGCAAGCACTCATAGTCTGCATAGACAACAAAAGGCACCTCCTCTTTGCGCAGGTGACTGGAGAATTCAACCGAAGCTTCGTCTGGATCGGGTAGTTTGACCTTGACCTTATGGACCTCGTTACAGTCCACAGTATGCTGCTTGAGGCTCTCTTCAGACCCGAATATATGTAGACAACGCTCACATATCCATGGTCTATGACTATTTTGTGAGAGTTGAGCATTGAGGAGACGTGGTAGAGACTTAATCCATACATAGTGATAGCTAGGTGGACCATCCTCATTGTCACAATACTCTCGTTCAATTATGAGTAAAGGAACGTGGTTGATTCTCCTATATGGGGCGATGCGGCATGTCACGACGTCATATTTTCCTTTGCTCACTTTTCTCAATATGAAGAGGTTGACAGATATATCCTTATTCTGGTTTTCGAATTTGCGAATATCTCTAGGAGAGAATGGAAAATTAATTCCTTTGAAATTCAGTTCACTCTCATACTGCGTGTAATGACTCAAACGTTGAGGATCTTTAGGAGCAGGATGCAGAGCCGAGAGGATCGCCCATTTGAAACAGTGATTGTCATCCTTGTTCTGCACATTCACGCACGCATGCTTGTTGGCGATGTAATCTGGCAGAGGAATGTAGGAACTGGCTCGCAGAGGATTATACTTGTTGATGTTTACAACCAGGTGGGAAATTCTATGCATAGACCACCCAGACTCGTGGCCTTCAAACTCTTCCACATCTCTTGCCATGATAGTCTGTATATTGGTCTCGAACCACTCCTTGAGGTCACTACTCACATCAACAACTTCATTCCTGGTGTTGAACGGAATCAGGTCTGTCACCTCTTCATTATCCCTTATCTTGGAGAACTCAATGTACAGAATGGTGTTGATCTTCAGGAGTTGATGTTCAGCAACGATTTCTGATATTTTCTCCTCGAAAAGTACTTTGGCGGCATCCATGAAACTACTAATATCGATGTGATCTAGGTTAGTAATGACTCCAGTCATGATGCGTCGGTTAAAGGCAGACCTAACGTTGCCCCACTTTACACCAGGACCTTGATGTTGAGCACCTGGCTCCTGGACAGCTAACTCCTGACCATCTGGCTCCTGAACTGCTGGCTGTTGAATACCTGGTCGCTGAGCATCTGGCTGCCGAACATCTGGCTGCCGAACATCTGGCTGCTGGATTCCACGCTGCTGCAAGCCAGCACCCGCAGCGAAGAATTCTTCAAACCCAAGACGTTGCATGAATTCATGATGCAGTCGATCATAGATGCTCTGCATCTGGGCGAGAATCGACTGAAAGCTCTCTCTTCTACCGTGATCTAGTCGAGGCGAGAGAATGATTTCATTCAAAGCAGCGACAGCTTCTTTGGCGATCTGGCACCAGTTCCAAATTTCGCAAAATGTAGCATCACCAGATTGGATGTAGAGTAAGGTATTACGCAACCTCTTGGCGGTTTCGTAGTAATAGACGGGGGTATCCATATCTGTATGAGGGGGAAAATTCCATTCAAAATCGTATTGTATATACCGACCGTCGATAAGGAGAATTTTACAGTACCATCGGTTGATATGACAGATTTCTACTTTACCGGCACCAATGTACCACTTACCCACAGTGGTCAACTTAGGTACCTACCTTACCGACAGCGGGATTATTACCGATAGATATAAAACTTGGATGGTATCGACAAGGTTAGGTTAGGAAACTCACCTGATAATATGACACTCTCGAACTGAGAATTTCTGGGAAATCTCGAAGTATATCCCTGTAAAGATATATAACCTAGAAAAGAGGTCCTATCGACGGGGAAAATTGATGGAGAAAGGATATTCACCTTCGAAAATATGTGCTTGACCTCGATACACGGCTATTCCTAGACGGGAACGGAGGAGCAAAATTTTGCGGTTATGTTTGACCAAATTACTTGGAAGAAGGGGGGCAACAGCTGACCCAGGGCAGCACTCGACTTCTATGTTTTTCGAGGTTAGGTTGAACGCCAGGGGTTTGAGGGCAGCACGTTGAGAATCTTTCTGTGGTCAGATTTCAGATAGGGGGCAGCACTTGATTCGAAAATGTTTTTTGAGGTTAAGTTCCATCCGTGAGAGAGGGCAGCACTTGACTTCTTCCGAGGTTAGGTTCGGTGCTAGGGGGCAGCACTTACGCGTGAAAATATTTTGAGGTTATGTCTAGCAGAATCGCGTGGCCCCCGTCTTTGAGGTTATGTTGCATGCATCGGTTTTGAGGTTATGTGGGACATATTTGATTGAGGTTATGTTACACGCGTCTGTCACAAGTTTGAGCGTTGGCTCTACATTCAAGGTTACGCACGAGGTGGGGCTATCGCGGGGAGGTTAGAAATCGCTGGGACTTACCTTGCACGTGGAGAGTCAGGAACCCGGATGAGCTGCACTAGACGGAGTGCGTCGTCTCCTGGTACTAGACACTGAGTACGAACACTGATAAGGGAAGCACTTGACTTCCGGATCACCAATCTTCCCCAAAATTTTTTTACAGTTTGGTATCACCTAGAATATGAAGAATCCAGAGTAACTCCGTCAAATGGGCCCCCTATTCAGAGCTACAAGCTAAAACATTAGCATTGCGAGTATATCTATATATTTCACTTTTTAACATGAGCTTATATGGGCAATGCTAATATCATAGACTGTAACTTCGGACAGAGGGCTCATTTGACGGAGTTACTCTGGATTCTTCATATTCTAGGTGATACCAAATCGTAAAAAAATTTTGGGGAAGATTGGCGACCCGGAAGTTAAGTGCTTCCCTTGTGAGTACAAAACACTGAGTACGAGCACTGAGTACAAAACACTGAGAACAAAACACTGAGTACGAACAAATACAGTTCTCGTGGACGTGGTGCGTCGTCTTCTAGCACTAAAAGCACTGGTGAAAGCACTTGCTGGAGCACTGGAGCACTTGCCTCTTCGAAGAGCGGAGGACTAATGGCGGCGCCGGCCGATGCGTCCTGTACTTATGCGCAGAAAATCGAGCCGCCGACGCCGTTTTTGGGGAGGGGGGAATGACGCAATCGGCGGTGAGATCAAAAGAAGATGATGCTATAATTCGTAGAAGGAGGCGGCTGCATCAAAGATTACTTCTAGGAAGGGTCTTACCGAGAACACGCGTCTATAAATAGAAAAATTTTTGCCGCCGACGGCGGTTTCCAAGAATCCAACGCAACTCTGCACATTTTCCTCAGAACTCCGGGTAATCATCTCAGACGAATGTTCTCGAAGGTCATAGTCGATGTTTATGAACAATAATGGGGTTGTGTGTCGGTAAGGTTGCCACCTTGCCTACTGTAGGTAAGGGGTACACTTGAGTCGATAAGGTAGTGATCTGCATTACCATCAGATGGTATGCGCTATCTTCCTTACCGACAATCGTTAAAAGATGGCGCTATTGAGAGTACGTGAAGTGGGGGAGTGTTTGGAGTGGGGAGAGTGTTTAGAGTGGGGAGACAGCATATTTAAGGCCCGGCAGAATCGTCGCGGAGCTCATAACTCGTCACGATGGATTACGTGGTGGACGTGCAAGGTTTCCGTGCCAAGAAGAATATCTTCATCGCCAAGGAAGTGGCGATTCTCGCCCTCCTCGAGGATGCCATCCCCATGGTCTTCCATTTCCAGCCTCCGCACTGTTGGTCAAGTCTTCCTCGAGAGCAAAAATCTTGCAACCGCTGGTTGGAGAACAACTACCACGGGTTGAGATGGGGTTCTGGGGAGATCCCTTTTTCTGAGATCCAAGATGTTCTCGGGGACAGACTCGAAGGCGCGAGGAAGATCTTCGTCAAGGGATCGGAAAAGAGAAAGTGGTTGGCGGAACAACTCCCCTTCATGTAAGTCCTCCTCGCTCTTGATATCGATGAATCATACTAATACGCATCTATCTATAGGGAGATCGACGATCTCGAGGAACTTGGCTGTCCGAGTCTGAAGAGGCTGCCTGAAATGGATTCTACGAGGTGCGATCTGCACCCACAGTTCATTGATTACATGTGTGCAGCTCACAACGTGCACAAACTTCAAATATGGTCCATGAACAATCGGAAACGTGTGCAAACCTCCAGTTCTGATGACGACGGAGAAGACGAGGTAGACTCTAACAGCGAGTATATCGAGATGGGTCGTTCAAAAACATTGTATGACTGCTGCACGGTAGCGAATCGGGAGAATTATCTTCATATGTATAACTGATTGTAAATAAAGATCATATGGATGAAAAAAAATCATAGAGAGAGATATAATGGAGGGTCAGAGAGCTACGTATACGTGGCGGGTAGGACACCACAGGCAAGGGCGAAGGTGGGGCTCTTGCCACTCTCTCTATGATAAAAAAAAACTCCAATGTCAACTGCTTGGCTCTGCAACCTGAAAAATAAGAAAAATAACCATCAGAAATAGGTTGGAACACATATCATTATGACTACTCACCTGTTTTCACGTCATCTGCTTGGCTCTGCAACCTGAGATTGACGTACAGGCTGTTTGTCCTGCACATGTTGTGATCGGTTACCATCTGATGGTCAAGCAGAGCCTTACCATCTGATGGTAATGCAGATCACTACCTTATCGGCTCAAGTGTACCCCTTACCTACAGTAGGCAAGGTGGCAACCTGCCTTACCGACATGGGTTATGTGGTAGTCCATTCGGATATGGGTTAGGAAAATTCCATCACAGATATCGGTTATGAGAAACTTCACAAAGATGGGTTGTGAAAATCTACACGAGTAGGGTTGGGGAATTTCATCACAGATATGGGTTATGAAAATCTCCACAAATATGGGTTACGGGTTGTAAAATATACACAAATATGGGTTATGGGTTGTAAAATATACACAAATATGGGTTATGGGTTATAATGGGTTAGGAAAATTCCATCACAGATATCGGTTATGAGAAACTTCACAAAGATGGGTTGTGAAAATCTACACGAGTAGGGTTGGGGAATTTCATCACAGATATGGGTTATGAAAATCTCCACAAATATGGGTTACGGGTTGTAAAATATACACAAATATGGGTTATGGGTTGTAAAATATACACAAATATGGGTTATGGGTTATAAAATCTACACAAACATGGGCCAGGAACGGCCTAGGACACGGGTTATGTGGTAGTCCATTCGGATATGGGTTGAGGAATTTCATCACAGATATGGGTTATGAAAATCTACACGAGTATGGGTTGTAAAATCTACCAGATTCCTACTATACCGGTTTGGATCGATACTCGCCCACAGTGGTTAAGGTGGTGACCTACCTTACCGACGTGCGCCAGAACTGGCACACATGCTATTTCCCATTGCGCTAGAACCGTTGCGCCAGGACCGGCATGCGCCAGGAACGGCCTAGTTCCACTACTCCTGATCAAAAACTGCTCCGTCCATTCTGTGGGAGCAAGTTAGTTCGAAAAGAAAATGAGCGTCTTTTAAGGGCTAAGATCATCACGTCACTCGAACCCCCCTCGTGCTCATCATCAACAGAGCTCCTTCATTTTCCTTACTAATTGCTCTTTGAGGGCGTTTGCAAAGGTATTATGTAGAACGGGGGAGCTCTGTCAAAACTGAGAGGAGTATAAAAGTATCAATGAATACCATAATTCTTGATCGTACTGATCATAAAATCCGAAGCGCCATCTGCAATCTTACATATCCTATTTTAGCTGATACGCCTCGCCAAAATTGAAATTATTTGCAATTGCTCAATTTATTTTGCATGGTAGAGTTATCAAAGTGAGTCCCGATTATGTTTTGAACATCAAAAATAGTATATTTCGCACCGAGTTCATGAGGTTGTAGCTCGCTTCTGAGCGATCGGTTTTCGGCCCGAGCCGGAGGCGAGGGTTGAAATGATCGCTCGGAGGCGGGGAACCTCATGTGCGAGGCGCGAAAGTTATTTTTCGCAATTTTGTAGGCACCCAAACATCGGAAAATTGCGAAAAATAATTTTACAGAGTTAAACTTTCATACGAGATCGGTCAGGAGCTGCCGAGATCCCTAGTTACACCAATACACTGTGAACCTGGGCACTTCTCCGGACTGATGTCTTATGTCAACACGTACGCTATGCAGGTCAGTGATTTGAATTTTATTTTGGCCATGGAGTAGAGACTTCTTTTATCCGAAACGCGTTTGTATGCAGGTAAATTTTCTTTTCTTATTGTTTGCATTTTCGGCACAATAGATCGGCTTTATAGATAGATACTGATGATGATTCTCTCAAGCCATTGCAAGCAGGTAAAGCTTCAAGTATGAAAAATCGTGGAACCCCCATTCTCGAATCTGACAAGCAGCAAAAGTATTGATGTTTCCTAAAAATAAAAACTCTCATGGCCGTGTACTCATAGATAAAGAATACCAGTGTGTCTGTTTTCTGTTTTGCTTTTTCAAAGGGAAATCGCTTTCTCACAGAGGAAGACTTGTATTTGTTAAAGCAGATGTAGATCAAATTTTTTTGCAAATTCTATTTTTTCTTCAAAAAACTTTTACTGACCAGACTCTCACACGATTTTGTTCCTCTCGCTGGTACCCACCTATTGTATGTCAGACTTCTTTCCCCCACAAGTATCATTGGTTCACAAAAAATTTATCATCGTCGATCACTGTCCGTGACCGCGTGTGTCTGGGTGTTCTGCCGTGATACGGAAAAACCTACGTATCTCCATAGGAAACCCATTGGAGATACGTGATTCTTCCGTATCACGGCAGTGTTCTCCTGAGCCTTTTCATGGGTATCTTAGAAGCTAATTCCCCATGGAAGATGTGTATATAACGGTGTGCTCGAATGACCTACAGCCTGTTGTATAATACCGTTTTTTATTCTAAAATCTTAAAAAAGAGTTTCGAAAAAATGACGAAACATCGTCGCTCTCATTATCTACACATATCTTTTTCCAATGCCTTCCGAAGTATTTGTTCGCAACTTACATGATTTTCCCCTTTGATTTTTTATCGATTGGTGAGAACGGGGTTATATTAGCACCATTCAAAACTTCATCGTAATCAAAAGCTTTTATTCAACTTTGAAAGTTGTAATTTAAATGATTCGACGAGATTAGAGAAAAATTTCTGAGTCACCATTGGATAAATTATCGCAAGATATCAGCACACGGCTAGGCGCATTTGGAAGCTGACGCAAAAACCTATCAAAATATGCAATGCAAAATTTTTTAAGGTAATTGAGCCCATTTATGGAAGATTCCGTAAAGATCACCTTCGCATTTTTTTATGAATAATCCAATCTCAGTAAAATGTCGAAAACAATTTTTTTAACTTAATATTTGATGCCCTTTCCGAGGAGAAATGTTCTGAAGAGTGCTCTGCTGGCCCAAGTGAGTATTAATGCGACTCTTCGCGTTTCTTGACTTTTTGGCCTATCAGAGCTCTTTCAGTTTACTGCGCATCCGCGTAATTGTACGGAATTGAGAATTCGTGGAATCGACAGCTCGTCAAATTAACTTCAAAATGACTTCTGGTGACTTTTATTTTGATGTATGTAGACCGAAGGTACGACGCTTTCACGGGGAGTTTAAACCAAGTATCAATTATCTCATCTCAAATTATACACACTGAAGTGACCTAGATGTTTCTGATCCTAAAAGAGGACCTTTGGATCACATTATCAACTATAATCTAAGATGACCTCAATCTATCAGCAATATTTTTGCTAGATCTGAATTCTATTTCAATTATCCTATAATTAGATGTGTAAAAGAATGGAATAATTCGAGTCAGGATGTTCAACCAATTGGTCTCAAATCAGCTTTGGAATGCTCTCTGAAGTCATCTATTATTAAATATTACTCTTAATGTTTAATTTAGTGAATTGAATATTGTTCATTATTTTTTTGGTTTTTTAGTTTTATAATTGGCAAATAATTTATTTGAATTTTTGAATATTTGTTTCTGTTACACGTATCTGGTGATTTATTAGATTTGTATGCATTTTGTACTCAGCCAGTCATGCCTGTTTATAGTATTGAATAAATGAACGAATGAATAAATGAATAAATAAATAAACACAGAGTCTGCAGGAGATACCAGAACTCACCTCGGCAATTTTACTCGTGAATTTCGGAACGGTGAATCCGATGCTTCTCTTCCTTAGCTCAGGACTGTGGTTGTACAGCACCAAATTGAAGTTAGCTAGCAGTCATTCTAAAGGAAATTTCACGGGCTATCGATAGTACGAAGTTTCAATTCTATCTTTCTATTCTTTGAGTTCTATCAACTGAAACCAGATCCTTAGGGTTGATTTTGTTTAAAGCGCAAATGCGCAGAGAAATTCTACTAAATATTAACAGATGATTAATCATTATATTGACTAAAAGATAAGCTGTTACCATTAACAATTCATAATCTCAATCACCTTCGTCTAGCTCTAACGCGACTGATCTTTATACTTATCATTGTTAAGGGCTTTTTAGTCTGTATATTTTATAGAGTATAAATAAAAAATTAAAATAAAAATCCCGTCAAATGATAAGCACGCGCAGAAAACTGACGCGCTTCGATTGGTCGAAACAGAAAATCGCTAGAATTTGTTCGAAAGTAACTTGGGACAGCAAAACACTCTTCAGAACATTAAGTTTCGGACGAAGCATCACATTTCACGTGAAAATAGTTTTTTTGAATTTTTGCCAAGATTGGGTGTTTGTGAAGGAAATGAAAAGGTAATTTCCACGGAACCTTCCATAAATGAGCCTCATTATGCTTAAAAAAATTTCAGTACATATTTTCATAGGTTTTTGCTTCTGCTTCGGAATGCGCTCAACTGTATGTGGATCAGCCTGGTGTTGATGTGATATTCCGTTTCGGAGCCACAGCCGTTTTGGGGTGAAAAAGTCAGCGCTTTTGTAATCGAAAAAATATCAAATTCAAATCAATATTCTCACGCGCTGCAAAAAAAAACTTCTGAGGACGCCGGGGGTCGGCTTTGTATCATATTTTTAGAAAAAAATCATGCGCAGAAGATCCCGAACATGATTTTTCATGGACCATCTATTTCACTGGGAACTGCTCACTTTTGACTACAAACGTGGCCCAGTTACTCCAACCGCACTCCATCAGGGAAGCTGTTCGCACTCTCTCACTGTTATTCATTTTTCCATCTTTGGTCAGTGATAATTTGCATAAGAATTTTTGTATTATGATAATATCGTCATTTTTCACTCTTGCATGAGATTAATACTGACTGAAAGAAGAGTAAACCATATAAGACTTGACAGTATGCAGACGTATGCAATGCGTAACCACAAAAAAATCACAAAACATTGGACTCGGAATAGAAACATCCACTTGGTGTCAAGGTATGATCTTAGACCTTGTTAGTCAGCTACTGGAAATACGCATTTTTATACCCTTTTTGCACCACTTTGAAATTTTGATGTAAAAGTAATTTTTGATCGATAAAATTTTATGTTATTCTTGAAAGGAAGAAGTGGTCTTGGAACGCTTTTTTGTCAATACTAAATCATACAATTGGATGGCGTGAGCGCTAATTCAATGATTGTTTGATAAACGCTTATGAGGATTAGTTTATCCGTCGCGCTTTTCATGTAAATCATTCGGCTACCAAATTTCGACCATAATACGAGATATATGTACAGCGACGTTCAGAGATTGTTACTGCAGTTTGGAACGTGGAATATATTGAGATCTGTGCCAAATTGGGCTCCTAAGGTTGACGAACTAATTTGGAATTTTTTTTTGCATCTTTCTGGCAGCGATTCCGCACCAATATCGACGAACCTTGTCTTAAATATTGCAGAAACATTCTCTGCATAAGACTGTACATTGCACATCGATCCACGTATTTTGGTTTATTTAATATTCACAATCAGCCTATTTGACCACGACCTGGCACCCGTATCGCCATTTTGAAGCTCGGGAGCAGTCGTTATCAGAAATTTTCTCAACTGTCTTTGTCACAATCTTCAGAAGGCTTTCATTTATTTCCCTTTTCCAGAATCCCGAAATTTGTTTCGGACTCTGGCGCATAAATCAAGATTCGGTTTTTAATTTCTTTTGCAAAATTTTCGTAATTTTTTTTTCAATAAAATCGTTAGAACTCAGATACGACTCTAAGTAGAGCAACGGGGTCCAGAGCATCTGAAAGATGAGTGATATATCTATCGAAAACTACTTCGAAATTTTGGTTTCCATGTCACCTCGATTATATATAGGTAATTCCGTGGAAATCATCTTCGACTCTTTTCCTCAAAAATGTATTTTTTTGGGATATTCAAGAGTACATTTTTTAATGTAAAAAGTTGCGATCTCTTCGAAAAAAATACTTTCATTCTGCATTTCTGGGTTCTAATGTGTTTTTTAGGCGTTTTTTGAATTTCAACGTTAAAAAACCTCAATTTTCTGCGCATGCGCGAGATTTAGGAATTCCGAAACCAACTTTTTTGAAAAGCTGAGAAAAATTCCTTGGAATTGATCACCTGCCGAGTCCAATTTCATCAACTAGAACCGTAGTTGCAGCCTCCGAAAGGTAAAGGTTGCGTTGAACGAGATCATGAAGGCATCTATCGAATCGAATAGGGACCTCGCATCAAGCTGCTTTTTGTACTCGGTGTTAAAAAAGACTGAAACGTTGGTTTAAATCAACGAAATTGAACTTAGCAAGTGGTCAATTCCAAGGGAATTTTCTCAGCTTTTCAAGAAAATTGGTTTCGGAATTCCTAAATTTCGCGCATGCGCAGAAAATTGAGGTTTTTTAACGTTGAAATTCAAAAAACGCCCAAAAAACACATTAGAACCCAGAAATGCAGAATGAAAGTATTTTTTTCGAAGAGATCGCAACTATTTACATTAAAAAATGTACTTTTGAATGTCCCAAAAAAATAGCTTTTTGAGGAAAAGAGTCGAAGATGATTTCCACGGAATTACCTATATATAATCGAGGTGACATGGAAACCAAAATTTCGAAGTGGTTTTCGATAGATATATCACTCACCTTTCAGATGCTCTGGATCCCGTTGCTCTACTTAGAGTCGTATCTGAGTTATAACGATTTTATTGAAAAGAAAGTTACGAAAATTTTGCAAAAGAAATTAAAAACCGAATCTTGATTTATGCGCCAGAGTCCGAAAAAAATTTCCCAATTTTTTTTATGGTGGCAGATGGTCATATTTTGACCTACAGAATCGAAAAAGTTGACTCAAAAAGAATCTGAGAGCCGACCTATTTTTGTCTATCGTTTTCTCGTGGAATTACTGATATTGAAGTTGGTTTCTTGTCGATCTTGAAGGACGGACGTAACCGTTCTTCACGATCGACAAGACACCAACTTCAATATTTATCACCAAGGACAAAAAACCTACAATATCTTCCATGCATCTAATATTGTTCCCGAAGTAGAGAGAGGAATAAATCCCGGAGTGAAGGAGACATCGCCGGCGTGGTCAGCCATTTTCGATTGCAATTTTCTTCTCGAGTTATAACTACAAAAGTACGAATGATGATTGACGATGCACTCGAATTAATAAATGCGTGTAAATTAGTCAACTATGCGTGTGAATTAGGTAACCTCTCGTTGATGGTGAGCATCGAGGGGTGATTGATGCTCCAGAATGTCAAGCCACACAGCATTTATAGATCATCACGTACCTGTTCAATCGAGGTCCTAAATTCTCTGCTTCCAACACACGTTCTTATAATGAATAAATTATGCAATCTTCCACACAATCACAACAGGACACTGACACTGATAGCCGCCGAATTATGCACTTGTTACTTGAATATTTGCCACGGAGATCTATTCAATAACTGCACCTCATAAAAACAAATGCGGCCACACGCTCGCGAAGACGTTGATCGTTTGTTATGAGTGACCTATAGGTACCTACCATTGACTTGCATGCTAACTTCTGAGATTTATGCCGCCTCAGACTTCGTGGCGCTGTATGCGACCTTGACACACAGGGATGAAATTGTGCAAAGCGAATATATGTACTCATCACTTTCCAAATTGGGCCACCCGAATCATGAAGTATATACCGGAAATATCCTCGCAGTATTGAGAAAGAATGCTGGAGTATAATTTACTGTATAACAGCAAATTATTAGTTTTCTCTTTTATGCAAACCGAATATGATTATGGGAAATAACGGCTTGTCGAGGGGACATGATACTCATATAATATTGAAACTATAAAACTTACACGATATATTAATCTTTTCGCACGCACCTTAGGTAGTGCAAGGGTTTTCGCTAGCAGGTCGACGACGCACGCTGACAGCGATTCTTCGAATCGGTCGCGCGAACGGCAGCCGGTAGCCTGATTGAAATCACGGCGCAGTTCCGGTTAGTCCGTCCGCAGTTCTCGATCGCGTTCGTTCCGCGCGGGGCCAGCCGCATCGGGCCCGATTCTTTTGCTGGGCCCAGATGAATGTATCGTTTCTGATTACATGTGAGCAGCAGTAGTCCAGTCGATGGAAGAAATTATTCGTGCTGAATCCAGAAGGAGAGAAAAATGAAAAGTTTCTTTTTGCGTCATAACCTTGAAGACAGCTTCCAGCGTTCCAGCTCGATAACGTTGAATAAATGCTGAGAAAAATTTTGCCTGATAATGTGCTCAGGCCTGATGATTGTGCTGTGCAAGTATCGCGATGACCTTGCCCGTTACGCAACAGGTGCTTATTTCACTGATTTGATTGGTCATGTCTGTGCACAGGCGATAAACTGTTGTCAATAGTCCCGGCCCGGGCGTCTCACGCGGCAAAAAGACATCAACAATTTCTTCGTAAAGACCACTTTTGTACGCTGATCTTGTCTATGTACTTTTGTATTTAGAGGTATCTCTATCAGTCACTAAGAATAATTTAGCCATCTCATAAACACCCAAAAGTTTCATCAAATGGTGATATGGTCTCAATTTTCTTTCATTATCTTTGGATACTACAACTTATACCACTCGTAACTTTTCTGCAGGATTGACTCTGCTATTCATCTGCACCCAAGGATTCTCAACTGTATGATGCATGCTTTGGCGTGCGTACAGAGGGCTGATGAATCTACTCGTGTTTGAGTAGAAAACACCCTCCTTTTGGAAGCCAATCAACAAAGATTAGCCCAAAGGTGCACAAGGAACAAAAAAAGGTCTGCTCTTGTTCTCTGGACACCATATGATTACTGTTGACAGATGCAGTTTCATCACCCAAAGAGTATTGGTGATTAATAAATTTTGCGTAATCAAGAGTCCTCCAGTGTGAAGTAAACAGAAGACAATGAGTGAGTTTTGTCCCACCTTTTCTTGCTATGACTTATCTGTTTACTAAATCACCCTTACCATATTTTAGCAACGGAAACTTTGATCCTAAGCAAATATTTGCATTGAATTAAAAAAGACAAAAAGGCGAGCAAAAAGGAGTTACCCAGAGCTGACATCTAAACAATCTTCACTGTTTCAACCTCGAAGGTGAAAATTGTGGTCTACTGAAGGCTAAATCTTGAATACTAATCAACAGAGAGTAAAAAAATGTACATTCTGGTAACAGTATCGACATTCTGATATAAGTTGTATGGTAAGTTGCCTGCCTCTTTTTCACTCCTTCCATATATTGATAAATGAAATGATCAAATATCAGAACTTTCATTATGATGTTCCAGTCCGGACTCCTATAAACTCTGTAAATCAGAGGATTGGATTGATGATCTTATCGTGCCTCTAGGTTGAATAGTTTTCTTGCTCAGAGCTCAGTTAGTCATTTGTAATATATGTTATGTGGGAAACATTATTTTCAAACAAGGATTTGTGCATACACTCATCCTTATTTAATGTGAAAAACCATTTTAGTATTAGATATAGCCAGTATCAATTACTGAAATTCTACACATGAATGGCTTCATTGATCTTGTATATAGATGAGCAACATGGATTCAATGCTCATCAGAAATTTGCAGAATTCAAAAGTAAGCTTTTCTGAATCTGTTGAAATATTTGACATGAATGATAATAATGAATCCACGCTCCAAAACCTGAGATTAATATTTACTATTTCCAGAACCATCGATTGTTGACTTTGTCTTTACGGAATGATGAACACTTCAAAGAGTCCAAGGCCCATGTATACGCGCTACTATCTGCTATACTCAAGATTGGGTGCAGCGTAAGTTAAGGAGGGCTCCCCTAATTATCGATTACAGTCCTCAACAAAAGAAGTGCACGTAGCTGTTTGTATGTAGTATGTTCTTCTGGTTATACATCATCACATTATGTCCATTTGAAATGTTGGTTCAACTTTATTCTCTAATCATGCAGATGAAGCAGATAGAAGCGCAAGATTTATTAATTTTTGATACTCACTTCCATGTCTGAGTGAGTATTGACTTTGAATTGCCAGTGGAAAGCAGAGATTGTGGTCTCAGGTTTATGCCAGCACATCACTTGGCGCAATTATTTCGTTGCTAGCATGCAACATTCGAAGAATTTCAATTAGGAAAGATCTCCTGCAAACTGTCACGACTGCCAAAAAGATTCTGTTGGTGGTATCAATGAGTTTTTGAGGTATAATATGTTTCCCTTGAAATAGTTCATGATCAGAGACATGGTGATTGACGTGAGATTGAGAGCTATCATTTTTTCCAGGTTCACAAATATGGGAGATGTGGTATTAAAAGGTATTGAAAAGTATTTTGCCATAGCTGTGTCTTTATGGTTTTTTCGGGTCTGAGAAATATTTCATCCAACAACCCTGCAACACTTGTAATAAGCTAGCAACCAATCTAGTGATCATGTTTCAAACAAATACTCAAAGAAATTAATTCCAAGTATATAATTACACATTCTTTTTTCGTACTGACTTGAAGCACTCTAAGAGCCCATTGAAAAAGAAAAAGTAGAGTTTTGAATTGATTGTTTTGTCATCTTTCAAACTATTGTACATAAATTGTAAATAAATATCGGTGGACTGTGGAGAAGTAAGACTATCACTTTTAATCCAATATCCTTGAGCGCAAATTAAAATCACTGTCAGCACACATTGCAAGTGATTTTGTAGTATGTGGCAGAGTCCAACCAATCCAACCAATATTTCATGAAATAATTTTCAAATCAAGGAGTAATACTTCACAATCTATTGGTATTTGCCACGAGTCAACATAAAATATAAATGGAACAGTCAAAACCAAAGTAAGATCAGCCTGAATCGTTTCAGACTATACTCCACCCAAACTGATTCAATATCTAAGAAAATCAAAATTCAAGAGTAAGTCGAATTTGTGACTTTGGACAGAGCAGATGAAATAGGCAGCAGCATCAGAAATAGAAGAATAGATACACAATAAATTTAAGGTGTATACCCAAGATTAATCAAAAATTTTCTGTTTGCCTTCGTTGTCTTACCCAGGTTCCAAACGATCCATGGCTACGCTGCAAGAGTTTGGTACTCAATATTCAGTTATCATCTCTTTATCCACAAAAGCTATTGCTTCTTGTGTTTACATCATACACTATAAGTGTCTATTGAGCCACTCTTATCTACAACCAGAAACTTATCAATTTCATCTGATTCACAGTGGGCACTCATATCTGATATCCAGAGCAAGTGTCAGAACTCGCTCAAGTCTCATTTCGTATCACAAACTTTGTATAGCTTTTTGACAGAATAGACGACATTTCTCTGCCTGGATCATGAGCAACGAGATGAGCAATGATTAATACCTGTCTAACCTGCAAGACATGAAACTTATCCAACATCAGAGTTGATGAGGATTATTGAAGGATCAGTAAAAAAATTTGTAAGATTAAGATAAAGCTGAACTATAATAGCTCAGAGAATGATTTGCAACAGTAACTTATTATTGCTGCAGCAACAATAATTTCATGTCGGCTTATATATATATATATATATATATATATATAGCGACGGCGACGAATTCCGCTACATAGGCATTTTTGTCTCGTCTGCTGTATATGCTGCGTATAATACAGCTCGACAAACTCAGCTGCTCAGCTCGATTCAATACGGCGGGGCGGCTTCCCTTTCTTGCTCGTTTTCCATGTCCCCACTTCCGCGCGCCGCGAACCCCCCGTAGTACCGTTTCCCCGCCGCCGCCGCTTCGCCACGAACTATGCACTGAAAATTTTATACTACCTTTGTCATCCCTGCATTATTTATATAAAAAGAAGAGTGTGAGCACGATAGCTCCTCTCCTTCTCCCGTGAACCATCATTTTCTAGCCGCAATGCTCACGCTAAACGGCTTCAATCAGTCTTTCACGCGCCTCTCTTAAAGGCAGGAGTTCGCGCGCCAGGCCCTCTTATTCACAGTGTACTCACTATATGCACAAACAATCGCGAGACCAAGCGCGCCTTCCCGTCCGCCACGTATTATTCATATGATTGGGAGCGCGCGTGCGTGAGAGCTCCTTTCCCTCTCACACGTGCCATCTGACGTGAGCTGCAGAGCTCGCGCCCAATAGCTCCAATTAGTCTTCCGCGCGCCTCTCTTGAAAACATAAATCCGCGCGCCCAGCGCTCCTATTCAGTTTCCAGTTCTGCCGAGTACTTTACATGGTTATAAGCGCGCGTGCGCGAGAGCTCCCCTCCCACTCTCATGTGGCATCCAACGCGAGCTGCAGAGCTTGCGCCTAATAGCTCCAGTCAGTCTTTCACGCGCCTTTCTTGAGGACAGAATTCCGCGCATCCAACGCTCCTATGCAGTTGCTAGTGGGCTTCATATACGCGCAGATGTAGTCAAACCGGAGGCCTCACCTCAATTTCCCGCATGCCTTTTCTTACAGGCAGTCGTACAAATGCGCGATGACTCCTGTCGTTCTTTCAAGTGCCGGTCTCTGCATACCATAATGCTCGCGCCCGGGCGCTTAAATCAGTCGCTCACGAACCTCTCCTGCGAGCAGACAGACGCACGCTCGACAGTACCAGTCAGTTTCCTGTGGTTCTCCTCTACGCGCAAACATGTTCGTGCCGAGCCGCTCATATCAGATTCTACCCGGGAGCAGCAACTACTCGTTCACATCGGATGCAGGTCGAAACAACCCATTGGGGAAGCAGTGTTGGAAGAAAAACAGATCGATAAATGGGTAAGTGAATCTTATTCAATAATTTCATCATCATTATCATCTTCGGCGCATATATGCATATATTCATTTTCCGGTGTGCTTCATATATGCGCAGATATCGTCAAGCCGAGGCCCTCATCTCAGCTTCCTGCGCGCCTTCCTTACAGGCAGTCATACACGTGCGCGATGACTCCTCCCCCTCTTCCAAGTGCCATATTCTGCATACAATAATGCTCGCGCCCGGGCGCTTAAATCAGTCGCTCACGAACCTCTCCTGCGAGCAGACGGACGCGCGCTCGACAGTACCGGTCAGTTTCCTGTGGTTCTCCTCTACGCGCAAACATATTCGTGCCGAGCCGCTGATATCACATCCTACCCGGAAGCAGCAGCTACTCCTTCAGAACGGATGCAGGTCGAAACAACCCATTGGGGGAGCAGTGTTGAAAGGAAAACAGATCTATAAATGGGTAAGTAAATCTTATTAAATAATTTCACCATTAGAATCCTCTTTGGCGTATATATGCATGTATTCATTCTCCGGGGTGCTTCATATATGCGCAGATATACTCGAGCCGAGGCCCTCATCTCAGTTTTCTGCGCGCCTTCCTTACAGGCAGTCATACACGTGCGCGATGACTCCTCCCCCTCTTCCAAGTGCCACACTCTGCATACCATAATGCTCGCGCCCGGGCGCTTAAATCAGTCGCTCACGAACCTCTCCTGCGAGCAGACGGACGCGCGCTCGACAGTAGCAGTCAGTTTCCTGTGGTTCTCCTCTACGCGCAAACATATTCGTGCCGAGCCGCTGATATCACATTCTACCCGGAAGCAGCATCTACTCCTTCACATCGGATGCAGGTCGAAACAACCCATTGGGGAAGCAGTGTTGGAAGGAAAACAGATCTATGAATGAGTAAGTAAATCTCATTAAATAATTTCACTATCAGAATCCTCTTTGGCGCATATATGCATGTATTCATTTCCCGGGGTGCTTCATATATGCGCAGATAGAATCAAGCCGAGGCCCTCACCTCAGTTTTCTGCGCGCCTTTCTTACAGGCAGTCATACACGTGCGCGATGACTCCTCCCCCTCTTCCAAGTGCCATACAATACAAAACACGTTGCTCGCGCTCAAGCGCTCGAGTCAGTCCCTCGCGGACTTCTCTTGCGAGCAGACATACGCGCAGCCGGCCGCTCAAATCAGTTCACCCAAAGGCATCACACGCTGTTACAAATCAGGTGCAGATCAAGAGGACTCATTAGAGGAGCAACATTAGGAGTGAAATGGCTTGTATACGGACGTCTACAAATGGGTAAACGAACTGCTAACTTTTCACATTAGTCAATACTAACTATTCTAAAGGATAATATCAGAAGTATTCTATTTCATTCAACGTCAATATCTAAACTCACTGAATCTGTATTATCAAAATTTATCTTCTGCAAAATAACACTTAGACACATATATATCTGCAAATTGTAATTCCGATCTTATCAATCAAAAATAGACATTTACACTCTAATTTAATACAAAAAAAAATTAACTATTCTTATTTTTTATTTCAGGGTCAATGAAACGCCACCACAACACATATAACAGAACAAAATCGATGATCAAAACATTGCAGCGGAATTGGATTGAAAGGATCTATTTGGAAAAGGTCAACATCGGCGATACAGCATCCATTATGGGGTAAGTAAACAACTTGAGTAGTTATATCAAACCATTTAACTCCTTCCACACATAATATCCTTGTCAAAAACAATTATATGCTCATTCATACAATCAGGTATAGTTCAGATAAGATACAAAATAATAATTTAATAATTTTCAAATACCAAATTTTATATCATCATCACTCTAATTGATACATACTCTTAATAGAATTCACATTAGGGGCCATCCAGTAATGATGTCACGCTCTTGGGGGGAGGGGGGTCTAGAAAAACGTGATGAAGTGTGATACGGGGGGTGCCGATCAAACGTGACATCACGCCCATTAACCAGTGTTTTTATTGAAATCTATTGAAAAGAATCGAAATTTAAAAGCATCATTGCGATGAAAAAATGCGTGCAATTCTCCAATGTTTGGGAGTTACGAAATCGCGTAAAATGACTTTCGCGCCTCGCTTATGAAGTACCCCGCTTCATTAGACTTGGTGCGAAATATACTATTTCGGAATAATGTGCATAAAGTTAGTGCGATAGACTTGGTGCGAAATATACTATTTCGAAATCATGTGCGTGAAGTTAGTGCGTAAGGAACATTTCTCAGTGTGTAGAGCACTAACTTTACGCACATCGATTTCGGAAAATAGAACACGCAAATGACTTCCATACTTTACGCATTGTCGGAAGAATCTCAACAGTGCCTAAAGTTGTTACCCTCGTGTATAAACATTTCCCCCATTACGTAAAGAATTGGAGTCGTTTCGTAATATACTATCATACCAAGGAAATCCAATTTTTCCCTATTCGTGGGTACCGCGAGGGGGGGGGGCGTTTCCAACTGTGACATCGCGAAAAGGGGGGTCCACAAGCTTGTGTCATGGCGTGAGAAGGGGAGGCGGGGAGCTCGAAATTCCAGATTTTGGCGTGACATCATTACTGGATGACCCTTTATTCCGTCTAACAATGAATAGAATATTCAATCATTATCATGCCCCACTCGGCTAAGAATATGATCATCCAAGGTTGATCAATTCAATCCTAATCTCCAATTCTTTCCACAGGCACACAAATAGTTATAACTCAACACCGGAGTGTTGAATATTATAGGCGTTCACAGAAGACGATCCACGAGTGTTTGGTACACGATTCAGTCATCTCATTATCTAAGTACAAGGAGAGTGCCGTTGAAGAACAAAAATGAAGAACACCAATGCAGACCACAACTGCGTTGACCTTCATGAACTTGTAGTAAAATAAGACGTGAGTTTTAAACGTTGACAAATATCTCTAAATGTAATAATATAAGTAAACGAACTTGAAAAGAGGGAAAATTCAAGAATTGAAAGAATAGTTCAATCTTCCCCAGATTTCACAAAATTATTAGTCCATTTTATACATAATCTAATCTAACTTCACGATAGAACATAGAAAACTTTCCTTAGTCTCAATCAAAAATTGAACTTCTCAATCGCGTTTTCTCGATTCAATCATTGAATCCAAGACAATCCTCATAATGAAATAAACATATTTCATTCCCGTTCATTTAATCAAAGATTTTCATCAAAGCACATCAAATTTTACATCCCCGAGTACGAACACAAACATTTACGAGTTGCAACAACCACGTATTGCCATGGCTCATATAGAGATCGAGACTTTCATCTCTGAGATCGACAATTACGATTATCTGTTGCCGAGCTACTGTAAATGTAGGGTATTCTTACTCGAAAAAAAGAAAACACCGACACCACTCTTCTGAAACATGTTGCTGGATTTCCTCTGATCTGAGCATCGCTCTGGCCCCGCCACTGGGAACCCAGATCGACGTGTCAGTCTCATCTGATCATGTCTCCTTCAACCTCTGTGATGGAGAGTTACATTCACACTTAAACATAATACACAGTCAAGTTTCCAATCAATTTCAATCCATATAGAAAAAGTATGATTAACAAAGAGCTCTTTTAATTTCATTCAATAGATAATTATTGAATTTTCCCCAATCAGTTCATATATTATCAAGAAATGTACGTTTAAAAACCATAAACTTAAGATTGATGATTATTGATGTATATTGAGAATTCAAATATTAGGTATTACTATCTATTAATATCTGTATGAAATCCAAGACATTCGTAAGAACTATTTCTTTGATTGTGCTAATTCAAATTCGAATGCTGTAGAAACTTTCTTTTTGTAATAGGCCGATACATGCTCTAAAAAAATTTTATGAAATCATTTCTTCTAACATGAGTAATACAATTGCAAACTCACACATCGAATAATATTAAGAAGTCTTCAAATGAGAAATTACTTCACATTATGTTAAGAACTTTTATTATATGTAAAATGATCATGTATCTATGTCTGAATCGCAAAATATAGATAAAAATAATCTGGTTGGGGAAATATCCCCAACCACCCTCGTGTCAATTTATTTCCCGTAGGATAAGCATGATTGAGAAATCATAACTCATCACATAAAATATTCTCGAACGATCTTCAATTATACATCAGATCAAACTCAAATTTGAAAAAACTATATAATTTACTCATGATAATTTACCAGATCGTAAATGGATCTAATATCACTTTAAAAAATGAAATAATTTTCTCATTTTATTGGAAATTCGATACTTTTTGTTAATCTTGCATAATCAAACTCGATTCAAAACTTTCGTGAGAAGAATGATATCAAATCATCCTCGTTACACACACTTAAGAATACCACACCACACTTTTACGAGTTGCAACAGCACATAATGCCTTGGCTCATATGGGAGTTGGGTTTCTCATTCCCGAGTGCGACAGAGTGTGACTCCCTGTTGCCCAGCTATTGTAAAAAAACAACACAACACTGACACCACTCTTCTAAAACATGTTGCTGGATTTCCTCTGATCTGAGCGCCGCTTTGGTCCCGACACTGGTAAACCAAATCGACGGGTCAGTCTCATCTGATCATGTCTCCTTCAACCTCTGTGATGGAGAGTTACATTTCCACTCTAAACATAATACACTCCTCATTTTCAACTCAATTCCATCACTCAAACACGAAACGAGGATGATGAATCAGTATTCTAAGTTCACCCTAACTTTTATACGAAAATTTTTCATGAATATTCAACAATTCAAATCATTCCATCAATTTAGAACGTCTCAATAAGTCAAATCTTCGTCTCTAGAGGCTCGTAGAAAAATTAAATAAAAAATATTCCCAGTGAATGAAATTCTGATAATCGTTCCTGATAGTATCGTACACTAACCCATCCTAATAATTTAATGACAGTCTAACTCCACAACTACATTTGTCAAGTGATATTAAATCCATTCGCGATAGTCATGATCTCCTTTTATAATATGCCAAAATAATTTTTCGGAATCAATAATTCATCTGACAAAATTTTTAGAATCAATCCAATCATTTACCCGGTCGAACTGCAAATAATTTATGAATATGCATATGAATCCAATATCACTACCGAAATTCAAGTCATTTCCTCTTATTTATTAGAAACCGAATACTCTCGCATTAATCTCTCGGCATAGAAACCGATTTAAAACTTTCCTGAGAAAAAAAGTATCAAATCAACCTCGTCACACATGCCCAAAAAATACCACACCACACTTTTACGAGTTGCAACAGCACACAATGCCTTGGCTCATATGGGAGTTGGGTTTCTCATTCCCGAGTGCGACAGAGTGTGACTCCCTGTTGCCCAGCTAATGTAAAACAACAACACAAAACTAACACCACTCTTCCAGAACATGTTGCTGGATTTCCTCTGATCTGAGCATCGCTCTGGCCCCGACACTGGGAACCCAGATCGACGTGTCAGTCTCATCTGATCATGTCTCCTTCAACTTCTGTGATGAAGAGTTACATTTCCACTCTAAACGTAATACACTCCCCAGTTTGAACTCAATTTCACATCATAAACACAAAACGAGGTTGATGGATATTAAAGTCATTCAATCTCATAAAAGACCTCTCAAAAATTCACATCTTTCAAAATAAATACTCAATTTGAAAACAAAGAACTTTCCTGATGAATGTATTGCCAATAATTGCTCTCGATGATCGCGAGTCGAAAACCATCACAATGCATCAACTCAATTCTCCCCTCACGATTGAATCAATCGAGTGATATTGGATTCATTTACAATGTCCCTGAATCTCATGTAAATTACTTGAATCATAAGCTGCTCAAGAGAGTTCTCTCAACCACCCCCCTCTAATAAAATGACGCCCTCTAATATAAGCATTCGAGATAGACCTAAACCGCATTTCACTTCATATTTTCATAAGTTCAAACTTCGAGAAGACTTTCAATTTCTCCTCCAAATAGAAATAAATTCAAACCTTCAAAGTATTACGTAGTTTCACACTCAATATGAGTGGAAATACAAAAATTATCATCTTCAAAGTCAAATCAAAAATTTCCTCAAATTCATTCAGAAAAGTTCTAGAAATTAGAAACCCATTCGTATCTATCATATATTCAAAATCAACGAAATAACAACTTTTCAATCTCTAACATTCCCTCACTTCGTCAATACCATTCGACTTCATCGTCACTGTAATATCAATTTTATTCAAAATCAATCGATACTCATGCGGATCGATCTATCTCTAACACAAAAATGAAAATAAAAACCATTAAATGGAACAAAATTAAATTAAATAAAACTAAATCGAACACCAAAATTACTTCACATCTGAAAGTGAGGCGGCCTTGTCAACCGTAAAAAGTTACTCGGCTACCTTCGATGTTGAAAATGGCGGTGTCTCGAATTTTATAAAACATTCCACTAAAATACGCCATAAAATGACTCCCTGCATGCGCTTAATACGAAAATATTTAAACAAAACACATAAAAATCGATTGCTCCTAACCTTCGCCAACGGATTCGGAAGCTTGGGCAGTGTTCGAAAGGGCTCCGTGAGACCGATCAGCGACCGTCTTCACGGCAAGAATTAGCAACAAATCGAATATATAATATCAAAGTATAAATACATATGATAAAATCAGAAATACATATAAAAAACTCAAAAATACGTCAAAAAAACGTCAAAAATACGTAAACGACACTCTAACACGTGTTCTATACATCGCGGAAAAATCTAGGGACATTTGACCTGGTCTAGGGACTTTTCGTGCCGTCAAGTTGGCAACACTGATTCGATTTTATGTTGGCAACCCTGATATAGGGATTCCGTGGGGGTATAGGCACCTGGTGTCTCTTAATATAATAATTAGCCCAATCAATATGCATTGGATGCATTAGATATCTTCTTGAGCAGCGTCACGACGAGATGAGACGAAGCTCACGGCGCGAAACTAATCGGGTACTCGAAATGTGCGAGATGGAAGGACTCCATCAAAGCTCTTTTATGATCCGTAAAATAATTCAGCTGAATGTAATATTGAGCCGATCGAGTACTGACAAATATGGCATCGTCTATCCCCGCGCTGAATAAAATTTTCTCGAGGTAACGCGGGGTTGTAAATAAGCGTGTGATTGTCTATCACGAAACCCTTCCCAGCCGGCATCTAGAGTTAAACAAATTAGGCTCTTGAATTGTAACAATCAACGTCAAAAATCTCGTATCCCAACATGTGTAGCACGTGTACATCGCCGGGGTGGCGTGTAGGTCCCATCAGGCTTGTTGACCATAAGAGTGGAGGCATCTCTTAACGTGTTTGATGTGACGCGGATCGACATGGTCCTTCAAGGCGTGGTTCCGATTCGGCTTTGCAATCCATCATTCTGAATTTTTCAAGAATTGATTACATAAAGGAACTTTGGTCGAGTGTCGACGGGTTATTTCTCCCCCCCTATTTTCATCTCGAGTATTCGAGTTATTGCCTTCACACATAATTTTGTATACATTCCTTGAAAAATTCGGGTTAGCATTTAATGGAGGGTCCGCGGAGAGTTTGCGAAGCATTTTGAATCACGACTTCGACTCAGTGACTTCGATACATCTGGGTGTCAATGGGCCTCCGGGCTTGGATGACACCAGTGGAATTAAATTTGAATCAAGTTGCCCTATAGGGAACATCTTGACTCGCAATTTATGGAACTGGGACCGACTTAATTGGCCCAATGACCCGCTTTGCGATTTAGGAAAAATTCAAGGGAAGAAGGCTTGTGTGCGTTAACTATAAAATGTCTCACTCTTAGGACTGAATAGTAAACCAGGAAATCGGCTCATCTCTCACGTGGTGCATTATTCCGTAGTGATTTAGGACCCTAAAATAGGTCGCGATAGCTGCAATTCGGTTACCGTTCAATTTGCACCATGATCTTTCTCTCATGTAAATTTCGTCTTTCCACATTCCATTCAGGATTGTATTTTTCAAATTCAGATGATGGACGAAGGAATGGGTATATTCTGTGGCTCGAGCGGGAATGTTTAAAGTCCGAAAGGATTAATGGATTTAATAAATAAGTTGAAAAGTCAAAAGGTTATAAGAAATGATGCAATGTATTTGGGACGAACTCCGAATACAACAGCTAAACGCGACGAGAGCCAAAGCTGTAATTAACTGAACCGCAAAAGCTAGCAAAAATAAAAAATGCTCGAAATTCCGTATATCAAATGATCAAAGTAATTGAGTCACTTTAGCTATACGTCCTCATCGGTCGTGAAATTTGCTGCAAATATGCACGCATAGTTTTATGTCCTTTGCTTGCCAGATGTAGGCTTACTTCTCGTACGCTGCATGGCTCCTTTCAATCTGCCACATGACTATACATATGATTATTGGTCTCTATCGCGGAGTTCTCCCTTCCAGTAGCCCCGGCTCTAATGTAAATTGTATCTTTTGACTGCCCATAAGTGGGGATTAAACTGAGTTGCAAGAATACCAGGCGGGTTTTCCATCGTTGATAATGTGCACGATGTGTGGAAACGTGTAGGTAATATTCACTATCAGGATTCATGAATTCACAACAGTGCGACCTCACTCGCAAGATAACTCGGCGATTTCAAAGGCTATAAAGACCAACTTCGCGATTTGCTGATTGAAGTCTTTTCGACTTCCTTGATTGATGGCGATAAACAAAAGTTGATGCGGTCTGCACGGTACAGGTCGCCGCAACCAGGTTGGTGGTACGTTTGGCCGCGCTCACCACTCAAATCAAACATATGGACATAAAGTCGTTTTATTAAATTTTGGTTCAAAATGATGTAAATTAATTTTAACTTATTCTTCATAGTTGATTCGAGAGCCAATTCTACCTGCAGTAGAGTTCTAACTTCGCCCTCAATTATTCATAGTCACCTTGACGTATAATTGTTGGAGATATACAATAAACTTTTGCAAAATGGATGCGTTGTGGAGAGAATTGAATTTCTGTGACTAAAATAATTTATATGACTGAGCAAATTTGTATTGCAACGTGATGGGATAAAAATTCAAAATTGTTTAATGTGAAGTACCTGTATTGAGATAACGTATTGCTTGCGCAAAAGGAACCTTCAACCGGGAAAGGGCGTATGGATCCAAGATTTTTAAGACGTCCTAATCTGACAATTGTATATCAAATGTGCTCAGAAATATTTAAGTTGATAAATTCATTTTTGGTAAGAAAATCCTCCAGGAGCTAGGATCATCACAGCTTTTTGGGGTATCCTGAACATTCGATGAATCATACCTTGCGGTTTCCCCGTGTCATCGAAACAAAAGGAGACCCCCCTTTCAGTCATATACGTGATTGGTAGGCCAATAATGTTGACAGTACAGTGACAAATTGAAATTCGGGAATAGCGATTGATAAACCTGGATGGTCCTGAGAGTTTTGCTCTCTGAATTATTCAGGTGATAGCTTGTACAATTTGTTATTTGATTTCCGATATGAATCATAAAAAGTTTTGATGTCAAAAAAAAAGGGAACCACAAGGTCTGATATAAGATACTCTCCCGTATAGTAACCCAAGGAATCTCAGCAATCACGCGATACCACTCGAATATTACGAAATACCATTTTTGGAGTACGAAAATACCGTCATATCTAAACTCAACTTTCGATTCTTTACAGTAAAATGATGTCACATTTGCACAAAATGGGAATCACAAAGTTTCAAATCTTAAAATTATGTCGCTCTTCTCGCAAATCTATGCGAAAAATAAGTCTGTCTATCTAATCGAAGATAATAGAGCTTTGTCTAGGAGGCAGGTATCCGCTTACGTCTCGGAATCATTAAACTGCAGGATCGTTGGAGATACGTATCATGAATTCGGAATTATTCGAACGTCAATCTGGTATTGATTTCATCCCTTTCAAATAACCTTGTCGGCTGGAGGCGCTCTCATTTGCAAATGCTTGTGGTGTTGAATTATAAGTTATCCGATAGCAACCGTTTTTCAATCCACGCGCGGCTGTCGGGCCATCCCTTCTTTCAAGCTTCTTTTGCACCAGTTACAAACTCAAACAGATTGCAGTCAATCATGGCGATGCATTATGATGGTTCAATTCGTCATGAGGAAGAGAACTGCCGTAACATGATTACATCTTTCATTTCTGTCTGCTCTTGTCGATCAAAATGAAGAAAAACTGATTATAAAATGAGATGGTCATTTTTCTTTCAAGAAAACAAGCGTAAAAAGTCAACGTGACATAAATCGTGGAATAAAATTCGACCTCAAATTTCCGGGAACTAACTGGTGGATATTCAGACGATATGAGGCTTATCATATGGTGGACTGTTCAGGGAATGAGTCTGAACGTTTTCATTTAAGTGGCTATTCAGGAATGAATCTTAAAAAGCGTTGGATCAGTATTTCGATTAAGCCACGGTGTGCGGGAAATCAAGTTTGGCGCGTGTTGAGCACCACTGATGCCTCCATAAGCTTGGAATTCAAGCGACTCGTTAAGTCATCTCACGCTTAGATAAATTTGAGAGGGAGATTTGTGACAGATATTATTTGATTATTATCGTGTAAAATTATGGACTTCCACCTCCTATACCTCAAGCAGGGGTTAATAAATTAAACCGATAAGGGTTTGAGAGTGTCACATATTCCCCCAAATGTGAGAATTAATCGACGCAGCATCTGAGCGGAATAAATTGATTTTCAAAATTGAATAACGATCTAAGTTGCTAATCATGATGATCGGAATATAATTCACTCTAGAAACGGTAACATCATCAAAATTTCGGACATTATGCAGTGTAACCATTGGTGAGACGTATCTATACAAAAATGTAGAGTATAACTGAGCAAAACGAGATTTGAATCGTAGTCCGTAGCTGCTAGGATTTTAGAAATTTTAGGCATGGAACTAATGATGAGTCCACATGCAGAATGTGACGAAGCACGGGGCCAATGGTTGCAAGTAAACAGCGGTCCGTAACTGCTAGGATTTTAGAAATTTTAGGCATGGAACTAATGATGAGTCCGCATGCAGAATGTGACGAAGCACGGGGCCAATGGTTGCAAGTAAACAGCGGGCATCGGATTCCTGGATCAAATGATCTACTCATCTGCTTGTCTGTGAACAAAAATTTGGGAATATCGGGTCAAGGCAAATCGAATGAATAAGGTGTGGTCATAAAATTTCGTAAGGTCAAATGATAATCAACCTTATGACAGAATTGCGATCAATGTGAGGCATTGAATTTTTTATGTGATGGACAAATGCGTGGGGAAGTTTTTGAACAAGCGAAGCTTTAAAATTGAACATTACCTGGAATTGGAATGATCAGAGGCAAGTAGTGGCATCAGAGAATTCGGGGATGGATTTCGGGATAGCCGGTGACGATGCCGGATGTGTATAACCGCCGGGGCAACGTGACGATTCGAAACAGACGTGACCAAGCTAGCAGCGAGGGGCCATAAATTTTCCAATATGTTGGTACTGCGTCTGCCACCGTGAGCTATGAAGACAGGGTACAGATTGCTACATCTCTACTAGTTGGCGGCCCAAAAGGGAAATTGGTGACTTTTCGCGAAATTTATCATTGAATTTATCATTTTTTTTTCCTTTTCTCTCAAAATTAAAGTCCATTAGTACTAACCGAGTTCGTAGAGTAACTCGTCAACCATGGGCCATAAACAGGGTGGATACTGATTTAAATTTGTGACATCTTTACTGCCTGAATGAGAAGTAATGAAAATCAATTTACCCAATTGAAGCAAGTGAATTAACTAGCATACCGGGATGATAAATGTGTAGCACAGTAGGAATAGTTACCTGCTAGTATATCATGAATTCGAATGCTCGTCACAGGGGCAGTAGGACTAGTGCGCGAATATTTCACTCGAATAAAAAACAAACTCAAAAAATCGTGCGGATATTTGGCTTCGCACAGGTAGAGAGATTCACAATTTTGACTAGACACAGATAAAATATTAATTTCATGAAATCGGTAGACTTCTAAGTCCCTTCGATGAGCCATTTTATTTAAAATCAACTCTAGATTTTGATAGCGGACTGTAATTTTGTAACGCGTGGTGGCAGGTGTAAACAACAACTGAACCATTAACAGGTTAAGTGCTGAGGTTACAATCAACTACCGGGCAACAAGTGATGATAACAAAATTTTAGTATAAACTTGGATGAATCTTTTCACGGATTCTTTTTTGTACCAAAGCAACCTGTAATGGTAGAGATATGTGGATTGATTTTCGTGAACCCTAGGGCACTGCGATTCAGTAGTCAATTGATACAAACAAAACAACTAGGTAACGTGATGGAGTTATCGCCTTTTCCCTCGAGTATGGAATCAAACCTTTATATTCTGCCGCGAACCTTGATAATGGAAAACCGGGATTTGGAGGCCATCCAAATCCTACCTCTTAATTAACTTCTTGGATAATAACAGAATCGTACAGATCATTTGAAGTGAATATTTTATTATCGGGGCACAATTAAAACGTATTAGAATCGAATTTTCTCGGAAAATAGGACATTTTAAGAAAACCGGGATTTGGATAGGATCCAAATCCCACTTCCAAAAAATTATTATTTTTAGGCGTACGAGGGGGGAGAAAATTATTTGAAGTGAATATTTAATATCAAGAGGGTGTGAGGATACATTACAATGGGTTTTTTCGAAAAAATAGGAAATTTTGAAAAACCGGGATTTGGATAGGATCCAAATCCCGCTTCCAAAAAATTATTGTTTTTAGGCGTATGAAGGGGGAGAAAATTCATTTCAAGTGAATGTTTACTATCAAGAGGGTGTGAGGATACATTACAATGGGTTTTTTCGAAAAAAATAGGAAATTTTGAGAAACCGGGATTTGGATAGGATCCAAATCCCGCTTCCAAAAATTATTATTTTTAGGCGTATGAAGGGGGAGAAAATTTATTTCAAGTGAATGTTTACTATCACGAGGGTGTGAGGATACAGTACAATGGGTTTTTTCGAAAAAATAGGAAATTTTGAAAAACCGGGATTTGGATAGGATCCAAATCCCGCTTCCAAAAAATTATTATTTTTAGGCGTATGAAGGGGGAGAAAATTTATTTCAAGTGAATGTTTACTATCAAGAGGGTGTGAGGATACATTACAATGGGTTTTTTCGAAAAAAATAGGAAATTTTGAAAAACCGGGATTTGGATAGGATCCAAATCCCGCTTCCAAAAATTATTGTTTTTAGGCGTATGAAGGGGGAGAAAATTTATTTCAAGTGAATGTATACTATCAAGAGGGTGTGAGGATACATTACAATGGGTTTTTTCGAAAAAATAGGAAATTTTGAAAAACCGGGATTTGGATAGGATCCAAATCCCGCTTCCAAAAATTATTATTTTCAGGCGTATGAAGGGGGAGAAAATTTATTTCAAGTGAATGTATACTATCAAGAGGGTGTGAGGATACATTACAATGGGTTCTTTCGAAAAAATAGGAAATTTTGAAAAACCGGGATTTGGATAGGATCCAAATCCCGCTTCCAAAAATTATTATTTTCAGGCGTATGAAGGGGGAGAAAATTTATTTCAAGTGAATGTATACTATCAAGAGGGTGTGAGGATACATTACAATGGGTTTTTTCGAAAAAATAGGAAATTTTGAAAAACCAGGATTTGGATGGGATCCAAATCCCGCTTCCAAAAATTATTATTTTTAGGCGTACGAAGAGGGAGAAATTTTATTTCGAGCGAATGTTTACTATCAAGGGGGTGTAAAGATACATTACATTTGGTTTTTTCGAAAAAATAGGAAATTTTGAAAAACCGGGATTTGGATAGGATCCAAATCCCGCTTCCAAAAATTATTATTTTTAGGCGTACGAAGGGGGAGAAAATTTATTTCAAGCGAATGTTTACTATAAAGAGGGTGTAAGGATACATTACAATTGGTTTTTTCGAAAAAATAGGGAATTTTGAAAAACCGGGATTTGGATAGGATCCAAATCCCGCTTCCAAAAAATCATTCTTTTTAGGCGTACGAGGGGGGAGAAAATTATTTAAAGTAAATGTTCATTATTGGAAGGATGTGGGGACGCACTGAAATCGGTTTTTTCAAAAAAAGAACAGGATATTTTATAAAACCGGGATTTGGATGTGATCCAAATCCCGCTTCTGAGAATTGTCGTTCTTTATGCATACCTGACTGACACAAATTATTGTGGGTGAATTCTATCATCAGGAACGTAATTGGAGTGTGGTAGTGTCAGATTTTTTTTTTTGGATGATAGAATATTTGAGAGAACCGGGATTTGGATGGATCCAAATCCAGCTTCTGAACGATCATCATTTTTGGGCATACCTGGGGTGCTTATGTCACTTTAAATGAGTTTTATTATCGAAAGGTGATTAAGATATATTCAAAACGGATTTTTACGAAATAGGATATTTTAATAAAGCGGAATTTGGATGTGGTCCGGATCCCACTTCTAAGGGTTATCGTTTCAAAATGTGATTGAAATATGTTAGAGATATCGTTTTCTCGGGGAATAGGAATTTTGAGAAACCGGGATTTGGATGCAGTACACAAAATTGGCGAATTATGTGGAATGAGGTTTTTACTATGAAAATAATATTGAGATATATTTGAGCCAAAAGTTTTCCTCTTGTCGGTCTCATCCCAACCTTTTCATATCACGGCGGGGTAGCGCTGGGGCGCGAGAACGGACTATAAGAAAAGTGAAGTCTACAAGACTTCATTTTCAGTGAGGGGGGAGTATGTGTGGGTGAATACCTACCTGTAAACAATTTGAAGGAGAATAATTTTTCCATACAAACCAACGATTTCTTGTCGCTGAAATTTTCGGTCAATTAATTCTCGCCCTACTCAAGACTGCTGATTAGCATATGAGTTGCACTCTCACGCAGTGAAAAGGGCAATAAATCTTCGTCCTCGTTGGATGCGTCACCCGATGCTGTTTTCGGATGCAGAGCCATAAATTCTGAACGCAACTGCATGTTCAATCCTATAGTAAAAGAACCTATAGCGCAACAAGACCCAAGGGGTCAGTAGGAAGGTCTCTTCTCATAGAGACCCCGCCTTTACAACGCAAATATCATTAAAGCCAAGCGATTCGAATTGAAAACATAGATTCCGATCCACGGTAGATGAGCCAATGCATCACAGCAATAACACTCAACCATCTTCTCATCGAAACTCAAAATAAGGAGGAAAGGGGGCGTGTCAGCATGACACATAGTCGTGTGAACTTGGAGATTTTCATTAGCTATGTGCAAGCCCTCGATTATGAAGAAGGAATCGATGCATGTAGTTGAAATATAAACATGAACAGGATGTATATACAAAGATGCAATGGCACCAGGCGAGTTGAGAATGGGCATTGGTACTCGATCAAATAATCTCATACGAAACATGAGGGTTAGAACCTGATAAGCAAATAAGTTATAGGAAAAATGAATCCACTTACCTGCAGAAATTTTTTCGATATTCCCAAAAGGACCTCCGAATTTGAATTGAACTAGTTGCTTTCACAAAAAGGCGCGAATCGAACCACCTGTTGCAAATAATGATGGCAAGACTCCCAACGCGATCTTATGCGCACGATGAAATGGTAACGAGAATGAGTAATTTGAACCTGAGGTATGATGGTTTAGCAAACAATTCCACGATTATACGCGGTGTTCTTGCATCTTACTGGTGTCAGGAATCTCATGTAGCGGATACGTAATGTCGAAACCAGACATTTTTCTGGAAATTAAATGGCTTATGAGACAAGATTCGATGCGTAGCAGGGGGTGCGTCGGCAGCGAGACTGGATTTTTACTAATAAAAACATGGAGAAATTTCAATCATTAGCAAATTGGAGCTAGACACGAAGGTTGTGTAGCCCAGAGGAGGAATTCGGGAAAATCCGAACTCGCTTCCGCGCGCACTTCATCGATTTTCGAGTATTTGGTTCACCTCAGTACGGTTGATTCGATGAATTTCATGGGAGGTATCTTCAGTTGTAATATCAGTCGATCAGATTTGTACGAATTGAATGGTACTCTGGTTAAGGGTCCCAAGATGGCCAAATTTGACACGGTACTCGCAACCATACGGCAGCCTAAAGTTTCCTCTGTGTATTTCAGGCTTCAGCATAGCGAGTGCAATAATTGGAAAAAAGGGGGGTCGGGGGTCGCTTTTCATGCATCACAAATTCGAATTGCAAACGTCATCAAGTAATAGCCACCCCTCAGGTATCGAAGAAAATTTTTGTATGGGTCAAAAATGACTTATTAAAAGGTGCATCCTATAAGAATGCACTTTTTGCTATGGGGGGAGCTGTTATGGCCTGCGAATATTATTCTCGATTAAATAGCGTCCAGTCACCCAGAGTACTTTAATGCTAAATTCACACATGGAGTAGTGTCGGGGCGAGCCATACATCCTCTCAGCATATCATCCTCTATACACGATGAACCCAAGACTATTTGAAATATCTTAGAGCAAATGTCTGCTGGATTATCATTTTTACAGGGACACTTAGTTGCGGCTCATTGACTAATTGGACGACTAAACGAATGACGGCAACAATCCAAAAATAATGTTTACGACGAGACGATCTCCAGGACCAAATGTAATGCCTTCTCTGGCACGTTTCGACTGAATTTGTACCTGACGCCAAACTGAGTATTGTGGACAGGTGTGAGAAGTGAACGGACTGCATCAATGTGAAATTGAGAATGATTATTTTGTAATTAATATTACCATCACTATCAAATTATATGCTGGTCGTGAGTATTCCGTGGCGGGAATCAATTGTCGGATGTATATGTATAATCATGTGTTACATTTAGAAAAACCTATGCAGCGCACGAGAATAAACGGGCAGCCCATAAAGATTTCATTTGAATTAGAGAAAAGGGGCTGCGGCGCACTAAGCACTGTTGCTTTTAACATGGGTTTCCTATTTCACGATGTCAAAACGCTATGCGGCGCGCAGCAAGTCAATCGTTTTACATAAGCTTGCCATATAGAATCAAGGAAATGCTGTGCGGCGCGCTGCGAGTTGACACTTTAACATGAGCTTTCCATTTAGAATCAAGAAAACCGTGCGCGGCGCATGGAAAATCGAGCGTTTAACACGGGATCTCCATAAGAGCTGTCTCGGCGCGACGAATCGGTTTTCAAAAGCGCATGCTCACGATTTTCCTCTCTTGTATAAATATAGCTGCTGACCGCTGCTGGCCAGCTTTTTGACACGAAACTCGATACTGTAAAGTTCTCTCGACCAGCAATCTCACAGATTTCAATATTGTCAAGTGTCACGTATAGAACTCGAGTAAAAGTAATCTTCAAGACAACTCTCGGCTCTTGTATTTCAATACTTAATCTGGGAACCCCACGGCCCTTCAACAACTTCAACCCACAGCATTAGAGCGCAAGATTGAATTTCGCGCTCTTGGAACGAGTCTGCAGAAACGAACTGGAGTGAATTGGGCTGTAAGCTTCGAAACCGCTCGGAGGAGCCACCTGTGCCCACCTGGGGCATAACAATATTATGTTCTATTCACAATTTCATGTGCTCGCGCATAGATTTGAACTTGAAGGTATCTTTCCACTTGGCGCTTGCGTTGCGTGGCGGGTCGTTTGAAACTGATCGAAAAATAACGGAACTGTGATGGCTTCGTGTGAATCATGCGATCAACTTCTTGTTTTCTCGCTCTCTACATCAACAGGATCTACGCATAGTGAGTAGAGCGGGCCGATAAATGGAAATTTTTGAAGATTGTTACGCTTGAGGACCTAGTTTTATCCATTTTGCACGTAGACGTAGAACACATTTTTTGGAGATCTTGATTTCTGGAGCTTTTAAGTCGAAGCAAAAACCCTGAAATCGCTCAAGAAATAGAGTAAGAACCTTATTTCTATTAGTGTAGGATCAATTCGATGGCCCCGAACTCGACCGTAGAAACCGAAAACCAGGTCCGCTTGAGCCTCAGAAATTAAGGATCTTTGGAAATTATGAGACACCGATCAGAGTGGAAAAGCGAAAATTTTCCGAAAAGTACCAAATTTCTGTGAAGTCACAGCATGTGTGTGATGTACACATACGATAGGAGGCAGGAAAAAATCGATGATACGAGTAAAAAATAATACACAGTTTTTATCTTCAACTCATCGAAAAGTTGTCTTGGTCATCAGCGGACTAAGAATATGTAACTGCGTATCATGGCCATGTAAGTATCGGAGGTGTGATAATTGCATGGAATAAAATTATGAGAGCTCACGAAAATTGTGTGTATTCACATTTTTATCACGTTCTGTTGGAAAATTGTATACACATCATGAAACCCCATGCATACATCCTCTCGAATAATTTTATTGCGATAGCTAGTGATCCATGGTACATATCTCTTCACATGAAATCGACGGATACACTGCAAGACATAGATATTTGTTCGGGCATTGATAACTTGGATTCTGATTACACATGTCATATGTACATACATACGTCCATATCAAATATTCATCAATATCGTATAAACCAGCACATTTCGTAGCATCGTTACTATTTTCTCTTCGTATCTAGCTAGAGATTCCCTCTTTTGCAAATCACGAAGTAGAGGCTTTAATTGAGCGATCCTATGATTTCGCATCTCTGTGACATGGTGCCAGAACACATGAAACGTGAATTTTCAGTCGAAATATCCCGTAGTTCCATGTTCCTTATAATATAATCCACCCCACCACATTTCTCAATAATTGTTCTCGTGAATACGTCTTTCTTCATTTTATACGTCCATACGTAGAAACAAGCTGTTTCTGCGTACAGACGTATAAAACTGTATACGTGTCTCGTGCGGAAACATTTTTCCTTCGGGAAAACCAAGCTGGACGGTGCCATCGCCCACGTCCAGCTTGGTTTCCCGAAGGAGAAAATGTTTCCAGCACTCGACGCGTAATGTACTATTTTATTCACAATACGACGAAAATTCTCAAAAATTCGTGACGGCTAATCATCAAATAATGCTGATCTTTCGCGGTACTTGTCACGGAAGAATGAATTCTTCTTGAGTATTTGACCAATCCATTCATGGAGTAAGAATCAAACCATCATAATTTATTATCCGAACGCTAATATATGGTTAATGGAACTACCTTATACAAATGTAGGTGCATATGACAATGTTTGGTTGGCACAGTATTTAGAATTATTGGTCGATCAATATCATTATTTACATGATATTCAATATAGTAAGATCAACAAGTTTATATGAGTATTTTATCGCATATCATCCACTAAGGTTCTACACATATGTCATCATCGTACAGATAAGAAAATCATAAGCTTTGAACGCTGCTGCATGCATGCATGACCTCATTGGTGGATTTTCAATTTATGCCAGATGTAGGCTGTCATTGCTCTTGGATTATCTTTTTTCAGTGTTACACATCAATTGCCTTGAGTCTAAATCAGTTCGTCAAAAAAATTTCGGGTTTATCATTTTCTACCTTCATTGTTGAGTCATGAAATCATTGTAAACTGCAATAATCATTAGATATCGAGTTGATTGTGCGACTCGACTTTGGCAGATCTATAGAAAGCGGTTATTGATGATTATTCCGCAATTCTCGGTTGTTCCATTTCTTACTGCAGAAGCAAATTCGATGGGGTCTAGTAGAAGCTGCTTCTCACTCGGAGGGATAAAAGTTGTAAATTTTAGAATTATTCGTAGAAAACACTAATGATCTCGTGAAATATAATTTCGATGATTTCAGGTTCGGCCCATGTAGAATGTTTATCAGAAGATGTGAAAAACAAATACTGAAACGTTCATTTGTCACAAAACTTTCACAGGATATCCCTGCATTATAATAAATGAAAATTTGAAAAGCCACGTTTGGAAGGCAAAATTGATGGGACAAAAGTAAAAAAAATATGAATTTTTCACCCTTTCTTCAAAGCTCTTTACATCCACCCTCTGCGACAGAGACCAACTCAATCACCATCAGCTTAGCGCTCGCTTACTATGATACAAGTCTTGCTAATTTACATCGAATTCATTAGCAAATAGGAGATTTTCGAGGATGTTTCGAAGGGTGCATTCTGCGTATATCGTCATGTGAATCGCTGCAAGTTTCATGCACATTTTTCCAGGTAGTCAAATGATGTTTTAAATATTTCATTTGGAAACTGAACGAAATGCACGAGACCAGAGGACTGCGCGCGAGGCATGAGATTTACCAAAATATGCAAGTTCTAGTAAAATGACCGAGTGCTCTATATTTCAGTAGAGGTACCCCATGAACTTCAGTTATCGAACACTACAGGTAAGCAAAATATTCTTGAACGGTCAAAGCGTGTACCCTTGCCATTTCGAATAAATTACTCTTACGACCAATGGTAAGATGGATATGACTATTCCAATCTAGTGCTCCAACTTTCGTGGTTGTTTCATATCGGCGTCTCACTCGTTCGTTTCCCCCTTGTAACCAATCTATTCTGTTCGCCTCGTAAAGCTACTCAATCCCCAGCCATGAAAGTCGAATTATGATTGCAGTTTTTCTCTTGCATCTTTTCCAGAGTGCGTGGATGCATGGAAATTTTTGCACCCCGCCGAGCTTGGCTTATAGAAAATAATTTGCAAAAAAGTAATTGTCTTACGTATCGAACAAGCCAGTCATACTTCGGGCGATCTCCAAATTTCCTTTGTCTTTCTCTTTCCGAGACAGATATTAATGAAACGCGTTTCTCAAACTATATCGCGACATAGTTTGAGAAAGGATTGATTTCTAAATCAGAAAATGACGAACCGATTGATTGGGAAAATTACATTACTATCATTGGAAGTCCTTTTGAGAGGTATAAAAATTAACGAACAATCGTGCTCTACAAGGCTCGCGTCAGTCCGACCATTCCACAATTCTGCCAAATCGCCAGAACGCTCGAAGTCCATTGGCTACCCGCAGGCTCCACCGTGCGTGGGCGTTCGTTGACGATGGGGGTTAGACGGTGAGGTAGTAGGCCCGGGGCCTGCCCGACGACGAGAGCGTCGGGCTAACGACGATCCCCAGCGGTGGATTGTAGCGGAACGACCACGAGGGTCGCGTGTGCGCTCGTCATCTGGGTGGCTCGTGTCGTTTCTTGCATTTCTCCCGGGCGATGTAGCACAGAGCTATCGTTATCAGCACCGTTATTGTGATGCCCATGCCCACACTCGTCCATATTATCGTCTCGTTCACCCCGCTGTGGCTCCGACCTGAACCCAAAATGAAACGTTCCTCTATTATAAATCAATCGTTATGCATATCCTTTGGTATTAGTTCCATCTCCCAAGCTGCAAAGGCGTGCGTGGAAAGCGTAACGAGTCATACGGGAATCCTTCGGTATCCGGAATGGATCAAAAATTGATCTTATTCGCAGTGCTCGACTTTCCATGTGGACAGGGAAAAAGCCTGATGGATTCCGTTCAATCGATCCCGGTCCGGACCCCAGTTTGGGTCTATTACGCGAGAAATCTTTTGATGCTCAGTGCTACCTCTGATCCACATGCAATGAATCAGAAAAAGATACCAAGGGATTCCCGGAAACTTGCAAGGCTCTCTGATAGCATTGCGCAAATTTGCGTGCTTGACGCAAATGCAAATATCCAAATATTCCTCTGCTTGTTAAATGAGTCTCTGTGTAAGCTTGAACGGCGCGGCAGAGGCATGCGCTGGTATGGCGGGATCTAGTATACTTGATGTCGAGCAGCATTACGCTAGTAGAAGCAGGCAACCGATTGGTTCATTGAGTATCAACTGTCCACATGGAATGGGACTCAGGTGAAATCGCACACACGTATTTTAGACAACCCAAAATAAGTCCGCTCCGTTGCATTTAACTAATTATTTTTCAAACTTTTCTCTGCGTGTTCACCATCGACATTAGTTCATCGATACAACTGAAAGGCCCATTCATCGAAAAGACGAGACGCACTCTCATCCAATTTGTGTGAACGTGAAATCTCAAGAATCTCATCCTACAATCATAGTCTGGAGGAATAGATTTGTTTTAAGTAACGAGACGAATCTTCTGATCCACTGAAAACATTCACGAATTCATTTGAGGGAAATTAAATGGTTCTTGACATTTCATCAGAGATTCGAATTCTAACTTTCCAACAAAAATGCAGTAAAGTTCTTTCAGTGAATAAATTTGCACCATAGTACTTTGAATTTAGGGTTCTCATTTTTTTCAATTAGCAGCGCTTACGATGAAATGCTCCTCGTGGAATAGTGTTTCGTTCGTAGTGTGTTTGGATGCAGAAATCTTGCAAGACATAGGATTCACCCATACCAAACAATTGCCCTAGCGCGAAAATCTGCCTGCGTGCTTTTGATACGCGATGGACTTTTTTCATGTTATTGTCAAATATTTACTGTTAATGAGACAGAATTGAGTCATTGTATTCATGAATATCGGACTCTCTCCACTTTAGAGTTTTTTTTTCACTCGCATTTTAGAGCATTATGTGAGTAGTTCTACGCGAAACAGACGTACAAAAAGGGGGCTCGTTCCAGACCTTTTCCTTGGTTTTCTATTTGATTCCATGTACAAACTATGAACTTCCAACCACCTATAGGTCCCTACAAAAATTCCCCAGGTATCTCAAATGTATTTTACTTCATCTTCTCAAACTAGCTTCAATTAAGAAGTTAGTGTATTATTTGCAATAAAATGCATATTTGAGGATATATTATCTGAAATTTTTGACTTCTTGACTGAAGAAGTCTCACAGCGGTGGAAATCGAGATGCACAACTAGAGCCTGCCCTAAAGTCTCTTTGATGATTTTAGTATAAGAATTGCATGCAATTAGGAGTTGAAAGATGGCAACAGAAGTCAGAACTGAATTATACTGAAAGGGGCTTTACTGATGGCTACACTGATGGTTTCATCGTTTCTTGGTGCGTTTTCCACAAAATTGGGACTGCGTAGCCTTCATTAAAACAGATGTTACTCTCAAAGGCACGAGGCTCTGAGTATATCAAAGTTATGATCATATCTTGATTTTTCATCCAATATTTCTCGGCATTTCGGAGTCCATTCGTTGATTTCAGCAAGTGTGCACCGCCGAGAACGGTGAAAATAAACTATGAGTGACACTGATTTTTCCCGGTCGAGTGCGATTCCTCGACTTTCCCGTCGATGTAAATGGATCTGTAATGGATTTCTTCGTACTTGCGTGAGTAACACATTGAATTCATCTCGGAGTACCTATAGAATGCGCTGAAAATTCTCATCGAAATGGAGTGACAGACCGTCCAATGCGTATTACGGCTGAGTACATCGACGTACATTTTCCTCTGAAAGAAACATCCCAACTTTAGATCATCAGAAACATGCCTGCAGAGTTACAAAATCTGACGTGGTACGCTAAAACGATGAGAACTTAACAGATTTTGAGAGTTGGTCCGACTGACACGTCAATTTTCGGGTGCTTTCTCGCACATGATCTTCACTAGTATCTATCCACATTAGGGTGGTCCTTATCTCCCAAACCTCCTTTTTCGACTTCTTCCACGGTTTTCTCGCATCCTTATGACTAGAAAATAGTGCTCTAACCACGAGGGAGCCGAAAAAAAATCTCTAACCGATCCGCCAGATCGATTTTTAAATCAAATTCCTTACCCACTTATTGGCCTTTCCTGCGCATGCGCGTGATTGTATGCTTGTGAGAGTATCTCCAAACGATAGCTGGCAAAATTTCCTTTTAAAATGATCCCCTGATAAAGTCGATTGGATGCATTTTAACCAGAGTTATGACTGTTTTTGGGAAGTGAACGAGTCCGAGCTGTCAAAGACGGCCGTTGTTTGACTCACAGATTTGACATGTTGGACTCTTCCACTTTCGAAAAACTCTCACAACTCTGGTCGAGATACATCAAGTCGACTTCATCAGGGGGTTATTTCAAAGGAAATTTTGCTAGTTATCACTTGAAGATACTCTCACAAGCATACAATCACGCGCATGCGCCAGGAAGGCCAATGAATGTGTAAGGAATTTGATTGAAAAATCGCTGTGGTGGGTCAGTTAGAGATTTTCTTTCGGCTTCCTCGCAGTTAGAACACTATTTTCTAGTCATGAGAATGCAAGAGAACCGTGGAAGAAATCGGGAAAGAGAGTTTGGGAAATAAGAACCACCCTAATCCATATGCACCAATCAATACTAACTTTGGTGCATGTTTACTTCCAGGACATTCGAAAAATGTTACTAGTTAGGTCTCATCAAACGTCGCACAGCCGAAATGATCGAAGGGTGACAGCAAAAGTTGGAAGTTTCTAAGATTTCCCCATTTGTCGAATCCGATGCAAGATATACGGAGATGCGGTTTGCGGTATTCGAACGGTATTGAAAAACCTTGAAATCAGTTTTGTGAAGTTGATTCTGAGGTTGTGGTCGTTTTGTTGAGTGAGAGTGGAAAACACAAAGATATTTATTTCTTGTAAAGCCATTTTTTTTACCTGGAAAGTGTAAAATTTTGTGTTCTTTCGGACAGAAGTGGTCCAGAATTCCTTCTTTTGCGTCCTATGGCCTAATTTTTCTGTTCTTCACAAATCTGTCTCCCAGATAGCAATTTTATTGGAAAGCCGAGAAAATTTCCTCCAAAATGACCCCTTGGCGAAGTCGATTCCATGCATTTGAGCCGTAGCTACAACGTATAAAAGATGAACCACCAGCTCGAGTGTGACAAGTGGTGGGGCGCTATTGGGCGTGGAACTTCCTCCGCTGTCTCAGGCACCTCCGACCCACCTCTTGGCAGTGATGGAGATTCAGTCATCTTCTAGACGGTGTAACTCTAACTCAAATGCAGGGAATTAACTTTGCTATGTGGTCATTCAGGAGGGAATTTTTCCTTGGCTTGTCAATAGAATTATTTTCAGAAGTCCAAATTACTGCGCATGAGCAGAAAAAAACGACTACTCATTGCCCGGAAATAGATGCTTGATTTCCAGATTGGAACGCCGAGAAGGAATTCGGGACTATTTGTTCTGGAAGAACACAAAATTTTACAGAAAATATGAAATTCTCAACGATCTAAGAAATTGGATTTTTGAGAAATGAATTTCCATTCGTTCTTCACTCTTCTGCCTGGTGAAACCACCCAGAATCCCGAAACCAACTCTACATGTCCGGATTGACGGGTTTCTTCAATACCTTTCAAATGCCGCAATCTGCATCTCCGTATCTCGCCTCGGATTTGAGGAATATGCATTTTATTGGAATTATGACCCAAACTTTTTGGTTGAAGCTAATTTAAAAGTATGAAATAGAATACGTTCAAGATACCTGGGAAATTTTCATGGGGATCCATAGGTGGTGGAAAATTCATATTTTTCACCATAGAATCGAATAAAAGTGCTTGGGAAAAGTTTGAGACATGACCCTTTTTCGTAGGTCTATTTCGCGCGAAACTACTCATGAATTAAGATATACTAGCGTAATGCCTCGCGTTGCTCGGCCTGTAAGAGTTCCCGAGAGGCGTGATAGTTTCTCAAAATGCTCTTTCAAATCAAATGAAAATATGTTCTGTACCATTTTTATATAGTGAGTTGATGCTGGTATTTTTTAAGGTCTCCATGAGTTCGATACCATGTAAAGAATCATCGCTCAACTAAATATATAAAATTTTTGAGAAACAATTTCTCATTTGACTTGGAAGGGCATTTTGGAAAACTAATTCGCCTTTCGGGAACACTTCCAAGACGAGCAACGCGAGGCATTACGCTAGTACTGAATTAAACTCTGAATTTTCACGTTCTTCCGACATACACATTCGCATGTACACACACACACACACACACACACACACACACACACACACACACACACACACACACACACACACACACACACACACTCATACTTCAATATCTACAGTCGAACACACGTAATTCATTCATCAATACAACACCATTAATTCGTGACATAAAGGACATCTTAAAAATATTTTAAAATCTATCTTGTCATAATTCCTCGTACACATTAATTTCATATTGCACATTTATTTTAGAATCTATCAATCTTTCTTTTCATCGCACTCACACATACACACACATACACTTAAACGCACACATACGTCTACACACCCGTTCATACAAACACGCACCCCAACCCCATCTCACAAATATCCACTTATCCGCTTTCCTAGTAACACACACTTATACACGCATATACACAGGCATGAACTTCACACATAAACAAAGAATGTAATACGCGATGAGTCACCCGCGGCATCATATAACCGACACATAAAATCATTGGCGTCAATGTGGCCTCAGTTTATGCTATATATTACTCTATCTACATATAAGAGAGTGGGGGAAATGCCTAACGGCTCGCGGTTTTCGCTGGCTCTATAGTTTATCCTTTTCTCTCCCCCCACTCGCATCACCGCATACCGATGAAATATATATGTAGTATTGGTTGGGATGAGGGAGGGGATAGCACATATCCTAGTGCGCTGACTAACTGGAGAGCTCAGTCTTCCACTTGCTTTCCTCGTGGACACACGGGTGCGTTGGAAATTTGGATAAGATTGAAGAATGCAGGACTATATCTAAGGTGAGTTACATGCGAAATATTTATTTATATTTAAATTGAAATAAGATTATAAATATAATGCTCTATATATGAATTTAATTTTTTTCTAGATTTATAGCATGATGACACTGCAATAAGCAGCTTGAATGGAGAAGAGCCACCGGATGGATCATTGAAAACTCATAAATCAATATTTCACGGATCTAATAAGTAAGTTGAATCTTTAAAATTATATTTCATCAAATAAGATGCCACAAATATAACCATCATATTATGGGTATTCACTCCATAGATATTATAAACATAGAGATATAATACATATAATAATTCTCTATAACCTACAGGCAATAGAGATGTTGAACCAGCAACAAAACGAAGTCGGTAGAACGGAAGGAAGATGGGAGACAATATCTATCCATCCCAAGGGAGAAAAAAGGCGACAATGATAAGATCCATGAAACGGATTAAGGGGCGAGTAATATTTGAATCACATTTCAAATGCATGTATTTGAGATTATATTCTGCCTTTCGGATATCTTCACAAGGTGATGTAAACTCATGAAAATGTAGTATTAACAAAATTCATGAATAATACGAAAATATTCTCGTATTATTCATGAAGACTTCAACCAATTGGTTGGATGAAAGATCTCCTGATTGGTTGGATAAAGAGTTTAATTAATGAATAGCAGTTCCAACCAAATAGTTGGAAAACTCAGTGAATTTTCAACTAAACTGGTTAAAGGACCCCGCTCCGAGAGAAAGGATTTTGGCTTTCGGTTAATTTTGTCGGGGAAGAAATATGTTGTCAAGCACAAAATTCTGAACAAAAAGTTCAATGGGCTCGAAGACGGAGAATGGCTAGTTTTTTCAGTATAAATCAAATAAATACCAATAAATGGGAGGTTATGAGGTTATCTAGGACAACAACAAAGGCTTGTCTGCAGCGTTCGAGTTTGAATTGAAAATGTACAATTTGAGTGTGATGTAGATATAAGGTCATCACTTTGGTAATTGAAACATTTTATCAGAAAACTTCGATACAAGAAGCAAATAAATGCATGCAAAAAAAGTGACAATGCGCGATTGACAAAGAAATCATAACGGCTTGTATTCTCAACAATTACATTTCATTTCAATCAATGTAGCAGCTAACGCTGGAGCTGGATCGTAAGGCTGTGCTGACTCGATGCAACGAGTACATGATCTTGAGAGCCCAGATATGGGGCGGGAGCGGCTTTGTGACATCAACATCATCGCATAGCATGAGGCTCGCGCTTTGGATAGTTGATAAAAGGCGTCCGATAGTGCATGGCTGCAATCAAATTATATGGAATGAATCAAAATTAATCTTGGATCGCGTGAGACTAGTGTCTGCCAAATATTTCGAGGATATGGAGATCGAATCTCAAATTGCCGTATCTCGAGATCATATCGCGTAAGAGGCTGCGGGGTCGAGAGCAAGCGACTGCCAAAATCGAGCTCGAAAAGTCGAGTGGAGGCTGTTTTTGAGGTATTTCAAGGTCGCTGAACACGAATATGACATAGTTTCAGGCGTGAATCTGCGAGAGAGTGGTGAGTGCAAGGAGATTCGAGAGCTGAATCTCTATTCTGGCCAATTTTACAGGCGGAGTCTCATCTCATCATGCGCGAAGCATGACCACTTCACAACGACCATGACCAGAGCGTGATGTGATAGCAGCGGGATTGGGTAATGACTTAGGGAGTGTGATACTGAAATCTCAGCTCTGTAACCGGAAATCTTGAAAAGCAGTCGATTCTCATATATTGACGGGCGAAAATCACGCATACCACGAGCCTAAGCCAACTGTGTTTGTGGGATGGAGCACTGTGCAATATCCTAGGGATTCGAACTCTGATCCTCTAGCTATGTGATCATAATCCTCAATGACGGAATGGACTACAAATCGTTGCGGGCGAGAATCTACGAGAGGTGATGACTGCAAGGAGATTCAAGCGTTAGATCTCTATTTTGACTGTTCTCACAAGCGAAATCTGATCTCATGTACCGAGAAGCATGGTGACCATACAACCACCCAGAACTATTACATGATCCAATAGCCTAGGGATCAGGAGATATTCCAGGACGTGCGATTATGAAGTCTTAACTCTGTGATCATAAATCTCGAGGAGGAGCCTACTCTCATAGATTAACGGGCGTGAATCTACTTCTCGATAGTAACGGTTAGGAGATTTGAGTTTTCCCTTGCTGAATCTGGACATCCCCACGGGTTAAATCTGATCCCAAGTAGTGGGATGACTCTCGTTATTCGGTCACCTTACCACCAACCTAAGCATAGTGTGTTCAGTGGCCGAAAATTCAAGCAATATTCTGGGCACGGGAACTACGATCCTCTAGCTATGTGATCACAATTATTGATAACGGAATGGACTACAAATCTTTTCGGGCGTGAATCTAGGAGAAGGTGTTGACTGCAAGGAGATTCCAGCATTAAATCTCTATCCTGGCTATCTTTGAAAGCAGAATCTGATCTCATGTATCGAGAAGCATGGTGACCATACAACGGCCCAGAACCAACACGTGATCCAATAGCCTAGGAATCGGGAGATAACCTTGGACGTCCGATTCTGAAGTCCTAGCTATGTGGTCAAAAATCTCGAGAAGGATTCGATTCGAATACATTGGCGGACGTGAATCTACTACTCGATACTGACGGGTAGGAGATTCGAGTGATCCTTTGCTGAATCTGGACATCCCCACGGATGAAATCTGATCCCAAGTCGTGGGAAGACTCACATTAAATTCACCTGATTATGCGAGAGAGAAAGAGAGAGAGAGAGAGATTGATTGATTGATTGATTGATTCCCTTTATTCGCCTGGTGGCAAAAGTAAAAATACAATTAAATGAGATACATATAACGGTCATAATCAACATATAAGTATTATACAATTTGTCATTTTGGTCAAGGAAATTTCATTTATCACAGAAAGTGACTAGTCATTGAAAAGGCATCGAGAGATGCGCACGAGTCAAAATAAATTAGGTAATTAATTAATCGAGGTACATCAGTACATATAAAAAGACAGACATGGGCCCGGAAACTATCACAGATTTAAGAGTTATGTGACAGGTAAGCCACGTAAAACTCGACTAAAACTAGAAAAAGACTAATTGAAAAGAGCCCAAGCCTATCAGAGATTGAAGTACTGTTTCTGGTCCACGTCAATCCTCCGGGAGGGTTGCGACAAGAAAAATTCTTTTAGAGCGTCTTTAAAAAGTGAAATTTTTTGTATTTGCCGAAAGCCCGAAGGGAGAAAGTTCCACAAGTGAGCACATTGAACCTGGAAAGATCTTCTACCATATTCAAGTCTCATATTGGGAACTTTGAGTGTCCGCTCTTCTGCATCACCACGTGCGGGGCGTTCAGATTGGTACCTGGTAAACGTCGCAGCTAGGTAGCCAGGTTCTCCTAAGTGCATGATCTTATGCATCAAGAGAGCTGCGAAGTACATTCGCCGCGAATCAGTACGTAACCAGCCCAAACGCTCCCTAAACGGGGTGATATGCTCGTCTCTCCTAAGATCAAAAATATATCTCACACATGAATTGCTTAGTCGTTGTATCCGTTGCCGCTGTTCGTCCGTGGCGTCGAGGTACACGACCGTACAGTAATCCAAATGCGGTTGAACAAGTGACTCGACTAGGCGAATTCGGAGAGGTCTGGTGATACACGCCCTAAAAAACCGCAAACCATATAGGGCTCTGTTGACTTTTTTGGTAACTTGATCGATGTGCGGTTTCCACGTTAGTTCGCTGTCAAGTGTAACACCAAGACTCACGACAGTATCACTGAATGGGACAAACACTCCATCCTGTATCTCAACCCCTGGCAAGTTCATTCGTTGCAAGTCTCTAACGTTCCGGTCGGAACTGAAAAAGATTGCCTTGGTCTTGCCAGCGTTGAGGCGCAGGTCGGAGTTCCTAGCCCATTCAGCAACGAGTCGCCCTATGTCTCCCAGTCGAGCAATCCCCTCCTTGATGTTCTTCTTGTCAACTTGAAGATAGATCTGAAGATCATCTGCGTAGAATATATGGTTCACTGACTTTCCATTCAATAGCCCGGGCAAATCATTCACATACAAGCTGAAGAGGAGAGGCCCAAGAACGGACCCCTGCGGAACACCCAGATTGGTTTCGAGCCAATCAGATTTACCTACTTTAGAAGTGATTTGTTGGGTGCGACCCTGTAAATATGATTTTATCCACAGGAGTGCCGATCTCGAGAAGCCAAGGTGTCGTAGCTTCCTCAGCAGCTTGCATGGTGAGATTGTATCGAATGCTTTGCTAAAGTCGAACAGTAGGAGCAGAGTGATCTTCTTTCTGTCAATTCCTACTCTGATGTCGTCTGTCAACTTGAGCAGTGCCGTCTGGGTACTGTGATGTTGCTTGAAACCAGCTTGGAAGGGATCAAGTAGATTCTCAATTTTTAAATACTCCGTGATTTGGTCATGTGCGATTTTTTCCAAAACCTTGGAGAGGAAGCACAGCAGCGCTATGGGACGGAAATCCGAGACCGTTGATGGAGTGGCAGTCTTCTTTAATGCGATCAGCTGCGCTTGCTTCCAAGCCTCGGGAAAAACGCTATGAGCGAAAGAGGAGTTAAAAATATGTACAATAAGATCACCAATAGCCGGGAGAGCTTTCGCGATCACACTTTGAGGTATTCCATCCGCTCCACGGGCCTGCGAGGAGAAATGTTTGATGGCAAGGACTACATCAGTGAAATTTGTGGGCTTAAATTTAAACCCCTCCTCTGGCGCCGAGTCAATATCGTCCATTGCTTCTTCAATATTTTCGTGGGGCGAAACGGAAACCCCCGCAAAGTGTGCGTTTAACTCATCCGGTGTGAAACCATGAAGTTCCTCCTCTTTGCTCTTAGGCAAGAGGCCGAGGTTGCGCATTTCCTTCCAGATGTTCTTCTGTTGATCGAGAGCGTCAGAAAGATGACTTTGAAGGAAGGAGTTACGCTCTCGTTCGATGCGCAAGTCAGAGAGAGAGAGAGAGAGAGAGAGAGAGAGAGAGAGAGAGAGAGAGAGAGAGATTGGCGAGTACACCGCCTATCCACTTGCTCGTCTCGGAGCGAGTGGGGATCTGGGACCGCGAGAAAGTGATCGGAGCCGAACGAGTACTCACTCCAACGATGAAGGAGATCATCCGCGACAACGAGAAGGAAACCACCCTTGGGCATTGGCAAACTGAGTGGGATTCGTCATTTGCAAATGGCAGATGGACGCACCGGCTTATCCGTGACGTAGCCAAATGAACGGAACGCACCCACGGAGAGATAGATTACTGGACGACGCAAGCACTGAGTGACCACGGTTGCTTCGGTGCCTATCTGACCCGGTTCAAGAAGAGGACATTCCCAGCATGTCAGTCATGCGGGGACAACTGGGATGACGCTGAACACGCCCTGTTCACGTGCAACGACACACAAAGAGAGCGCGCCGAGTTGGATGGATGGCTGGGTGCTCAACTGACACCTGAGAACCTCGTCCCGTACTTACTTCGCAACCAGGAGACATGGGATAGAGTTACCGGATACATCAAGCTGGTGATGACCCGTAAGGAGGAGAAGAGAGGGAGGTGAGGCGCCTCGATGCCGGTGAAATACAGTGAACCTGCCGATTCAAACAGAAGAGGTCCAAATGGTTCCAGGAGGAATATGATGGACTGAAGAGGGAAGGAAGAAGAGAGAAGATCGAAGATCGAAGAAAGAAGAAAGAAGAATGAAGAGATGGAAGAAGATCGAAGAAAGGGAAACAACACCTGCGAGTCGTGAGAAGAGAGACGCTCGATCCTGAGCGCGAGACGCCACCGGCCCTGAAGTAATGCTCACGCGGTGCCGGGGCCGCATTGGTAAGTTGGTGGATCTCTTCCTTGTCCAATGGCCGGCGCCAACGGAGAAGGAAGAGACGGTTTACCCGGTTCGGATAGCCATATCGATGCGGATTCCAGCCCGGGACTGTTGAGGAGGTGCTGGCCAGCTGTGTTTGGCTGACCGGTGCCTCTCCTTCGTACGTCGCAGCGTATTCGCCCTACAACCACCTTAGAAAAAAAAAAAAAGAAAAAAAAAAAAAAGAGAGAGAGAGATCCCAGAGTTCGGAGCGCTCCGACCAGCGTATTCGAATAAACCTGTTATCTGTCACCATACCTCGAGACTAAGCCGAGTGTGTTTGGTGGTCCAAGGATCGAGCAATTTCTTAGGGATTGAAACTACGATCCTCTAGCTATGAGATCACAATTCTTGATATTGGTATGGACTACGAATCTTTTCGGGCGTGAATCTATAGGAGGGTGGTGACTGCAAGGAGATTTGAGAGCTGATTCACTATTCTGGCCGATTCCACAGGGAGTATCATCTGATCCTGCGAGGAGCATGACTACAATACAACGACCGTGGGCAGAGCACGATTTCAAAGCAGCTTGATCGTGTGGTGTTTTAGGGAGTGTGATCCTGAAATCTCAGCGTGTGATCAAAAATCTTGAGAAAGAGTCGGGTAGATTCTTGAGTTTTTTACCACAGAGCTAAGATTCCCGAATCGCACGTCCTGGGATATCTTCCGATCCTTAGGCTATTGGATCACGTGGTGATTCTGGGCGTTGTTTGGTCATCGTGCCTCTCGGTACATCCAATCAGATCGAGAACTTGTGAACGACGAACAAGATGGGCAGAATAGAGATTGAACGGTCAAATCCCCTGGCAGTCACCACTTTCTCGCAGATTCACGCCTGAAACTATTTGTGGCCTATTCCGTGATCGAAAATTGTGATTACATACCTAGTGAATCGGAACTCCAATCAACAGGATATCGCTCGACCCCTCGGTCAATGAAGATACTTGGCGTATGCTCGTGGTCTGGTCCCGATGCCTTAATTCGGCTTACAATCCTGGTCAGATTCTATCTCAGGAAATGATCATTGTCAGGAAACTAGATCGAATTCACCATCACAGCCACCCACGCAATACGGTTCTGAGGCTGGGTGATCTGAGATTTGTGTCCAGTGATCTCAAAATATCAAGGACCCCCCCCCCCCCGCCGGTTCTTCCAGTTTTATCTAGTTCAACACGCGTCCTTGCTCTTGCAGCCACCCATTCAACACGATTCGGGAGCTGTGTAATCTCAAATACGTGCTTACCGATGCCAAAATACTCCAAAAACAACCCCTACTCAATTCTCAAACTCCAATCTTGGTCAATTTGTGCCTCTACTCGACCCTACCCCCCCCCCCCCCCCCCCAACCGCCCACGCAACATGACTTGGAGGCCGGACGATCTCAAATTCGTGCTTAGCGACCCCAAAATACCCGTAAAACACCCTTACTCAAGTCTCGAGCTTCGATTTCGGTCAATTCGCGCCTCCGCCCCCGTAGCCGCCCACGCAACACGATTAGGAAGCAAGGCAATGTCATATTCGTGTTCAGCGACCTTGAAATACCTCAAAAACAGCCTCCACTCGACTTTTCGAGCTCGATTTTGATAGTCGCTTGCTCTCGACCCCGCAGCCTCTTACGCGATATGATCTCGAGATACGGCAATATGAGATTCGATCTCCATATCCTCGAAATATTTGGCAGACACTAGTCTCACGCGATCCAAGATTAATTTTGATTCATTCCATATAATTTTGTTGCAGCCATGCACTATCGTACGCCTTTTATCAACTATTCAAAGCGCGAGCCTCATGCTATGCGATGATGTTGATGTCAAAAAGCCGCTCCCGTCCCATATCTGGGCTCTCAAGATCATGTACTCGTTGCATCGAGTCAGCACAGCCTTACGATCCAGCTCCAGCGTTAGCTGCTACATTGAAATGAAATGTAACTGTTGAGAATACAAGCCGTTATGATTTCTTTGTCAATCGCGCATTATCCCTTTTTTGCATGCATTTATTTGCTTCTTGTATCGAAGGTTTCAGATAAAATGTTTCAATTACCAAAGTGATGACCTTTTAGCTACATCACACTCAAATTGTACATTTTCATTTCAAATTCGAAAGCTGCAGACAAGCTTTTGTTGTTGTTCTAGATAACCTCATAACCTCCCATTTATTGGTATTTATTTGATTTATACTGAAAAAATTAGCCATTTTCCGTCTTCGAGCCCATTGAACTTTTTGTTCAGAATTTTGTGCTTGACATTATATTTCTTCCCCGACAAAATTAACCGAAAGCCAAAATCCTATCTCTCGGAGCGGGGTCCTTTCCAACCAAATGGTTGAATTGGCTTTCAACCGGTTGTCTGAATTTTTCATCTAACTAGTTGGATGAAATTTAGGGAAATTCTTCATAGTATATATTTACTGCGAAATTGGTATACATTTCGACTTTCAATTCTTTTTATCATTGTTCACTACGTGGACGTTCATTTGATATTCCTAATCTTTCATATTTTCTTTTCTTCTGTGAATTTTATTGGTTCTATCACAATACAGATATCTATATCATGGATCTTATGAGAGAAACAGCGAATATTATTAATCGCCATGAACTACGTTCAGATAACTAATGCAATAGGAACAAGAAAATGTTATAAAGAATAATATTGATGAGAAACATTTAAGGTAGTACTAGCGGTACTCGAATTAGCTATCAGAAAATTACGAAAGTCGGCACATTGGTACATTAGTGCCTCAAACAGACACAGCTGAAATTTCGAAATTTTTAGGAGCCGCGGAGAAAAGTTCTAGGCGATTTCGTGAAAGCCAACTAAGACGGCGTCTTATGGGAAATTATCGATACACTAATGTCTAACTATCAGATTTTCACAGGAAAGAGCACACAGGTGCAAGAGTACACGGAAAGTGCATAGAGACAAACAGATCAACGATTAGGAGCCTACAAAGAAAGATCTGAGCCAATACGTCACTACTCTTGACGGTTTCGGGCTTAGGTTGTCGTCTGCTGCGTGCGTTACTATACCTATATAGGCGGGCGGAATCGAGTCAAGCGAAGATCTAATCCGAGCTTGGACTCGTCAGTACCGCTAGTACTACCTTCAGCGAATTTTCATTTTTTCAGAATCCCAATACATGATAGATGCAACGAGATTCACGAAGATGGAACATTATTATCGACGTTGCCGATCATAGAAGATGATTCCGGAAAAAATGAATCAGTTCTACAATTTTTATATAAAATTGTTGAAAATCCCCAGTAAAAATAACAAATGATTCCCCCCTTCCCCATCATATCACCTTATCTCGTTGTTATTATATTTCATCAATGTATGCCATTCATTATATTGATTGATTAAGATCAAGAAGCAAGCACATAAGATGAGGAACAATCTCAGCAATCATGAAGACACAAGGTTAGTGAAAATTTGATTAGCATCCGCGGTATCCTTGTAATCGTACCAGTTGAGAAGAAAAAAAACAGAAATTCTCGCGATGACGGAAGAATCCTCCCTGTATTCCATGAATCTTCTCGAAGGCCCATCGATTAGTATATAAGCATGCTTTTCCCACATGATAGTTTAGTATTGTCTCCACAAAGAATTTCGAATTTTTTTCACTAATCATAATATGAAATATTATCCATAGTGTTGATCGGGCAAGTAATATTTTCTCATATTTTCTTTCAAAACAATGTATTCCTCAACATTACATTACAGAAACTCGACACTCAGCAACTCCAATTCTTATATTTTTTGAAATACTACTTTAACAACATTGCACACTGACACTACTTCTTAAGATCAAACTGTTACATTCCTCTGATCTGAACATCGTCCCCCCGCGTGAAAACGAATGAGTCTCGCTCACTAATTTCGACCCTTCCAAATTTTTTCGCGTCAAGATTTCAGCCACGTCAAGACACTCGAAGTCGAACACAATCGATTGTTGGGGTCGACCATCCGGACCACGCGGGACGATCGACCGCGAGAACACACGGGTGATGTTTTGATTCAGCCGCATATGTAGCAGACGGCGTTATTCCGCTCCGGTAGTATAACATGTTGTAACGTTTTTGATGACTATTTTGATTATATTATTTGAAGATAACAGCAGAGATTGAATGCCTATTGATGCCAATTAATCGTAGCACCGCCTGCAGCGAGCTTGTAGAAATCAGCTTTCATTGTTGCAGGAATAAGAGACACCTATTGTTGTGGGTTTTCTTGTCTGTAGTGATATTAAGAATAATAGGCCAAAATGTGTGTCATTCCCGCTGTTGTGCAGTGTCAAGAGTTTATATTCAAAAATATTTGGAGAATTTTGGATTTGATCGTGAGAAAAAATGAGTGCCAGTATCAATCTACATTTCAGCAGTGTATTGACTTTCAGAATACTTCAGACAGACCCAACTCTGGAGCTATAAATTGTGCATCTCAAAGAAAAGTTGATTAACCACTCTAGTTGAAATGAAGTGTGCAACCAATAGAATATCCTTCGAAGTGCTTTTCGTGTCTCAATATAAACCTGTCAATGTCCAACACATCAAGAGGGTACGTCTCTCACATCTAGATGTTGTGAGACAGGTCAGTCAATTGACGACTGTCGAAGAACAATTGTTGTGATATATAAGCACTGATATTTTGTACTGCTCTGGTTACTTTTGAATATCATATGTCTATTGCGTAATACTCTCATCCAAGGTCTCAGCTAAACTCTTACTCATATCACATAGGTATATGGATTTGACTTTCTTGGCGTTGATTTCTGAATAGGATTAGAAAGTTGTACAGGATCCACCTGTTTGATCAAGAGTATTACGGAGAAAGAAAGGCACATTTACGCTCTTGGTGGGAAGTGGTAAGTTCAAATTGAAGAAATGATTAGTTGAGGAGTCAATCACCAAACAAACGGGATCCATACATCTATCTGGAAGTATCTTGAGGATCATTTCATCAGAAATCTAAACACATATCACATAATGCTATTGAACCTTCATTTCCCTCAGAATAAGTTCGCACGAACTGCTCCAACTTCTTGATGTGTTACGAATTACCAATGTGCTACATGGAATTTGTTCCAGATTTTGGTCCTTGGGAAATGTTGGACAACAGATGTATAAGTGTCATGATTCTATGTTTCATTTATCAATTAGTTATTAGTTATTCACTTTGATAGTTAGCATCCTCTCTTACTGAAGAGTAGCCGAACCAACTCATCTGGGGTATTTCCACAATGTAGAAGTTCTTTGGATCCAAAATATTCTCTTGCAAGCACCATCACAAGTAGATTAGGAGTCTTTGCATCAACCCAAGTCAATTTCATGAACTTATTCCAAGTCCTGCTATCATAAATACAAGGTTTTACTCCTCCAGATTTTTCTTTGCTCATGATCAAAAAATACTCATCTTGGAATTAAGTACACTAGTGTTTATTAGGAGAATGATTTTTATGGATGAGATACATAGAAGTTTTTTGTGTTTCCCCACATGCTACTATTTACAGCATGTTTTTCAATCTGAGAATATTCAGTCATTACCATAGCCGAGTGTTGAAATCTCCTCCCCCTCCCCCCACTTCACTTTTTCCAAAAGTATAACTTGGCGAGTATGGCCATCCTTTCCTCCTATCACTTCATCTGGGATCAAAAATTGAATTTCAACTCTTGAGGGTCATGAAATCAGGGGGAACATGTCGAGTAACTATTTAGCAAAATTTAGTAAAATTTAAAGATGAAACAAATGGTGAGAGAATTAGAAATTATAATTCCAACTCTTGAGAGCCGTGAGATCAAGAAAAGTATGTCGAGTGATTGTTTTGCAAAATCTGGATGTGAAGCGCATGGAAAAGGATTGATTACATTACGATTTGACTTTCTCGGTAATTTTGACTCAACTTGAGTTTCTCACCATCTCCTTCGTCTATGAAATGTAATGGAAATAATAATTCACTCAGACCATTGAGAAGAAAAGGAAACCAGAGAATTCAATCTAGCATTGATCGGTTTAGTTTAAAATTCAGTAGAGATGGTGAGTAACTCAAGTTGATTCAAAATTACCGAGAAAGTCAAATCGTAATGTAATCAATCCTTTTCCATGCGCTTCACATTCAGATTTTGCAAAACAATTACTCGACATACTTTTCTTGATCTCACGGCTCTCAAGAGTTAAAATTAATATTTTTCATTCTCTCACCATTTGTTTCATGTTTAAATTTTACTAAATTTTGCTAAATAGTTACTCGATATGTTTCCCCTGATTTCATGACCCTCAAGAGTTGAAATTCAATTTTTGATCCCACATGAAGTGATAGGAGGAAAGGATGGCCAAACTCGCCAAGTTATACTTTTAGAAAAAGTGAAGTGGGGGGGGGGGAGGAGATACATATATACATGGAAATTATGTTGATTTCTGAATGTGTAACAAGGTATAATGAGAAATATCTTTGGTTGGGAACATCATCCCAACCAGTCTCCCTGTCAATTTACTCCCTCTGACGTAAGTTTCTAATAACGTTTATTGTCATTCGTCTCTCATACAACAATTTCAACATTTTCATCCATCCAACATCAATATAATGGATTAAGTAAATTATATCAAAAGTTTTGAAATTCTAATATCATAATGATATAATCAACTTCTCAGAATCCTTATTTTTTAAATGATTTGAATATATTTCTTATCCATGTCCATCCTCATATTTTTAAATGATTCAAAACACCACATGAACAACATTGCACACTGACACTACTTCTCAAGATCAAAGTGTAAGATTCCTCTGGTCTGCACATCGTCGCTTGGCCCGTTTAGGATAACCAATACGAATAAGGTTCATTCGATCATGAGTCTTTCAGGCACTGGGACGTGAGGTTACACCTACACATAATACATTTCTCGATACTCATATATTATCATCATGATACACTCATCAACGAATAACGAGGATTGAAAAATTCAAAAATTCACCATCATAATCAGTTCAGCTTTCATGAAATGACAAAAGTATAAGAGATGACAAAAAATGACAAAACAATGACAAAAGTATGAGAGATTCTTTGAAAAAACTTCAATATGATTAATTCATAATACAAAATTGATATATCTATCTCATGAATATATGATAATTGTAGAAGGTCATAAGTATATATATGTTACAGGCAATGTCCGATTTGCGGGCATTGTCGACAATGCCCAAAGCTTTGCGGGCACGGTCAATCATTACCAAGGGCCGTGATATTTCGATAGCAACAAATGAAGTTCGGTTAGTCTGCAAGCGTGAGGACTTTTCACGATTTCGTATCAATGTCACTCACATGCATACGATCATAAGAGTTATCCGTTTATGTTACTGATAAGCGGTTCGAATCCCGACCGGTACCAATGTGATTTTCCATGGGTGCTTTCCGGTGGCTTTGGTGGTTGGGAACCCATCTAAGACTGTGGGTCCTGCTTAACAACTTAAAAAACAGGTTGAAAATACGGAAATTGAAAAGAAATAAATAAGCGAATAACCCTGTTCAGAATGCTGCAATGCTTGCTCGAGTCAATCCAAAGCGTACTAGGTAAACTGTGGACGATCTTTCCGAGGAAATTCCAAACAATTGTTGAAAAATTTAACTAGCTGATTAAGTGAAAACTTTAATATTTTGATTGAAAATTCAACCTGGTACTTCAAACAGCTGGTTGAATTTTTAACCACATGGTTAAAATTTCCATTAGGCCGGCTGATCGCATTGATCTTTCAACTACTTGGTTAAGGTTTTTCGAAGAAAATGTTCACAATGTACACGCTTGCAGAACTTGCGCGGGCCAGTGTCCGCCTTGAAGTGTAGTCGCGCGTCGATACCGAATCGTGATAGTCCGCAAAATTCACTCTACTAAGTTATCACAATTTCATCAATTCACTCTACTGTGATAGAATCTGATGTACTTGAAATGTGTTTTTTACTGTATTTATGAGTGATAATGATTATCAGAAATGTATTACACATTTTTCGAACTCCTTCTGTATTTATAAGCTTTAAAGACAGAATCTTATGTCAAGCAATTGATTTCCGTTCACACCCAATCATGAAAGATCATTGCAGCAATCGAAATTAATTCAATTTTTCAGCATTCGTGGTCCGCAGGATAAATATCTAGTTAGACTCTAGAGCTAATTTCCGGTTTCTAAGCTTAATCTGAACCATTTTATGGTGCCCGAAACCCCCTGGGCATTGTCGACAATGCCCGATTCTCTAAAGCCATATTGGTCATTGTCGACAATACCCGGGCATTGTCAACAATGCCCAAAATCGGACATTGCCCGAAACATAAATATGAAAATTATGTAGAATTTCAAATGTGTTGAAAGGTGTAATAAAAAGTATTTTCGGTTGGGAGCATCATCCCAACCAGTCCCCCTGTGTCAATTCACTTCCTCTAATGTAAGTTTCTAATAACTTTCATCATCGTTCCATTTTCATACAACAATTTGAGCAATTTTATTCATCTAATTTTGTGATGATAGAACAAATAGATTATCTCATAAGATCTGAAATTCTTATATCAAATGATTTTTTTTTCTCTATTTATATATATATCAAGTGATATATTCAACTCTTTAAAATATTTTGAATATGATTCAAGTATCACTATATTCATAAAAAACATGTAAGATCCTAACATATGTTGGAAAATATGATTTGGTTCGGACCATCATCCTCACCAGCTTCCTTGTGTCAATTGACTTTCTCTAATATAAGGTTTCATTTAAGTCTTCCAACTGCCAATTCTTATATCACAATTAGAACAATCAACTTTGAGATAATGAAAGAAGTGAGTTATTTCAAAAGTTCTAAAATCATTATATCACAATAACATATTCAAATCCTCAGAATATTTTGAATAGATTCTAAGATGTTGCAAAATAGACAAATACACGACACCTTTACAACATCATACTTGACATAGGAGATGACGTTGCGGTGACTTGCTTAGGCCATGGCTCAAGAGTGACTCACTCCGCTGAGAGCGACCGACGCAAATATATCCAATACTGATTCTTCAACAACACACACTTTACATTATTAACTATCATACACAAAATTATCATACACATTCGCTACAAATACAACATTTACATGCAATACTGATGATAACGTTGCGGTGACTTGCTCAGGCCATGGCTCAAGAGTGACTCACTCCGCTGAGAGCGACCAACGCAAAAAATCCAACACAATATCATCAACACACCATAAACAACACGATGATACATTCAAATAACCCTCCACAATATTCAAAATTTACGAGAATATCAAAAAAATCCGGTTTGCAACATCTGAAGTCTTAGTGAAATTCGATAGAACTATTTCAAATCTTCATCTGAAATTATACATTTATATATTCACTGTTTCACTAGAAATAATAGTTCGTAGAGTGAACGCGGATCATCAAATAGAATTCAATTATTAATTTTGAAACGTCATATGAAAATTTTCAATAAGCCATATTCCAACATATGTTGATCTCCAATCTCGAATCACTTGTTGAAAATTTTCAATTGATTACCACCATCTAGCTCCATAGGGAAATAACAATAGTACTAATTTCATTGGCTGTCAATATCCTAAAAACAACTTATAACTTCCCCGATAACAAATACAAAAACTTGAAACTCATGCACCTTCATCTCGATGAATTTCACATTAAACAAGATTCTACATTGACACAACTTGTCAAGATCAAACCGTTAGATTTCCTCTGATCTGAACATCGTCCCTTGGCCCGTGAAGGTAACCAATACGTGTCAGGTCCATCTGATCATGTCTCTCTCGGTCCCTCTGACGTGAAGTTACAACTACTCAGAATACACTTCTCAACACTCATACCACTACTATTATCATAATATATATACTCAACATTATATATGAGGGGTGATAAATCGTTTTCAATAGTATTTCATTTTCAATTTCAAATATATATTATTATATATTACTCAAAAAGACGAGTATCCTCAGAATTCTCCCGGAGTTATATGATGGTGATACAGTAATAAACACGTGAAATGAGTGTATGTATCATGGGCTGCCTCACATAAAAGAATTCACAAACAAAAGAAACAAAAATAGACGCACACACACACAAACACATATCCATATCCTCGAGCCGGTTCCCACACGCAGTAAAGACGTCAATATATACGATATAAGTTGGTGTGGTGAGGAGGATACATAATGTATCTCGTGTACCGGGCTGCCTCACAAAAAAGGATTCTACTCACACTCACAAACACAAGACACAAAAATAGACACACACACACACACGAACACAAATCCATATCCTCGAGCCGGTGACAACACGCCGTAAAATGTGGATATATTCATTATATTCGTCTAGTGAGTGTACGTGTACTGGACTGCCTCACAAAAGAGGATTCTACACACACTATCACAAACACAAGACACAAAAATAGACACATACAGACACACACACACACACACACCGACCCACCGACCCACCGACCCATCCACCCATCCACTCATCCACCAGCCCATCAATAATTATATTACAAACAATCTAAACAAGTCTAGGGACATTTACACTCACCTAGGGACATTTGTCTCGTCAAGTAGGCAGCCCTGATTTGATTTTATATTGGCAAGCCTGGTATAGGGATTCCGTACGGATAAAAGGCGCCTTGTCGGTTGATATTATTAATGCATATCGAGTGGAACCTTACGTGACTTCAGAACTTATTTTCTGGATCTGTTCCAAACATCTCAACAAATTCATTTATATTTTCGTAGGACTCGAACCTCCTTTTAGAGTATTACGAGCAATGAATTTCCGCTTCCCTTTTTTCTCGTCCATTCGTGAGAAACTAGGTGGTTGGAATTTTTCTTTGGATTGATACACCAAACATCCATAGGATAGCAAACGAATGTATATGAATATCTGGAATCATTACGGATGAACAGCGAATGCGTGCAAATAAAAGGTGTATTCATTGCCTTCTTTACGGAAACATCGTGTTCCCGTCGGTTTACGCAGACGGAAAAACGCTACTTTCATACTTAGGCGATAAAATAGGTTATATACCTCGTGCGGAGAACGATTTTCTTCAGGAAACGAGTGATGGAACGTCGGCTTCGGCAACGTTTAGCACTCATTTCGGGAAGGGAATGCGTTTTCCGGAACTCGGTACATAATATATATTCAATATATAAATATTGCTGCGCACAAGCGAAGAAGCGTCTCACTGATGGATATCGCGGCTCAAGCAATAAGCACGTGCGCGGAAGCAACAAATAATAGCCAACACATGTGGCTCTTCCACCCTTTTTTGCTACACACGAAACTTTCAATGGATTTTCTGGAGCGTGTTTTGCATCGACATCGAACGGCTCCCCTGTTCGTCGTACTCATCGAACCGCTTCCAGCTCATTCACAAACGAAATTGTTGAAGATTGATGGCTCCTTTTTTTGCAGTTCTGACATGACTGAGTAATAATGCAACGTATGGAAAACCTCAGTGGTTCGTCGATCGATCCGGGTCGCTGAGAGATACTCAATTCTCTGCCAACCCCCAGTTTTCTCGATTTTTAGATTTTCCAAAAACAGCTGAGAATTTTTATCGTTAAACCGAATATGTATATTGTACCTTCACAATTCTGCGATAACGAGCTGTAATGATCGTGTTATCGTCTATCAGGTTGAGAGAAACTCTACTTTATTGTACTCTATACCGATGCGTGTGCAGCGGTTTCTAAGGGTTTGGCCTGAATTCGAATTCGACGCCATCCCGCCCTACGCAGACTAATCAAAGTTGCCGTAATCGAGAACTCTTGTCATTTTTTTTGTTCGACAGAAAGTCAGTTTGCTCAGAGTTTGCACAGAACTGGAAAAAACGTCTCAAAGAGCAAGTTGGAGCAGGCTAGCGTCGATTCATCTCAGATTATGAGTTGAGACCGATTTTTGTGCACCAAGGAATTGAGAAAATGCTCTATGAACGGTAGTGAAAAGAACCCCATAATGAGCAGGGAGAAACCACCAAAACGTTCAACAACATTTCAAATCGATGATAGTTTAGGATAGTCACAATTTTATCATGGCATTCATGATACTTCTTTGAACCCGACCGCGCATTTCTAAATTCCCTCCAAGTGCATTATGTCTCCGAACACTCCAAATATTTTATACCAAGATTCCTCAACCCCAACCAAAGTCGGAGGGGTTAACGTGGGCTACTGAATGATCAAAGGCTCCAATATGGGCTATTGAATCACTCATCTCCAACTCGATTTCCATTCTGTGACGAAGTTTATTCCCAGACAAAAATTCTTCATTTTAATCTTCTACCTCCGACTACTCGAATGACTATCATTCTTCGACGATTCCACTCTCCACGTTGATCTGAGATTCGTATGATTTTTCATAGAAGATTAGCTCTATAATGTAGTATAAGTGAACTGGGGCGTGCCAGTGATACCAAAAATGTGTGACTTTTCATGGCAGTTGATTGAAGCGTGATATTCTTTGTAACTAAGCTGCATAATAATTCGTGCGTGGCTCTAGAGTTTCGTGAAATTTGCGTTGTTCTGAACAGTAAGCATCTCTAGTTGGTCTCATATCGCCACTACAACTACGGGAATTGGGTTCCAACGTGATACTATCTCCAAAATCGCTCCGGAGTGGCTCAGAGTGATGCGAAAAGCAATAAAAAGATGGTCTGATCGAAAAATTGACTGATCTCGCGGCAAGTACCTTTCAAATAATCAATCCTGCTGGTGAGAAGTAGTAACGGTCGAGCAATGGTCGGCCGCTACGCTACGAATTCGATGCACACGGCAGAGCGTATGAACTATCTAGTGTGTACAACCACGGTCTTCACTTTGATTAAATTATCCTTTGAATTTGACAGGCCTCTCAGACGATGATGCCTGTAAAATAGGTTACCCTGTAATCCGACGAGAAAGGGTTGGGGGAAAAGCGAGCCACATATCCTGTTCATATCAAGACCCCCGTTTGGATCGACAATACGGGTTGTGACCACAGCTTTGTGGCGAAGCTCGTCGTGCGTGTCTGCGAGATTGCAGCAGTGCGCACACTGTGCTCTATCTTACCGGAGGCGTATTGACATTCCATTGTGCTTTTCCGCGCTCGTAATCCTTTTCTCGGCTCGGTCTCTCGCTCTACTTTTTGCCGAGCGTTTTCTTCCGTGATGCAGTACCTTCATTCACTCCTTTATGAATTCCCAGATCTCCTCTCTTGTCCATAACTCCCTCGATTTTTCAGGTTTAAACTCGTGAACGTGGTAGTCGGTCGGAATTGGACGAAGAACCCGGGATCGATTCGACAAACTTGTTCACCAATGAGATTATTTGGTTTCCATTTCCGTTTTCTGCTGTTCGTGATCCCGCCTATTGGAGCTCGACTACTAATCAACTGTAACCTATTTTCAAGTCGACAATTAATCGCGCTCTAGCTCCACCTCGCTCAATTCCAGTCGAGCAGCTTGAGAGAGGAATTTTGAAACATTTTTCAATACGCTTGTCGTTGATCGTGACCGACGACCGATAGAATGAAGTAAAGACGTGCTCGAGGGTTCCCGCAATAATACATTGCTCGTATGCACTGGAGTAGTTCAAAAGTACTACATTTGCTCTCGATGAGATATACAGCTGCTAATTGATCGTTGGAAATAACGCAAGTATCAGAAGTGGCTTCGTCATTGAGATAACTCTCGTTTGTTTGGAATAATTTGCATCTCTGTCAATTGTTTTTGCGGTAGGTTTCATTGATGGGACGTTCGAATTGATTGTTTTAAAAATAAATACTTGGATTCCCGAACGATTGACGATGAACAATTCCAAATAACATACTCATTCTGATGTGTCACGGATATTCGTGACACTGAATGAGTAAGTTTTTTTCGGGATTTAAGGGTCGTTTGAAGAATCTAGGAAAATTTGAAAAATATCCATTCGTTTTTATATTGCGACCGACACACTAAGAAATCTTTTTCGTATCAGAAAACACTTACAGTTAACAATGCTCCAAAAAGGAAGCAAAATTCATTGTCATCAGAATTCTTCAAAACTTCTGTGTCAAACTTGATAATATCAAGAACAGACCAACGGAAGTTGAGAACGAACGCGTCGACATTTTTTGTTTTGTGTTACTCCAGATAAAGAATTTCATGAAGAATATTCCATCCAATGCTCTCCCGTATCACAGCTATGTGGATATTCAACGTGGATCCCAGTAGTGTCCGTCTACTTAGCCCGCGATATTTCTGTTGCGCATGACCACTGCCAACAAGTCTTTCCCAATATAGCGAGTGAATTCCCCGATAAAATTCCAAGACTCGGAGGTTCGACATAATTTAGGATGCCTCATCGACCTCCATTCAATTTTCTACTCTTAGAATATCTGGCACTGTTGTTCAGTTTTTCTCTTTGACCAAATTCGATGAAAATGGTGTACTCCGAGCAGAAAGAAAACAAAAGCTCCTAGTCGACCCGAAAACATCTCACGCGGGCAACTTTTCAGATTCGATGGTTCGTGTGTGTCGAAACAAAACCATATCTCTCGGCAACTTTCGCGGCAAACTTGCTCGGCGAAACTCGGAACTCACGATGCCCTACATACGCCCAACAGCAGGGCCGTGCACGCGTATATCGCAATATTCTCGCGCAAATGTCACGTACGCGTATAGTGTATACGAGCTCGCTCGCACAAACTCTCAATTACTTTCCCGAAGCTTCGGATCCTCACTGAACTCCAAGAATGTGCAAACAGCCAATACACCACGACGATATGCACACACGACGATGTATATCGACAGACTTAAAGCTACGTATGTACGTGTACGGAGTGTCGAGCAATAAAGAAAAGCCATGCATCTAATACCGTTGAAGGAGGAGCCGTAGCCACCACCCCCTTTACCGGCAACTCGGCCCCCGACGGGCATTGCTCTGTCCTCTGCGCTCCTTTGGCTCTTTCACGTCTTGTCACCTGCAAACAAAGGGAAAAATCATATCACGTCTCGTTGGGTGGCATTCAAAGCTGGTTTGCCACTTTGGCTCGGTATCATTACATTTTCCTCGCATCGTCGGTCTTCACGAGGTGGGATTCTAGGGTCTTATGATCGCTTCCGAGACGGCCTCAACGATCTCAATATTTTTCCCACATAGATCCTCCGAGCACACTAGCTTCAAGGTACCCATTCATAACTTCGAGCTGATGATCTCCGACAGCATGGGAGCTTTGATGTTGCACAACACGAAATGTATGCACTCATTGCAAAAAATTTCAATCACCTTGTGTACCATCGGTGTAAGGGTTATAAGAAATAAATGGCAACACGAAGGTGTACAATTTGGATTCTTTCCAATTGTGTTGTCCATCGGATTTGATCGATGATACGATCATAGCCCCTTGATGGGGAAAAGTTCCATACCGAATTCGCTCTCCATTAGCAAAGTTTTTGTAAAATTAGTCTCCCGTCTCAGATTGGGTGTGAAATGGAAACACAAAATATCTCTCAATAAAGACTCATCCGACCATGAATGCATCCCTACAATATCCATGAATAACCAACATTGTGAGAAATCTCAACATGACAATCACATCACTCACACGGAGCACCCAGGGGTTGTGGGGCAAGGATTTGGCTGAAACTCTGGAAATAGTCTCCTTTTACCACCAAAAGGTGAATCCCAGAGCCGCACTTGCAAATGCCCAATAGTTTTCAAGCTATAAACGATGATATTAGCATTGCACATATGGGCCCATTTCCAAAAAAGATGTATAGAGATATATTCGTCATGCTAATGTTATGAGCTGCAGCTTGGAGACAGTTGGGCATTTGCAAGTGCGGTTCTGGGACTCATCTTTCAGCGGTAAGAGGAGACTATCCCCAGAGTTTCAGCCAAATCCGTGTTCCACAACCCCTGGGTGTTCCTCGTCAGTGACATTTTAGAATGTTTCACGAGTTTCTAAGGACACTGTGCCTGATCGGAACATCTAGAGGAGTGTAGTAAGTCCAAAAAACCAGGAATTCATGCGTTTTCAGATGGTCTGGGTGTTGACCATTAGTAAGCTGGGCAAAATTAACTTACGCTCCAGCTTAGGCGGTAACCAAAAGGTACACTTGACGGAAATCGCTTCACTCCCGTAATTTCCTTGTGAAATACCACGAATGAATTCGCTTTCATACATTTGAGCCATTTTGGAATAGTACGCAAACTTTCTCAGAAAATTCCAAGTAATTTCTTCAAGAATTTCCTCAGAAATTTCCATTAGTAGAATCCTGAATAGCGGATAACTCGCAACAGCGAAAATTTTTGGAAGCTCGATTTGATTTCCATTGGTTCTTATGGGCCTCGGAATAGCAGAAAGAGCAATAGCGGATACCTCGCAATAGCGGGAAATTTTTACCGGTTAGATGATCCTGTTGGTCAATTTCATCTCACAATAATGGACATCCCTACCTAAAATAAATGACTCATTTGAAATGACTCAGGGGTTCGGGATATTTGGAATTACTCATTTGAGGAAAGGTAGGAATGAATCATTTGAAATGACTCATTAGAAATGACTCATGTGGGCAACTTGAAAAGAGTTCCAACAGTCAATGTTCAATTCAGTATTCCTTCCTACATTTCAGGCGCAGAATACTTAGTTTCAAACAGATTTTTCAAATGACTCGTTTCAAATGAGTCATTTTGAATAAGTCACTTGAAATTATTCATTTCTATGGTTCCTCAAATGAGTCATTTCAAATACCGTCAAATTGGGTGATTTTGATACGCTTTCGGTGTTTCTCATTTTGTTCGGCTCGGCATTCCAACATACATTGACAAAACCCACTTCTATTAGTAGTCAATTCAAAGCTTACAGTCTCACTTTTTGATTGATGGGCTACAAAGTTCAATTTGATGTGTTTGAGCTGCAGCTATTAATAGTTGAAGAAGTGTACCAAGGTTAGACCCCGATGGAGCAACTTTCGTACACTTACAGAATATCTCAATTCTACCCACCACCATGCGAGCGAATTAATTTTAATCGTTCAGAACTTTTATTTTAAGCTGTTTGAAACATTTTAAAACCTCATAGACCATCACTCGACTCAAGATGAGATGGAAGGGAGCTGGCATAGGAAGGTGTATTGAAGTTACCCTATCCTCATGCTTCTTACCTGGAGTGGGGTAACTTTGGTACGTTTTTCCATGGTTTTTTCCTCTGTTTTTTATTCATTAAGATTCCAAATGCTGTAAATACTCTAATGTAACGATGGTTTATTCAATATGGTGATATATGTGATGGAAATGTAACATTATACACCCGTAGTTTGTTTAGAAACGCTTCTTGCCAGGTATACTAACTGGACCATTCGAGTATCGGTGCTAAACCACCCTTTTTGAAAAAAGCTTCAATGAACGACTACAACCATCCACACGGGATCTACGGTGGCTCAACATATTGTTTATGTATGTACTAAGAAGGGACGATAAGTTTCAGAGCGATAGAACAATTTACCTTGCCGAATGCAGCTCTGAAAGTCATTTTTCGGGGGTGTACCAAAGTTGCACCCACTGTACCAAAGTTACCCAATGAGACTGTATCCCAAATCCCTGAGTCATTCCAAATGAGTCATTGATTTTAGGCAGGGATACCAGATTTGCTTCCTCAATCAATATAGAATGACTCTCGACAGGATCACTGTGACTCAAATGTAGAGATTGAATGATGGTCAACCAATTTTTGTATTCTATGGTAGACAACAGTACCGCTATTGGCGAATACGAATCGTTTTGTGCCGATCGATTTAGTCTGGCTGGGAATCGGTGCAAGTAAACATGGCTCAGGACCGGAAACGATTGAGCATCAGAGAGATATCATGAGTGTTTGTGAAGAAGATAATCTATCTGTACGTGCAGCTGATTCCAGACTCGGTATCGGGGAAATAAAATATAGTGCTGAAAGAAACAGAGGAACTTCGACAAGTGCTTGGAAATGATGAGTGTACAGAGACGAAGAGGAAGTATCCAAAATGTGAGACCGGTTGGCTCAATGAAATACTGATCGTGTGTTTCTCTAGAGCTAGAGCATATCTTATTCCAATGTCAGGCTCGATATTAGAAGAGAAAGCTCTGGAAATTGTTCAGGAGCTCAGACTTTTTGATACCGTGCCTCCAAATGGCTGGTTAGAGACATTTCAGAAAATCATAAAATTTCTTTCAAGAGAATGTGTGGTGAAAAAGCCTGTGTCGATGATCGCATTGGCGGAACTTGGGTTCAAGGTCTTGATGGTCATTGTAAGGAATATGCGGAGCGAGATATTCTCAATTGTGACGAAGGAGAAGTGCACATGGAAACACTCCCAAACCAATCAATGTACTTCATTGGGAGTGAGTGCGTTAGTGGGAAATTTTCAAAGAGAAGATTGAAGGTTTTGTTTGTTGTGGTGTGAGGGAGGGCCAAAAAATCGTTCTGTTTTCAGACAACGCCACAAGTCATCCCAAAATTGAACTATCAAATATCAAGCTTGTATTTTTGCTAGCAAATACGACTTCTGTTTGTCAACCATGAGATCGAGGTGAGTCCATGAGTCCTGATTCAACCGTATCCATTAAGGGGAGGTCACACCCCGACACACCATGATTTTGAAGACTGGCCTAAAAAATCATGGGCGACTGAAGATAAGTAATCATAAGTATTTTATTGATCCAAAAACGATGGCGCAGTCGGTTTTTCGAAAAAAAAAAGTTTCCAACGATATTTATTTCCTGGTTCGCGTCCCCCTCCATCGGATCGCCGAATCCATACGACATTTTGTTCGAAATCATAAAAAGTACCCCCAAAAAAATTTACAGACCGATTCGTCAAATTCTGTGGGACTAGGTACATTTTTTCGGGTCAAGAATCTGGATTTTCTCGCTAATTGTCTCAGATCTCGAAAAATATCGATCATTTCGAAAAATTACAGGAATAATTTTTTGTTCAGATCAGAAAATTACATGGAAATAGTGAACAAGAAATACAAATAATCGAACTTCTTTTCAAAAAATCTGGCACATCTATAATTACATAATTTTCTGGTGATATTCTTCTCGATTCTTACCACTTTTCGTCCATTAGTTCGATGTAATCCTTTGATCTGAACAAAAAAGTATTCCTGTAATTTTCCGAAAAATCGATATTTTTCGGGTTCTGAGGCATTTGAGCAAGATAATTCAGATTTTCGGAGAAATGGATCTAGTCCCACAGAATTTAACAAATCGGTCTGTGAATGTTTTTGGGCGTACTTCCCATGATTTCGAACGAAATGTTATACGGATTTGGCGATCTGATGCAGGGGACGCAAAACAGGAAATAAAAGTGGTCAAAAACTTTTTTTTTCGGAAAATCCACTGCGCCATCTTTTTTAGATCAAAAAAATACACATGATCCCAGATTTTCAGCCCTCCATGATTTTTCAAGTCAGACTTCGGAATCAGGGTGTGACCTGCCCTTGAATGATGAAATTCTCGATTTTCATGTTGTGACACTTTCAGGCATTATTTAGAATTTCAAAGTTCTATACAAGCAAAGCTCGACAAGACACTGGCTGTCAAAAAAGGATTCTAGAATGACGAGAGAATGTATAAAAAAATCCGTGACAATGCTGGGTGCGATTTTGTGGACCAAAGATGTTATCAAAAATATAGAGCCAGAAAGTCTCACTCATTGTTCTGCCGAAGCTGGATTTCCTCTGCGAACATGGAGTGTTTCAACTGCCTGCGATGGCATCTTTGATCAATTGGGCAATGCTATGGGTGAGTTGGACCAGCTGTTGGAGCCGAGTGTACAACCGAGCACTACATAAACGTTGACAGCGCCTTGCTGACGGAGAGTACAATCATACAAGATATCATTGAAGAGTTCTCCGAGGATTGTAACGATAATTTGCACGTTGAGGATACGCAAAAAATGCGAGAAGATATTTCTTGTATTTCTCATGCCGAAGCTCAAACCTATCCATCTTCATGGAAAGTTTTTTTCGAAGAATAATTCAATGTCTTGTATGTCTAAAATATCAGGGATCGAGTATGAGTTTGAGGAGGCTATAATTCATAAGCGAACAATACAAACATCTATTTCTGACTATGTTTCGACGAAGTAACGATTCATTTTCGTATATTTTTGACGACCTCAAACAATTATAATAATGAATTAAATATACTCTGAAGTGCAATGAAATGTCTGAAGTCATTCTTATATCCATGCATTAGTATACGGATGATGATGAGCGAAATTTCAGGGGACCCTTGCAATAGCGGACATTTTGAGTGGCGTCAAAAGGTGTATGCTATTTGGGGATTTACTGTAATTGTAGGATGGGATGTATGACGAGCAAACATCGGCATATTATTTACAATGAAAGTTTCTACTTTCGTCAGTAGTGGATTTTGGTCACCCATCTTGGTAAAAACTTTTTTTTTAATCTCGAATTTCGTCCATTTGAAAGATAAGTCAGAAATATGAAATTACATGTAGGCTCCAGATCCTGAGAAAAGAGTTACGACTTTGAGATACGATTGAAATTTTGCGGGTGCCAGAAGTTTACCACCTACGTAACTGAGGGTAAAGGGGTTAATGAATTTCAAGAGCAAAGTACAACTCAACGCTGTGTAGGTTGAAGATGATTATCTGAGAATTTGGGAATCGAAATTGATAAACTAGAGAATTTGAACAATTCTAAGACCTCTTCCACAGCTCCAACTAGCCTGGATCGTTTCCCAAAAGATGATTAGACCAGTATTGTCCGTTTGGCAAGGAATTACAAAAATCGCAATTCATTGAGAGGATTACTCAGAACAATCTTCTGAAAAAGGTTGCACGTAGTATTATGTCATACGAGAAAGACTGATCAGAAGAAGTTTTCAGGAATGACATTATTGAAGATGAAAACATGTGAAAGCCAGTCTTTCATGCACAGAGCAAGGAAATAAGAAAATGCATTTTGTGGTTCAGTAGCGGTACCAGTGACAAGGAAGTTATCGGCATCGTAATATCATACACAGATCGTGGGGCAAATTGTCGAGGGCGCAGCATACAGGTAGTGGTATGTAACAGTCTAGAAAATACCACGAGAGATCCCTCCAGAATGAAGTTACAACCAACCCTAGCTAGCTTGGCAGCGAGATCCACCGAGTATCCATCAGTTTCGCTTTGATCTTCCACGAGGCTCGGAGAGTAGAGTCTGCATCGACAAGCTACGAGGCCAAGCGCAGAGCACGCGCACGTTGTACGCAGGATAGCACTCAGTTTGCAAGTGATTTCCCATCGCGGAGTCTATCTAGCTGCACATTCCTAGTTTAATCGGCGGCTGAGCCGCGCACCAGGCGGTATTAGGCGGGCTTTCAAAGTTCAGAGCTCGTTACACGCGAGTGAGTGAGCCATTAGCCCGAACAAGCCGTGGCAGTAGTGGCCCGAGTCGTGGACATGTCGTGCGCAGCTCTACCAGCAGGAACAGATCACTGCCCAATGCGCGTATCGAGTAGACAGTCTATCACCATCTCAAAGGGTGACGGGCACCTTCAAAGATATGCTGCTGTCAACTTGCTCAAGAAAAAGAACAGGAACGTGCACACCAATCTGGAGCATTTTTATTAGATTATGAGTTGAGGTGAGCTACCTAGGCAGAGAATTTGTCAAATTTCACTGAGTTCCATGACTTTTCCCATAAAGGCTCGAATCCGACTGATTCAGTGCCGTTCTTTTTCCCCTCCGAGATCTCCAATATGCGAGCTCACGGAACTCACCACAAATCTTCCGTGCTCGTCTATGAGAGTATTTTCTATCAGATCTAGGTTTGAGACGATCTTTGCACGATTCAAGACTTGATGATTCTAGATCCTCGCACCACAGTGGCTCTTATCGCATTGACCATCAAATTTCACGCAAAACAAAGGTGGATGAATAGATTGGAAAGTTTTGGGTGTCATCGTTGGGCCTCTTCGTTTTGTTTTATGATTCCTAGCAAATTCATCATAACACTTATATCTCTGTGACTATCATTCATGCATAGCTCAGCATATCGCGCTTTGCGCCTGTATCCTTCAGACCTCGAATACTGATCCACATATGAGTATTGGCAAGTAACTCGTTGCCTAGAGAAAATTTTGGGTTTATAGTATGGTCCACCATTCGAGCGCCATCAGCGCTCACATCCAAAACCCTACTGACTCATTTTATGAGCATTTCCGAGTGAGTCAGATCGCCATTCACGATGAATTTGGGATAAATTTTCATTGTGGGATATTTCCACGAATCTTAGTAGCTCATGACATGACGTACATTCATATGAAGTCTTGTCATGTACAGAGTGCTAATCACTGATCCACCCATCATGTGAGGTTCGAACTGGATCGAACTGGTCGGAAAAAAAGTCTTGAAGTTGCTCTACTTCGAAGAATGTCCTAACTCCTGCAAAACATGGATAGCGAAAGGATGAATTAATTCACTAGCTTTGCACGTCTTCAGAATCATCACATGAATGATATTATACTGGGCGTCAACCTTACACTATTTGTCGTCTTTCAAGGAACTCACTGCCGTTCTGGCGTCAAAGCCGAAAGCGCCGAACAACTCATGAACGAGCATCACATCGAGTGCGCTCGGGTGGCCATTAGTACCAACTGAGACTCGAATAATTCAATTTGTGCTCACTTGCGAGACAAACGTAACGAGCTCTCCAAGAAATCGAGCAGCAGCTGCCTCCTCGCCAATTACTCATCATACTCGACGCTGACTTTGCCACCAAGATCTCCCTTTCCCATTTCCACTCCTTTTTAAGAGCTACACTAGACCCTGCGGTGAGCATTTTCAGCTCGCTCTTTCGAGGCCCTTGAAACACAAGAGTTCTCACCCGTGTAGCGTACATTATGCGTATCTCGGGGCGAATTACGCTCTCTGAGCTCGGCGGACGTCATTAACATAAAAATCTCGTTGCAGTGCTGAGCTAATCTCGCGCTCGCCCGTATTCACCACTCACTTTTACTTTAAGGCTTGCGTCGTAAGAATGTCTCACTCACATCAAAGGCAAAACTCCGTATTCGCGCCTTCGGTATTCGCGAATTTTCTTGTGGCACATTCTCGTTATTTGCGGGCTCAAATTCGCACTATGCCGTTTCAAGTGAAATACATCATACAAATCGTGGACAAATAGATTGAATCTTCCAAAAAACCTCCAGTCACAAGATCCGTATAATGAAAAAGTTCCCTCATATGATCTAGAAATACAAAAATGCACGGTCAACTTCACGTGATTGGCGATGGAGTTTTGACTCACTTCACTGTGTCAATCATGGTTATTGTTGGTCACTATTTTGATAGATCTTCCGAATTCCTTATACTTTAGAGGTTTCTCACCCGCATTCTAATACAATATGGATCCATTCAAGAATATGTTTCAAAATGAGGCCCCAGAAATACATGAATGTAACTACCGAGGTACATTCATCAGAAGGGGTGAAAAAGTTGGTGCGTGGTCAAGAATGCTCGAAGTGAACGAGTCTACTGCTAGCTTCGTAAAAATATCCTTCGTCGATCCAACCAACCTTTGTTAACTCTTTTTCTGACAAGAAGGATTATTGATTTTCTATTGGTCCTCTAATTTATCTCCAGTTCCCCATTTTCAGTGGTGAAAAAATCAACATTGTCACGATTGGATTGGCTGAACGTCACCTCCCATATTCCATTAGATCGGAGTTTCCATATTTGCGGAGTCTTCTTGGCACGTATTCATCGCAAACACAGAGTTTTGCTTGATGTGAAAGTATCCCACAAGAAGCTGAAAGTGACTCCCCTTTTTTAGAGACGGTGGAAAGTTGATGGTTTGAGGCATCGACGGTTTTCGGAGTATAATTTAATCGTTTTACGGGGGCATAGCACTCTGCCGAGATCGTAAGCATTATGTACGCCCGCATAGAGGGTCTCCCTGCCATAATCGTGAAGACAAGTTAGAGGGGGTCTAGACGGAACTCGAGCACTTTCTCGATCTTTTTCCAATACTACACCGATAAACATGCGTCGTCGTCGCTCGTCATTTCACGCCCTGCCATAGACAGCACAAAATTACACCCTGTCCAAAGGCAGCTGACACGCACAAAGTTGTCGGGTTTCAAATTAATGATTGGATGAGTCAACTTCGATGCAATTGAAGAAGAAGAGCTAGCCAGTTTGTTCGATGAACATAACGAGCTTGAGCTTGGAGCTCACTGAAAGTTTCGAGTTCTTGAGAGTCGAGAATTTTATTGTCGGGATATAATCCTGCGAGCGAGCAAGATGTCGAGAGATTCACAACTCCGAAATGTATGCAACACGATATTGACGCTCGGTGTCTAACTTATTTCGTACGCTTTGATTCTCCGGAGTGGCCGATTTGCATGTGCACAACTGCACAGCTGCCATTCCATTCATTGAATCTGTTCACGAACAGTTTCTCGAATGAATACTCAATTTCGCAAGCGATTGGCCTATGAATGAAGCAGGATCATAAATCGCCAAACAATTGAACCAGTTATCGTATATCGATGGCTCATTGATCCCAGACACGTATCTGCATGTGAGGGTGAGTGATGACATCAATTATGAGGAAAGTCATTATGCGTATCGAGTATCCGGTTGCAATTGATCTTTGCATGGTATCAGTTTTGGCTGACCGAATCCGAAACGTACCACTGGCGACCTGATAGCTGTCGGTATTGGTAAGCTCGTCACCTAGTGTTCATCGAAATTATGGTGATGGTGAAGTGGTATTGATAGCCTCGAATTCTTTTAATGGCATGCCTATATTCTGCGGCAATTGACTGACAGAAGGTACTGAGAACAATCTATGAAAGGGTGCTTGGACTACGAAATTTTTGTCTGACCATACGCGGCTGTTACTACTTACGCGTCGGAAAAACGTAGACAGAACTCCAAGCGTCCGATTCGGATCAAGGGATAATTCACACCAAATCCAATTCCAAAAAGTTAGAGAATGATCATATTGTGATTTAGATATACTAAATTTTAAAAAAGATCACGCAAGAGTTGGAAAACAGAGGATAATTCGATCTGAAGCCAGAACTAGACTCGGACCGCGATTTCGAAAATCATTAGAAATTCAACCAAAATTGGATCGTTTCTCAAAGCATTCATCAGAGCGTCTAGTTTCTCTAGATTTCGCAGCAAACACAATCGAGGCTTGTTAGCTTCGACTCTGCGGGAAATGCGATCCTCCGGCGAGGTAAATCTCAACGCTTATGAGTGCGCTTTATACTCAAGCGAGCAGCGTAATAACTGCACTCCCATATCGATTCGATATCGGATACACCACTGATGAACCAGCCCCGCGCGACAGCCAAACAACCACTTATCCGAAGACCATCGGCGGTGCGTCGGACTAAATTTGAGCTTCATCACTCGATTTTTCCGTGTTTACCCGCCGCTCTCTATTAAACCCCCCGAGGCTAATAGATCTTCCGCGCTCTAACTTTCTCTACGTTAAAGTTATCCAAAGTTTGACCCCAAAGTCCCTGCAACGCCTAATCTCGGTCTAATCTCTTGTTTGGGCGCTTGATACGCGTGCCAGAATATATTAAACCCGAGTGTCGCCCATACCGAGCAAACTATGAAGTTGGGCTATGTGTACACTGAGCAGGATTCAATTTGTCGAGAACGGCTAGGATACGGGGGAAGGGATGTCTCGGGCGCGCGATCCGTTTTGAAGGGAGTGGCCGCCCGCGCCGGTCCTCGTCAGAGTTCACCTAAGCTAGTACGTGCCGGCGCGCGAGTAATGTGCGGAAGAAAACGGGTAGGATGTCGCACGACTCGTTCGTGATTGAATCTGATCCTCCTCATGGATTTGTGGATCCGACACTACTGTAATCGTGTCTTGAGAGCGAATCAGATATTGGTCATTTTAGGATTCCATATGAACGGTCAAAGGTAAAGGTATTCTGTTATGCCAGGAAAAATAGGGGATATGTATGGATGAAAGAATTTACCGCATTTGACGTGCCAAGAGTGGCCGCGTGCTGTTATCTTGCCGGGGATGGCGATCCTGCACTGACAGCTGTGTAGTCTTCTACTCGTGCCTCGAATCAGTCACTGGAGAACCACAAAAGCTCGTGGCTCCGTCAACACTGGAACCCACCGTCTACGGGTGATTGCCGAAGTCTCGGAAGATCTTGGGAAAAGAGACGCGGAGCCGCCCCGAGGCCGCAGCTACGCCCGCGGAGCCCAGCCGCCAACTGTCCTCTTCCTCTTTCGCTCCCTCTCACGGCAGCCGCTCCCGATGTACAGAGCAGAAGGACCACAGAGGCGCCGCCACCGCCGTCGACGCCAACGACGCTGACGCACAGTCGCACCGATGCTGCATGTGAAGCTGTCTGAGCGCGCCAGCGACACCCACGTCGAACCAGCTGCTCCCGCATCATAGGATCGCGCGCACCCTCCACAAGCCCATCGCTACAGTTTCGTCCTGTGTAAGGATATGAGATCTCGCTCGAACTTCGCATTCGTTGAAATTCATCCCTCGAGAATTTTCCCGATTGTTCTCGTAGCTGGAACATTGCGAATGGGACGAAAACAGTGATTCGGAAAGGATGACGGAGAGTGACTTTGCGGCTGGATGTGTGATTGAGATATTTTGCGTGTGTCGGGATATCGCTCCGCGTTAGTTACGCGCGCGCGGATTTATAGCGATTTGGAAGCGCGCCCTGTCATTGTGCGTAATACTCGCTGAGTAGAGTTATCGCCACTCTAGCTATATCTGTGAGAGCTCAATCCTGCGAGTCGAGAGCTACAGATGCAACAAAAGACGAATTGGACTATCAAATTTTGGGTGATGCGATTTTTTCAACGCAACAAAGCTTTCGATGGGTTAATTTCTCGGCACATCGAATGTATGATACATTATGTATTGGGTCGTCACACATGTCCAGTGACCGTCGAAATTAATGGATCAGGCATAGTGTCACCGAATTTACGATTACCTCGAAACGCTTCGTCGTACTCAGATTCTGAATAAAACATTTCGAAGATCACAAAATAACCTATACACGGATCCAAAAAATTTTTCCCGATTTTTTTTAGTGCCGAGGATTGGTTTCGAGAATCGGAAAGGAAATTCTCCTAGCGGATGACCTATAACTTCGACGGGCATTATAGCTGACCTCAAAATTTCCACCGGGATATTGTAGATCCTTTAGAAACTTACAAATCTGTCATCTAAAGTTTCTTTCTACGAGCTCTTCGGTTCGAACCACGAGTTTTGGGGAACAAACTTCTTAATACACGGCCGCCGAACCATCTACAATATTTCGTCAGAATATTTGTAATAGGACAACTCCCATCAAAGTCATATATAGGTGAGCCACTGGAAGAAGTTTTTTTCGATTTTCGACATTAGGCACAAAAAATATCCGGGAATAATTTCTTGAACCGATAAACCGATGGATTTCTTTGTGATCTTCAGAATGTTTTCTTCAGAATCTTTGTACAATGAAGTGTCTCGAGGTTATTGTTGAATTACTGCCACCATGGATGACGCATTCGTTATGACGAGTAATTTCAAATATTTTGGTCGAACACGCAAGTTCTCCATGCATCAGATCAGCCCGAATCCAAAAAATAAACGACAAAGCCCAATCGGATCAACCTCTCTTGGGAACAAGGAAAATTCGATTCTTCAGTTCATCACAACTAGGATCTATCTTATATTCTCTGATATCCGTTCGATCGAGTATCGATTCTAAGATTAATCCTGGAATAAATCGAGTCGAATCGAGAGATAATGAGATAAGCCCAAGTTACGAGAAAAACTAAGACACCGGGATCAAAGTAGGCGCTCTTACCTTATGAAATGGATATCTTGAGTTACACTCTCCCAAATTGATGGGTTCCCGTGTAAAAATGGTGGGGACGCGAACGCGCGCGACCGCGTCCCCGCCGAGGGACGCGGTCGCGCGCGTTCGCGTCCCCCTCGAGAGACGCGGTCGCGCGCGTTCGCGTCCCCCTTGAGGGACGTGATCGCGCGCGATCGCGTCCCTCCAGGGAGGTGATTTCGTGAGTCGGGGTAGCAATTTGACCAATTTTAGTCACAATAACAATTGTTTGGATACTGTTCAATCTAACAGTTCAAAAAAATCTTCTCAGACACTCAAGTGTGGTCTTGATAGATTCCAATGATTTTTCTGGTCGGAAACATGTCAGAAATTTTGCGAACTGATCAATTGCCAAGTCTTTGAGAACCAGGATAGACTAAATGATGGCTTTACATTATTCACAATGAAAACAAAAAAAATTTCACTCGAATCGTCTCGAAAACAACTCTTAATTGCTTATCAGGCTTGGAACTAACAAGCCCATGCTCATTACAGGAAGCTACCTTGCCATGGTCTTCTCAACAAGCATTTCCAAACGATTAATTCTCATGGTGGATCACATATGAGTAGTTCGGCATGAAAGCAACCTACGACAAAAGGTCATGTCTCGGATACAATTCGATTCTATGTTAGAAAATATGGAGTTCTCAGTTCGATCCCATAGCGAGAATTCTCGAAAATGACGAGTTTTTACAAATTTAAGCAGTTTTTTCCACTCGAGTTGCTCACAGATAGAAACACGTGGTGGACAGCAATCTATAAGAGATCTTGGAACACATATCAAACTCGTCAAAATCGCTATTGGAGAGATGACAGTGAGGTCATGGACGACGTGTCAGAGCAAAAATACAAAAAAATTACAATAAAGTGGTTTTTCAAGAGCTCATTTCTTTCATCTTCTGAAAATCACCAATTTGATATAAAAGTTTGTCTTCTTTTTGGAAACATAGTCCCTATGAAGTATTTTGCGTTTTTAGGCCTGTTCCTTTTATTTTTTGCGAACTTATTTTCGTGGCGATTTGACATCGTCTACTGTTTACTGCTCATGCTCAGGGCTCTGGAAAGCTGGAATCGATTGCATTGGGAAGCCGAAGGGAATCTCCTGCAAAATGACCACTTGACAAGGTCAATTCCTTAAATTTGGCTCGGAGCTACAACGTTTGAAAGACCACTGGGTCCCGACAAGTACCAGGTGAGTCGGAGCCACCACGACAATATTAGGGTGGATACGAATCTCACGACACGACGCGACGCGATACCGCCCGACACGGCACCCAATCCATTCTTGTGAACCCGACCATCGATGGATTTGATTTATTTTCACATTACCAGTCATGATTTATGAAAATGAGTGAAATCCATTGATGATTGAGTTTGCAGGAATAGATTTAGTGCCGTGGCGGGCGGTGTCGCGTCGCGTCATGTCGTGAGATTCATGTCGTAGCGGGTTGTCTGTCATCACCCTTAGGGGAATCTGGGCGCGATTTGGGGTCGTTTGGACTATTGACGTACTCGAGCTGACAGTTCATCTTTCGTACGCTGTAGCTTCGGGCTGAGTTGATGACATTGACTTGGTCAAGTCCAATGTTATTGGTTTCAGCGATCCAAATTCCTGCGCATGTGCAGTCAACCGATGGTCTTGAATTGCCTGTATAATGGATTCGCGAGAAATAAGAAAAAGAACACGAAAAAGTGCATTGAGGCCATTTCTTCTGAAAAAACACAAAATTGTACAACAAATATGTGATGTTCAGGAGATGAGAGAGTAAGCTCTTGAGGCATTCATTTTTCAATAATTTTCACACTTTTGCTCCTACAGGACGTTATGACCTCAGTATCACTCTTCCAATGACAATTTCAATCGGTTTTTCAAGACCTTTCGAACGCCGTCAGTTGTGTGTCCTTTCCTGCAAGCATTCAAGTTACTTGTATTTTAGAGCAGAAAAGTTGCTTGAATTTGTAAGAAATATATTCTACTCTATTTTCGAAAATTCTTGCCATGGTACCAAACAATTTTTTCGGGGCTCGACAGGTAATGTAGAACTCATATTTTGTACCATAGAATCCAATGGAAATGCCAAGAAAAAGATCTGAGACATGACCCTTTTTCGTAGGTCGCTTTCGCGTGGAACTACTCATAAATGAGTAATTCTTTTTAGTATCACCAACTGTTGGGTCGGGGGTCATGTATTTTCCTGTAACTTTAGGGATATGTTCCTTATGATGAACAAGGTGAAAAGCACAGTTTTCACTCGCCCAGCTATGATCTAGCACATTCTGGGTGAAAAAATGTGTCGCAATCAGGTACATAATATACTATTCTAAGCCTCAAAAGTCATGTCATTGCGAATTTTGTGCACTATTTTTGTTTTTAAGAATTGAGAACTTGTCCATCTTTCAAGTTCTAGATTTATTTCTCACCAGTGTAGGACCCTATGAAAAAGATATCCAAAACATCTATTTCAACGTAAAAAAGCTGAATTCCACGAAAATAACACTTTTGGAATCAGGAAAGGTCAATGTAGCCCGAAAACGACAATTTTTTCAGGACAATTGATTTCTCGGGCAATAAGCCCTATTTCATCTCAAATCTGAGATTTTTATCGGATTCATCGTCTAATTTTCCGTCGGATACCGTTTTAGACAGATTGAGCTCAGGGTGGCTTTGTCCACCCTTAGCATATTAAAAGTACTCTGGTAGAAATTTACTTCGATGTAACACATTAATATACATAAAATGGCTATTTTTCGCCAATTTTGGCTGAAAATGGCCATTTTATGGCTAATTATGTGTTACATCAGGATGAATTTCTACCAGGGTATGGTCGTCAAAATAGCGCTCAATCGCGTATTTTGGGAGGGTGATTTATCATACCGGACAACAACATTTTGGGTGAGAAATAGTGCATGCACCGTGAAATACTTTTTTTGGGCATTTTTCGACGAAAAAATCGCATACGACCCCAGTTCTGCTCCTGGACATCGGGATTTTCTTAATATCGCAAAATACTGAATTTATGAATAACGGCGTTATTCTATCGTTCTTTGCTAATTTTGTAAACACGTAGTTTTGATGGTGCAACCTTGTGGTATGCTCAGAGCGTAGCCGAGGTATGAAATCTCACGAATTTTGACCTGCTAAACACGATGGCAGTATCTTAAAATTGCTAGGATGCCCACGAGACGGGTGACAAGCTGATCTTTCGAGTTGAATCGGCATTTGACCAATTTCGCAATGAATCTGAAAGGACTCAGAAAATCGACGGAATACATTTTTATTTGAGCTACCGAGTCCATATTTTCTCCGTTTTCATACATTTTTTGAGTGAAAATTATTTGCTGTAGCCTCGAATTGAATGGGTCGAATATACATGCATTATTCCGAAAGAGGTGTTCTATCATTTTCTGAGATGATGCTCTAGTTCCTCGTAATAAGTCAAACCTCGAGAATTGGCCCCTGCGGGACACTAAAACTACTGAAACGGACTCTTTTTGATACCATGATACGATATCAGATGTCCTGGAGACCTATACTTTGATCATGTCGAAGAACCTTTGATATACCTACCATCAAGATATGAACAATCATGTTCACATTGAGGGAGTTGAATTGCTTACCAAAAGACGAATCTGGTGACAGAAAGTGGCTGAACTCGGTACAATGGGATCATTTTCGGGCCCAAACAATTGGTGGTACATCCAATAATTGATAGTATAGGGGATTATCTTTCAAAAATTGGGGCGTGGCATAAATAAACAAAGAAGGCGTGCGTTTTTTCACGTCTCTTTCGATTTTTCCGTCATAATAGTCAATATCGATTTTTCAGGAGAATTGGTACGGAGATAATTTGTAGATTCTTAACACGTTCACTGCGACGGCAAAAATCGCGATCGGCTCCTATTGCGATGGGCCCCACCGGTGGGGCCCATCGCAGTGAAGGTGTTCAAAGATTTACGGAATTGAGCTGTACTTTTCTCCTCGCAAATTGCATCCCACTGGAGTTATTCTTCATCGGGGTCAAAATGACGTTGATCAAAAAAGTTGACTAAAATTGTTCATAATGGGCCCAAACTACTCTTCTAAGATATTTGAGCCAACTGGGTTCAGCAAAGGTCTTTTGGTTATCTTCCTTGAGTTCGATCGATCATTTCCGAGTAATGTAAATAGCAAAATTCGCAGCTCTCAACCCTAAATGCAGCCATGAAAGCATCGCATTTGAGTTTGGAAGTCGCGAAATTTGATATTTTCACCACTCGAAAACGATCAACTTGAACAAAAATACGAGGAGATCCTTTCTGCTCCTCGATAACTCAATTATCTAGAGAAAATAATTTTGAGACCATTATGAATAATTTCGACAAACTTTTTAACGTATTCGATTTTGACTTTGATGCGAATCAGTCCGAAGGAATGCAATTTGCGAGGAAAAGTAATCAGACCAACTTTGTGGATCTTTGGAAGATCTACGAATCATTCCTGTACATTTTTTATGAAATAATCAATCCTTTCCGACTAATAACGGAAAAATCGAAGAAGATGTAAGAGAGTGGATCTTTCCGTCGTTTATTGATGTCACGCCCTAATTTTCATACAATAATTCTTGATAATATCAATTGTAGGATGTGCCATCTAACGTTTCAGCCAGAAATTGTCCTGTTCTACCGAGTTCAGCCACTTACAAGGATAGGTCCTACCTTTTGAGTCCTGGATTCGTCCCAAACTTTGGGATACATCTTGTTTTGGTGAAAAATAGGGTATCCTGAAGCATTTAATCCCATAGGCCATCTATCCTGAGATACAGCTATGAAGATTAGTATTGGCCATATTGAAGATTAGTATTTGACATATTATATGCCCACGCTCTCCATTGCTATATCTCGGGATGAGTGGCTCATGGGATCAAATCCTTTGACATACCTTGATTTTTCACCAAAACAAGATGATTTCCAGAGTTTGGGGACGAACCCAGGACCCGCAAGGCTGGACCTCTCCTTGTTAGTGATCGAATTCTGGAGGAAATTCAGATACCTCATTGTTTCTCACTCTAAGCTCATGTAGATTCACCATGTTATTAACATGGAGGCAATTGAATTAAGACATTCAGCACTAGATAAACCGCGAGATATATCAACTCGAGTTTTTTGAAAGAACTATCTATATAAATTTAGAAGAACGTGGCACTAGGAAACTGCATATTTGACCCACTACGGGGAGGCTTGGCCTTACCTCAACAAACTATCGAAGGCTTCTTTTTGGAATAACACCTGTTCATCTGACCCTTCGTTTTTTGAGCTACTGCAAATAATTTTGTCTTGACATACTAATGTATCAAGACGAAGGCAATGTGGACTCGGTATCAGATCAAAGAGGATGTGTTTTGTCGATTTGTTCCAAAATTGGTCAAAGTTCGCCGATTGCAACTCGAAAGATCAGATTGTCACTCGTCTCGAAGGCATCCCAGCATTTTTAAGATCCTGGTATCGTCATTAGCATGTCAAAATTCGTGAGATATAACTCGGATACGCTTTGAGCAAACCACAAGGATGCACCGTCAAAACCATGTGTTCACAAAATTAGCAAAGAACACTGGAAGCGCCGTTATTCATAAATTCAGTATTTTGCGATATTAAGAAAATCCTGATGTCTAGGAGCAATACTAGGGTCGTATGCAGTCTCTACGTCGAGGAACGCACAAAATAAAGTCATCTCACGGTGCACGCACCATTTCTGACCCAAAATGTTGTTGTCCGACATGATAATAAATCACCCTCCCAAAACACGCAATTCAGCGCTATTTTGATGACCCTACTTCTAATTTTCATGGCAGTCAAACTCACCATGCGCCCAATTTGTTTAAAACGATATTCGACGTATAATGTGACAAGAAATCTGATGAAAATCTCAGATTTTTTAATAATACAGGACTCCCTGACCGAAAAATCAAAATTCCTGAAAAATCGTTGTGTGGGGGGCGATGTGGCCCTTTCCCGATGTTGAAAATATTATTATGTGGAATTCAGCTTTTTTCACGTCGAAATAGATGTTTGGGGTATCTCTATGATGGGGTCCTATACTGGTGAGAAATCAATCAAAAATTTGAAATATTATAGCTCGCCAATGTAATAGATAGCGCGCCACATTTTTGGGGCCCAGAAACTGCGATTCTGATGCTCCAATATATGCAACATATCCCATAAGTTGCAGAGGAATATATGACCTTCGACCCAAAAGCTGGCAATATCAGAGAGAATGACTCGTGAATGTGATGCACCATGGGAATTAATCGTTTGGAAATGCTTGTTGAGAAGACCATGGCAAGGTAGCTTCCTGTAATGAGCATGGGCTTGTTAGTTCCAAGCCTGATAAGCAATTAAGAGTTGTTTTCAAGACGATTCGAGTGAAATTTTTTTGTTTTCATTGTGAATAATGTAAAGCCATCATTTAGTCTATACTGGTTCTCAAAGACTTGGCAATTGATCAGTTCGCAAAATTTCTGACATGTTTTTGACCAGAAAAATCATTGGAATCTATCAAGATCACACTTGAGTGTCTGAGAAGATTTTTTTGAACTGTTAGATTGAACAGTATCCAAAAAATTGTTATTGTGACTAAAATTTGTCAAAATGCTACCCCGACTCACGAAATTACCTCCCTGGAGGGACGCGATCGCGCGCGATCACGTCCCTCGGCGGGGACGCGGTCGCGCGCGTTCGCGTCCCTGCCATTTTTACACGGGTTATGAGCCAAATCAAAATTTAAATAATTCCAACAAGACGGTTATATCACGCCCAGATCACATATATCTTTGAATTTCTGGAAATGATCTTGTTTCAGTACTAAAAGATGTTATTCGAAACTGCGGACTCCTCGATGCTCAACTTCTCAAGCGTTCCCAAGCCACATCCATTTGTAAGTTCCTTCACTGAGATGTATTTGGAACTATTGGACAAAATCGCGTCAAAAAAAGTAGATCATGTGTAGGATGCTTACGACGAGGTACATACGAACTTTCATTTCCCCCGACGCATAAATATACTCCGATGTTTTTGAATGGCCCATTATCGACCTGAAAGTGCATGATGGGGAAGAATCGTCATTTCAGTGCATTGAGGAGGTAAATTCAAAATTCATCAGAAATTTCATGCATGGCTCCGACGATGCACGTGGTCGCAAACCATGAGATTGTATAATATACAAAACAATAAGTTTCGTGAAATAGACATATTTTGATCATGGTCTCATTAGGATTATGGATAAAGATCAATAACTTAGACTTTATAGATGAACCAAGGGAAAAGTTGAGGGGAGTCTTCAAAAATTGGCATGAGATGTTGAAGCTTGTAATTATAATAATTAAGGACCCAGGCAAAATTTGTCCGTCCACATGCCGCACATCGGGTCGCCTTTTCGGAAGGGGTGAAGTGTAATGGGTGGGTGGATGGTTGGGTAGGGTGGTGGGTGGGTGAGTCGATGGATGGATGGATGGATTGCTATGAGGTATGAGACACAAATTATGGAGGATGCGGTATAAACACCTGTGAAGAACGAGTCATGAGTTATTAGGAATTGAGTTATGAGGAACTCGAGTCATGAGGAACTCGAGTCATGAGGAACTCGAGTCATGAGGAACTTGAGTCACGAGGAACTCGAGTCACGAGGAACTCGAGTCACGAGGAACTCGAGTCACGAGGAACTCGAGTCATGAGGAACTCGTGTCATGAGGAACTCGAGTCATGAGGAACTCGAGTTATGAGGAACGAGTTTTGTGGAGTCTGTGATAAGGAATGAATCATCAGAAATGAGGCATAGTCATGGGCATATAAATGGAATTAGGTCTAATTACGTGTACCTAGGCCTCATCCGGTGTAGTTTGTTCTAGTTTGGTCCAGTTGGGTTTTATTCGGTGATTGGGTGGCCGTATGGGTCATGGGAAGGTTTGTGAATCCGTGGGTGATGGGTCGATGAGTGGGTCTGTGATCGGGTGGTCGTATGGGTCATGGATAGGTGGAACAGTGGCCGTGTGGGACACGGGTTGGTGAATTGGTGGGAATGTGTTATGAGGAATTGAGTCGTGAGAAATTGAGTTATGAGGAGTTACAGCAGATTGTTCGATTCGGAGTTACGTGAAAGATTGTTCTATTCATTCACTGGTTACGCCGTGTGTTATTTTGGATACTCTGTGAGGCATTCCAATGTAATTGCATCATCGAATTTTTTTTTCCAATAATTAAGCGCCAGTATGAATTTTGTTCGTCCGGATCCCTCGTATCTGGTTGCGTATGTGGAAGGACTGAAATATCATGGGTGGGTGGATGAGTGGGTAGATGGGTGAGTGGGTCCGTGGTCGGGTGGCCGTATGGGTCATGGGTAGGTTGGTGAATGATGGGTTATGGATTATGGCAACGGTACAGAGAAGTAGCGTGGAGTCACAAGAATAACGTAAATTTTTTGCGAAACTTATATCGATTTCAGCTAACCAGGGGTGCACGAGATGTAGGTCTCTGGTTTTAGTGAACAGTCTCATCCAACCCCCAAAGACGATATCTGAAGGTGTACAGTTGGATGCTCAAGGGCTTTAGAGTTACAGACTTTGGTATTGCCCACAAGGGCTCATGCTAAGAAAACATAGTAGAAATAGGTCATTCATTGATGACATGTTCTAAGCTCTACAATATAAATATTCTCAAAGTCAGATATCTTTAAATGCCAGATTCTATTGGCTTCTGATGATTCGTGCGTTCTTTATTGACTGATATTACATGCAATGTGTGCGCATTCATTGCTTTTGTAAAGTGTAGCTGTTTTATACAGGGGACTGACTGATTTCTGGCAACGCTGGTGATGGAATGAGACGAAAGAATAGGATGTTGGCATACTTGAAATTCTCATTTGGTAACTTCAAGAAGTAAGCACCCAGTTATTGCTTGCAACGCTTTGCAACAATTTCGTTAGGTTTACTACCAGAACATTTTAAGTACTTCAATGAAAGAGAGATTACTACATAAAATCACCCAACCACAACACTTGTCAAAACTTGCAAAGTTATACTAGGCAGTCTAGATTTGATTTGTTCAATCCAGTATAATAAGTGGTTGTATAAGGGTGGTGGGTAGGGGGTGTATGGATGAATGAATGGGTGGATTAATGAGTGGATGGATGGTCGGGGATGATAATGGGGACGGGGATGGGGGTGGGAAGTACCGGGCTGAAATGGTATAGTCCGGTCTGGTTTGGTCTAGATTGGCGTTATTGAATCAAATTCGGTCTAACCTGTTCTCGTGCGGTCTATTCCTTTCTGATTAGGTTAGGTTTAGTCTAATTCGGTCGACTTCGGTCTAAGCGAGTCTAGCTCGATCTAGCTCGGTTTGGTTCGGGGTAATTAGGTCTAGTTCGAATTAAAGAAGTATATTTGATCGGTCTTTGCGAGTTAAAGTCAGCTGGTACTGCTGCAATTTTTGGCATCAATCTATAATGGATTTTTCTCCACTCTCGATCAATTTCAGAAATACCAGCTGACTTTAACTCGCAAAGACTGATCAAATATACTTCCACAATTTGAAATTCCCGCGAGTGATAAATACGATATCCGATCATATCGATAGAGTGTCATAGTTAATTATATATATCTCCGGCAGAAGGCCGAAGACCTGCCAAAAGTAAAAATGGTGAGAAATCAGATAGAAATACTGGGTTAAAATCACTTTTCTCGCAAGTGCTTAACGAAAATGAACTTTCGTATATAAGGACGTTCTAACCATTGAACATTCGGCCACTTGAGCCGCGTATCAGTGGTAAACTCTCATTGCTCTTCTACCACTTTGAAAAGCTCGAGCAATGAGAGAAGGTCTAATTCGGTCTATTTCAGTCTAGTATTGTCAAATACGGTGTAGTTCCGTCCAATTCGGTCTACTTTTATCTAGATCGGTCTAATTTGGTCCTTTTCGATCTAGCTCGGTGTAGTTGGATCTAGATCGGGCCAATTCGATCTATATCAGTTCGGTCTAATTAAGTCTAGCTCGGTCTAGTTTGGGGTGATTAAGTCTCGTTCGGCCTACTCCGGTCTAATTCGGTCTAGTTCAGTCTAGTATGGTCTAATACGATCTAGTTCGGTCCAATAAGGTCTAGTACAATCTAGGTCGGTCTAATACGGTTTGGTTTGGTCCAATCAGGTCTCTAGTTTGGTCTAGTTTGTGGTTGCTCTTATATGCACCAAGTCCGGAGATCAACGGTCAACTTATGCATACTGCACAATGAATTGAATCGACATCGCTTCGATTAACCCTTTACATTCACGCCATGTAACGGAAGTTTTTCAGCCTAATCGTTTGATCAAAGATATATCAGCTCAGCTAATTGAAAATAAACTATGCAATTCCGCAGTATTCATTGTTGCTTACTTGAAGCTATATCTCCACAATTAGCCAGTATAATTTGATATAATACTAATTTTGCGAACTATTTTAAAACTTTTTTCAGACACCTTGAATTGATCAGCAATCATTATTTTACAACTATTCTTATTGAACTATAGAAGCATTTCTGGTGCCTATGACTTATCAAGAACATTTACAAGCCGAACGAGCGGTAGCCAGTAAGGCAAAAACGCTAGTCGATAATTGTAGATGAACCTAACTCTTCTCGAATATTTCACTGGATTCTATCGACTGTGATGTTTATTAGATCGAAGTAGTTCATCTCGAAGTCCGTGCAAACGGGTAGAGAATAACATCATCCAAACAACATTTCGATAAAAATCAAAAAGGTTCGAGTAATTATCTAAGTTAAGAGACATGCAGGGTCCCCTCTCCTCCAAAATCCCTATATCAGACTTATCAACATAAAATTGAACTCAGGGTTGCCAACCTCATGTTACGAATGTCCCTAGGCGAGATCAAATGTCCATAGATTTTTCCGCGATGTATAGAACACGTGTTCTAGTGTCGTTTACGTATTTTTGACGTGTCTTTGAATTTTTTGTACATGGATTTTATTATATATATTCATAACTTGATATTATATATTCGATTTGCTGCTGATTCTTGCCGTGGAAACGGTTGCTGATCGGTCTCACGGAGCCCTTTCGAACACTGCCCAAGCTTCCGAATCTGTTGGCGAAGGTTAGGAGCAATCGATTTTTATGAAATTTGTTTAGATATTTGTATTACGTGCATAAAGGGGACGATTTTATAGCTTTTTCAGATGACTTTTTCAAGAATTTGAGACACCGTGTTTGTCAGCATCGAAGGCAACCGAGTAACTTCTTACGGTTTACGGGGCTGCCTCACTTTCAGATGTGACGTTATTCTGGTGTTCAAAATCGATTTATTTAAATTGTTCTTCGATATCTTTTGTTTTTTTCTTTTTTTTTGGTATTCGAGATAGGACAATTCTCATTATGTGAAGGTTGAACTGATTGTTGTGAAAAATGGATATGATAATATTCGATTTTTCAAAGTGACAGATTATATGATCAAGATTGGAAAATTATTGAATCGTCTACAGTGAAATGGTCATTTTTTTTGAACCCTGCGATTATTTGAAATGATTTTAAAACTAAGGATTCGACATTGGAAAGAATGATTGGTCTAATATAATGAAAGTTAATCAAATTGAAAAGATTGCAAAATTTACTGTACATTCATCTAAAATGTTCTGAAGTTGGAATTCAACAATTACTTGGAATGTGAAAGATTGCCAAATCACTTGGTGAAATGCTATGTCGATCCTTCTCGAATGCTTATATTAGAAAGATTGGATTAACACGGGGGAGGGGGGGGGGAGTGATTGGAAGAATATTAACAACGAGATCGTTATTTTCTTCAATTAGTGAAAAATGAATTTTAGGATTCACTATTTACTATTCATCGTCGTTTGAGGCGAAAAACTAGTTTGTTACTGAATTTTCGTAAATAAAAAGTGACTGTTTAGACTAAGCCTAATATATCTCGATCAATGAAGTCGTAAAGTGAGAATTGAATCGATCTATCGTGATTCTTCATGATTCGCATTGGCATAAGATAATCATTAATGTTTTTTCAGATCATCGAAGTTTTTCATATGGAATAATAAATCGAAGGAATTGAATTTTAGAAGAGTCCTTGATTGAAGAGGTGATTTGAATTTTACTGAATTTAAGAAACTTCATAGTTTGTCATTCCCGTTGTGAGTATATAGGATGAAATCGACGTGTGATTGTAAAGTATCTTTTGTTTTGAGTAGCAATGTAACTCTTCAGCACAGAAGTTGAAGGAGACATGTTCAGATGAAACTGACACGCTTTTGGTTTTCCAATATTGGGCCAAAAAATCGATGTTCAGAACAGAGGAAATCCAGTAACCCCATTTTGGAGAGCGGCGTTAGTGTACTGTGTTGTTTTCACCATCTCTAGTGAGTCTGACTCTTTTATATTCACACTAGCTAGGCAACAGTAATTTTTACTCTGTCGATCTCAGAGATGAAAGTCTCGATCTCTATGTGAGCCATGGCATCATACAGTCCTGTTGCAATTTGTGAATATATGGGCAAATCTCAGGAACTATGCGGTTTCGACTTTGAAATTTCGAGAATTTCCAGAATGGCAGCACATCTCCGATAAACTTTTGTTTGGTCCAAGTAATGCTCAAACAATGATGAAATACTTGCGTAAATCATTTTGGAGCCCCGCCGTGGATTTGTGAGGGTGTAGAAGTTTTTCCCATGTATTTGCGTGGGACCCTCATATTTTCGTAATTCTAATTGGCTCGTGTGTATGTGAATACATGGCATCCTTGGTGTTGGAATAGAAGAAGAGAGATGAGTTCAATGGTTTACAGTGTTTTCTGAAGGTCTGTGGTACAAAATGTAGATGTGCCTCAACCGTCGAAACGCTCATTTTCGTCATTTGTCGATCCTCACAAGCCTCGCATCGCGACCGATATGAGGCTGTAGTAGGGGCGATTCTCATAGGCATTTCTTGAGGTACAAATATCAGTTTACACGTGGTTTCCATCCCAACGGAATCGAAATTTTCGTGTGCTACACGAAAAACGATTTTTTTGACCCCATTTACGCGAAAATAACTTTTCTCATTTCAAGCCGCATCGTCGTGCGGAATCGAGCACACTATCGTTCTTGGGCTAGATTTGTAGGTTTTTGGATGTAGAATAATATGTCGTTTCTACAGATACGAAATATTCACCGCCCCGAGTGCTGCATCCATTAGAAGAGCGATACAGGAGAAAATGTAGAATCGGAGTTCGCTCCAACGAATCATCGGCACTCCGACGCATTGATAGGCACAGCCTCGGGCGAAAATTATATGTTTCTATGTATTATAATCCATCACATATCCAATTTTCAGACCGATCGGTGAACCGCCCCGCCTGTGGCGAGCTAAGGCGTGAGAGAACTATGGCCCTGTTCGGTCGAAAATTGTGATTTTGTCACGAAGAAGCGTCTCCCAGTACCTTTCTATAGCAATTTTTAGACTTCTGAATGATGCAGAACTATTAAATATGAGTAGATCTTCAAAATGATCTAATGCGAGCGGCGGAAATAACGCGACTGTTGTTCTGACAACGTGAAAATAGGCCTGTTCGGCCAAACCGCATACTTCGTGAGATTTGCCCATATAATCGATGCTCACAGAGATGTGAGAAGTGTGATGTTGTTGTGAAGTTTCTGAAAAATATGTGTAACGGGTTGGATTGATTTGTTGTATAGGCAAAATTAGTTTGAATAAAACTGAACGATCAAGGACTCGTGTTTGAAATCTGAATTGTTGAGACAATTGGAATTGAAAAATTTGTGAAATTAAAATACGCTGCTAAAAGTGATTAGCAGAATGCTTTCTCACGGCGTTATATGATGATAATTTTAACGAAAAAGAAATTACCCTATATTTTGAGTTTTTCTTTCGAGGAAGCATTTCAGAAAGATTTGGGTCATCTGAAAGTAGATTTTTCCAACAATATCTATTGTTTGATTGAGAGAAAATTTTGATATAGTCGGTTTAAATATGATTAAACTGGAGTCCTTTGTGGAAATTCCCTTCCCCCGAGAGAATCTTCATTTGAATAATGTTTTACGGATTTTATGAAAATTTCGTATCAGCCAATTGATTCAGAATGGCGCATAAGTGAGTCTTTAGGTCATTAGATAATTGAGATAAATGAGTCGTAAAGGATGATACGAGGGAAAAATGAATATTAATTCTAATTTTCGACTATTTTTTAGTTATTCGTTTGAGGAAGCTTCTTATAGAAATTCAGTCCATCTAGACTGAGGTTTTTTTAACAATATCCATCGTTTGGTTGAGACGGAATTACGATGCAGTGGGTTTGAAAAGGGTTAAAATGAAATTTTTGGTGAAAATTTTGATTTTTTCGAAAATTTGAGATTTGTGAAGACTCAATTGAATTTCGGTATTAACCAATCGATAGATGATGCAGAAAAAACCATAGTTTAGGTCATTGAAATTGAGATAAATGAGTCATAAAAGAAGGTACGAGGAAAAGATGAATATTAAGAAAAATTTCCCATTATTTTTCCAGTTATTCTTTAGAGGAAGCTTTTTAGAGAGATTTGAGCCTTCTAGTCTGAGGTTTTTTTAACAATATCCATCGTTTGGTTGAGACGGAATTTCGATGCAGTGGGTTTAAAAAGGGTCAAAATGAAATTTTTGGTGGAAATTTTGATTTTTTCGAAAATTTGAGATTTGTGAAGATTTTATGAAATTTCGGTATTAACCAATCGATAGATCTTGCAGAAAAAACCATAGTTTAGGTGACTCAATTCGTGGTGAGACCGTGTGAGAAAAAGATATTTATGTATTAAGAGTCGAAATTTAAGCTGTTTTGCTCTAAAAACCCCATGGATCAAATTTGACTGAGAGCTGAAAGCTGCCAAATCACTGGGCTCTCAGAAATTGGATTCTGTACAACTTGTAGAAAGCCAAAAGTTGATAAGGTGACCAGTAAAAGAGAAAGCGTGTCCGGTATAAAACAAGAAACACACACACACACACACGAACACGGACAAAGGGGTGCAAAGATGGGTTTCTGGCTGATGTGGAAGACCATTAGGAGGAAAAGTGTTACCTACAATTGATAGATTTTGGCGAGAGGAAGAGAATGGTCTAAGCCTTTTCTAGATAAACGGAATTTTGTTGAAGAAAATATTGGATTTAGTAGAAAATTTGATCAAAATTTTGCTGGTATGAAAACAAAGCTTTCTCTTTAGAGAAAGCAAAATGATTAGAAGAACTAATGTAATCATATTCTGTACTTTTCTTGGACAGCTTTTGATAGAAGGAGTAAATGGACACAGGGGGTGGTTGGGGACGTCCCTCAACCAGATCGTATTTTTTTTATTCAATTCTTTAAGATCCAGAAATTGACATAGTATGATTACATATGAAATTGATGTGGCATACAGCACGTACAAAGTATTTCTTACAACTAAAATACAAATATCTTATTTCAACTAGTATTTAGAATGTAATATTATGTTAGAATCCATTGAGTTGAGTTATACTATTATTTGGTATCAATTCAGTTCATTTATAATCGTTGATATTACTCTATTTAATTGAATGACTAATTCTTTAAAAACTGACCTATGTATAATATATTGTTTCATCGAAGATTTCATAATGGTAATCAATTTATTGAAATCAATATATACTCATATATATCAATCACTCTCCGCTCGTGTTCACGAAAAGATGTGTGGGTGTAATTGTATGGTATTTTTTGTTTTGAGTAGTAATGTAACTCCTCATCACAGGAATTGAAGGAGACATGTTCAGACGAAACTGACACGCTATTTGATTTTCCAATATCGGGCCAAAAAATCGATGTTCAGAACAGAGGAAATCCAACAATTCTATCTCGAAGAGCTGCGTTAGTATGTTGTGCTGTTTTTCAACAACTCGAGTGAGTCTGACTCTCTCATATTTACAGTAGTTAGGCAACAGTAATTTGTACTCTGTTGATCTCAGAGATGGAAGTCTCGATCTCTACGCGAGCCATGGCATCATACAATACTGTTGCAACTTGTGAATATAATCGATGCTCACAGAGGTGTGAGGAGTGTGATGTTGTTGTGAGGATTTTTAGAAGAATGTGTGACGGGGATAACTTGATCTCTTTTAACGACAATATTGGCTCGAGTTGAATGATGTGAGCAGGCTACACATCAAAATATTTCAATTGTATTGTGTGATTTTATCAATGACTCGAATATCTGAGCACAATATAGAAAGACAAATAACACTAAAAATCTTCATTGAAATAATATAAATTACAACTGTCCTACGTTTATGAGTGATTTAAATAGTCGTAGTAAAAATGTGAAAAAATATTCATGCATGTCTGTACAACTAATCAAAAGTTATGTTCGGTTGTCTTGTAACAGGGGTGGACGATTTTAACTCACATTTTAAAGTACCGTATCTCGATTGGATTGTATCTTGGTTTGGAGTTGGATTGGTGTTCTTGATGGGCAGCGGTATTTTCATTTCCTGGTCCATGTGATCGTGTTGTACTTCCACGTTTGACAACTTGCGTTGGAACGGCTGTGGATGATTGGGAACCGATCGTTTTCTCATATTTTCATCAGGAGATCTTGGTATGACTCCAACTGAGCCTGTGACGAGGAAAAGGAGGGAAACGAATACGTCCAATATTAAACAGAAGTTCTCGTTACATGAATCAAGATGATACATTAAAGATTTGTAATTGTTCCAATATTTCTCGATAAAAAAATGTTTAGGCGATAAATATGCAGTAAATGAAGGAAGTAAAAAGGGGGGATATTGGTTTATGACTTCTGATTCAATTTGAAATAATTTATTCACCTCCTGTGACTGTTGAACTGCACTTGTTGATGATGTCTCTTTTGTAGAGGCGCGTGGCTGAATCAGCACGTCTAAAGCGGTGTCAGTATGTCTGACATCACTCCGCTCCTGTCTGATATATGGGGAAGACTGAAACTGTACCTGTAAGGCAGAAGAGAAAGGAATAAAATACGTTCAATATTATACAGTAGTTCTGGTAACGAGAATCAAGACAATATATCATAGATTTCTTATTATTTCACTATTTCTTGATGGAAAAATGTTTAGGTGATGAACATGCAGTGGATGAAGGAAGTAGAAACGATGAATATCGGTTTAAAATTTCTAATCTAATGTGAAATAATTTACTTACACTCTGTGATTGTTGAACTGCACTTGGTGATAATGTCTTCTTCGTAAAGGCGCGCGGCTGAATGAGAGCGCCCAAAGTGGCGTCTGCGTGTCTGGAGTCGCTCCACTCCCGTCTGATGTATGGGGAAGACTGATGGTGAGCAGCGGGTGCGCGTTTACCTCTTCGCAAAGGAGCTCATGGCTGAGTGTATGCAGACAAGTTGGCGCCTGCAGCAAGCCTGGTCTGCAGGTCTGCCTTGTCCCGCTCTTGTCCGACGTCCGGGGGAACCTGATGGCGAGCAGCAAGCACGCGTATGTTTCCTCCGTAGAAGCGCCCGGCTTATTCTGCATGACCATGTTGTTGCTGCACGTCTGCTATTGTTTTGCTCTCGTCTGATGCACTGGTAAGACTGATGGCGAGCACGAAACACTCGTGTATATCTTCGACGCACGAGCCCCTGGTGAAATGAACGCGTCCTGGTGGTCATCTGATCTTCGGCTTCATCCCGATCCCGTTTGATGCCCAAGAAGAACTCTCGGCACTCAGCGAACTCTCATGTATGTTTTCTTCGTAAAGGCGCGCGGTTGACTGAGAGCGTCCAAAGCGGTGTCTGCATGTCTGGCGTCGCTCCGCTCCCGTCTGATGTATGGGGAAGACTGATGGCGAGCAGCGGGTGCGCGCCAACCTCTTCGCTATAGGAGCTCGTGGCTGAGCGTGCGCAGACAAGATGGCGTCCGCAGGTCTGCTTTGTCCCGCTCCTGTCCGATGTCCGGGGAAGGCTGAAGGCGAGCAGCAGACCTACCTTTATTTTCTCACTATAGAGGCTGTAGATGAGTGCGCGCGGTCAGGTCGGCGTCTGCGTGTCTGGCTCGTTCCCAGGGTATCTATAGATCCTTGAATTATTGGAAATCCTGGAATCTCCTTGAATTTGACGACAAATCCTTGAAACCCTTGAAAACTCCTTGAATCAATTTCCAATCCTTGAAATTTTCATAACGAACTTTCTTTTTTGAAGGATAATCTGCACTTTAGAGAGTAAGTAAAATGTCGGTATTTACTTGACTGCACTTGCCCTTAGCGCAGTCCATTTAGCGTATAGTCCATGACGCGATGGCTGATGCTCAGAAAGAGCGTTTGGAATACACCAAAAGGCTATTCCAGTTAAGGCCGTCCAATGAAGACAGGTCAACAAATTATATTCCCTCCGCGATGAAATAGGAGAGTTCTAGAGGCAAATTGAGGTGACACGTGTTTTTCGTTTAGCCTAGATCGACTTTGCATCAGAGCTATGCAAATGCCCAGTTTGTGGCAGAAAATTGATATTGGCATTCTGGAATTGGTAAAAACTTCACAACTTTACCACTAATGTGTCTTTCGAGATGAACTTTGATAGATTGTTTTGAATACAACGTACGTATACAACGAGGGTATCCAATTATTCTTTGATTCCAATTGTCCACGAGTTTGTATTAAGCTCAAGGATGATAGATAGACTGATGGTGTAATATGTCATTCTCTGGTCATCTGAATGTTTCACTTGACGAGATTGATTAGACTCTACCAAGAGTGTATGGGGATTTTCTGTATGGTTCTTGATGGGTTGTGGGGAGAGGGGGGGGCTTGATACTGAGTCCCATCTGGGGAGGAACTGCTCAATTTCCTATATTTCAATACATTCTGGGAGCTTTCATGGAATGGAGGAAGCTCTGACCGTCTTGAGAGCGTGTACAGTTTGATTTTTGATGAATTTTCGGGTTTTCTCAGTCTAGATTCGGTCCGAAGATCACCTAATTGACCCTCAAAACATAGTTTCCCACGTGAAATTTGACGATCTTCTTTGAAAAAATAGTCTCATCCCTGTGGAAAGTGACTGAGTACGTTCAAGTGAGCTTTTTACGCAAAAACCGCGTTTTTGGCACTTTTTAATTTTTTTCGAGCTGTTGAACCATCTAAAAGACTTGGCAAAAATTTTCTTGTTAAATACACAAAAGCACTCCAAAAAATTTTTCCCGACCCGCACCTATCGCCCAGTTTTCTCGGTGAATTTTGGAAATTTTCAAAAAATTTCCTAGCTGCTGTGTGACAATTAAAAATCCTGGAAATATTTTTTTTATATTTGTTGAGTTGAAACAGATTTTTGTGATTTTTTGGTCGATTGGTCTCGCCACACTAGAATAAATACCGATAAACAGCTTTTTTGAGCGTATGGCGGTCTGAAGAGGTCTAGGGGTCTGAAATTTTTCCTGGAGGTATGTTTCACATGATGTACCAACTGAACCCCATAATTTTCCTGGCGATGTAGCCTGGGGCCGATTTTACCATCTTATCCGGCTATACCCTCTGGTATCAATTCTTGTGGAGAGATCTAATTTCCTCTTTCTAGGATATCTCTATCCCATGGAACCATCCCGAGATGATAATCTTCGGGACCTATCGCGACGCTAAAATCCATTCTTTAAGTGATTAGAATTGGATTCAGTAGTGGGTCTCAGATCTATCATCTTGGTCATATCTTCATGAAATTATGACCTCTCGAGGAAGCAAATTAGTTCTCTCCACAAAAGTTGTCACCAAATTTCAACAGTAATTGAGCATTCAACATCTTTTTTAAAAAATTTTTATACGTCCATACGTAGAAATAGCGTGTTTCTGGGCGAAAACAAGCTGTTTCTGCGTACAAACGTATAAAACTGCATACGCGTCTCGTGCGGAAACATTTTTCCTTTGGAAAAACCAAGCTGGACTTTGCCTTCGCCCACGCCCAGCCCGGTTTCCCGCAGGAAAAATTGTTTCCAGCACTCGACGCGTAATGTACTATTATACGACTTGACGCGGAAACTACGTGTTTCCACGCTTCCTCGCGCAGGACGCAGCGAAGCCGACGTCTCACAAAGTTTTTGCGAAGAACAAAAATTTATGGCACTCGACGCATAATAAACTATTTAGTGCCTCCCACGATTTTTTAGCCCCTGTTCAAGATAATATTCATGCTTTTGAGCACTGGAGGACTTTTCTCTGCAATGATACTTGTGTATGAAACAATCCATCGAGGTTCATCTCAGAAAACTCAATATTCGTGGCGAAGTTGTGGAGTTTCATATCAATTTCAGAATGCCAAATCCAATTTTCGGCCGCAGATAGCTCCGATGCAAAGTCGATCTGGGCTGAACAAAACAGCAGGTGTCACCTCATTTTGTCTCTAGAACCATATATTTCATCGCGGAGGGAATGCAATTTTCTTAATTCCTTCTCACTGGAGGGTCTTAACTAGAATAGCCTCAAAATTTGTTTTTTCACTAACTCACTCTCACAGGTTCGATTGGTATTGAGAATGCTCAATAATCTATTCTGTTCAACATTCTATTTTCATATTCGTTCGATACATCCTTTTTCTTGATTCGAGTAAGAGGTTATCTTTTGCGGATTGATACCTCGGAGTATGTCTTGAGCCATTTTTTTCTGTTCTTCCAAGTGTTTCAGTTCGTTCATTATACATTACTGGTTGACATTTTGTATACACCTGAAAATGAAGAACCCAGTTTAGAATATCCGATTTCTCCGGCCTCATCGGTTCAATGCGACTCCGACTTAGTTCATTCTGTAGTTTCCTTCGTATATTTCAGAGGATTCTCTGAGATTCTAACGTGCAACTCAACATATTTTTGCTAGGTCGAGTAGCGTTCTTGGAAAAATTCATAAAAACTGCGTCCGAACTTAGACCTCTGCAAGTCAGGCAGAAACTGATGTATCAAAATGATTCAAGAGTTGTTTGAAAGTAGAAGTCGAGAGACTCGAAATCTATCCTAGAACCTCATCTTAAGCCTTCTTTGGTCCCAGATGTGACTGTTTCGTAAAGGAAGATTTGTCTGGAGGAATTGACCATTCGGAAATTCATGGAGCGACCTACACAGGAAGCGGTATAACTACTATTTTTGATTTCTTCCAATGATAGAGAAAAAATTGAAGGGAATCGGATCCCACTTTCAGCTGTCTTTGACATTTAATTCAATTTCTATGAATTTTCTCATGGATGTGGCCTCGGACTTGACCTAGAAGAAATCAGTTGTGACGCACTAAAAATATCTCAGACAGTCCTTAAAATACTTCGGAAAAGGCTACAGAATGAGCTGAGTTTTTGGTCAAAGGAGTCCGAGGAAATTGATCTTCCTCCATTGAGTTCCTCATTCTCAGATTTATCAAACTTTCAACTGGAAAAGGTGATCTATTTCGACGCATGTTGTATTATTTGGAGCTGTACTTTTTTGTCCAGATTTGGTTTTGTATTGCACTTTGAAACAACTATGGTTACTCAATCATAGATCCATCTGCGACAGGATGCATTGATAGTGACTTAATGTCATTATTTTCACTGATTTGGGATGAGTTATTAAAACTCCTTGAATTTCTCGAATTCTCCTCCTTAAAATCCTGGAAAACTCCTTGAATGGAATTTTGAAAATTCTAGAGATACCCTGGAACTTCCGCACCCTCCTGATACACAGGAAAAATGAATGGTGCTTAGCAAGCTCCTGTGTATGTCTTCTTTGGAGAGGAGCGCGGCTAGATGAGCGCGACCTAAGTGCCGTCTGCATGTCTGGCATTGGTTGCGTTTATATTAACGTGTGTGCCGCGTATGCATGCCGTAGTGAATGCGCAGCGTGCAAGCTTCCCGCTATCGTCTGTATGATTTTTTTCGGAGATATAGATTTTTCACTGCGAATTAATTCATTTCAAGATTATGACATGGTGAGTAACTTCGATCACTGCAAAAAACCGGACTGCCATGGAGATCGGGCTAACTCTAGATCAAACAAATTATTTCTTGTATTCCGATAATTCTCGATCTTGAGATTTGTGGTTAGGGTCATTAGATTTTCACAATGCCCTATATCGTTCTCTGGATTATCGTACATGGAGGACCAGAAATTCCTGGATGAGATTAGAACTTTGTGTAAGCGGATTTTTGAATTCAAATACAGATTGTGATCACGATTCAGAGGACTTCTTGAAAAACCTCATTCATTGTCGTTTCAACTTCAGAAAACTTAGATTGAGCCTATAATACTTCTCTGAATACAAATGTATTACATAAAGACAGACACAGAGCATTACCATGTCCGTTATCGAGGGTTTAACGTTTAATTAATCTAGTGTTCAAAGTTACCTCAATCAGGGGGTTTAACTTTGAACCACATCTCAAATGCTCATAACTTCCGCTTACAACATCCAATTGAACTTTGCTGCGGCGCAATCAAAAGCTAAGACAATAAGCTTCCAATTGAATCTAGACATGATGCCATTATAATGTAAGACGTACAAGTTACAGGGAAGTTACGAGCAAAATTTCAAAATATGTCCATAATTCTCCCTGGTTAACGGTACTTCATGTTCATGTAGTATTGCGCCTCTAAACGATTATTTATCCCTTCGTCTGTAGGTCAGATTGAAAACCAATCACTCAAACCCAAACGAGAATTTCAAAAGGTCAGTTTGAGATAACATGATGAAAAACAATAAAAAATTACCCGCATCAAAATGGAATGCTAGATAAATTTTAGAAAACTGAATAATCGATCGACGAAATGATAATATGCAATTCAAATAGAAGTTAATCTTGGGTTTTCACGACACCAGAGCCACCACGGAATCCGAATTAAAATCCGATCATTACTCGATTTACTGATGCATTTTTAGAGTCCCGTACCTTTTCCTGAAACATTTACAAGCCGAGCAACGCGAGGCAGTTCGCTTGTCCGAATTATTCCCTATTCGTGGATCTGAAGGAATTTGTATGACACGATGACGCAGATGAGGATTTATAATTCGAAATTCGAGAATCATCGTAGACATAAAGACTGCAAGTTTTTGTGGTGGTCGGCGAGCGGAGCAAGCTAAGGGCTTGCTCCCCCCCCCTCTCCCCTAGTTTCTTATATTCTAATATAACAAACGTAGAAAAAAATTGTTGGAAGGTCAGCAATCGCTTATTCGGGTCACGGTGGGTACACTTACCTTACCTCATATTCTGCAGTCCTCGATAAGTGATGAGGATTCCATTTTAAAATCATTACCCAAACATTGCGCTGTTTCATAGGGAGGCGAATATGATTTCAGTACCGTCAGTGGCCATTTCCAAGCTGCTCGAGAATGTTCAAGTTCTATTGCCCGTTAGATTCGGAGAATGCCTCCTCCATCTCTCTCGTTCATCACATTGAGAAGCGGATGATATTTCTCCAAAATTATGATTCACTCGCATTTCCTGACATGTATCAACGACCAATTCGGGCCATCTCTTTCTTAGTTTTTTATTTTGAGATGCTATGTTACAAATATTGTTTACAATGGAACCTAATCATCGGGATTCCTTTTTCGTGTGCATTTGTAAATTTGTGATTTTTCCATCTCGACAATTATGGTCCTCCATATTTCTGAGGTCAAACTGCTTAGTGGATTGGAAGTGTAAATGTAGTACTACGAGATAATATCTTCGAAAATAATGTAATCAATAAATATACTCAGGGATTTGGATATAACTTCTACGATCCTTATCTTATGTTATTTACATGGTGTTGGCGCGGCCCATTGAATCACATTTTCACAACTCTAACATAGTTCTATGAGCATGGAGTTACGACTCTACCCACCAACCTACACAGTTCAATAAGAATAGAGGTTCCGATGTTCATTCCTATCATTCAACACATACACACATCTCGATGAATATCTGACAGCATTAGCACAATATCAATATAAAACATATGTTATAAGGAGAATAATATCAAAGTGGGGCAAGTCAAAGAGGATACGTTTTCGTTATATTTACATAGGGGGCTGCCCTCTTTTAGATATTTTAATTATATGCTTCACTGAAGTAGAGACGTTCATGGATAGTCGGCGAATCATACCCATGACCAATGACCATATCTATCTTGATCCTAGTATTATCTTTGTTCCACCCAGGTATTTAAAATGTATCTACAAATATTATTGAACTCTCGCCATTTGCACATTAGGAGAACTCATGTCACATAACTGCTCCGATGCTCAACTTCAGATTATTGGATGATAGAGTTTCGACACATAGTAAAAATGATTCTTCGCATCACAGCGCAAGAGTTTCGGAATCGAACAAGACTTGGGTTGTTCTCTGAGACACTACCAAACCCTCCGTGTCTAATAACATCTTCTGAAAGATGACCTGAGAAGAGATTTTCCTCATCATGCGAGCGTCAACGTACGATAAATGTCTGATCTCACTGCTGAAACCCATCCCTTTTCCAAAACTTGAGAGTCTGTCAAGTTCGGAATGATTATGGAGACTCGGAGTATATGTTTTTGATGGCTCATAAATTGCTAAATTGATGGAATATGCACTATTGAAAGCGATCGAACTATCAGAGAGATGCTCGTTCCCCTTTCAATCATCTCTCTGTACATGAAGTGGAATACTGTTCTGATTGTTCCGGATCATGATGTCGAACGATCAAAAGAGAATGGTCAATCATTAAATAGACCATGACGGGAACCATATTGGGTATGACACCCAATTGTGCGCGACTGAGATCGAAGTACATTTTTACGTCCGAAAACTGATGACATTTGAGGAATGTCTCGTTACTTGGGTGAATATCCTAAGATATATGGTCTCCGATGATGAAATTTTCGGTACACATGGCGATGATTCGCCTCTTCAGTTTTTCTTTGAAATTTTTTGGAAGACAGCCTCAATTGGGAGAGTGGCATCGTCGGTTGGAATCCTCAAATGGGTAGATATCAGTCTACTTTCTGCTGCAGGGGATACAGCTTTGAACATTCCAGGTTTGTCGTAAAGGGCCGACGCAGAGCTCGTGAGATCCGCTACGCTTTGACTAGCTTTGGCAAATAAATCCTGTTCGTGATCAAAGTCGAAAGACGTTGTCGTCTCTGTCAGTACTGGGCTCCCTCTCAATGTCGTTATAGCGGCCTCCGTTGTCGTCGTTTTCGTAGCTGTTGTCGCGAGTGGCTGAGCTTCACTCACTGGTGGGTAGTTTTCTTTCTCATCAACGGGTACGTTTTCATCCATTGTCACATCACTCAAATCTATTGAGGAATGATCAGAAGGTTTCGACTGAGGTTCGAGCTCGTTCTCTTCCGGAGTAGAGTTTGTGATCGAACCCGAAGCTGAGTTTGACATCGTTGTCGTCGTCGTTGCAAAAGAACCTGTCTCTGCAGCTGACTGACTCTCCGGCGCTTCTGTTCTACTACCAGAGTAATGGGGTCTTGGGAGCTTGCCTGGTATCCGCTTGCGGATCACGGGGACTGGTCCGTTGAGACTCGATTCGTGTCCAGTACCTTCTTGATTTGATCTTGGCGTGGTTGACCGAGCGCGGTAATAGTTGCTCGAGTTGATGCGTTTCTTCGGAGTGAAGCGGGTTCGTTCAGTGGTCGAGTCATCAGCCTGTCCGACTGACGATTGCGTTGTGGAACTTGCTCGAAAAGATGTCCTTGATGGGTTATATTTGTAGCGATTGCTAGGCTCTTTAGAACTGGCAGATTCTGAGCTCTGCTGCTGCTGCTGCTGACGTTGCTGTTGAGCTTTGAAACCACGTTTTGGTGGAGACGCGGTTGAGCTAACTGAAGTTTCCGTCGATGATGCCTGGGCGAGCTTGTTTTTGTATTCCATCCGAGTCTGATAATCTTTGATGCTGAACCGGGGCCGAGTGGCGTTACCGTATCGGGCAGGTCGGCCTCGGACTGTTGCCTTCGATGCTAATTGGGCAGTTGTCCTGGATGTCGGTGCTGGTGGAGCCTCCGTTGTTGTGGTAGTTGTCGATGCCACTGTTGTAGTAGTGGCTGGGAGTGTGATTGGAGCCAGTGGGGTTGGAGGTTCAGAAGTGCTCTCGATGAAATTCACCTGTGAAATGTAAAACACCATGATTAGATTCGAGCCACAGATTGAATCGCGAGCGAAACTCACTCACGATTTGAGGTAATTTGGATTGGTTGATGGGGACCATTTTGTCATGTTAGCTTGAGGGGAGGAGTTCAGAATTATCAAGTATCTTAAGACTTGCCTCAGTCCTTGTGAATACATGGTCAAAAGCACTGTTCCCATCTTCTTTCTGCGTATATTGTTCTTGGAAATCTCCACGCGTTGGCTCGTAGTATTCTTGGTTCGATGACACAGTTGTTTCATAGTATTCGGTTGGAATGGATTCAGTTGAAACCTCCTGTGGGGACTCCGATCCTCTATCTGAATTTGATGAGTGATCAGACGAGTACAGCTCTTTCAAAAATGGGGCCGGGTAGTTTTCTGTTGCTGATATTTCTCTATATGGTTGTGATGTCGTTCTTGCTCTCTCGGGTAGGTCCGCCTCGTTAGAATCCTTGTGGCCCTTAACTCGTGAGATTGGTCGTTTCCTGACAAAGAGAATGGGAAATAAATATGAGGATGTACTAACTCATGGAACTTAATCTTTTATATCCCGGATGCCCAGTTTTTGCCTCCTGCCTGGTTGCTCCCCTTGGTCGGGGGGCAGGGATACGCCCTGACAGCACGTGAACTCAAATAAGGCTATTTCAGAACCACTCATTGTTCTCCCTCTGCTCCGACTACTGAGTTCTGGGCCGATTGCCAACCACGGCCGTATCCGGTCTCGATAGAGGGCTGTCGTAACACGTATGAGTTCCGTGACAGAAAACTCTACACGCTTATCCAGACAACCATAACATGATATTTAGCGTAATTTGGACCTCAAAACCCTTACAAGTGGTTGGGCCTTATGTGCAACAGTTTTTCTACTTTAAAAATGGTTTTTCATATTTCTGATAACAAGGACGTGTGAGACTCATACGGAATTCCACTGATAATGTTCGGAAAGTACGTTGGGACAAATCTCAAACCTCTGTAGGTCGTTTCAGAATCTTGGTCCAGACTAGGTATCGACTTCTAGTAACTAGAAATGTCCAAGTTTTTACGCTTTGATTCGCAGTTATGCAATCTTTAGCGCAGTGGGCTCGTATCGTCAAATCATGAAGCAACGAGTGGGAACTCGTGGAAACTACTAGTCGCTAGACACCCTATAATCTAGGAGACCAAAATTTAGAATTGACCTGTACTGTATCTTATTTCAGTGGAAGAACGTGACTTTCCATTTCAAAGAATTTTGAAAGTCATGTGGATGGCTAATGTAAGTTCATAATAGTTACATGATTGCTGTATTACGGATTTTCGTTCAAAAATTGGATAGAGGAATCTCAAAGTTGAAACGGGGGTCAAAGTTATCATAAGCGGATTTTTGATCCATACTTTCCCAGGCTTTTACCATGTTCCTTCCATGGTAAAACAAGTGTCAAAATTATTTTCAATCGATCGAATCTGGCTATTTCATGGGATATCAAGTTTATAAACGAGTAAACGCCGTTTATGAGACTTTTTTTCAAATATGAGTCTGGAAGGTTTACTTTTGGGGGAGGCTCCTCTGTAGTTTCTATAGAAATTGGTCGAGAAAGAGTGCAGGAACGGTGCTGGAATAACGCGGGCATCCTCAGTGAAGGCATCGTAGAGAAGAAGATTTTTTTTTATAGACGCATTTTCAACTTTTTTTTCGAGGTTATTTTGCGGGATCTACAGTTTAAGGTGGGTTCCGAACCACCGAAGCCCCCGAAAAGAACTTACGAAAATTCACATTGGTGCCGGCCGAGATTCGAACCCCAGCCTTCTGCGCCGAAGGCAAGAACCTTATCCACGAGGCCGCGGTGGCTTCAAGAAGAAGATGAATCTGGTTTGAGAAAAAAATATCCTTCGATCTTGAGACAAAGTACTGATATGAGTTGCCATGAAGATATTACCAATTAATTTTGGATGTTTGAAGACCAACGTTCTACTTTAACATTCTCTGGGCACATCTGAGGGTCTTTTCGATAGTAAGCACAGCAATGATTGTAATAATGATGAGGCTGTTGCGACTCAAGGATCACGTCGAAAGCTTTGATTCTCACCTTATTGGCCTTCTTTCCGAGCTGCTCTCCGAGTTGCTATTCGTGGAAGGCTTAACGCGCTTTTTCTTTTCGAAATCTTGATTCTCTGGGGTATTGTATCTTGTGACTTCGTCCTCATATTCCTGAGAAGAACTACTCGGCTCTTGGGTTGTAGTGTGAGGTTTCCTTCTCCTATATGCGGAGCCTCCTGGTCGTCGCGTGCGCACAATTCTCTCGGTGGTTGGCGGGATTGTTGTCAGTTCTGGAGTTGTAGTCTGGATCGGGATCCCAGTGGAAGCCTCCTGGGTCTCAGGGCTGAAGAAAGTAGGGGCTTCGGTCGGGACAGGATCGTACATTATGGTGGTTGGCTTACGCCGTCTTGGCTGATCAGTACGTAGAGGTTTCTGTGGCCGATACGGTCTGATAACGGGTTGAAATTCTTCTTGAGTTGTTGACTGAAATTCAGATGCCGGTGTCACTACTTGCTCAAATTTCTGAATCGTCACTTCCTTGGAGGGTTCAAAGGGTGCTTGGGGAGTTGTTTGTACTTCCTCCTTGTAAAGAACTTGTTGCTGGTGTGGATGTACATATCTGAAATGATCCTTGGGTATAATTCTTTGTTGATCTTCTTGTGCTGGAGGCATTGGGTGGCTGTATGAGAGGACAGGTTTGTACGCAGGGACCTCTTTGACAATATCTGGAGTCACTGTCTGTTGTTGCAGTTGTTGTTGCTGCTGTTGTTCGAAACGTTGTTTCTCCTTTTCTCTTTGCTCAAGTAGTTTGATTTCTTGCTGTCGCTTTTGTAGTTCATCTTGCTGCTGTCGGAGTAGCTCTTGTTGCCTACGCTTTTCTTGTTCCCTCAACCTCTGCCTGTCTTGCTGAATGAGTTGCTGCTGCAGTAAAAACTGCTGTTCGTTGAAGTGTTTTAGGGAAATGCTCTCCGGGGTTTCATATTCAACCTCTGGCGGACGCTGGTTGATATTGAGAGGAATGATAGAACTCTGGTACTGAGGCTGTTGCAGCTCTGGTCTCACGTAGACCACTTTCTGTTGATCCGGCCTGTAAGGAGGTGTCGTGCCCAAATTAGGCGTTGATGTCTGACTGAATTTGATTGGTTGGTTTACTTTTGGTAAGACTTCATTGATATCTGGGGTGTATCTTGTCTTCTGGAAGTCTGTGATATAAAAAGGATTTGCGGGGCTCTTTTCGATCTCTTTATACTGTTTGAATGATTCAATGGGCCTCGCACTACTCGGAGTCTGCTGTTGATTATACTTGGTAGTGTCTGGCCTAGAGGGCGTGGCTGTTGAAGTCGGATAAGCCTGCTCGAACTGGTATGGTCTGTATTTGAACGTCGACGACGGAGTGGCGTAACTAACTTCATGACTTTCGTGAACGAGGAAGCCTGGATTGCGTTCATAATAGGACTGCTTGTACTGGTTTGGATGATTGACCTGGTTATAGTATTGCTGTGGTGGCACCTGCTGGAATCGGTTATAAGCGTTCTGCTGCGCAGCTATTTGCTTAGCATCGTTTGAGGCTTTGATCGCCTGTTGTTGTTGCTGCTGTTGCTGGGACTGAGGTTGAGGTTGAGGGTTGTAAGCATTGACGAAATGACTCACTGGCGAATAGGGGTTAACCGAAGTCGAGTAACTTGCAGGTTTGATGTAGTATGTGGGCACCCTGGGATCGGGTTTGATGGATTGTGGAATGAACTGGGAGGAGCGTCCGAATGGGTCATTCAGTGGCGTTTTCTTCAGAGCAGACTCGATCTCAAATCTCAGAGCATCTCTTGGTGGAGGCACCAAAAATGAGTACTCTCGCTCGGTTGATAAGGTTTTGAGTTCATGGAGAGGCAACTCCAGACGATGTTTTGACAGCACTGGACTACTAAATACGGCAAAACTTCCCAGGAGGCTCGGCGCGACGCTGTAATCAGTTTGTTTGGGCCGCGGTTGAGGTGTTGATTGAGTTAGCCGTTCCGAAGCAGCCATATGCTCCTGCAGCTTCCCAAGAACGGGATGGAGTGGGGCCTGGATGGGTCGCTCGAGGCTTTTTGCGGGCGAAACGTTGACCCCAATAGAATTCTCATAACGAGCTGTCACTGGTCGCCAGCCATTCACGAACATTGACTGACCCTGTTCAGTGGGCTCCTGAAACAATCATATTAGAATACGTCAGTGGTATAATTGACTGATTGCATGAAAAATCATTGTGGGCAGCTCAACCGAAACGTCCATCAGAAAAATCATAGGTTTGTTCGGTAAAACGCATAATGAGGGCTTCGCAAGACACAGAAAAACGTGTTGAGATAATATAGCTACTTACGATGGTGATTGGACGGACATCAGCCCGATCAACCGATACAGTTATCGCTTGAGCCACCAACAAAGTCGTTGCGACACCTAAAAAACGTATATGATTGAATTTCTGCTCGAATGGGTGCACGTGTTATCAACAAAATTGATTGTTTGAAAGCTTCTGTCTTCCCAGCACAATGAGTCATTCATTCCACGATTTCATGTCTCCACTGTATTATTATTTGTCTTAAACTACGCATTGATATACACATAGTGCATCGTCTTGAAATAAAACACTAGTGATCTGATCATAAAAATACTCACGAGATCTTGCAGATCTTTTCAAAATCTACAATTTTCGTCTTTTAAAGTTCTCTCTACGTCTTTTCCTGTCCGAGTAACGAGCTTGGAAAGAAAACGTTGTATTACATGGACTGCTTATGGAGATACCAAGGCGAGATACTGTTTTATTTTTTCTTGCGCCATTCTGGTGCAAAAGCTCATCAAAAAAATGTCTTAGCACATGATTTCTACGTGAAATGATCTCATCTTTCAGAATATTACATCAGATTTTGCTTTGATGGTAATCTATAGGGATAAAACATGAAATTGATCAATCTTCCCAATAAAACTTGAGAAATCGGGGTTGCCTCCAATCCAAGACAAAATCTGATCAAATATTCTGAAAGATGAGATTGTTTTACGTCAAAATCATGTGTCACGATATTCTTTTGATGAATTTTTGCGCTGGAATGGCGCAAGAGAGAATAAAACAGGCACCAGTCGCGGTATCTCCATAAGCAGTTCATGTAATACAAAGTTTTCTTTCCAAGCTAGTTACTTGGACAGGAAAGGTCGTAGAGAGGACTCCAAAAGAGAGAAATTGTAGGTTTTGAAAATATCTACAAGGTCCTGTAAGATTTTCTGTGATCAGATTACTTCCGCCGAAGTTGTAGGTTATTGATTGAAGGAGAAATTTTTTAGATTTTCATCGTTGACTACGGGTACTTAAGAAGGACGCTATGAATGTTTTAAACACATGAATCAATAGATTTTTTTGTGGTCTTTAAACTGCTTTTTTCGAAATCCTCGTACGACAAAGTACATTGAAAATATCACTGTTTCAGAGAAACCCTACTTGATCCACGAACTATGAAAGGTACTGTATACGAGAATCAGCGTGAAAGCTGACATGGCTGCTGTTGTGACGTTTAATTTCAATGTCCGAACTCGGAATCTTTAGTTTGAATGATACCCTATCGATCATACAGATATGCACTGGGAACTGGAGTTCTTAGTCATCCCAAATAAAATGAAAGATTCGAATAGCTTCTGTCGAACCATTTTTTTAACATTCAAAGAGTAAGACTTTCCATATCAGTCGCGGACACTATTTCCATGAGTCAGATGAACCTCTTTTGCTTTCTGATCAGCAATCATGGTGGCAAAACTCATCTCGTATCTTTTCATGGAAATATGGCATCGACTCCATTATTTCTTATCAATTCCAGAGTCAAAATACGTGAATTGAGTTCCAATAAAATGCATCAAAGGAGGCTTTGTATCAGTTTTGTCGAACCCCTTTGTACTACTCCGCGATGATGCGTACATCCATGCCTCAATTTTTGAAAGACTAACGTTCATCGTATCTTGTCAGAAGCAAGGCCCATTAAAGAGTGAACGAGTAGCAAACTAAGATTTTGCACGACTCGATGATGCATAAAGCGACCCGAATACATGGCTGACCAATTTTTCCTGCCCAACGTTATCGTAGAATGCATGGTTCTGATCTATTGCACGTCAGAAGAAATATGGTACTTTCGAGAATATTCCATGTGGCATGTATGAGACAGAAACTCTCCAATTAGAATTCACATAGAATAATAGAGATCAGTGGTTCTTACAAAAAAACGTAGCTGCCAAGTTCATCGTGCCAGCTCATGGGAGCGTGTGCTGCAGTTTCCTGAAACAAGAGAATAAGTTGCTCGGTCAGATGATGATCATAGGTAGTGTGATAAGAAACTCGACGTAAATCCGTACAACAAATCACTCTTGAGCGGCGAAATTTACAATGACTCTGAGTTGTAAGTCAGATTCAGCTTTTCTCAATGCCAGCTCATCACTGGATTGATTTTCGTAGAGAACGAGGTCAATGTGTCATATCAAACTATTTGATAGCGGTGCTTTAGTCAGGATCCCTAGATAACTAGATATTTTGATGCAAATGAGCAAGCATTGCTCAAAGGACGGAACTGGTTTGTTCTCGATTTGGAAGGGATGTGTCGTATCTCTAGGATTACTCTAAGGCATTGGGCCAGCTCCCACTTCTAGATGGTCCTTCTACTGGCACGCGTGAATAAAGCTCTAGCCTGCAACGCATAGGCTCTGGATTCGAATTTTGGTCGGCACTAACGATCAAAGTGAGTCTCCGCCAGTGTCTGACCGATGGTTGCGGTGGTTCAGAGTCCACCTGAACCTGTAAGCCACCCCAAAATAATTTGAAGAAGAAGTTAAAGAAGCAACAATGAAGGAAAAAACTTACGCTGATACAGACAGATTTTGATATTTTGAGTACATTTAACAAAATTTTCTAGTTTGGAACGAGATCGTTCCCGGGAGAAAATTCTACCATTCTTTTCGTCAACATGATCTGAGATGAGAGTTCTCATAATGGAAAGATACATTAGCACTTCGCTTGCAAACCTAATTTAGGCACTGGCGGCAATTCCTGTCTCGCTTTACTCGACGGACAAATTGACTGATAAGGGGAACACCAACCCTGTGGGTCCTGGATCTTGACGAAACTTTGGGAATCTTTTTGTTTTGGTGAGGAATGAAGGTACCCAGAAGGGTTTTTTCCAATGGGCCTCCTATCCCGAGATACAGCTATAGAAATGAGCATTGTCCATATATGCCCATGTTGAAGTGACTCATATATAGATTTACTGACAATGCTAACCTCCGTGACTGTATCTCAGGACAGGAGATCCATTGAGCAAAACCCTTTTGGGTACCTTCATCCCTCACCGAAACAAAGAGATTCCCGAAGTTACGTCAAGATCCAGGATCCGCAAAGTTGGTGCTCCCCTCGTGAGTGCCCAAAACGCGCTGACGCGAATAATACCGAGATGTATCGTTTCTCCGTTGGGAACAACAAAATAACACACATCGACTGAGAAACTGCATAATTCACTCATTCAATTCCCACTCTTTAGCATGTGACTCTCATGTGTCTTAATATTTTTTTAAGTTCCTCGAAAATGAGCCGAGGTGAATCTAGTTTAGATGAACACTGCAGCTGATACACTTGAAAATTATTAAGACGTGCCAGAGATATCAACCTGCCAAGTAGTGGAGAGAATATGGAGGCATTATGCAAATTTTTCATTCAAACAAATATTCTTTGAATGAAAATTATTATAGCTTTTGCAGGCATTGAACATCTGATTTTCTCAGAGCTCAGCGCAATTTTTTCCCATATATATAGGGGAGAGTGGGGCGAATTAGGACAGGGGCGAATTAGGACAAGCAAGATAGCTCGCTTGTGGGTGAGTCTAGGCTTCCGCCTCATAAAAACATTTTCAATACCATCACAGACAATGGTTTTTATCCAGGTTAGACCTTCCGAAACGACAGTGGGGGTCCTCGCTGACGTAGGGGTGCTTTTTGGGGGCCTCACGCGGTTTATTTTGGAAATGCAAGAGTTTACGCTGCTCCTGCATAACTGGACGGACTTCATCGCCATTCAAGGGTCAAAAACTACATTACAAAACAAAGATTTTTAGCCATCGTGGGTCAAAATCGGCCCACTTGAACTCAAGTAATCGCAATTTTGCGAAAAAAACGCTTGGGGGCATATTAGGACAAAGTGGACGGGGCGAATTAGGACAATGCTAAATCCCATATGAAATCGGTCGACCGGTCGCGAGTTCGTGTTTTTCGATGATAATTACCCGTATCTATATATATGATATAGATATAATATGATGTATATTGTATATTGATACACATTATGTATATTATACATTATATAATATATACATGATGTATATTGGGTATATTACATATGAATGATGTATATTGGGCGTTTTTTGAGGCGCGGGAGGTTCAGGGATAGTTAGACGATTGATAATGGGTAAGAAAATGAAGTTACGATGTCCAATGACGGTTTGAGGAGTCAGTTTAGAGGTCAGAAGTCGCTTTCAACGTGTTCCAAGATAGTCCTCGATTCACGCATTTTCACTCTCGCATTCGCTGATATTGGGTTGAATGTTAGACACTATCAGCGGGATCGGTGACATAGGGCGAGTAAAGATTCCTTTAATGAGAAAAGAACTAATGAAAATCGATTCTCAGCAACCACGAGTCGATTACTGGTTGCTGAAGACGGTAGTGCGCCAATAAAGTGCCTGATTCAATAATGTTCCAAATTGACATAAGAATGGCTCGCTTGCTGAGGCTCTAGGAGGGTGTAAAGGTCGCGGGCGAGTTTCCCTCTGTATTTAGGGTTACTACCACGTGTTTTGGTGGGTGAATGCGACTGTAATAGGTGAGGAATATTGCCGTATACCTCAATTTTCAAAGGCTGTCCTAATTTGCCCCCAAAACTGTCCTAAAGTGCCCGCAAACGCGGGGCGAATTAGGACAGATTTTTTTTCTCAAACTTCAAAAAAAAATTATGAAAGCGGTGACCTGGAGGTCTGAAATTTTTTTTACAATTTATTCAATAGTTGAACTTTCAAGTCGCGTAGCGCGCCTATCCCCAAGTATCGCCAGACAGCCCCACTGCAAAACCTGTCCTAATTCGCCCCACTCTCCCCTATAGATAGAAACACAACTTTCGCAGCCCCAGGCGTTGAATCTCCAAAATTTCACTTTTCCGGCCCACCCTAAGGGTGATGACAGACAACTCGCTATGACACAAATGTCACGACACGACACCACTCGACATGACACGGAATTCATTCCTGCGAGCCCAAACATCGATGGGTTGGATTCATTGTTACAATGCCAGTTATGGATCATGAAAATGAATCAAATTCATTGATGATTAGGTTCGCAGGAATAGATTCAGTGTCGTGTCGTGAGATTTGTGTCGTAGTGGGTTATCTGGCATCACCCTATTGGACACCCAGATTCTTGAGATGTCGGTCTGGGCCCCGAGGTAATTGCACAGATCACCTCTTGACTGGTTGAAATCGTCTCGATGACCTCGAGGCGCTTTGATCCTTCCCTGCTCCCTCTCCCCTTTCACGCTGTGTCAATGATTCCTCTATCATATCGGCAGTACATGTGGGCAGCGTGAGGGTCAGAGAATAGTGGAGACCACAGTGAGATTCAGCGCGACTCGCGGAATGTAACAGAAAACTTCGGTACAAATGGGAACTTGGCATCTGTAGAGTGACCTAGCCCTCTTATCTCTCACACCTGCTGGAGTTTTGCTCCGTGTTTGTTTCATCACTCTGGACCCAAAACGCACTAATCGAGTCGAACGAGTTGCCCGCGGGATGCTTGGTCCATCTCTGAACCAGGCTAACCATTCGAGTGACCCGATTGAGACTCTCGTAGGGAGTAGTCGTTAATGCTGCACCGCTTCGCCTCGAGCTATGATTGCATTCTTTGGTGTACGAGCAGAGCGAGACATACGTCTTGCATCTCACTCGCTCGAGCGCACGATGCCTTCGCGATACCCTCGCCGGCGTTGCCCTTACTAGGCACTAGTCAGCATTACATTTAATCCAACTTCGAAACACATGCATCGCCACTGCCTAGGAAATTAATAATACGAGCAAGTTCGCGAGAACATGTGCAAGGCCTTGCCTCTCTCTCCCGCCGTTTACCATTTGCTGCAAGGCGTCGTGAGCTTCGGAGCACTTGCTTATTGATCGATACGAATCCGCGAACGGCTGTCTATACCCATGAAAGCTCAATGCACCCGTGAGTTATATGCACGTCCTGTTTTGTATGTGGCCACGTTTGCGCGCGCGATTGTTCCGTGCACTCGACAGCCGTATAAGCACGCTAGATCCAGCCCGAGAGGAAACTGCTCTCGAGTGTGGGAAAATTGTGCGTTCTACCGAGGAATGTTTGCCTCACACTTGCGACTTGCACACGTTACACGCTCGAAAGTGACTCCGGAGCTATTTATGCGGTAGCGTGGCTGCTCCTAATGCTCGCATTATCGTAGCAAATGGAACTGATGGCATCGAGTGATGATGTCGGTAGAGTTCCTCTGTGCATCCGAGTTCCTGCGGACGCATGCTTCCATTTTGATCAAGACGCGTGACTAGACCGGATTGACACTTCTATGCTATTGTCCAAGCTAAAAGTCAGAGAGTCGCTTTCAAAATCACTTGCTCACCAATGAAAGTGAATTGTGAAGGATTCATTTCCCAGCGTCACAGAGAATCAATAAAACTTGAATACACTGAATATTCCAAGAAATATCTCTTATCTTGAGACGAAACATCAGATTGCATGGATTTCTAAGCGAGGACCAATGTAAAGAGTATATGTGCTGAAATTTCTCGACTCAGGATCTCAGATATGGGGATGTACTGTCCGTGCGGTCTGATATGGAAAATTGAGCATTTGGAAGCAGTTCAAGCTGATTTTTGCACCTTCCAGAAGAGTTATATTGATCTTTAATTGGCCGGGATTTTGTCAATGTATGCAATCTCATTCCCTTCGTCTTCGCATCACATTTCTAATACCCTTTGTAGAATCATAAAATTTGGTCCCTGTCAGACCGTGGTATCAGATATGAGACTACATGCGTCTTTTTCTGAGGAATCGGATCACTTCTACTCACGTAAGTTCAAATCAATCTTTCCTCAACTCATTTTCCAGATTTTTCTGCACTTTCTCAGACACTATATAGATGTTGTAGATTCATTGCTTTGGAGTGCGCAGTATTAATGAAGCTAAGGGCCATGGGTCAAATTTGACGCATTTTCTCGTGAGCCGGGGAAATTTCTTGTACTTAAATATGTTACAAGTCGTACATGAATTTCAGCACCCCTCAGCGTTTTCCAGCACACGTTGATGGTCTTAAGATAGCTTATGTGATGAGCAACTTTCAATCGGGACATTGGAGTAAGCTCAAGTCATGAACAGAACCCGGGGATGGGGGGCATTATTCTCATCTACTAAGAAAATAATCCAATGATCTCGAGACTTTAACTTCTCCCGGGGTTACAATCAAAACTGTATGAGTCGAGTTATTACCGTTGGATATTCAAGGATCCGTCGGGGTTTTCATTGCCTCAATACAGCCGACTCCTGACAACAATGATCAATGTACACAGCAATTAACAGCTGCCGAAGGACTAGCATCGTTGCCACGCACTGTGTCACGACAAGGGCAAGCTCTCAAATCAAGAGTTTGTAATTATTTGGAATACGCACGGGTCGTTCTCGCAGTGGTGTATTTTCATGCATGTGGTGGGAGCAAATTGAATTCTCGATCGATTGATCTTTCCCTCTCTTTTTGTCTTCGTCTACTGTTTCTTTTTTTGCTTTCGTTCCTTCGTGACATGACAATTTGATTTTGGTGATATCCGGATTCATTGGGAAATACTCTTCTTCCAATACCCGATTGAGAATCACCAACCTAGTACTAACGCAGAAGCAAATCAAGATCCAAACAGGAGGGATATTACACACATCTTATACTTCCCACGTACGTACATACGTACGTTTCCCACGTCACCAACGGGCCAAAAATAAACAAACATAATCACAGAATTCGTCTGCTCAAATCAGGCCGAAGCTTTTGCTCAAATACTTTATCGAGATTAGCTGAGATTCTAGTTTGTGATGTTCTTATTGGTTGTGAAAATTTTACATGCGACCAATAGTGATGGAATTTGACTTGTAATTTTGTCGCACGAGGTCACATCGCAAAGAGCCAAGATGAGGAAAAAGAGCGCTATTTGCGAAGCAATGCTTCGTGATAATTCATGTATTTCAGGATGCTGTATGCCGGTGTATTGCTCTGATTCATATCAGAGATGAGATAAATCGATAGCCCCATGCCTAGATGTGAACATCTAAGGTATTTTTTCAATCAATGTTTGTATTCAACTTCGAAATTAAATGCAATTTTCAGTGGCTTTTTTAAACTGGTGATTCAGTTTATTTATGAAATGATAAGAAACACCTCATGTTTTTGAGCATCGAAAGAGATGATTTTCGTGCAATGGTGTTCATTTCGTCACTCCACAAATGAATTGAATCATCAATTGAAGATTTGGGTGACCTAATTTCCTCACTAGTTGATAAAAAACCATCAGAAACTGCATTCAATATAGAGCTTGGATGCAAACATTGATTGAAAAAAAACTACCTTAGAGCTTAACATCTACGCATGGTATTATCAATTCATCTCAACCCTGATATGAATCATAGAAATATACGGGCATGCAGCATCCTGAAATACATAAATCATCACTAAAAATTGCTTCATGAACAGCATTTTTCTCTCATTTCCGCTCCTCGCGATGTAACCTCGTGCGACAAAATTACAAATCAAACTCCGCATGCGAAATTTTCACAATCAATGTAAACATGGCAAACCGGAATTTCTACTAATTTCGATCAAGTATTTGAGCAAAAGCTTACTGGCCTGATTTGAGCAGACGAATTCTGGGCTTTTGTTTGGTAATTTTTTCCCGTTGGGGACGTAGGAAACGTACGTATGTATGTACATGAGAAGTGTGAGATGTGTGTAATAACCCTCCAGTAGGTCCGTGATACTAGTCCGGGACTTCAGCAATATAACAATAGTACAAGCGCAGCAGTACTAATTTAAGACCGTGACGAATGCTAAGTAGTACTTCTTCGGGATTTGAACAGCATCGCAACAGGAGAAGCGAAATGCTATCAGCTCAAAAGTGAAACGGCAGCCCCGCGACACCTCGTACGGACTCAAATGGTACAATGTTACCGCATGAGTAAACTTGTCCGGTCTAAACTGTCTTCCGAAATCAGCCATATTAGTCGTGAATTAGTACCGTAGCACCGGCGCTGTTGCGGTAACATTGGAGTCCCATAGAGGCACTGCGGGAGTGCCAGATCAGTTGTGAACTAGGACTGCTGCGACAGTACTATTGTTGTACCATTCTAGTTTACGAGATGAGTCGCAGACCAGCCATATCAGACATGTGCGAGAATTGAGCTGGTACTGCTGCACTAGTACTATTGCGGTGTTATTCCAAGCCCGAAGAGGTGCCAGGGGGCTGCGAGATTAGTTTCAAACTATAAGTTCCACTACGCTAGTACTGATGTTGTACCATTCAAGTGCCGCAGACGTGTCGCGGACCTGCCGTATCAGACATGTACCAGACTTGAACTGGTACTCTGCGCTAGTACTATTGCGGTAATATCCCAATCCGGAGGGATGGCACGGGGCTGCCAGATCAGATTAGAACTAGCCCAACTGCGCTAGTACTGATGTTGTACCATTCAAGTGCCGCAGACGTGTCGCCACCTGCCGTATCAGACATGTACCAGACTTGAACTGGTACTCTGCGCTAGTACTATTGCGGTAATATCCCAATCCGGAGGGATGGCACGGGGCTGCCAGATCAGATTAGAACTAGCCCAACTGCGCTAGTACTGATCTGGTACCATTCAAGTGCCGCAGACGTGTCGCCACCTGCCGTATCAGACATGTACCAGACTTGAACTGGTACTCTGCGCTAGTACTATTGCGGTAATATCCCAATCCGGAGGGATGGCACGGGGCTGCCAGATCAGATTAGAACTAGCCCAACTGCGCTAGTACTGATCTGGTACCATTCAAGTGCCGCAGACGTGTCGCCACCTGCCGTATCAGACATGTACCAGACTTGAACTGGTACTCTGCGCTAGTACTATTGCGGTAATATCCCGATCCGGAGGGATGGCACGGGGCTGCCAGATCAGTTTCAAACTAGTTCCACTACACTAGTACTGATGTTGTACCATTCAAGTACCGCAGACGTGTCGTGGGCCTGCCGTATCAGACATGTACCAGACTTGAACTGGTACTGCTGCGCTAGTACTATTGCGGTACTATTGTAGTCTCGGTGAGGTACTGTGGAGCTCCCGTATGAGGCTTGAACTGGTACTGCTGCGCTAGTACTGTTGTAGTACCGTTTGAGTCCCGGATGAAATTCCTTAACCAGACATATCAGCCTCCAATGGTACTGTTTCTTTAATACTATTCAGGTGCTGTACAAGTCCCGCAGAAGGGTCACAGATCCTGTGTATGAGTCTTGAAATAATAATGCGTTCGTAGTAGTAGCTTGGTGATTCCCAATGGGATAATTATTCACTCACTCTAGTGATCATATAGAAAGGTAAACAGCCAATCTAGAATTCGAAGGAGTTTCACCCCACACAGGGGCATATACTCCTTCCCATTCACACTGTATATGTATGAATATGGGTATTATTGCAATAACTTACAGATTCTGTGGCCGAAGATTCGGTAATTAAATATCGAATCTGCGCGTGTCTGAGTTGACTTCCTTCATTCCTATTTGCATATTGAGCAATGATATGTGATAAAATGCATGCAGAAAATTTTTTTGGAATAAGTTAGAATGATATAGGAGATTTTTACTGGTATAATAGATAGGGAAAGTAATACATGGAACTGATATTTGCTGTTTTCGACGTTTTATTGTTTAGCGAAAAAATTCTGATGCGATGTGACCAAATTAACTCGAAACTCGTGTTTAGATCGTTGATTTGAGTCAAAAATACATGCTCTGGGCTAATTAGATTCATTTCTTCGTCATTTTCGTGCTATTGCGTACCCCAAGGGCAGCTTTTGAATGCACGAAACTGATATGCATGGAACTGATATTTCGCCTTAAAATCGCTCGCTAAAATAATAGAGTCGACATAGAAACTTTTCTTCGTATAGCTCATCTATTCCCACCATATTCAGTGGATATTCTTGGGCACAGATGAATTGACTTTTAGTGGGGTAAAATTGTATGCATAGACGCTAAATAGCACTTTGTGTGCTCAACAGCGTCCTTAAATGAGTAAATAAAAAAAAACATCGTATGCACGGAACTGACAAAGCTATTCACACGGTCAATTTTTGGCTACGAATGTACATGCAGCATTCAAATTTTTGAAAATACAGTAGAACCTGCCTAAGTTGAACAGCTTGGTTCAGAAGAAAAGTGTCCAATATAGCGAGGTGTCCAACATACACGGACGTGCCAAAAAATCGATTCATCGTAACGTCAAGTCACTAAATGGAAATATCTGAATATCCATCATATAAACATTCATTTGCTGATGAATTAATAGATGACTCATAGTTGAGGATTGAAGTTATATTCTTCGATTATCTGTATGAGAAAACGGAACAATGTGATTCCCAATAATGTCGTCACTTAAACGTTCGTTATTTCGAATATTTGATAAATGGATCACAATATCCATAATATGAGTAATTCATTGAGAAATCGATAGATAGTTGAGTCAAACTTAAGAATTCCAGATATCGTATTCGAATATCTGTGAAGAAAATTGAACAATTCGAACATCAACCATGTCGTTTTGTTCCATCATTTCCCTATAGAATCTTCTTGAAAGATGTCATTCGCAAGTTCTCGAAGCCTGCTTCCTTGAAAAATTTCGAAATTGTTGTTCTTGTGACAACCAACTAAAAGCGTGTTTGTTCACACTTTTAACACCATGTATGTGTCATCACATTTTGAGATGGTCAGTAGGCAATACAGACTTATTCTGGTAACTAGAGCTGGTGAACGTCCAAGTATGTGTCATAAAATTTGAAATGTCCAACTACGAAGGCAATAAAGACATTGAAATACTATTTCTGGATTCCTAGTGAGGGGTAAAACTTAGCAAGGTGTCCAACATATAGTGTCCAACATACAGAGATAAATTCCCATTTGAACCAATGTAATTTTTTTCGGTTCCGATGAAAGGCGTACAACTTGATGAGGTGTCCAACATAGGGAGTGTCCAACTTTACAGGTTCTACTGTCGACCTTTTCTCGTGATGGAATTTGATTATTTGACATGTTTCTTTGAAATTCCGTCCACGACAAAGTGACATAGAGTGAATTTAGGACAAGCTGGGAGCACTTTAAAAAAATTTTTTCATTTTTAGTTAAAATCCTAAAACAAGATAGAGGCACTTGACAAACTACGAGTTCTGGACATAAAACCTATGAAAAATAGTTGGTTCAATATTTCATCTCGAGAAAAAAATTTGAGCAGACCCTTAGTGACTCTCACTCCAACGCTAGTGCTGGAGGTAATCGTCGATCTGCAAATGTAACAATGCACGGAACTAACATCTCGAGCCTCAATCCTCGGAAATAAAAAAGAGGAATGAACGGATCGAGCTTGAAATCTATTCCCAATAGAATGCATGATGGGAAATTCGAGCGGAGGGATTCGGAGCTTGCTCGTCGAAATGAAAGGTTATAACACGTTCCGGACAAATTCTCGCGATAATATTCATATACACACAATACTCAATCGAATACTTTTATCCTCAAGTATTATGTATGTGATACTGGTAGCTGAGTTGATTATATCATGAATATATATTAAATATGGTATTATTATTACGGTGATGATGATGATATTAATGCTCACCATGACGTCGAAAAGAGCTCGAAAAACAGTATTTGATCCGGGATTATGTTGGTGCTTTCCTCATTTCCGCTCAGTAATGGATCGTACTGGGTAATTTGAGTGTGTAGTAAGTGGCATAAACACATACAAAGAGGTGAGAGTCATTAAATCGGTGAAAAAAATGTTGCAAGTGATGGAAAGGCCTGGAGCGTTTGACTTGAGCTATGTGAGTTTCCCAATACGCATAAGCTCAATAGACCGGCTATTACCCCGTTTCAGGTCGTCTATTTTGCGAGAATGTTAGCTAGACTGTGAATTTTCAGTCATATAATTTCAGACACAGCTTTCCTAATATTGACCGTGCCGTCTAATTCTCCAATTTACATATAATTACGCAGAATGTTGCACGAATCTTTATATTATTGGCTCAGACGAGGCTAAAATTCTATTTCATTGGATGTTGTACTCGGTCATTCCAAGTGCGTGAACTTTCGCATATCTTCCTCAGGGTTCAGTGATCGATAAGTGGAAGCTTGATAGATGTATGTTGGAAGAGTTCTCACGAGTACAGCGAAAAAAAAAACAAAAGATTGCTGAGGTGCTGATGTTTGTTACTGCACATCTGCATGCAACAAAAAGAGATGTACTTTCAATGATATGTACACAGTAACGCATTGGTCACATTCTGAACTAGTAGCTCGGAACTGAGCAAGGGACTGTGTTTAGACGGAATTTGTCGACGGAAAAACATATTTGGATACCCCGTACAAGCGAGAATTTTTTTCTTCGTGAATCCTGAGCTACAAGAATTATTGGGAAGACGGGCGTTTTTCCATGTTCGGGAGGTCAAAACTGATGGAGTGCAATACTCCTTGCTGTCCGAAAATCACGAGGGAAAAAGTTCTTGCTCGCGTGAGATATCCTAATGCGATTCCCCAACGCAAAATGATCGCCTAAACATGACCCGGGCTCCGTTTTCAGTTACTACGTCTGGGTCTTTGTCTGCGACAAGGAAACCTCCGAAAAAACTAGTTTCTCGCGTTTAGCGAAGAATCTTGACGTATAGGCGCAAAACGGTTTGTGGTCTCGGGCTCTGCGTGGAAAAATACCCAAGCAGGTCGTAATTCCGTAAATGTATCATTTCGACACCAGAATTTTGTTGTTCAAAGTCATTGGTCGGAGCGATTCGATAGCCTACTAAAAAGAGCACATTGGTGTTCCGAGTTTATGATGTAGAATTGTGCATAAAAATGGTGGAAACAGAAATTTGATTAACAACAGCAATCGGTTGTACCGAGGACGAACCGAAGTATGGCTTACACTAATGGTTCCCATTGGGACAGAATAGATTCCCATTTGAAGCACCGGAATTAATATCTCTACCGCCCATATTACAATGTTGGTTCATAAGTTAGTAGTTCCGCGGAAACTTTGATAATACAGATCGAAAATGTGCCAACCCCAAATCTTATTTCCGAAGCATCTGAGATGTATTTTTTGACTTTCAGAAACACGTAAACTAAGGATCAACCCGCGCACAGATGTGAATTTCTTCATTCCTCCGTATCGTAGGAATAATACACCCTAGTAAAAATAAGTGCCTCATGATCATATATGAACATGTTCCCGACCAGACTGTGGTCATACATGACCACCTATGACCATGAGGCCGGAGTCATAGGTCGTCATTGGTCTCCATACTTGATCCTAGGAATTCATGTTGGAAATGAAGCACTTCATTGTCAACTCGAGATGGATCTCAATTCGAAGCTTCGAGATAAGCGCGCTTGGGGCTCCAACTGCTAGGCCTCCATCCGATATCGAAAATGTCATGTACAACCACTTGACTACGATACCCTACGGCCATGTACGAGTTGGCTTTGTGTACCTATGACTAACCATGGAGACATGATATTTTCTGAGGTCATAGGTAGTCATAGATGACGACAGTTCGGCTGGGAACATGTTCAGATATGATCCTGAGGCTCTTATTTTTTCTAGGGCAGATAATACGATAGTGGCCACGCTATACGAATAGAAGCTGACTCAACCCTGGACAGGAGATATCAAGGAATCCAGTATCCGCGGATCATTTTTCTGCGCTGATCCCTTGTTGTACGTGGGCTAAGTTTCGTTACCCGCGGTTCGATGGTATTTACTGCTCGGAAATTATCTTATTTCCATGTACCTTTGCTTGAATTCAATGATCCGTGGTCACAGTGGATAAGATATGTATCTCAACTATGAGGCTAGGATGATCTTGTATCCGACCCTTCTCAGATTCTCTCAGCCGGACAACTTACACTACAAAAGTGTTGAAGAACTTGCGCTTGAGCCATGCACCGACAGGGAATCTCTCCCATGACGCACACGAGCACTCATAATGATTGTTGAGATGATAGGCCTTGCATTGTGGATCGGAGATTCGGCGGTGACTCGTGAGATCATTAAGACTGCGATTCTCAGTTTCACAATTCAGGGCAACAATTTGAAGAAATGCAAGAGACTACGAAAGACCAGTGGAACTGTCGAAGATGACTGATTTATCCTAGTTTTGAAGCAGCTTCTGATAGATTTCTTGGAGATTTGAGCACTCATTATTCCTTCGAACTCGGAGATTTGTTGTTCTTATCCATCAGCATTGCATAGCGCCTCCGCAAAGAGTATTCTACTCAATCGGACATTGATATATCATCACGTCTGTCGTGATGTGCCAACTCGGTTGAACGTAACCCCCTATTTCCAGCAGTAAGATCAAGCTCTTATCACCCGCGGTTTTTGGAACGGAGTTCCTTTACGCTCGTCTGAGGAATAAAATCGCGCGCAATCAGCTGACCGACACGGCCCCGTGGAACGAGATTCGATGCAACCCGCCATACGATGCAACGAAAAAGCGACACTTTTGCGATATAGGTATACTGCTTGCGCTAAGCAACCGCGAATTCGTCTGCTACGGTCTACCGTCTGAATGCATCCAGCCCTATTCGATTGTTGTTTATAGTATTGCTAGATATACAATGATGAAAGTGATATCTACGTGTTTCTCTGATGGGCAGAATTTAAAGTCTGAATAGATAAGATGTACAATCTAAAAGGTACGAAGTTTCATTGTGACGTATTTAATCTAACGATTCAGTGAATCCCAAAATTTTTCTCTTCTTATTCAATCAGCCGAGCAATCAGCTCTGATGCATTTTGTGAACCTTAATTAAGTAGTGAGGATTCAGATTCAACTTGAAATGCTTTTTATATCCCCCACCATGATCTTCTAAAGAGTCCACCCAAAGCCAAGGAGTAACTCGTCATTTTATTTACATAATAGTGCTTGAAACTCGAAAAAACTATGCAAATTATCTCAATCACTCAGGGGCTTATTGTTGTGCATCTTTATCGGTATCGTTATCAAAAGATAATGAGCATTCAAAAGCTTGAACCTCAGTTTTAAGTCCATCAAAGTTTTAGACTTTATTGACATTTCTACACATCTTATCGAGGCGAATTTCGGAACTCCATTCCTAACGCGTTTCTCAAACGCACACGAATTTTTTTTTATTCGGGTCGCTTCCCTAGAAACAAACTCCCGCAATCAACGAGGGATCCCTGTACATGATTTTCATGGAAACACTTCCATATCAAGGATTTTGAGGATTAGAATCATTAGCTGTTCTCGGGGCTGCAAACCAGAGGAATCGCCAATTATAAGGAGCTCAAAATTTCACAGCAGAATCGGGTGAACACACAGATGCTGCTCCTGGCTCACGAAAGTAAGCACTCACACAGTCGGTATAGAAGGTGGTGACGGGATGGGCGAGCTCAACAAGCATTTATCATTCCACCCACGCTATCGATGCTCATCGTCCTCAGTTGCCCATACTCGGGTCATCAATCTCGCGCTCCGGCCGAGCGCATCGAGCATCGAGAGCCAGTTATATACGGTTCAGAAACTTATTCATCGGTGCACAAATCGCGATGTCTCAGTCATGGATCAGGAATCGTGAAGTGAGTTGTTGATGGGCTGCAGTTCAGCATGCTCCCGAGTGTACGTTCGACCCAATGCGGCTTGTTCGTGCGAGGGCGTACGCGGCCAAACCACTTGCGCTACGTGCCATCATGAGAAACGCCATCAGCTCGAGATAACGGAAGTCACTGCTCGCAGCTCCTTCGGCAGCCCGCAGTGCATATCAGTGCTTATAGGAGTCCACCATACGGCCCGATTGCGCTCTGTGTTGCGGCAGTCCGTCGGCTGAAGGATAACGGACAAGATCCATCCATCTTCTCTTTTCTCCCTCGAAGCTGTGGTACAACGTGTCTATTGTGTACAGTCATGCTCGCGGCGCAAGTGCGCGCTAATGCATCCACGCGTAAATCGAAATCGAACCGAGAGCGGGAAATCGGAGAAAACTCGCGTGCCTTTCCCGATCGATTATACCTCCCTATGTTTGGCGAGCTAGTAACTCATCCCGACGAGGCAGCTCGTGCTGCCGGAGCCCGGAAACTCGTACCCCGCCGAGAATTACGCGTAATTGCAGGGCAGCTCGGTGTAGCGACGCGCTCGAGCAGCTCGGACAATGCGGGCCTTGATTCGCGCATCCCGATAAGCTCCAGCCCGAGCTCGCACTCGGATATACAGCCGACTCTGTAATACCTCCGCGCGGAACATTCCACTTCCGAGCAGTCAATTATGGTTTTCCGATTCGCCGCGATTTCACTCCGACGCGCAGCTTACGAAACGATGATCGATTATGAAGCATCTCCGGCGGCAGTTGTTGCTCCTCTGCATTTTTGAGAAAACGAGGTACCCAGACGGATGCACGGGTACATCGGATCTCGGGGTACCTTGGAAAATCAAACGAGGCGAGTCGCGCCAATTTTTCATTACGGGGTGGTGTGAGATATCGGCTGAGCTGGCTCGATCATTGTGTCACTGGACGACACCGGCGCGTATCCGAGCTCGCCATGCACAATTCACAAACCGCCGTCTCATTTCGTAAGCAGAACAGTGAGTCGGTGATATCAATGGGTGGCAATTTTTCTCGCAAAGCATCAGCAGTAGCAGCAGCCAGAAGCATACAGCAGAGCAACGATGCCACGCGGACCCATTAAATCGATAATGGACACTTTCTAAACTCATTTTAAACGCGCGTTTAAGGATTGACTGCGCGCTCGCGCCACTTTGAGCGCCAACTCTGTTTTCATGCAGCTGAACGGGAATAATGACTGCGCGATGACGTACGTGCTTCCACGCGCTACTATGAGTAGGCATTATTGCTATAAATGCGGACGTGTTGAGTGCGAATTGAGAGGCCTGTGTGGTTTTCGGATTATGGACGGTATTAATATGTTGGTGGATGTAAGTAAATAGCTCGTTGGCCGCTCCATGCAATCTCACGCGCGCGTCGGGCTGACCGTGGTGGGATAAAACGGTGATCGGCTCATTGAAAACTTCTCCTCGAGTATTAATTTATTGCTCGGTGAGATTATTGGTATCCTGATCGAGTTGTAGTGCACTGGAATATCGCGTAAATAGTAATTTTAACTAGCCGAGTGGAGTGCACGGGAGGAAATTTAACGATTAATCGATTACTCTATCGAGTAGACGCGAACTCGGTACAGCTTATGATAATTAATCAAAGCTAAATGGGTCTGAGAAAAATACGACCTTGGCAGAGAACGTACTTGGAGAATCTCAGTCATATTCAATTTGTATCCAATGGCATGGGACTCCATTCTCCAGGGTAAGGAAATGCAGCAGTCCAAGACCAGCTCTCACGTCACACAACTAGTCGGAAACGAATTGAACCAGCAATCATAACCCATCATTTGAGTTCGTTCGAGCACGTGTAATTTCGTTACCGCGGGTATCCGACGAATCAAGCATGATGACTCATAGAATAGTTTTTCTCACAAAAATGATCCGCCTAAGAGGCGTACGCGCGTCTAATTGATTGACGTTTCGCTTTAGAGCCGTCCCACGACGGCACAACTCGACGCGTCAATCTTCCAAACGGTCAAAATTTCCTCAATTGAAGGACTTGATTGCATATCCGTAATACAAGAGATACTCTCTGTTCAATTCTGACGTTGAACCACCTCTCGGATATTTCACAAGAACGACTCCAAAATCACATCGAATAATGGAGTGAAATCGATCCAAAAATTCACGCAGGCAGAGTACGCCGAGACACTGCGCGCAAAGAAAGCGCGGGACCTCCACAGTGAGAATGTTAAATTCATCGCATCAACGAGTATTTAATATCAGGCGCTCATTAGCCCGCATCGAGAGGCAATTACGAGTCCAAGTAACGCGCGAAGTTGCCACGCCGGGGCTGTTATCGCTCATCGATTCACAATTACGATCGTATCTACCCGAACGAGACACAAACTGCTCAGTGCATTTTTTGCATACTTTCACTCGCACTGGTACACGTATCATACGTATGGTGCATTATGCTCAGGATCGTGTGAACTCGGGGCTACTTTTACCATCGTCCACGACCCGCGGCACGAGACACGCGCACACACATCTCAACACACTCGTTAACGACAAATCCCAGGCCTATATCGGCACACGAGCGCTTCGTTAAACTGGAGAGCCACGCCAATAGAATCGATTACGACCCCCCCCCCCCATCATCTCTAACCCTGCTACAATGCGTGTGAAATCTATCACACGAGTTTGGCAAAAGATGACGAGTCTCGACGACAATACGACACGACGAATTTCCTCACCCGCGGAGTCGCGATATTCATCTCGAATCGGCTGAGGCGCGAGCGTGTCAACAGTGAAAGTGCTCCACTTTGTGTACATCGTATGGGCATCAGGGGAGGGTAAAGGTCGGTGATTGCCCCGAAGCAGAGGCTGCACCTGTGCGGCTCTGAGCTCACTCGTTCCGCGACTCGAGATTTTCGAAACTAGCGCATGTAATATACCCGTGCTCAGATCGGTGAAGAAAAAGTGGATGGATGAGGTACGGGTAATCGAGCTGTTACTCGCGTGTACCGGTTCGCTTTATTATGTCAATGATCGCACGTGAAATTTACACTCGAATTTATATTGGTCGAGGTGACCGATATAGACAAGCAGCCCTCGGGCAAACTCTCGATTTCTTGCGAACGCGCGCGCAGTGCATCTCACACGCATCTTAATTGAACGCGGAAATTGCCGAAACTGCTCTCTCGCTTTCATCAGGAGCTTGACAACGACTCAATTTCCTGATCAGTGCGACGTACGCCGAAGAAAGGGACGGTGATCTCACTCTCGTACGACGGAGGGCTCGTCAGTTATTGGGATCTCTCACTCTTCCGTTTCCAGGATCGTCTTGGAAGTGCTCGTTCCACAGTGGGGGTCGGTGTAGATACAGGGGAGAACGGAAAAAATGAAAATCACGACCTTGGATCGATTGATCATAAGACCGAGCGAGTCACTCATAAATTGATGAAAAGGCAGCGGTAATGAATGCCTATACCGCTCGATAGGAATTCGATCGATTTTCCTTTCAGCGTTGCCGGCGCGCCGCCGTGCAGTGGTACGCGTAAAGTGAGCAAGTGAACGGCTTTCGTCGAGATTCAATCGGGCATTAATCAATAGTTTCACAAGCATCGCTCTGGAGCTCGATTAAAATACTTCACAAATCGCGATTCCGTCATGGATTACTCCACTCCGAGTGAGCTCGTTGAACCGATCGTACTGAATATCGCTCAACTGTAACATTGTCGTGTTCGAGTGACGGCTATTCCGATGGATGATGTCAACTTGGTGTCGAGCTAATCCATTTGAAAGCTAAGATGAAATAAATTGGTAAAAACGAGTTTTAGACATCGCTTTGACTGATATTGAAATTGTTGAGTGGAAAAACCAAAAGATCAAAAATACTCTGTGCATCCGATCCCTCCTTCGATTTGAATCGTTTTCAGTTTCATTATGTCTGAAGTCACACAATTAGTCTCCGAGATAGTCTCTCTAATACAGCACGTATCAGGAAATGTTGAAGAAAAAAACGTGGAGTGTTGCATGAGGCATTCGCGAATTTGTGTACGCATCGTGACAACCGATAGTGAAAAAGTTCGGCGCGCTTACCGCGATCGAAACGATTTGAAACGTTTCTGATGCCACCGCGCGTCTAGGAAAGCATATGATATGATATGTGCACTCCTTGCCCTCTTACTACTTGCGACGATGCATCAGGTTTTGACAAGTTCGGCAGGGGGCGGGGTGACCAAGGGAAATTGGGCTGTACAGCAATCACCGCAGATTCATCGTAGAGAGTGTAAGGTACGGAATCCCGCTGTAAATTTTAAACTTTAGTTATATAGATATATAACAGTCGCTCTCCAGAGCTTTTATGCAGATCAACCATGTAAGTAGAATCAATCATCATCTATCATTTCATAAAAACAATAACTTCACGTATCATTGTTATGTGAACTAACCCTTAGCTTGAACTGCTGCTTTTTATTGCATTTTTGATATTTTATTTGCTTAACGCACGCATGGGTTTTCGTTGTAACACACATATATATATATATATATATATATATATATATATATATATATATATAAATCTATGTATATATAGCAAAAGCTGTAGAGTAGGGTATTTCCCCCGTTCAAGTCATTTTCACAGACAATCATATACTTGCACGCAAGCACACACTTTTATAGTTTTTCAAGTCACCGATATTTCAATACATATCGGATATATGTGTGTCGCGTAATATACAGGCCGCTAAAGTTCGAGCCGCCTAATATATGGGTCAAGTGGGGATGCTCGTCAAACGGCTGAGGTATCGCAGCAGCGAGGACCCGGTGCGACAAGCTCTTCTGGTTCTAACGTCCAAAAAGGAAGAAACAAGATCTCCAGGGCTCCCGCAAGGCTTGCAACTCACTGCCGCAGAAGCTACCACCTGGACTCTTGGAAAATCGACCACGCGGCCATCACTGCAGTAGCCGATCACCAACGTCGCACCAGGTCCTCGCCAATTTGAGCACCACCACTTGATCATTTTGAAATCGATCAGATCAAATTTTGCGACTTAAGGAAAGTGATATCTAAAAGTGAATTTTCAGTGAATATTATAACTGCACACTTCACCTCTGGATTTCCGAGGTGAATAGATATTTTAAGATCATCCTGGATATACACGTCCCAATACTTGGGTGTGATATCTAGGGACAATAAATTCATCCGCGTCGCGAGGGTGGGATAATACCAGTCCACCTACCAACAGTTGTACGAGCCAGGCTCGAAATTCCGTGTAAAATCGACGATTGATCGATTTATTCTTATTTAAATTTTCAAGTAAAATTTAACGGAATTTTGAGCCAGTTCTTCCAAGAAAGAACACTGCGCAGGCAACCGGCAACGCTACCAAGAGACTTGGTATTCGTACCGTGTTAGGGCTTAAAATCAATGGGTTGGATCGTGATTAGAGTCAATTAAAATCATTAGAATCATTTAAAATCAGTAAAAGTTCATATCAGCAGCAAGGGCTTTTATCTATGTAAAAACAGCCCATAGATAATCTCTTTTCGCTTTGGAATGTTCGCAGAATAATCTGATCCAAATTGCAAGGTACTGAGGTATATTCACGTGAAGTGAATTCAGCAGGCCGACAAGGATATCAGAATCAAGAAAATTAGCTCCTTCTGAGCATATCCTATGTACCCCGTAACACGCGGTGGGATTGGAGATATTTAAAAGCATTTGATATCAAATATACAAAATTTTCCAAGTATTATAATTCAATTTTGGACAATATACGGCTATGCTATTTTATCTATTTTCCTAGTCAATTATCATTTTAACTATGAACCCTATATCCCCATGAATATCTGAATATAACAGCATTTCAACCATAAAAATCTTCAATTTTCACTTTCCAAGGAAAATTATTTGAGAATTTATTTTCGGGTATGTAAGTGCACAGACACTTAGATATACCAATTTTCTATCAGAAATTACTCATAAGAAAAATCTACTACCACACAGGTCAACAGGTAGGAGCGTTGACCTATTCAAAATTTTCAGATCCAAAATATCATTTTTTGACCATAATTTGTTTTTAACTTTGTGTAAACAAGTGTTTTCACCAAATAAATTATCAGGTCACCTAGCTAAGACAATTACAAACAATTTAAGCTTTGGAACACGCAAATCGATCAAGATTTGACGATACAGTAACGAATCAAGCTATTGATTCGTAAAAACCTGATAACACGTAGAATTTCAGCTTTGGTTGCATGTAATAATTTTCACAAGCTTGGATCTTTCTTTTTTGCATTTTTTATTGCTTTGGTGTGGTAGCTAGAATAATCTGGCAAGCATTTGCCAGTGGTACAGCAATCCCCGGTTACAACATTTCATTTTATTGGAGAGAAAAGCAGTTTGATTCGAGACGTTGCAGACAAGAAAGTAAGTAAATCGCCGAGGGTTCCACCGGATCGGTGTCTCGTCGTTGATAAAATTAAATAGATATGCAAAGTAAGATGCATATCGTTTGACGTACGAATCTCTAGTAAATTTCTCATCCTAAATTTAAAGATCCGATACTTACAAGAGGGTAGAGACCCTATACATAATCGCTCACATGAACTTACTCTTTGACACAGCCAGATGTACGGTGCACAAACTTTTTCCAGGAAAATCGCCGAAAATCGCGGAGTAGGGTGAGAAATGGGTGGTCTGAGCGTCGAGTGGGGAGACATGGAAGTAGAATAAAAGCGATGAAAATAGTAACTCATTATTTCACTTTTTAATGAGATTTTTTAGCACTATAAGGGCTCAAATGAGTTTCGAGGAAGTTCGGCGGTTTTTGCTGCCTTTCTGATCAATCCTCCTACAACATGAAAATCATGATCTTCTGTCAGTGACTTGAATGGGTAAAACTAATACAACGTTGACTGAGCCATTAGAGAATCTTGCGAAATTGCACGATCTTGACAGGATGTTGAACTTGTGCTTTCGCTGTTTCATGCATCTTGCAGCCGTTGACGTTTCATTTTCTGATCAATCAGATAATGGTGCTCACTGCGGGTTTGCGGGGTTATGTGAGTCTAAAAGTACTTTCGATCAAAGCTGAGAATTTTCCTTTGAAATAATCACTCGCTGAGCTCAATTTTGTTAACAGCGATCAAAGGTACAGGCCTCTTTGGACATTTAGATGATTCAAAGCATCAACAGTCTAGATGCAGAAGGACGGCTCGGGATCTTGTCGAGGCATGGCTGGGTTATGTTACTCTGACGGACCTTCCTGCCCATTCAAACTATGGGGACTACTAACTGGAAACATGTTCTGACTTCTGTAAGGGTTTATGTCAAACGCCATATTTTCAGCTTTCAGTTGAAACTGAGTATTTTCAGATACGCACCACGGATGTGAGCAACAACCGTATTGACCTGTTCATAAGACGCACCAGAGAATCAATTTTTTCACTCGAAAGCCAGGGTATGGCTTATCTATAAGTGCGTCTCATCTATGAGCGCTCAATATTTTCCTCATGAAGAAACTCTCGACAGTACCCGTTTATAAGACGCACCAATATCTCGACCAATATTGTATATCAAAATTCAGCTGGGTAGTCCTCAAATTGTGTTCACATCTGTAGAAATGCACGCAGACGTACGCAGATTCATACAGTGTCGCTTTTTATCGTTCTACAACTACAACAACCACTGAGAAATCCAAGAGAAAAATCGTTCTAGAAGGCACGATATTTCTCATTCTACCAGTCTTCAACGGTGTGCCCCACCTCCAAGTTTTTATTATTTTTCGATTTTTCTACAAAAAAAGTGTAGTGCATCTACTTGCCCTGATGGTGCGTCTCATGAACAGATAAATACGGTACCGTCAAATTGGGTAACTTTGGTTCAGTGGTTGCAACTTTGGTACACCCCTGAAAAATGACTTTCAGAGCTACGTTCGGCAAGGTGAATGATTCTATCGCTCTGAAATCTACCCTGCCCTCTTGGCACACGCATAAACAATGTTATAAGCCACCGTAGATCCCGTGTGAATGATTGTAGTCGTTTATCGGAGTTTTTCCTATAAAGGGTGATTTAGCACCGATACTCGAATGGTCCAGTTAGTATACCTGGCAAGAAGCGTTTCTCAACGAACTACGGGTGTATAATGCTACATTTCCATCACATATATCACCATATTGAAGAAACCATCGTTACATTGGTGTAAATTACAGCTTTTCGAATTTCAACACATGAAAAAGCGGAAAGAACAAAAAAAAGTGTACCAAAGTTACCCCAAATAGTAAGCGCTACGGCGGTGGGGCAACTCTGATTAAACTCAGTAAACAGCTCTTCTTTGACTCATCTTCAAACTAGTGAAGGCCTATAAGGTTGTGAAATGCTTCGAAGAATTAAGAACAAGACTCTTGGATAATTAAAATCAATCACTTACATAGTGGCGGGTAGAGTTGAAATATTTGTAAGTGCACCAAAGGTACTAGTTCGGAGTCTAACTTTGGTACACTTCTTCAACTGCTAACAGCTCCTGCTTAGACCCATCAAATTGAACTCCAATCGAGATCGAATTGCCCATCAATTGAGAGCTGAGACTGTAAGCTTTAGATTGACTACTAATAGAAGTGGGTTTCGTCAATGCATATGGAAATGCCTAGCCAAACAGAATAAAAAGTACCAAAATCGTACCAAAATTACCCAATTTAACGGTATTGCTAATCTCTGATTGACTAGAAGATATAAAATAAATAAGAAAACCCATGATATCGCAAGTCTGATTTCATCCAAGTTTTTTTGAACCTCACGCTGATTTGCACTCGAAATCGCGTTCTGGAGAATTGAAAAATAATCATTCTGTGAGATGATTAGGCATGTATGATATCCCCAGATCTTGCCCAATAAGAAACTGATATGGTTGGCTAGGAGTTTTGAATAGCATCACTGATAGATTTTCACGAGAAGTTTCTAATAATGCAAAGTACGTTGCATCATCTTGAGCTAAAGTTGAGATACGTGCAATTTACAAAAATCAGATCAAACTTGTATGCATTGGAATAAGAGGGTAGAACTGAAATCCACCAAGCGCCTTGAAATTGTTTCGAGTTCTTCATTGTCGGTGGGACATTCATATTCTGAGCCGTAGAATTGAATAAAATTGACGAGTGAGAACGGAGACATGTCTGTCTTTCATTTGTTGTTTTGAAGATGAAGTTACCCTATGTCCTGACGAGGGGAAGAACAACCTTGCGGGTCTTGGGTCTTGACAAAACTTTAGAAATCATCTTGTTATACTGAGAAATGGAGGTCCCTAAAGGATTTTGTCCGATGGGCCTCCTATCTCGAGATACAGCTGCAAAGATCAGCATTGCCTATCACGGCCCATGTTGAAAAGTCGCACTATGAATATACTGACAATGGTTATCTCCATATGTAAATCTCGGGATCGAAGGCTCAATGGACAATACCCCTTTAGGTACCTTCATTTCTCCCTGATGAAAGATAGTGCCTCAAGTTATGTCAAGATCCAGGACCCGCAAGGTTAGTCTTTCCTTTGTGAATCATACCATAAGCTGTGAAAATTTCGCATAAAACTGAAGGAGAATTGCTGATTAGCAAGAGTTCTCTTCGTCACTTGATATTGCACTTCCCTTAACACGTTCGCTGCGGCGGGCCCCACCGGTGGGCCCCGCGATTTTCCATCTTCCAATCTTCACCAGCGCGTGATGATTCGTAAAATATCCCCAATAAAAATCTCTCTAGGTAATTTACTTCGCTCAAGGCGTAAACAACGAGCCAAGAACTGCGAGCATTTATTTAACAAAAAATTTTCTAAGTCTTGGCTGCACAAGAAACATCTCGGAAGCCATTGTGCAATCTTTCAAAAACCTTTGAAACGTCTCAAGAACATTCTGGAAACGTCGAGGCAACGTGCATCTGGTGGACATTTTTCGTTGCACCAACCTTCCTGCACCGGTTTCTCCGACTTATTTCGGAACGTTGAGGGGTTACGAATGCAATGTTACAGAAACGTTGAGGCTAAATTGAATGTTTGGGGGGATCCGGCTCGCTATGCTCGTTGCTCCATCTTCCCTGTTCGGTCAAATATTCTGAAATTCTCCGAAGCTGAGTCTCAGAAGTTGAATTCTAGATCACGGTCACATCATTTCGAGGGAGGTTTGCGATACCAGACACACGTGACTCTGAGTTTGGCTCTCCGACAGCCAGAACAGGCAATCTTATATTATTAATGGATAACTTCGATATTCGAGATTCGAGGCATTCCGATCGAGATTTCGCGCGCCACTTACGAGTGGTCTCAATGTGTGTTGCTGTGGATTAATGACATTGTAATATTTGAATGTATTTTTAGGTGGATCAATATAGTTGAAAGTATTCAATTATGCGATCTACATAGGCGAACTATTATATCTGTTGATTATTTCCAATTTATCGAAAGAAAAGTAATGATGAGTTTCAAGCGTCCGAACTCATGCACCGTACCGTTCTGTCCAGTTCTGTCCTGTCTGCTTCGTTGTCAACATTGAGCAGGTGATCGTCGCGCCTGCGCATCATATCGGGTTTTATTTCACCTGCATGATTTAATCGGATCGCGATCTATAAATGAGTGATAGGAAAGTAGATTGCTGCTTGACCGACAACAGGGATATCAGATATCCCGTGTAATAATGAGGTTAATGGTAATCATTTGAAGATTCGAGTTCTGATATTTCACCTTCCTTCAACGATCGAAAAGATCTCAGAAACGCTTATCTAAATTCTCAAAATAATTCATACAAACTTCGAAATTGGATCCATACTGTTTTTTGATTGGGCTAGATTAACTAGAATTTTTTCGTGGAAGATGAGTGTTTCAACATGATTCTTAAATTGCATGCATACAATTTTGTGATTTAGGTAGATCAACTAAAATCCTCTTCGTTAATATCCTTACATCATTTTAAAGAAAATTTTTAATTTGTGAATATAATTCTTCAAGTTCTAATGCGTGAAGCAATTCTTCAGTTGGTGGATGGCACTAAATTGGACCAAATGGATTGAGGAATTTTTTATTTGTGAATAATGTATTTTTTCAAATTGTAGGAGGTTCAATAACTTTCTCATTTCTGGATTATGATCAATTGAATTTCAAATAATCGACCGAAAGTTTTCCATTTGTGGACTAAAAAAAATTTCTCCAGGAGCATTCAAGAAATTCTCCCTTTACAAAGGCTGATTGGCTGATCTTTATGCATATCCTTGGAAAATGTTTCCTCCTTCTCTTTTATAGCCGACTTAAAGGAGAAGAAGGAGGGGGAGAGAAATATGTCTCCATCCGAGAATGAGTAAAAACCTTTGAAAATCTCAATCGAATTGGAAACCCACACATTTCACGTGAAAATTGAAATTTTCATGCACAAGCGATGCATACATTTAAATCTTCGACTTTGGATTTGAGCTCAATTCTCCAGTTCTCAAAATGATCTTCACTCCTTGATGGTCATCCTCAATAATATTTATAAAAACTGGATGATTTTTTGACCCCACACCATACGGGTGGTTGAACCATGCGCGCGCAGCGCGCGCACTTCGTAGATCGAATAGTTTTTTGAGATTATTCGATAAATCCCTCAGACAGTCGTGAATTTTTGAACCAGCAATCCATAAATTTAGATTTCGAGGCATGTTAGATAGATAAACATGTAGATGGATGATATTTCCATTCCATATTTTTATACTATATCATATTTGCTATTTTCTGGTACCATATATACCTGCATAATTTTTTTTTTCAAACACAACAGCTTTTGCCGTATGTGTATAGAATTTTAAATCATCGTAACCATCCGCGCGCAACGCGCGCGTTTTAGAGTTCTAGTGCAAGATGAACGCGTTGACTTTCGCTCAGCCCTTTTATCTAGAGATGGAATTTGCTCGGGCAGGCTCACTTTCTCCTGCAGCGGGCGTATACGCATTGGAATGACGGGTAGCTGAATGGGGTGGCGTCGAGGGCCCACAACTCACTCTCGAAACAAGCTCGCGTTCGAATGCCAATTCGACAAAAACGTGTCGTCACACCGTGACGCGGCTACACATTTCAATCGAACGCACAAGAATCGAATCGTGCATCCAAGACTCGACGAGCCATCCACGAGGCCCAGCTCGCGGGCGCGTGCTTAATTCCGTCGTAGCAGGTGGCGGCCGCTCGCTTTCGCGTAATTTATACCCCAGTCGAGTATCCACGCGTACTTGTTGCTATATCAGCCTCTGGTTGCAGTTGGTTGCAGTTAGCAGAGCCAGCTCACGCGGAGTGCGTCGAACTCGCTGTCTCGGACGCGTTCCGGCTCTGACCCACTTCCGGTACGTGTGCTATGGTTTACACCGAGAGTCGCGCTCTCGCTCGGGCCGTCGTTTTTCCGACTCTGTCGTCGAGAGCCGTCGCGCACGTGAGCGAGAGTAAAATGAATTCTTCACCCACTGAACTATAATTCCCGAGTACGTGCACGCGTAAGAAAGTTTTTCCAGCGGTGGCGGTGGCGCGAACAATTGGCACGCCCTGCCCTGCCGCTATGAGTAATACCGTGCCGCGATAGACGCGTCGCTTTTTGAATACGATCCTCGCCGATGTGACGGGTTCTCGCTTTCGGTGGCGTGAGCTGAATGTAATAGCCATTAGACGTAGTCCCGAGATATACTTGCCACCGATCGTGAGTGAGAGTTTCAGGTGGGAAACTAGATCAATGACTGTACGCCAGATAGCTGTGCCGAAGAATTCTATTATAACAAAATCTCGTACAATTACGCGCTACGTCGCTTCTCATTGTTGGGAAATTAGAGCCGGCAGAATGGGTTCTGATCGAGTGTCGCGTTGGGCTCGAAACATTTCTGTGCTTCGTTGGTGAACCAAACCCATACTTGTCCCCTAAATATGTAATAATGACTCTATTTCCTATGATAAGTGGTTCTCCCCTTTATTCATAATTGGTCGAATGCGAGAGGGAGGTTAGAGATTTTGAGGCCCACGAATGTTATGCCTTCGAAATTGTTCTCAAAAGTTGTACAAGAAGATTCGAGCCACAGCGTAACCGATCCACCGAAACTAGTGAGGGATACAAATTATTTTCGACTCGTTACTGAGGAATTTGGCGCACCATTTACAACAAAACTGCCAATTTACCTCCGATGTTTGAAAGGGAACCATCCGCGCAGTTGAGACACGTGTTTGTTAGGATCAGGAGCGGCAAGAGATTCGCACCCAAAAACGAGATGGCGCGTTTGGATTCTAACGACGTTACCTCGCACCATGAAGAATAACCGCGCAATCAACTCGTAATCGAGAGTATAAATCAAATTGGCGGTCAAAATATTGATCGGAAATGTACTGAGGAGACAATCACCGCTAGCGGAACTAAAATCCGCACGAGCAGTGAGCTCGTATTATCCTCGGATCCAAGCACCAAGTGCAGTGAGGTACCAGCCGAGTGAAACTGACACGGATGCCTAATTGGGCGTCATTATTATGATCTCACACGTTTTGCGCATCCATAAAAGGCGGCAACGGCGATGGCGATTTGATATCCGCAGCGTGCAAATGTGCACACGGTGTTTTCCCCGTCGCGTGGGACTGTCTATACAGCACATTGTACCACCAACATGGGAATGCGTCTAAAGGTATGCGGGTACACGGTACGGGCTGAACAGGTAGCTCGAACAGAGCGATGTTGTGTCCCGTGAAGCAGCCGCAACTCCTCGGAATCACGTCGTGACGCAATTCATCGATTGCAGAAATCGTGCCCGTAGTCGCGACTCGCACCAGCTGTACAGATTTCGATCGAGCATACTGAACAGGCTCGATTCGAGTTTGAGCCATCGTTGGGCTCTCACCATCGCCCTTGCTCGCATTTACATTGCCTTATGGCAGTATGTCGAAGTGATTTTAGAGTTCGAGCGAATGGCAGTTAACGCTGCGCGATGCGCCCATGCCGGGGATACAGGCTGATCGTAAAAGTCCGTTCGGGAGATGCTATCGACGAGAAAACGCGTCGGTCTAGTGAGGCGTATAATTAATAGCCGTGCAAATTGGATCAAGAGATCGGAGTTCTCGAGTATCTTGGGGCTACTATGTTGTGTAAGACACGTCGCCCATGGATCGAGGATGTGAGCATGCAAAAGTCCATCTCTATCATGACCGCGGGTCGATTGGCCAAGAATGACCAACGATCTAAATTGTTTTCCTTTCCACGCGCGACAATTTCTGGGCAAATTGGTGGCCTCGCTCAAGAATATCTCGGAAAAGCCATGATCCAATAGAATTCTATGATTTCGGAGGTATTTTTCTTTAGTCAAAAAAACCCAAGGGTGCGCCGAGCTGCGGTGCTACAATCAAGTTACATTTCGTACTCGATGGCTGAAAATTAAGAGCCGAACAACATGTTTCACTTCGATCGGTGCAATGACTCGCTTAGTTCGGCTACAGTTTGTAAGATCGCGTTCGGGTGTACAGGATAATACCCTCTTGGATAGGCACCGATCCTATCCCGTCTAGTAGAGCACCAGCATCACGCGAGGCTGAATTGAAACATTCGCGCGCATTATTCTGTGCTGTAAGTGCTTGTATGTTGTGAGCAGCCAAGTCTACATGCATTCTGTGAGCGTGTTACGGGGCCCAGGAGAGAGAGATGTACAACAAGAGACCATGTACGAGTACTGTCGGTGCATTCTCTCGCGTACATACATACTTGCCAATGCAAGCCTGCGTCGGTTTACTATACACTGACTGCGGCCGGAGTTCGGAGGCTGATTCGATCGCCGTGCGCTCGGGGACAACCGATTCTGGAGCGGTTTTTTTGCATCAAAATGTAAGAATGCCACTGATTCTTATGAGCGCGTTCGTCAGTCGCAGTGGTACTCGGTAGAATACTGACTCCGAGGTTAGCTCGCCCGACGCGAGCTTTCCGGGAACGACGAGGCACGAAGAATCTGCGAGAGCCACAAACTACCAAATCACCGAAATTTTTCGAATTATTTCCTCGTCTCGACAGTCCGCGGAGCCCATTGGTATACTTGAGCCATTTGATCAAGAATTTTGTCTCATTTTTTGATCGTGTCTTGATGAACTGAGACAATTTTGATAGGAGTTCATGCAAGTGATCAACTATTTGGTGGGCAATGGATCTATTTCAAATCAACTTTCTTCCACTTATGAGAAGGGCAACCGCAGGAGTTGAAAAGAAATTGAGCAATGCTCGTTTTCAGGTTTCCATTTAGCTCTACTGATGATCCAGTCTAACGATTGTATAGGTTTTCTTACAAGAATTTCATTTCAGTGCCTGGACTGACGAGGGGAGGACCAGACCTTTGGATCATCAATCGATTCCAAATTTTCTTTACAGTTTTGTGTCATCTAGAACTTGAAGAATCCAGAGTAACTCAAATATCAAATGGGCCTTCTGTCCAGAGCTACAAGCAAAAATGTTAGCGTTGCCAGTATATCCATGTATATCACTTTTTAACATGGGCCTGTATGAGCAATGCTAACCTCAGTGGCTGTATATTTGGACAGGAGGCCCATTTGACGGAGTCACTCTGGATTTTCCAGATCCTAGGTAGTACCAAACTGTAGAAAAATTTTGGACAAGATTGGTGATCCAAAGGTCTTGTCCTCCATTGTGAGTGCACATCATCGACGAATTGGCTGGATTTAGCGTCTCTCCCACGCCAACACCCATGCAATTTGGTAAGCTGATTGAGTCTGTTCACTTGCATGCCAAAATCGTACTGAGAACCTAGAAGGAGAATCGAAAGCCCCGAGAACATCAGCTCTCACGAGAAAATCGTGTGGCGTTTACGACTGCGTAACGCCGTGTCTCTGCTCAACCGATCACAAATGCCCTGGCCCCTCCGCCCCGAGCAGAGCTTTCATTTTCTACCGCACTCGAATCTCGTAAATCATCCTCGATCCAACGTAGCGTATAATGAGTACCATCTCGATGAGTACCACCTTCGAGCGCAGTGTGCCATTCGTTTTCCTTTTCTCCCGGTGAGATTTCACAAAATCTGCAGTTGCATCGCGCACGCGCGCCGATGGCCAAATTCGCACCGAATCCATACCCATACAGATCGCTTGAGCGCACAGAGCGATCTGCTGCTTTCCGACTGTGAATTTTGCTGAATCCGGCCCACATATGACGGATAAGAAGACGGAGGAAGTAGTAGAGCGTGCAAGAATCTCTCTCCCAAGCTCAAACGGGTGTACACGAGGTGCAAGCATAGCCGGAGAAAACTGCTGGGCATCGTTTGTTTGGCTGCTGTTTGCATCGCCTTGAACGCGGTTGAATTCCGCGCGCCGCAAACAAGCAATCGCAACGCAATTGCCAAGCGCGCAGAGTACGAACAGCTCATTGGGCTGTTATGTCTGACAAAGCAATTGTACGCGTGTTGGCGAACGTTGTGCGTGCAGTTCGCGAGAGTCGCCCGTACGACTTGGTTTCTCTCCTCTTGTGGAAAGTCACACGAGGAAAACGGTTCCCCCGAGCGACCACACAATGAATCGCTGCCACCGCGTAAATAGGCAGTGTTGGAGTTTACACTCGGATGCCAGATACTTCGCGATGAGGTCTCTGCGTCCAGCTGTCTTTCTTTAGCGCATGAAAATTGAGAGATGGGAGTAATCAATTTCTAACGAACGCTGTCAGGGCGGACAAGAGCCCAAATTTCAGAGCAGACGGGATAAAGATCTTCCGTCTCAATCACAGTTTCCGGCACCATTGAGGACAATACCCCATCCAACGAATTCAATTCGAGATGTATGTAATGGGATATTCCAGTTGAGACTGTTCAATGAAGTAAGGTCAAAAACTTAGATTCCCTCCGCGATGAAGTATGATTTTGGAGTTGAATTGAGGCGACACTTGTTCTTTTGTTCAACCCAGATCCACTTAACATCGGAGCTGTACGAATTTTGAGTTTAGAGCCGAAAATTGAGATTGGCATTCTGAAACTGGTAAAAGCTCCACAACTTTGCTCCTGATGGGTCTTTTGAGATGAGGCTTAATGGGGGATATCAGACGAAACGTATTTTATTAGAATGAAATCCTATGGTGCTCAAAATTCTGCATAGAGTCCCAAAAAGCGACAATTTGATGAAATGAAAAAAATGCAACTACTCAAAAACATGAATCTGTATCCCTTTGAATTTCCTTAGAGTACTTTGAACGATGCCAAACATGATGCATTTGCTCCGGTAGGCGCTGAAAAAAGTTTTCATTACTCTAACCTAAAAGTGCCGCGTTTAAACGCGATTTTAGGGTTCTCGTGATAAAAAAATATATCCGCACTTTGCCGACAATCAATCTGGCCTAGTGGCCGAAATGGGCTAATGCGCTCAGTACGGAAATCTACTATTTCTGGAAAAAAATTTCAAAAAACCAAATTGTTATTGAAATTTGGTAACAACTATTGTGGTAAGGTCTATTTCCTCTTTCAAGAGCACCGTAATCCCATAGAAGTCTACCAAGATGATCAATTTCGGGATCTATCGCTAAATTGAGCTGTGATCACTCAAAAACGGAATTTAGCGATATAATTCGAAATTAATGATCTTGGGACACTTCCATGAGATTATGATACTCTTGGCAGAGAAAATTGACCTTTCCCACAATACTTGTTATCAAATTTCAACAATAATTTGGTTTTTAGAATTTTTCTTCCAGAAAACTGTTTTTAATGCCTCCCACGAATTCTTGGCGCCTACGCCGCAGCAAATGCATCATGTTTGGCATCGTTTAAAGTATTCTCAAAAAAATATTCAAAGGGATAAGAATTTATGTTTTGAAGTAATTGCATTTTTTCATTCTTCATCAAGTTGTCGCTTTTTGGGACTCTATGCGGGATTTTGAGCACCATAGGATTTTATTCTGATAGAATACGTTGTGTTTGATATTCCCCATCAAGCCCCATTCCAAAAGACTCATTAGTAGCAAAGTTGGGGAGCTTTTACCAATTTCAGAATGCCAATCTCAATTTTCAGCTCCATACTGGAAATTTGCATAGCTCCGATGCAAAGTCGATCTGGGCTAAACAAAAAAACTCGCGTCATCTCATTTGACCTCTAGAATCATATACTTCATCGCGGAGGGAATCTAATTTTTCCACCTTACTTCATTAGTCGGTCTTAACCGGAATAGCCCTAATCATGATGATAATCTTCAAAAATTGATGGAAATTGAGTTGATGCGAATTCCATCATCTAAAATTGAAAAAAAAAATCCGTTCAAATGGCGACGCCCGGATCCATGTTCGCTCCCACAGTTTCCGTTCTGAATCTGATCTTGGCTCTCTTCTCTACTGCTGTACAATTCAAATTGTCCACATGCTCTTGAGCATTGAAAAGCCCCACCCCGTGACATCGTCCTTTCCGAGTTCAACCGAATTAGAAAATATATCATATGGTGAGATCACTTAAATCGATCATGGAGGACTGGGAATCGTGTGAATAAAGACACACGATTGACGAAACGTAGCAAATACAAACAAAATTTGCATTATTAATCGTGTGTCTTTATTCACACGATTCCCAGTCCTCCATGATCGATTTAAGTGATCTCACCATATCATACAAAAAGAGGACGATTCAAGCTCAAAGACGAACCAGTAGAAAATATATCAGTGGAAAGAGTGATTTGATTCCGTCGAAGCAGTCCGCGCGGTTCTGGACAAGGCACGTCAAGAAATGTCTGGGCTCATTCATTCAATTTGTATTGAATCTCAGTGTTTCACATGAATCCGACAGACTATTTATACACTCGTGTACCATCTTTGTTTTGCTTCACTTTCAACCGAGTTCCATCAGGTACTCACCTATCCCGACTGTTCATCGTCTTCAGCTTTTGCATCGCCTCATCGGTAATCCGTTCATGAGTAACTATTAGATGCAGCCGTGGATTCCACCACAGAGAGCCGATTCTGCTATTCTCCACGCGTTCGTGTGGTCCCGAATGGAAATCTCGGAGGACACCGACCCCCCAGCCAATCAATTTTTATCAACAAAGCGTACCCTTTCAGAGTGCACACAATGCCTAGTGCCTATCCTCACAGCGAATGATCGACACTGCACAATAGCCGCCTCTGAATCAGCCTCATCCACCAATCACAACGGATTGCTCGTTTCTGAGCTATTGCATGATCCGCGAGCTGATCCGAGTGACTCGCGGCGGCTGCTCGTCGAATCGTCTGCGTGACGTCCATTCGCGATATGGGCAGGCTATGATGAATCAATCGGCTCTCTCGCGTACGGGTCCGGAAAAATTCCCGGGTACCTCGCAACTCCAGCCACCCCCGCGTTAGTGCCAGTTATGAGTCACTGACGGGCTCGTGGTGCGTCGCACGCTGCGAGATGATTCGCGATGTTTGATTCATGAGCATGTTAGAGGTGGAATAAACTAATACGAGTTATGTTCTCGTGCTCGCGCCTGGGCTCGTTCGTCGACATCGGAGTCAATTATACGGGAGAAGGTTCGTCGAGGATTTCAACGAGTCATGCGTTTGATTGGATTTACTGCGGGGATTGTATGTTTTAGGAGAAATCTCGCAACGGTGTGAGGCGCATCACCTTGGATGAATATCAGCGCATATCCATCTCTCCTCATCGGAAATTGAGAAACTGCGCCGCTGGCCATCAGTAAACTATCATTTTTGCCCGTTCGATTTTCCGACGTGTGAGCGACGAACGTACTTTACTCATTCAAAATTACCCACCGCTCAGCTCGACCTCGACGCTCGATCTGAATCATCGCAATCGCCACCTCGATTTCGCCGCGGCACATAAATCCGGCCGGCGATTGGGTTTGCGATGGGAAAATTGCATATTGTGCCACAACGACGGCTTGGGAATTCTAGGCGCAAAGTTTGGCACGGCGCGGAGCAGCGCATCTCGGTGACGAAACGCAAGGTGAACATTGGACAGAACGATCGGGGTCGTCATTTTGAACAATCCGCGCTGGCCGTTCGTGAATGGACTCGAAATCGATCGATTTTGCCTGCGTCGAGTCAGAAACGCTCTCTAAATACTACATCCAATGTCTGCGACAACGACCTCGGCCAATTTGATTTTCGTTCACTCCCGCGCTCTATTACAATAAATGCGTAATTTCTCCAAAATACGAATGTACTCGAGGAGGCGAATCACTGTAAGAGTGAGTGTAATGGATGCTCATGAGAGGACGCAATTTTATCGCGGCTGGTGCCGCTGTTGGCAATGATGATTGCACCAGTTAGTCGGATCCACGAGGCGTGACCGAAACGAGACTGGCTTGAAAGAGAGTTTGATGATGGAACTTTCGTTTGTTTCTTCTTCTCTCTCCTTACGTCTCGAGAAAGCTCGCCTTCTTAAATGCCCTCGTTGTGAAAATTCATCCAATCGTGTGCAGCTGCGGCTTACCGACCGATCGCCATGTACTTCACTCCAAGCTGACCACAACATCTTCTAAAGAGGATGCTTTCTTAGGAAAATATATTTGAGTAAAAGTGACGAGACTCGTTCGACCAACCTCGACTGAAATTGCCAAGTTTCCAGCCTGAAAAATTGTCGAAATGCAATTGTTTTACTTGGATCGATAGAATCCCAACCAGATGAAACTCACTGAATTTGCTCGCTTCAATTATCAGAACAACTCAAATAATATCTGGATACGAAACGCTGTCCAACTCTCTGGCCTTAGCATTTTATCGATAGAGTTGGATGCCCATAATTCTAGACTGTAGTTGTCAAGGACATTCTGCCCGTTCATCGTTGGAGCCGATTCGGAAATATGTTTTCATATTTTCGACTAACCTTCTTATTGGATTTAAGTGAAAATTTGAACCACATTCGATCGCATCTATATTCGGTGAGAGAGTGATTGGAAGTAGCAATCTCATCAGGATAATCCAATATTTTTTATACAAACCAAGCATTTTTACGCAATCCCCCGGAAGAAACGAGCCTGCCAGGTATCCGAAATCTCGAGGACGTTCAAAAAGAGTTTCCATCGCTGGAAATAGAACCAAAAACCGGTCTTTTATCCAAAACAAAAATATTGACGAATCGATATGTAAATTCGATTATCAGATGTGCATTTGATATTTCAACTAATTCATCGCTGGCTTATGAGATTTGCTAACCAATTGGTCCCCGACTATCGCGAGCGATCGCCGCATCCATAATCTATTTTGTCTTAGTCTTACATCGAACGGATCCCAAAAAAGTGAACGTTCGCAGAAAGGTAGGATAAACTAGCATAGCAGGATCGACAAGTGGGTCGATCGGCACTAAAACTAGTGTACTTCTGCCGCGCAGTTCTCACTCCACGACTTTCCTCGGGACCATTCTGATCGCAAGAACATGTCTTGGCGAATCGATCAAACTCTCAGCGTTCATCCACCCTGTGCCGCGCAGTGGCGAATTGTGAGCCGGACAGCTTTGCACCAACACCAATTCTCACCATGAAAACTGTCCCTACATCTACGCAACTACCGTTAACAGGGGTAAATGTGGAAACGCGGGGTGAATCTGTCCACTCAATTGTTTTTGGAATAGCTTCTGACTGGTAAGTTGGAGAAGATCTCACGAAAACTCATTTCAAAGATGAGATAAATAGCTTCAAAATGAGCTCCAGCAGGATCTTATATGATTGATCAGTATGTTAAGAACTATCACAAGAACAAAAGTGGACACGTTCATCGCTGTGTGTCTCCAGTTTACGGTACGCAAATGTTTCCATGAACGCTTATCATTTTCACCGCGGAAATTCTGAAACATCCTAAAACGCTATCCGTGACTGCAGTAAGGGAACCACCGCGTTTGATGCGCGGAAGTATTTACAAAAAGGGAACGTCGAAATTCACCGCGATATTGAGAGTTTGAGAGATATAATGAGAATTTCGGTAGCGTAGGCAATACGTGCCCGAAGTAAGGCGTACGACTCGTATGTGTCTTTGGGGCCAGTTCCAGCAGCTCTTTGATTGAGTTGAATCTTAGTCATGCCCGACTTTCTCCGATCATCGGCGTGAATGAAACGACTGCTGCTGCTTTCTTTGACGAACCAATTCACTCGATTCTATTATTGCTCATCGGCATTCGCTGCTGGGGCTTCGACTCTATTCGTTGCTATGGCCGACCTAGAAACAATTCTGAATTTTTGGGCCTCTGCACCTCTTCACCGCACCTCCAAAATCGAATGCACGCCAAATCCACGCAATGGAAAAACGCTTCTGGATCGAATTTCTTGGCAGGGATTTCGAGAGCGTATTCTGTGAGAGCCTAGTCCTCCAAGATTTCTATGAAGGACGTCGGAGGCTGCTCCAAAGACCCACAATTTAATTCTCGTGTTGGTAAAAATGCTCATTTATCATGGGATATTTCGAAGATGAATCTCTTACAAAGTATGCTGATCAACAATGCATATCTAAGATTTTTATCAAAATTCGAATTTTCAGCCCAATTTTGTCGTTGATCAATTTTCCTCGGCACAAGATTTTGAGCTTGATAACGAAGGCAGTCGTGGCATCCGGGAGATGATTGATGTTAAAAGACCGCTAACTTGTATGTTCCACATGGAAACTAAATCAAAGTTGCCATCACGCATGTCTTGAACTCGTACGGCTCGGGCCAAAAATTTCAGCACATTTATGTGGACAGAGGAAGATTCTGAACAAATGTCAGCTACTCCACGGGACAAACATCTTAACGATAAGCAAAAAATGAACCATTCATCGATCTCAAAGAAACTCATTGGCTACCAATTGCCATCGCAAAGTGCGTCCTTTTTCGCCTGGTAATCAAACCAGATTCAGATTTCAGCGGAAGCAGCGTTGACTTTCGAAAAAAAGAATTTTACTGTTGCTCATTCGTTTCGAGCGAAAAAACAGGTTTAGGTGATTTTGCCAAGCGCGCTCGGGCACGCGTAATGAAAGAGAAATCTTGCAGCTATTTTTTGGAACAACGAAGAGCGCGCAAATGTGCGCCTGCAATCAAACTAGTTTGTCGCAAATGCAGCCTGCTGAATAATTAATCAAGCGGGTCGCTCCAAGTTTGTCCAACTGTGCGAGTGTTGGCTCAGTACTTGGCGCAACGCAACTGCTCGCAAGAGCAATTTCGGCCAACGCTGATGAACTACAAAAATTTCTTGGAATCACTGATCCTGAGTGTGCGCACTACCCAAAACGCTAATTTGGTCCATTCAACTCGGTCACGTAGAAAATGGTGCAAGAGCTTGCGAATAGCATTTCAATTTCACTCCGGGATTTGTTGATTCGATATTCTTTCGACTCCAGGATTTCACCTCTCGAATAGTTCCAAATCGACTCTTCGGGAGTTGTTGCGGGAACGGAGCAATTTTGAGATTCCTAATAAACCCAAATGAATAGATAAGTGCCGCTCGAATTACCTTGTCTCGACGTGAGTCTGTAAATGAGCAGTATCTCAGAGACCCCGCCCGAGATTTCTATAATTAAGAAATGTGAAACTCGGAACCAAATTAGAAATGGCACAAAAAGCCAATCGATAATTTACAGTTTTACTACATCAACGGCTCGACGAAACTGCATCAAAAACTACCGACAAACAAAATCACTACCTAGAATATGACTGGAAAACGCAAACGCGCACGATTTACTACAGAGCAACGTAGCTTTCGTGCAGGGATATGACTATTTGCAAATTATGGAGATTTGAGAGAGCAGGGTAATCCTACAGTTCCGCCCGAATTGTCATTCTCCCTCTCAGAACCTTTCATCCGCAAAAATCAAAGGCAAAAAGTTGCAGCCCCGTCACCCACTGGGTACAACGCGTATAAAAATGTAGCTTTCCATACGAACGAGGCGTGTCCCACGGAGACACTCGTCGTAGCTCCGTTCTAATTTAGAACCTGGCTTTGACATTGACGCCTTTGGTATTATGCAAAAGACAGAGCATCGCCTTGGCGCACGTCGCGATCAGTATTCCATGAGCGGGACGGACCTTTATGACGCGCAGTACAAATATCTACTCCGGTATGTTTTGTTCCGACAATATACAGTAGACGTATGGGGGGCTGTTGGCTCGTTCTCCGACCTTCCGCGCCTTCGTATTCGCCTTCGCTTTCCATCGTTCCACTTTCGCTTCGATTCTCTGTATACCTCGAGCTAAGTATTATGGAAGTAGTAGAGGTACACTCGCTGAACATAAATTCTGTGCAAATCTGAAAAAGATGTTTTGTCCCCCACCTGCTGCTCAGAACCCTGGGACTGGATTCCAAATCTGAAGGCACGAGGATAAAATTACGATCACGGAGATCCTACAGAAAGCATCTCCACATTTGCACAGGTTTCATGTCTGGAGAGTGTACACAGGGAATGACTGAGGAAAACTCTGTAGAGTAGCTTGCGGTCGTTGAGCAAACGAAGAGCGAACATCAATGGGCATGAGAATTTAATTTTGACGGCACTGCGCGAGGCTAACACGCAAGGCGTGTTTGACTTTCGCTAATTGCAAACTCATCTTCGCGCCTCTTGATTCTTGCATTTTCCACTCTCGTGCGCCTGATCGCCGATTCACCACTGTGCCTTGGATGAATTGAGTTGAGAGAAAACCGAGTTATATTGTTGAAGTTTTTTCATTTTTCCTGCCTCATAGCGAGACTCTGCACCGCGAAGATGAAGAAATATTGAGGCTAACAACGAATGATCTAATTGTGAAGATTATTGAACAATGAATAACACACTACATTTTTGGTACATAGGTAGATCAGACAAAATTCTTCATTGTTCGGTTATCCAGTTCCCTGGCCGTGGAGACCCCGATGGCTTGTGGGACTCTTGCTCGTTGAATCACAAATTTTGCGATGAAGAAATGAGGAGTATGCTTCTATCGAAACAGAGGGCGAGGGGAGAGTGAGACTCTCAACGTCAGAAAAGTTTCATGTCATTTTCAACTGCATTTCACCCTCGTTCGAACCCCGGGCTCATTCGCGCGGAAGACTGAATCTGAAAAAATATGCAGAACATTTCAAAAGATTCATCCGGGAATCGTCCAATGCCCGAGATCGAAGGTTTTCGAGACTCCGTTACGATCAAATCTACTTCTATACGATGTTGATCAGATTCCAGAGGGCTGAATGACTATGAAAAATGTTAGTTCACTGAGGCGCACTGGGGACCAGGCGTCGCAAAGTTCTGTTCACGAGCCCTCCAGCACTCCCAGACTCGCCAATTCCTTTCCGAAGATGCAATTTTTGTAAAGCTGATGAGTGAATACGGCCATTCTCGCTAGATCGATCACAAAACTTTTTCATCAATTTTCTAATCAACCGATCGATCGTGACCTGTTCTCGTATCACGATGAAGGATTGGCCAGAGTACTTGTTACTTAACACGTAGATCCCCCACGGCCCAAGAGAAGACTGCCGCGATTTGGCACCCACCCCTGCATCTTTCCAACTGCATCGTATTACAAAATACGTACAAGCGGTGTTCCGTCAACCCCTCGAGTTCCCATAGTCCAAATCTACCTCTGAGCAGCTCGTCAGGAACGCGCGTCGCTACCACCAATGCGCTCGGCAATCATAATTGTCGCGGACAATGAACTTTCTCGTTGGTACAAAAGCCAGCGATCGTATCGCCAAACTACACCGAGTTGTAGTGCCCGTCAATTTGAGAAACACCTGTTTCGTGCCGAAAATTGCTACCCACGCGGACATGGACTGTCACTGGTCGCTTATCTCTCCCGAGCGTGGAGCTCGCGATATGATTATACACCACCACTAGAGTCTCTGCCGCTAATCGAGCTTTTTTGTCGCTAACCGCGCTCTGACTGCCGTTGTCTCGTGGCGCCAAGATAAGCTAACCGATACTTACTCGAATACAGGCTCGTTATTATTTATCAACACCGCGAGCCGGCAAATCACAATGTCGATCCCGCGACAGTTTTTTCGAAAGCACTTATTCTTCACGTGAGTAGGCACTCAGTCTACGATCGGTGAACGAAGAAAAATCAAAACTTGGTCCGTGAGTAGCGGTGTCCATCCGCATGGAAATCAGAATCGAGCGTCAATTGATTACTGTCGCGCTACGCAGATGAGAGTATTCGGTTATTACGCGTCTCGGGGAAAAAGACGCTATCGAACGCAGTAGAACCGCGTATTAGTGTAATTGATGAGTGTGACTCGAGCGAATCGATTGGGCTGCCCATTACCAGCTCGCTCCGATCATCGCTTCGAGTGATTATTCATTGGTCGTGTCTCGTTGACGTTCGATCTCGGGCACTGGCACGCGCCCCGCTCATTCGTATCGATTCGAGAAAGTACGTACATGCGTTGCAGTTCTTTCGAGGCTCAGTATGCCAGCGATTCATGATCCCCACGTTGATATACGCACTGTGCCCCGTTCTTCAGAACTCGCGCGTCTCGCAGTTCAATTTTGACTTTCAAACCAAACCCCACATCGAAGCACCTCGCGTTATTCTCATTCTTGCAATTTCATTACGATCCTTCTAATTTTGCCTCCCATGGACTGATGATTGTGTGGTTTCGCCACCTCGCTGCGGTGCGGTCAGAAATTTTCCGGCTCGCTCGCCTCATATCGTACTTCACGGTCCATCGATCGCGTCCTTGAGCCCGTTATAGAGCGAATATAGAAAGTTCTGCTACCAGTCACAGCCCATAATCTCAGTTTTGCTTCTATAACGAGCATGGAATTCATAATGATCGACAGGGTGTTACAGCTCCACTGATTTTTCGGAGCAGGAGGCATCGCGTTCTGGAGTGGATGAAGTTTCAGTCGCAAGTATCGAAAGGTTTCCCAACAACCACGATGATGAATAATCATATCCTGTCTACAATGATGTTTCAAAAAAATGATTACCGACTCGATCGAGTAGAAATCGATACCAGGAACCGTTCGGATACTTCCACAACCGAAGAACAGTGTCTAATTACTAGAAATTGGAAATGACTCCGAAGATAAGAGAGAGAGAGGTGCCATTCCTGAGACAGTTGCAACTAAACGCGGCGTCATTGAGACACCCGTCTAATCGTATTTTGGTATGGGCAGCAGGTGTGACTCATCGAACACCTATCGGGGACCGATCAGACACGGCGTTGAACGAGTGTATGACATAAGAGAGTTACATGTCGGTGACGTCGATGAGACGCGCGATAATTGATGCGATGCGTTTCGTCAACACACGAACGCGGGGATAATCCTATGGCCCCACGCGTTACTCGAATTAGATCGTCTCGAGCATCTTACACACGCTACACTCGATTCCTGTACGGCAATTCGAGAGTCCACGGGTACATCAAACATGTGTACATATAGACTCATCAGGACTCGAGGGAGGATCGTTTGGTTTATTGCCCCGGCGATAAATTCTCGGGCACATATTTGCCACGCGAGAAGAGTCGCGGCAAATTCCGGAGGATGCGATGTCGGTCCGCAGTTATCCGGCTGACCCAGAAACGCGCGATACGAGCAGAGCAGCGAGCCGTTGGAGATTACGAGTCGCGGAGGAGCGCAACGGGTCTATCGCGGCATCAAACGGCGCGGGAAAGCTGCACCAGCTGCGGAGCACGTGCTGCGTGACGAGACGGTACGAATGCGCGTCGCGAGGATGAGTCCCGAAGCCACCTCCTGTCGACGATCGCCGCGAGATCGTTTTGGCGAGTGCCAACTGTGCACATACGCTGCACCACCGATCCATCTTGAAAGGCCTGAGTATTTTCGAGTGCCCGTTTGGCCAGCGTCTCGGGGACCACTTGGATCGAGTGGTAAGAAACGGGTACCGAAACACTCGAGCTGCCTCCAGAGCGTCGACGATGACAACGTGCCCGTGCGACTGCTCGGATCCGATGAAAGTTCGACTGGAATCGAGTGGAACTTTTTCAGTGGGATCGGCTGCACTCGTAAGCGCGCGAATCGAGTTACGTCATGTTCCCGGATAGAAAATTTTGAGAGCTGCAGTACCCATCCGCGCCTTGTTATTATGACCAGCCAACGCCATACCCTGTGTTTATGTGAGCTGGAGGGAGAATGTGATATCGGAAAATTAGAAATCTAAGAATCTCGATCCCCGAGAACATGCGTTTACCTCATTCCAAACACGGCGAGCCCGAAATCCTATTATATCCGATCTGGATGTCGGAGCAAACTCGTTCACAGGCACGCTGAAGACTCGGTTATAGTGAGCGTCGTCTTGGGGAAAATGTATGGGAACTCGCTGTGCAGGTGAACAGACCCGGGTCTTGTCACCATTGGCTCGTCGCCGAGCTCGCTCGTTTCCCCGATCGGTCGCGCGCGACTCTCTGCCTTCGATGATTACGTGTACCAGCGATAACGTCCATTATGTCGTCCAAGTTGACGCAACGGCTCGAAACTGGGAATTCATTGGATCGCATTGACGATGGCTGTGAGTGCATCGAGTGGTCCGAACGTTCGGGATTTGTACGAGCGCCATGTCACCTCTCTTGGCTCTCTCATAGACACATTGGACTTATTCGAAAATTTATTTGTAAATCTAACCATCTGTAAAAGCTTACCAGAGGATTTCCTGACCATGTCTTTAATGTGTAAGTGATACAGACAAATTGTTTCAGTGAATCGGAGTCGATGATTTTGCAGATTTGCATTCTATGATTATTTTGCAATGACGGTACACATCCTATATGATGATTGATACTCGAACGATGTGGATCTTGCTATAAACTTCAGTACGAACAATCACTTTAAAAACCTCACATTACTCAAGACAACTCGATCCCAATAGTGTTATTTCATGGAGCAAATGAATACTTTTCTTCGATATCTCCCAGCGCAGCTCCATTATTCCTTGAAATATGGCGTGAGGCAAGTGAGAACCCACACTGCTGGCTCAAAAATCAAAGAGTGACATGATCACGACGTTTCCCCTAGAAATTTCGTTTTCGAAAGATGATTTTCTTCTGTCCTTTAATTTTTTCCCAACCATTGGATTGAGAACGTGATCCATTGCGATCGATATTCCAACAACCACTGTGAGTTCTTCCAGCTTGCTGTGCTGTATAGAATTTACTTCACAACTGTATAAAGCTCAGGCACGACTGTTTGCCACCCAATGCGTCGAAGATGATTGGGGGTTGAAGTGTGTCAAGGAAAGGTAAAAGCTGAATCTTAGCGGTTGACAAGTCGACCTCTCCCTCAAAGCGAGCAGAATGCCGTGACAACAGAGCCTCCTCGAGTCTTGTCAAAGCTGCCACCACCTTTGCGCGCACAGCTTTGCAACTCGTGAATTACTCGTCCCAGCTCGCGAGCGTCGCACAACGTTGAGACTCCTCGAGAATAAATAATGCGCACAGTTGCAAAGTCTGCACAATCGAGCTGTGTACTAGGAGAGAGAGAGAGCGCGAGTGAAGCAAGACAAATACGTTCCATGAGAGTCCCGAGCGACCGACGAGACGCATCTCGACTGGCAAATGAATTGCTGCAGAAATGAAGAGACGCAGCGAAAGCTGTGCGGATCGATCGGCCGAGTCACTCACGCGCCCAACAAGGTGAATCAAGATGAGATTGATGAGATTTCCATACGACTCGATCGACGCTCCTGTAAGTATATCCCCCGAGACGAGATCCTTGTGCTTCGTGTCTCTGTCGCGGTAACGCGGGCCAACGAGCCAGTGTCTGACCATGCTCGGCTGTTACTACTATGCCCCATCCAACTTAGTTGCGCACTCCTGAGTTGCGAATGTGTTTTTGTCGTTCATTCATTCGCATAACCAATCCAGCCCCTCTTCCTCTGTAGTTTCACGAAAAGCATTCATCATTCTTGCAGAGGCAGCTCAGTGGTTGGCAAAATTCGCAGAGATTAACTGATTCTGTTCAGAGAGGCAACCTCGTTGACTGGTGAGTCGAATTGATTGACTCTTTTCAAGCATCGCGACTTCGCTCACTTGATTGTCTCGTCCGTCGATCGAACCGCGACTGACTCTCGGATTGGAATGCTCAAGATTCATCTGCTGTTTGGATTTTGACGTAGTAGTCCCCGAGGATCGACCACTTTGACTAATTTGTCACTTATTCGTGACTAAATTCCCATCCAAGCTAACCAAAATCTGACGAGTCAGACTCCTACCAAAATAACTTGTTTCACTGTGACAACTTGACTCCTACTCAGTTTTAGTGCAATACAGAACCAATTTCGCCACTGAAATTATATTTAAGTGTAGAGTGTTGGTGCGAGATATTTTTTAGTCAATGATCAAGCTAATACACGGGAAAAATTCTATATCGACACATGACAGCGCCAGTAGAGGTATCCAGGCCCAGAAAATTAGATAACGAGTTCGATTATCTGAATGAATAGATCAGTTTCGATAATTAACGGTGATGATTTCGTTAGATTCTGAAAGTGAGTGTACAACGTTCATCAGATACCTCCAAGCATTCGTTGCTGGGAGAGGCAGGGAGGTTTTTCTGTAGGGCTATGCCGACTAAGCTAAACTACGCTAAGCTTAACTTAGCTTAACTGCGCTAAGCTTTAACAAACTTAACACGTACACACACATACCAGCGCACGCCATGGATATGCCATCGCATATTGAGAATGTCATGAGCGGCACATATGACTAACCTCACCTATTCTTTTCATTCAATTGCTGCATAATAGCAGAAAGAATAGCAGCAGAACAGAAAGTGACATTGTGCAATTGTTGAAAATCAACCTCACCAGTTTTCAATGCACTACCTACATTCCGTTTGATGCTGTTGATTTGGTTTTGAATGTTAATGTTTCATGTGTTTCAGATTCAAGAACTAACCTCGAATGAGATCACACTTGCACCTCTAAATTATCACAAGTTTATCAACTGCTGAATAAACTTGTTGACATTACCAGTGCTGTAGATGAGAAGATGAGTTTTCTCATCTTTTTGCCAGCGGAGTAAATTATTCTGTTGTTCATTCTATGGAAATACTCTAAGTGCGTGGTTAGTTTTCTAAATACCTTACCATGACCAGATGGGTGTAACTCTTTGGCTCCTCATGTCTCTTGATTAATTATTGAAGTAGAATTCTTTTCATTTTGGTATGCGTTAGTTTAATACTTGATTCGCAGCTGACATGAGGTTTCAAGGGGTGGTTGGCGGAATGGATTATCTCAACTCAAGTCACTTTCTATAGTATCACATAAGTTTCAATTACATTTCAAGACTACAATTATTCTTAGATTATAGAATTATCCAACTCAATTCAATTTTCAATTCACAAGTGTGTTTCAAGACTGGGCTGATGTGACATCAAATGTGTTACAGAATCATACAATGAGCAAACTGGAATACACTGACCAAATAAATATTCAAGCCTGCCGTGTCCCCAAGTTGTGCTATTCTGAGAGATCCAAGGATATATATTCATTTGGTCAGTGTATTTCAGTTTGCTCATTGTATGAAGTTGTATAGACTTATTCAGACTAACTCCCCAATTTCTGAAAATTGTCAAGATTACCCTGTCTCACTGGAAAAGAAGAGTGCATCTGGCCTTGTCCAACAATTTGTATAGTAAAAGCTGTAGCAATTATCCCAAGTATGGAATGGCAATCAAGACCCACGCTTGATATCAAATCATTTTCAATCTAGTGTGAAACATACCGGTAATTCTTAAATAGAGTTACAAGTTAATGCCAAATCTCATTCCAGAGGCTGAACTACCCACTGATTGTATCAAGATATTTCAACCGGTTCCCATTCTGTAACACATTTGATGTCACATCAGCCCAGTCTTGAAACCCACTTGTGAATTGAAAATTGAATTGAATTGGATAATTCTACAATCTAAGAATAATTCTAGCCATGAAATGTAATTGAAACTTATGTGATACTGTAGAAAGTGATTTGAGTTGAGATATTCCATTCCGCCAACCACCCCTTGAAACCTCATGTCAGCTGCGAATCAAGTATTAAACTAACGCATACCAAAATGAAACTGAGAAAAGAATTCTAGTTCAATGATTAATCAAGAGACATGAGGAGCCAAAGAGTTACACCCATCTGGTCATGGTAAGGTATTTAGAAAACTAACCACGCACTCAGAGTATTTCCATAGAATGAACAACAGAATAATTTACTCCGCTGGCAAAAAGATGAGAAAACTCATCTTCTCATCTACAGCACTGGTAATGTCAACAAGTTTATTCAGTAGTTGATAAACTTGTGATAATTTAGAGGTGCAAGTGTGATCTCATTCGAGGTTAGTTCTTGAATCTGAAACACATGAAACATTAACATTCAAAACCAAATCAACAGCATCAAACGGAATGTAGGTAGTGCATTGAAAACTGGTGAGGTTGATTTTCAACAATTGCACAATGTCACTTTCTGTTCTGCTGCTATTCTTTCTGCTATTATGCAGCAATTGAATGAAAAAAAGAGGTGAGGTTAGTCATATGTGCCGCATATGACATTCTCAATATGCGATGGCATATCCATGGCGTGCGCTGGTATGTGTGTGTATGTGTTAAGTTTGTTAAAGCTTCGCGCAGTTAAGCTAAGTTAAGCTTAGCGTAGTTTAGCTTAGTCGGCATAGCCCTACTGGTGTGTATCCATCGTCGATACAATCGCTATTAATGAACCCGAATAAGATGGAATAGTGATCTCTTCGTGCCACAGAAAAAAATTATTCGATGTCGACTCCATAGAGAAATCGATGGACTCGAGTGAGCTTTCAAGAACTTTAGATTCGGGTCAGCTGAATGATTCCGATACTCGGGATGCATGATGAAGCTCAGAAGGCAATTTTCGCTAAAAGTCTTTTCGAATGACCGGACCAGATTCGAATTCACGGAAAATGTTAATCATCCCGTTACTCGACGATTTGCCATAATGTAATTGAAGAAAGTTTGGATATTTATGATCACGAGAAGATCTGGATGGAGCACGTTCGAGAGTTGAAAACGCGATGATCGATCGTTGGTAGCTCTTATCGAAATATGAACCGCATATAACGTGTCGTATGAGATTCGATTCTTCTATGACACGGTGCGAGTAACGAGCGCGACGGTGCAATTTGCAGATTCATGCAGATCTGCGTGAATGAACGCCATGAGCGCTGCGAATCCATTATTCAGAATACACTTCGCACCTCGACCAAAGAGCTGGAATATTCGATCGAAAATTATCGTAGATAATCGCCATGCTCCACAAAGCAAATGCGCAGACCCAATTTCACTTTTCTGCGATGGGCCTTTTTTCAAACTTGCTATCGGAAATTTCTGGGTGAGAAAAGTAGCACCGCTATAAAATTGAACTTTCAAATTCGCAAGCCGGTGGCTCGTAAAACCGAGCGCCAGCATTTCCCAAACGAGCCACTTGTAGTTACGATGACGTTATAAATTACAGTCGGGCGTTCCGTCGCAAACGCCCAGGACTTTGATATTTCTTTAAAAATTTGTCACGTAACGAGCGTTCTGCATCCGTTAACGAAACCACCAGAACTTTCCGGCACTGAAATTGTAATTATATTTTGACCGACTGCTGGGACACGAGTCGCCATGACATCCTCATAGATTTCGCCAGTGCGTTCCCGAACCTTGCGTCTCTTCCCCCGAATCAAATTTCATGAAATCACCATTCGCAGTACGAGCACGAGGAATAAGGCCTCAAAATGACGTATGCATTGAATATGGAAATCGAAGAAATCGAACTGCGCGGAAAGTTTGAATTTTCCTAGAGCCAGCGTAAGTAGCGTAGCTACAGCTCGATGAGCATGCAGCGTTATTTCATAACACGAGCGCTCATAATGTCGGGTGGAGCACCGTTCGCCCGAATTTCTTTTGTTCCTCTCCACCTGATGTAATCTGCCTCCCCTCCAACATCAGCCGCCAAGGGCTCATTCGCGATAAATCGTACTCGCGTCGCGTTCGCGCGCGAACTCAAGGATGCGAGCTCGCTAGATAGATGATTGGGCGCTTTGCTTACTCTTGGATACATTCATTCGCGGATGTGCGCTCATCATATTAATCTCAGGAAAGCGCGCTGTTCTGTAAGAAAAAAAGAGAAACCGGCAAGATCTCGCGCGAGCGCCTATACGGACTCGATCGTGGGCCTTGGTTGCGCAGAGCTGCGAACGATAGCGATAATTTCGCGCGGAGAGCTCGAGCGGAAGCTTTTGCGTTTCGGAAACTCATTAGAGTCGATGCTTTGCTTTCGGCCATCGCTGCTGAGTGCACTTCGCACAGTATAGCCACCACCCGCTCGCTCGATTATCTGCGTGTGCGTGTGTGTGTGGGTGTGGTGGACACACGCGCTTTCGAGAGACTCGCTTTATTGGGTTTCACGGCTAATGAAATTCTAATTTTGATGCAGTGCAAGTCGTCGAAAGCCAAGTTTGTGCCCATATACGCGGGTGGGTGGCAGTGCACTTTCTTCCCATTACAATTTGGACGGAGTGCTTCGCTCTGAGTTTGCAGTGAGATGGGGGACTGCACCCAACTAGTTCATCTTTCGGTAATACAGATCAAGACTTTGTCAGATCATACAAACTGGCCTGAGTGAATTTGCATTCCGTATCGGAAAAAGGTTGCGTATTTACTTTTTCTGACCCGAATGAGTTGCAGATTCCTCTTCAGGTTCCTAATTAGTGGAATCGAAAATTTTCATAACGGTACAAACCGGGTACAAGTTTTTTGAAATTTTGTTTCAATACTTTTGCCGTTGTACCGATTTCTGACGGTTGAAACAACTACCGATTAGCCAGTATGCGAGGAAACTGTAATTATGAATCAGTGGATTACTCAATTGAGCTTTGTTTTAGCGACCTTATCATCGGGTTTCTTATCCGAAACCTAGAATCTCAAAATTCATCATCTTTCGTTTTTGGTTCAAAATGCAGAACTATTTGTCACTGTCTCAGAGTTGACGCTTTCAAGAGGATGATGGAAGATATGACAAGACCAGGTCTAACTTGTATTGTCAGGAGGTTCAGAAAACTTCGATTTAGAAGCGATGACAAAATTTCATTTGACACATATCTGTTTGGAACCATCGCAAAGTACTCATTTCTTCTGAATATAGAGTCTGAAAAAAAGAATAACCGATTTTACATGAACTTACGTGAATTCGAATCAACGAATCCTTGCCATAAAAACAATCCATTGGTGATATCCCAACATTCGAGATCCAAAAGATCATTTGCCAGGAGAAGAGAATACCTAGGCTAAACGAAACTTTGAATTTGCGGTATCTCGGTACCATCGAATACACTTCATTAAATTCATTCATCTTCACCACGGGATAGCGATAATGTGAGAAAATTTCCATTGATATCCATCGTCACACCTCGTATCAATACATTCGACAGATCAACGGGTAATCTAGAGAACAAAATTATACGCCTGCGGAATTGGAAATCAGAAGCATAATATGCTAATTGTGGCTATTGTCTGGGCCGAGGCGAGCTAGCACCGGTGCTGGTAATTCGCGCGAGGGGCATCGTTGAAAGACACGTCGAATCAAATAAAAAGTGGGCCGATACACTTTCTCCAGCGAACGCTGTCTAATGATTCATTACACCGAGGCTGGCATTCATTCCAAATGACCATATATAATGTGCGCATTGTTCCACCCACTGGGCAGGCTCGATTTACAAGAACGACTGCTCGTTTTTTCTACTTTCGTTTTCTTCTATGTAAGGTGCCAGGGCGGCCGTGCATCCTCATACTCGCAGGCGAAACTAGTACAAACTTTTGCGAGTCCCCACTCCGAGGCAAGTGCGAGATTCAATGGATCAGAGATGAGATTCGCTAGAATCCGAATGCCCAAAGGTGTTTTCGGAGACAGGTTCGAGGCCGAGAGATCGTTACTGCTGAAAAACGAACGTTTCTTAGTCGTAAAGTTGAAATTCCCAACTCGTCTCTCCTCTCGTTCCCTACATATCGTAAACGGCTCGTAAACACTTAGGGGGCCAAAACTATCTCGTGGTCGATACCGCGATGAACCACGGAACATCGGGCCGGGCCAAGGATTACCGCAGTCCAGCGCCGTGAGCGGCACGATAAGGAGTTGACTTCGGCGCCACGAATTTCCCTACATTACGACGGCACCGTGCCATAGAAACGACCACAAGTGGGGTCGACTGTCGGACGAGAGACAGAGTGTCGCGGCGACATTGCGTTATCTCTGTTATGCTCGACACAGCCGCGGATAGTCTCTAATTTTGCTCGCAAACTGCGCACGCCTCGGCAATTTGGATGCCTTTACGAGTACGTTGTCCCGCCCCGATGCTGACAATTGTAAATACACGCCGTCTAAGCCCTAGAGCTCACTCTCTTCTGAATGATTTCACTTTCTGAGCTATTTTCTGCATTTTCCCTCCAGCCCGAGCAATTCCGAGAGCTGGGATTGTTTTGCATCAAAGAATTCGCGAGCTCATAGTCCGTATTCACTTTTCGAAACATTACACCGTACCGTCCCTTCCCGTTTCAAGCTATCTTCAGTACTTTGGAAAACAGGAATATCCTTGAAAAACTGATGCACCGTTCGAATTGATGTCGTCATACTCTCAGGTACCATCAGTCGAACAAAAGCATATATCCAGTACGTCGAGTGATTTTCACTCAGCGAAACGTCATCTTTGTATTTTGTTTGCGTCCTTCTGGGCTAACAGCTGGGAAGCTATTGTTTTGTTGGGAGGGCCCCGTCTGGTATTTAAAAGGAAACTATCAAAGTGAGGGTAGTACGAAATCGACCCATTGCTCCTTCATATCCTGGCAATTTCTTCTGGAGATCCTCCAAAATTCAATTCTCTGCGCGAGAACTTGGACAAATCTATAGAAACGAAACTGCCCGTTGCAGTACAACACAACTAATTAGAAATTTGAGCTTGGATTTTTGTGACTGATGTCTCATGTAACTTTCAAACTTGACGAAGGAATCACGACTCTGTCACATTATGTTATCAAAAGTTATTCTGTCACCGAAAGTTTAGTTCTTGAGGCTTTTAGAGGACAAGCCAGCCCCTGGAGACTCTGATCATTTCGAATTTCATTGACGGCTCGGATTGACTCAGATTTTTTACTCCATCCTACTGTAACTGTGGGCGCTTTCTCGTACAATCCAGGTTATGACAATTGTCACGAGGAGTGAACATTTGTAACAGGCGCCACACTCTCGCACGAATATGGAACACTTCCTCCATGAATCACGCCAATTACGCCACAGCCAGTCGACGCGATTCGCCGACCAGCCCACGGGTCGCGTACGTCAAAGAATTCGCGTCTGATGCACATGCGCCCGGTGGCGCGGGCTCACTCGGCTCTTATCTAATGCGAAAGCTCGCCCTACTGCTCATTACGTTATCCTTCGCCATGCACAGCTTCTGGTATCGCCCACTTTTTTGTGCATCTCTCTCTCCCTCTCTCGCTCAGTCTCTCGACACTCACACCACAGCGACTCGAAATTCCTCATCCACACGTTACACGATTCGCAACCGTCCAGCTCGCTCTGATCGAAAGTCCAGTTCGCGCAACGATGTCTTGGCGAACGGCACCGGTATCACAGGCCCCCCGCTAGTTGCCTCAGAAATTCCCATCCAAAAGTCATGTTGGACCCGTAGATCACCACGGCAGATACGAGCTGAGTGTCTGTGAGCATCTCGCAAAATAACGCGTCGCATCGGACGAGCGAGTGGTGCAAAGTGTAACGAGCAACCTACATCGGCTCCGCTCGCGTTTCCGGCTTTTCCTCCATCTCTCGTGCCAGGAATGATTAACGAGTCGTCTGCTGCAGATGGTGCAAAAAGAAATTGCCCGCGTAGTCGCATGTCGCGCCCGATGAATCCTATATGAGCCCGCGATGTGGCTATCGTATACGATGCTCGTGGTTATGGCGCACCTGGGCCCGAAAATTGATTGACCTCGAAAAAGCGGCGATGATTCCACGATCGTTATCCTAGTTCAGCCGCACAGCAGACCATACAGCAGTTTCACGGATTATAAAAATAATCCAAGACCGAGCCGCTATTCACGCTTTCTGAATACGGCCCGCGTTCGTTCTGGGCCTGCGGTGCGTGCCGTGCCCAACACAATAAGCTCTTGGCTCGAGCATATATTGTAGCGCGCGCTCCGTGCATTTGAATTTTCCAGACTCCCGCGCCGCGCTTTTCGGCGGACAGCTCACTCTCGCTTTTCCACGCGCCTTTTCTATACATCTTCGACAAAAGCGCATCTCTTTTATCCCAATTAGCCATCTGACTGGGCATGGGCTCCACTCGAATCTCGAAGTTGATTCATCGTTGCGTTCGAAGGTGAGTGAGGAACAGTTATTCTTTCGACGCGCTCCGGATAGTGGAAAAAGGGCTTTCACTCTCAATACCGATCAGCAGTCGGAAGGATTGCGAGCTTTCGAAAAATCAGCGACACGGGTATACATGACTGTGTGGATTTTGCAAATGGCTCGCGATGTAGCTATTTTATTACTAGAATCGCAGAGTCACAAATGCGGAACAAGGAGGTCAGTTTGAGCCTGGTGCAACGATTCAATGTTTATATGCCACTTTGAATAAAAACATCAAATCTGCTGGCCTGCATACTGAGACGTCTCGTCCACATTCATTTCCTTTGATACATGGAAATTTTTTGTCCAGCCATGCGAAGCTGTCAGTGCAATCCAACATTGTCTCACTCCTACCTGGGATTTTACTGTCCCTGAAGTCTACATTTTTATCGCGGGAATGAAATTCTTCAAAATCAAATCTGGCACGGGGAATGGATAGAACGAACTCGTCCATACGCGCTTTATGAAGAGCGTTCTGATTAATCTTATTCGAATTATTTTTCCTTCAAGAAATGGGGTGAGACTGGTTCAAGGACTGAACAGCTCGGGATCAAAATGTGGGAGCCAATTTTTACTTCTAAAGATTATCAGCGGGTTACTTGCGGACGCGTTTCTGATGCTTATGATCGTTTCATGGAAATAGTATCCCAACACTGATCAGAATAACAGAGCAGTTGTATGATATAAAAAAAAAAGATCCTAGAAGATATCGACAGGGGTAGTTTTCTGGGTACAGAATGAATTCTACAGATTCTGTAACTGATTCATAAAATTTTAGTTCCAAAACCATACCAATTCCTGTCTCCTGGAATTGGTGAGCAATTGCTTGCATTTTCTCTTGCGATTTGATTCTCTGAGAATCTAGAATCGAGTTTGCAAGTCATCAATTTTATTATTCCTAATATTCAATAATATGCAAATCATAGATGTAAAATTCTTTGGGAATACTTCGGTTTCTTGAGAGAAGGTGACGTATTGTAACCTTGAATATTTTGCCAAAAACTGACGTACGGTGTCTTGCTTACGTTTACAAAAGGAAATTGTTCCAATGTACCAAGATATTTAGACTCGCATCGGTACAACATAATCCGATATTATATCGAACACAACCAATTCGGAACGGAGATCAACCAACAGAACTCCAAGTTGACCAAGTTAGCCACTCAAAAATCGTGAGGAAACTTAAAGTCGCTCACAATATCAAATATTAAAGCACGACTGGCCGCAAGCTCTAGCCCGCGAAAATTCAAAATGCAAACAGTGCGCACGGTGAATAGTGAACTAGACATCATGTACTCACCGTAAACGCGTGCTCGGGCCCACTGAGGCCACTACGGCACCAGGACCAGACTGCAATCTTCCACACACTCTCCTCTCTTTTCAGTTCTTTTGGTCACTGGCAATATGCGTAACTCCTGCAGATCTGCCTCGGCGAATTCGGCGGACTGCGAGCTATAGAAAAGTCGTAAGGTTCGGATTGCGGAGCCGGCCGACTCGGCTATTCTCACGGGTCAATCGCGTCGAGTGTTCGGTCCGGTGAGCTGGGACTCACTGGCCGGGCTCTTTGCGTGTTACTCGCGAGACGGAGTTTTCTTGGGGCCCCTCTGAACGCTGTGGTGCACTCGGGGCCCGCGCTCTCCTATCCCCACTCGAGCTTGTATTCTCGAGCGTCCGAAGAAAGTAGGCTCGTAGTGCATGTAGCACGCAAGTGTGAATGGGCCTCCTACTGCTCACTCGTTCTGCATTTGGTGCTTCTGCTCGGCTTTATCTGAGTGCGAGGATGATGGGACCTGTAGTTGCTTGCAATGTCACGTCCTGAGTCGCAAGTGAAGACTGCCATATGCCTATCGGATCAAGACCGGTGAGTGTGGAGTATTCTTAGTGATTCTAACAGTTCCTTCCGACTTACCGATGTAACTACAGATGCGAAAAATTATGAAGATGACCGCGCGATTTCTTTTAGGGAATCGGTACGTTTTCTTGTGGATTGGGCAGGCTGAGAAATACTTGCCGCAGGTAGACAAGTACTTGGTGTGAAATGCAAGAGCAGCAGCATCGCCGGTGATATCCACCGAGGGTGCAGGATGTTGAATGTCGAGATTTGTCTTATGAGATCAACACGTTCGCCGCAACGGATTCGACCAGTGGACTCGCTAGTCTTTTTCTGTGGACTAGAAATTTTATTTTCTCCATCATGCAGCTACTACCAGGGTAACTACCGATTGTAACAAATTCGTACGACCGCACGCGTGCGAATTTAGGTGTCGAGTACAATCTGATACCCCAAAATTAGATTTGCGGGCGGGCGATCTGTGCGGATTTCTACTTCAGTTGGATCCCAGGGATCAGTGCGAATTTAGTGGGATCATTCTGTAGGATTCCAGCAGGATCTATCGCATACAGCGAAAAAAGAATCTCTGGCATCGTACACGGAAGAGAAAGATTGGTTGTCCCAACCAATCAAAATTGGTTGGGATATTTGACGCCTATCGAGTTGCTTAGATCATTCCATTCCTTTTTGTTGAATCTGCTGTTATTTGCATAACCTTCTTCGGGCGAGAAACATACTAACTTTTAATGATGCATTGGGAAAGTCACGACAGCCGAACGGCGAACGGTATACAAGACCTGCCCCGCACTTTTTCAATCCTCGTCATCGCGAATATATATCAGAGGTACGCGATCACAAGTTTTTTCTGGCCCAAAGAAGGTTATACAAATAACAACAGATCCAACCAAAATGGATTGAATGATCTAAGCAACTGGATAGGCGTTGAATATTCCAACCAACTTTTTTTCGATCGTAACCAAGTTGGTTGTTGTTGTAACCAATTTTTTTTCGTGATGGTGAACGGGTTGGCGAATGATGTTGGGCCAGTACACTGAGAAGAATGATTCTGGAAGTATTCCAAAGTGGTTGAGATTTGAGTAACATAGATGCATATCCTCTGGAACTATTCCATTCCACTCAAGAAATTTTCCAGATCACTCTGGAATGAGTCCGAATTTGATCTGGAGTTTTTCCCGATCTGAACTGAAAATACTCAAGAGCCTTCCTTGATTATTTCTGAAACTCTAATGTGTAAAATTTCAGTTGCGTGAGCTAGAAAAATTGTATAGTTACTCGATAAATTCACCTGAGCATCTTCTGGAAGTGATACAGAGTCGTTCGGTACTCTCTACTGGTTCTCGCAACCCGGGAAAAACGCAATGGGCCGTGGCCCCCGGAGGTCACGGTCCACGAAAATTCCACAGATTCTCTACGCTTTGTACGGATCTTTGACTTGCTGGCACCACCAGATGGAAAGACACGATGGATCAAAATTCAAATTATCTTGCCTCAGTGAGATTATACCGTCATCAGTTAAGGACTGTAAGAGAACCCAGATAGCATCGCTCGTGATCGTTGGGGGCATGGGACGTCCTCACAATGGCAGATGAATGTCCAAACAAGATGACCAATTGTTAACTTAAAAATGTCTTCTGGTCAAGTTCGTAGAATTTCTCAACTTCGTTCCATTTTGGGACGTCCAAAATACATGAAGGGACATGCGCTCTTGGGCATAGGAATCATAACCTCAAATGCATGTCCAAACCACCGACTCAAATATGTCCTTTTTTTGATGACCTTATCTTCCTTGCCATGAGAGGACAAACCATCTCAAGAGGCCCGACTCGAAGTCCGGTTATGGAACGTTTAAGGGATATCCAAGGACTTGCACTTGAGGACAAAGTGGACACAACCTCAAACGCATGTCCAAACCACCACCTCAAAAATATCTCTTTTTCGATGAGCTTTTTCCATGCCATAGGACATCGCGGTCTAATAGGAGCACTACCAGAATGTCCTGTCGAGGCTAAATTCTTGACATCCTGTGGACATCCCCAATGAGATAATAAAAGCGCGGGATGTCGAAAGAAAACATGTCCAGCACATGTACCCAAGATGTCCTCGACACTTACACCGCAAACGCGATGTTATATCGCGTCATGTTCTAACGAATTATTCTTATAATTAGAATGAATTTTTGTTTCGATCGGTATGAACGATCGAGACTTTATCGCTCGCGGGAATTCCAAATCATATTATTACATGACTCGGCTAATGCAAGCTGATTTTAATCAACGGATCTGTTGATTAAAATCAGCTTGCATTAGCCGAGTCATGTAATAGTATGAATTATACTTATAAATAAACAACTTATAAAAATACGGATTTGCGAGAGTGGTGTTCAATAGCCTAATACAGTACCTTTCATAAGTAATGGATCAAGTAGGGTCTCACTAAAACAGTGATATTTTCAATATAATTTATTGCACGGGAATTTTGAGAAGAGCATCTCAAAGATTACAAAAAAAATCTATCGATTCATGTGTTTAAAACATTCACTGCGTCCTTTTTAATCGCCCGTGGTCAACGATGAAAATCTAGAAAATTTCTCTTTCAATCAATCTCCTACAACTTTGGCGGGAGTGATTCGATCACAAGAATACCCACGAAATCTTGTAGATCTTTTCAAAACCTACAATTTTCTTTTTTTCAAGTTCTTTCTACGACCTTTTCTGTCCGAGTAACGATCTTGGAAAGAGAATTTTATATCACATGGACTGCTTATGGAGATACCGGGGCTGGCGCCTGCTTCGTCTCGCCTTGCTCCATTCCAGCGCCATATGCTCCATTAATAAATTCTCCCAGCGTATCATTTGACTCACATGGCTCTAATCAACTTTCGTGACTGATAAAGTTTTAAAAGTGAGAAAGAAATCCGCTTACCGCGCGAAAAATTCTTTTTTGCATATTTTTGCTTTTTCACATGGTTCCTATAAACAGAGTTATAGATGTCCAAATCATGTCTACAGGATGACCTCTGGACGTGTTTCGGATGTCATTCGAAACGTCTCTGGGGCGTTCTTTTTGCATGTCCAAAATACGCTGCTAAAGGATATTAGCAGAATGCTTCCTCAAAGCCTTATTGCTTTGAATTTTCTCTCCGTAAGGGTGACGAACTAAAGCGCAAAATAAACAGGGCTCACCGCCCACCAACATGAAAAAATTTCTCAAAATGTCACATGATCGTCCGAACTGTAGGAAAGTTTCCGAATGACATAAAGAGGAAAAAAAAGAAAATTATTTTTCTCAAAGTAAGGGGGGGGGCGGCTAAATGGAAATTCCGTAACTACGAATTAATCCAAGGATGATGATAATCAATGATGGAGATATATTGGCTAGATTAGTAATTGAACGTTTTTGATAATATGATGTTCGGAAAATAATCTGAAGAATTAGATGTTGAATCTCGGATTAGAAGGATGAGAATGTGAGAGGGTAAGGAGCTTGGATTGCAGCGAGATGTCCAATGGAATGAGAGGAGGGAGTGATCAGAATTTGATGGTTATTGATTGAACGGATGAGGATTCATGGTGAGTAGTAGAGTGGAATTGTACGAAGAAATCGAATATTTTCTTGTAAGAATTAGGTGGGGGGGGGGGGGGGTGAATTAATCACTTGAATGAATACGGAATGAAATAGACTCTTCGTTCACTAATGCTCAAGAATCCCTCGAAATTTCAAGATGATCGGCCAAACCGACGAAAAGTTTTCGAACTCCATAGGAGAGATAAATATTAAGATCAATCTTTCCAAAAAAGGTGGATAAACGGAAATTTCGTATCGGTCAATCACTCCAGAAATGATTGTAAATGATACAGATACATTTGCTGTATCTTTATTCGAGAACATTTTTTATGATATCTCGTTTGGAAAGTGATAAGAAAAACTTTTCAACGGTTCTGAACATCATGTGACATTTTGGATAGCTCTCCAACGTTCTTCTGTGGTGAGTCTTGTTTATTTTGCTCATTAGTTTGTGACCCTCACGGAGAGAAAATCATCATCAATCATTCCTTGTCTCACATCTCCGTTATATTTCTTCCAACTAAATCTATCTTTTCCTCAAAAATCCTGAGTATTCATTGACATAATACAGTTACTTTTTAGTCAATTCATCATTTCATTGTTGCACAAAAGTTTTCTTCGGAACTGGATGGCTGAGGATTTATGTTAAGAGATGTAATGAAATTGAAAGGATTAATAGGATATCTCAATAAAAATGATTGAGGATGGCGAACTATTCGATGGAGTGAGCTAAAAATAGACTCTGCTCACCGCTCACTAATTCTTCACAGTCCCTCGAAATTTCGAGACGATCGGTGGAAACGCCTAAGAGTTTTCGGGTGCCATAGAAGAAGTAAATAGAGAAATCAATATTTGGAAATGAGGGGGTAAATCAAAATTCGGTATCAACCAATCGCTTGAAAAGTGAAAATGAATGATAGAGATACTTTTGGTAGATCTATATTTGAGGAAATTTTTGATAATATCTTGTTTTAAAAGTAATATGAAAAATGAGGTGTTAATTATGGGATGAGTGGGATGAGCATTGGAGTGAGTATGGAGCCTGAAATCCACGGAGATGTTTGATGAACTAAGAGGAACAAGTGGTTGAAGTTTGGTAGTTATTGAGTCGATGGTTGAGGACTTATGGAAAGAAATGTGATAGAATTGAGAGGAGAAATAGGATTATTTCTCATAAAAAGTATTGAGGGTGACGAACTAATCGATGGAATGAGCTCAGAAAGGACTTGGCTCACCGCTCACTAATGTTTGATAGCCCCCCAAAATTTCAAGACGATCGGTGGAAACGCCAAAAAGTTTTCGAATACCATAGAAAAGGTGAATAAAAAAATCCATATTGGTCAATCGCTTGAAAATGGCATTGAATGATACGGAGAGAGACTCGAGATTTTCAAACTGAGGGAGGTTGATGATATGACACACCTCGCTTCAAGCTGCGATAGTACCACTAAACTGACACCAAAATCCACCAGTGAGGTGTTTTCAGGAGATCCTACACAGTAAGGATCCGTTTTGACCGAAATTGTACCGATTCACGCCTCGAAATGGCGAGTAAACTCATTTTCCCCGTGTATAAGTGTATGGAGGCCCATTTCGATAAATTGCCGATTTTGACATATTTCCTCTTTAATCTTGTGATAACTCAGAAACGGCCCGTTTTATCGAAAAATGTGTAGAGAAATTTTTTGTAGAACTTTCAAAAATCTAGAAAAGCATGCCTTGCTAATTTCTCAAACGATGCGTCTACTTTGATTCGTGAGGCGTCTTTATTACAAGTTTCATGGTTTTTGGAATATCTTCAAGGTATTTCATATCTCGAACCTGATATTTTCAACATACTATTTAATGCTGAAAGATTCTCTTGAGCTTTATCAAGTAGAATCTCGATAACTGAAAAGGAAAAGTTCCCTAAATCATCCTCCAACATTGCAAAAGTGGTTAGAAATATGAAATTTGAGACATGAAATATTCCAAAATCCATAAAACTTCAAATAAAGATGCCTCACAGTAGATGCATCGTTTGAGAAATTTGCAAGGCATATTTTTCTAGATTTTTGAAAGCTCTACAAAAAATTTCTCCACACATTTTTCGATAAAACGGGCCGTTTCTGAGTTATCAAAAGATTAAAGAGGAAATATGTCAAAATCGACAATTTATTGAAATGGGCCTCCATATACTTATACACAGGAAAAATAATTTTACTCGCTATTTTGTGGCGTGAACCGATACGATTTAGGTCAAAACGGATCCTTACTGTGTAGAATCCCCTGAAAAATACCCCATACGTGGATTCTGGTGTCAGTTTTGTGATACTTATCGCTCCTTGAAGCGAGGTGTGATGATGTTTGAACCAACATTGTAAAAAAAGGATGTCGAATTTTGGGTGGAATGAATTATGTGGAAGCCCAACTAATCAGTCAATCGGGATCAAATTCAGTGAGGATAATCATAAGCTAATTTGAAATGAACCTTCAAGATTTCATGAAGATCGAACAAAAAGGGATAGGAGTGGTTGTATGGTAAGCAAAAGACAACGAATAACACACATACGGACATATGCACATGGCAGTTTAAAATAATATGTAGCAAATGTTGAATGTGTTTGGGGTAATGTATGGGCGTACTAATCGATAGATCTCGTCGAGTAGAATGAGATTAAATGATTCTCAATTGTCGGAAAGGAATATGGAACGGTGAGATTGAAGGATAAGAAACATTTTCGAGTGAAAAACTCCTCACCATCACAAGGCTTTCTCTTCGAGAAAGCAAAATGGGAAAAAAGTGGGAGTAGCGCGTCCTCTTCGCGAACAAAAGGACGTAATTTCGGACGTCTACAGAGTTTGCCATATATATATATATATCTTCAGAGGGGCGTTCTCAGGACGTCTTTTTTCCATCAGAGGGCTTACGCTACGTGGCTGAAAGGTGGCATAATGAGGTGGAGGGAGAGCCTTGAAGTACGTGCCTGTTTCGAAGGCATACTCATCCTCTTCAAATTAATGTTTCTATGAATGTTGCGATTTGGTGATGAATTTTGATCCACGTATGTGCAGAATGATTTTTTAGATGTTTAACCTCTGAAACACATTTGTGGTTTAGATCGCAGGAAATAGAATTAGCGAGAATGCGTCTGAAACGAGGTGTCAATGATCTTTCTCTCATGAAGACTGGTTCTTCCACTAGTTCGTATCATTATATCCCGAAACGCTTGTTGGCGGAATCGTCGAATGAGCAACTGCAAATAAGTGGATAATACTTGTGAAATATTAGTGGAATGAAAAGTGATCAAGTGAGTATGAAAATATTCTTGTCCGATCATTCCACTAGTCATTTCATTACTATGGACGGATGCGCAAGAATGAGCGGGTAATCAAACCTAGCAGTATAGTCGTCAAGTTTGAGGATGAGGACCTACCATTTGACATGATTCCATTGATTCTCGGTGGAAATGATGGGAATGTTCATGTCCTGAGTAACCGTTTACAGGATCCTACAGTATGCGTCATCAAAAGTACTATGTAAATGATACTGATTCTCCGGAACGGGTTTTGTATGAGGAAGATGATGCAACTGATTGCCCCATAACTCATTGCAATCAATTGCAAGATGGATTTTCCATCATCAAGCCGTGGATTTGAAGTTAATGTCGAAATTCCTCACTAGGTGGACTTGAACTTACGGTAACCAGAGTTTCTCGCAAGTGGCTAACGGAACGCTCTATTCGTATTTAAGAGCGCAGAAACTTCACCAAATTATGTACCTGCAAGGGAGATCTTCGGATCTTGGGAGAGTAACGACTCCCCGGCCCCAGTCCTCCGGCAAGGGAGATCTGAGTATCTCGGGAGCACACGACGACTCCCCCGCCCCAAGTCTTCAGCCCCAGCACCCATGTGTGTGCTTCATCACCTCGTCCGCCTCAGTGCGTATGAGCCCTGAGTGGCATCTTGGACCACTTCAGGGCTCCCGCTTCTTCGCAAGTCCCCCCTTCATCTTTCATCTTTTCTCTACTCTCTGTTCCTTCTTTCCTTCTTCTGAGACTATAACCTTCGGGTTGGCGCCCTCCGGGGATGGGTTTTAGACGGTAGGTGCCCGAGTTTTCTCAGGTGAATCCGACACTAACCACACTCTTGTGGGTGTCTATGAAGATTTCCCCTTCCCGGACTACCCAACAAGAGAAAATCATGCGAATAGTTCGAATAGTTCGTATAGATATATTGGAAATGAGTATATAGCTCGTAAGCCCACCGTTGTATATTATAATGATAGATAGTGTGAGGTTAGTCATAGAATTGTCAGGAACTGCCTCTTCCAATATTGAAGATTACTGAGTCGTGATGGAAAAAATTGCGTTCCCGTCATTCCCGGTCCGATCCTGCCACTATAATTCCATCCCTCCACCGTAAGACCGTTTAATATTCTGCTTCGTCACGCTGTTGCCACGAGCGGGTCTAGAGTAGTACATGCGAATCCACTCGGAAACAACTCCCGGTGTACTCCGGATTATCTAATCAGTAAAATTAGATGAAATTTTCTCCATTTTGAAGAGGGAGATGGGCGGTGCGGATGACGAGGGTAGTCGTTCATCACACCAATTGAAGATTTTTCAGGTCGAATCAATGTTGTCGACACAATCGCAAGTTCATTGTGGAATAAACATTTATTGAGAGACCACTCCCCCTTACAAAATGAAAGAAATCATGTTAAAGTATTCTATTCGCGTCGCAGATGAACTGTGTGTCTCGAGCTAGAAGAGCTCGGCTTTATATAGGCGCATCCCTTGCGCGTCGGTGGATCCAAGGGTCGGCGTATCCTTGGATCCGCGAGGCCCGGGATTCGAGGCTCGCCACGTCTGCGAATTCGCGGATCCATAAGAAATTGCCTGATTTATTGGCCGTTGTTTATGAGTCACCTATTTGTTGTCCTATTCCAGAATGCCTTACTAACTAATTATGATTCGGTCATTGGGACATGTCAGGCGTGTAATGAGCTAATTGCATCGCATCGTCTGCACGTCCGTGGTGGCTCGAATCGCCGCTCCAGTGCGCTTTGGGCCTTATGCGATATGTTCATTCGATTAAATTAATTTGATGAGAAAATAAATGACGCGCGCGGCGCGCCGGCGAGCGCCGCGTTCTCTTGAGAATACGCGATCTATGTGAACGTGCCGCGTCAAAATTCAATGTATGTGAATATATATATATATATATATATATATATATTTGAATAAACCATTTTTAAAGTAGTGCGCTCGAATACGTGCGCACATCAATTTTCTTAGGAAATTCTCCAGAACAGGCCTGAGGAATATTTCCTGGGGGCGGGCGTACGTGACACTCGAAAGTCGGATAGTCTCTGGAATGATTCCACATCTTCGTGAGTAATGATTTTCGATCCTTTCTGGACAAACTTCTGAATGTTACGGGGAATTCTCCCGACTTGCAGCCCTGAATAGTTCCTGAGCGTATGCGTACGTGATACCCAAATCTCAACGCACTCTGGAATTTCTGCTGATTTCTTCTTGAGTCAGTGTATGAAGTATGATACTGTTTCACTTTAATCCATCCGGTTGGGCACGTGAGTATGACTGGGAGGAATCTGTCATAGACTTTTATTCAGCGGAGCCTGTTAGGCAAAGCCCTCTTTCGCAGCTTTCATGTTGATTTCTCGCGTCCTATTCCTCCAAAATCACCCCACCGATCAGGACTCAAGTGCGCGAGTGCATTTGGGAAACTTTCAAGGGTGCATATATTGAATTTGGTACAAAAATATTGGGTCGTTTCAAATTAAAGGCACATAGATTGAGTTCGTTGCAAACACCGATATTTCTGCAATAATTAGGATTGCACCTTCTCTCGATTTTGGATCAGGGCCTGAAAAAGCGCGGGAGCTTCAGAATACACCCTCATTCCTATTATTGGAAAATCGGAGAATCAATTGGAAGAAAATACATAATCAAAAATTGAAAAATTGTTCAGAAAAAATGTATTCCACCTGTTGTATATTCAACCTTGCAACTTCCTCAACTCCTCAATGTTATTTCGTGGTCTTGACAGAAAATTATTTTGAAATAATCAAAAAATTCTTATCGGTTTGGTAGTCCGTTGAGGGAGTTGAGAGATGAGAAAAATGTATTCATAACGTCTATTCCGTGGATACCATCCCGACCCACTATTCATCTATTCTTGAGAACAGTTGTATCTCATTTGTATCATCCTTTACAGTCGCTTACATTGTAAGTCACCTCCTAATTACGTCGGTAAATCTTTGAATCTTCCAATTCTTCTACAAATGTCAGTATAGGCGTGGTCTAAGCTCGACAGAAAATTCAGGCAAAATCGACTGATCTTCGAGTCCAAAGGATTCAGTAGAGAGTCTTGTGAGTGGAAACGGGACTACGATGATTAGGCGAATCAACACAATTCATGATCAGTGAATCAATGTCACTACCTGAAAAATCTGGGGCATCAATTATAAGCTCTTCAAAATCGTGGATAAGTCTCGAGCATTAATACCTCAGAGATTTGGATTTCACAAGGAATCGGTCAATGTTATCGAGAAATTGTTATAAGTTCATTCGCACTCACCTGGAGGATGTTCATAATAGGTGTCGTGAAGACCTTCTCACAAGCATCCAAGTTCATCAAAAGTACAAACTCACCATTGGATTTCAACACTTTCCATGTAATTTTCCATCTTTTCAAGTAGCGATACCGTGGGTCTCCGTTAATGGAATGAACATAAACTATTGTGCACTATGCATATCTTTATTCTTACTCCTTCAATAAAATCAACGACACATAGAATATTATTAATATATCTAACTTATATTGTAAAGAGGACATCTCATCCAATGGCATAGCTCAGAATGCAAACAAATTTTGTAGGTCGAACTGCTCATTTCAACATTGGAAATAACTTTCAACTGCCCAAATTAGGTCATCAATTTTGATCGACGGTCAAATTTTTCATAAAAAGTACATCTTGCTGTGTAACGAATGGAGTACTCACACTCTTGAGGCAGCAAATTTCCCCACCTAAATTCAACGATGTCATCAGCCACGATCGGAAGCTGAGATGGTTCGAGGTGATTGATATAATATCATCCATTCCAAGAACAAGGTTTCAGCAATGAAATCGTTCGAACGCCGATAGCCCATCATCTTACATCAGGCAATTACAATGAAAAGAGGAAAGTTTTGAGAGTTCAAGCAAAGGCAATAGACCTCTGAGACGTGCCCAAATGTTTCACATCTGGAACATAACCTTGGAGGTTCTGATATCGTTCAATCGCTCTACTTACCAAGTCTTATAATTCAGATACACGAATGCTGATTACATCTAACTCACCGAATGGAATAATTGAGTATCTGAAAATTCCCTTCGAGCTTTATAAATTCGAGAAATTACAATATATACATATCTACGTATCTCTTTGAATCGTTATATAGTTTAGAATCCTTACTGTTGCTGATAAAATTAATTGGTGTAGTTTCGCAGTTTTATCCCTACATTGAGTTTTACATATTCACAAAGTTGTATATAGACCTAATACAATGATTTCCAAATAATTATGAAAATTGTCTTTCAAATATTTCTTAAAAGTTTAAATCTCGAGTCTAAAAAATCTACAAATGTTTCTCTTATTCCAGGTAAATCCTTACAAAATTCACTGCTTATGAAGAATTACGATCCCGATGAAAAGTATCTTGACAAGCTGAGTGCGTTGGCGATTATTCAATGTGTGGCGTGCTAGCGAAATAACCACAACAGTCACATCCCGACAAATTGTAGAAATATTTTGACTTGAGGATCCAACGCCATGTTTGAATCATATTCTTGCCGAAGGAGCATCACAAGGAGTCGATATTCGTGGAAACTGATGTTGATCAAAGATACAGGGAGTTGAGATCCCGCGTGTACTTCGTAACACTATATTCGACACAGAATCTGAATTTGAGTACTTATACATCATCATCTGGCAGGCAAATTCATCGATGAATCCCAAGCGCACAGTAGTGAATATCAAATTGCACCGAGAATCTACGTGAATCTTTCGCTTTTGACATACTGCTCGTGTAATAAGTGATTTGAGAACGAATAAAACGCAACGATTGCAAGTCTACCTTCAATCAGGGAGCACTCAAGCGAGGGTCATACGAACTGATTTGGTCCCTGTGGAATTTATTGATATTCATCATTGTATCCCGAGTGCCTCGATTCTCAGTGTAATTACGTGGAATGTGGTGTGAATTCTTATGGAAATACAGTTCTCGGTTACTCACAGGAATCACTTTTGAGCTCCGCTCTCTACGAATGTAGTCGACCGATGAGTGTGATTCAATTTCAAAGCGGTTTCAATCTTGATTGTACCGTCAGCGGTAGTTGGAGTGGAATGAGATACACGACTGCTGAGCGATAGTGCTCACGAGTTATCTCGTTTATGCTCAGAATCACGGGGATCTGATCGTGACAAACGCATCGTCCGTACGCATCCCGTATGTCTCATTCTCGTTCCCCCGCCCTGATTGGCCAATTCTTCCATCTGGTAGCCAATCAGAGGACAGGAATGAGAATAAGACATACGGGATGCGTACGGACGATGCGTTTGTCATAATCAGACCCGGGGATCGTCCCCCCTATGAACAATCACGTTCGATTCTCCGATACAGAGGACGAAAGATGCAGGTTCGTCAGACTTTGAACAGCAACCTCTCCAAAGAGGCTTCTAAATCTGCTCGATGAATGCGTTTTGATCATTCTACGATCATCACACGATTCTGTATTGAAGTTCGTGAGTTTGTTTTCGTAAGCTCAAAATTCCATCCGTCAGCTAAATTTTCCATATCGGAGCGGTGCCAAATTTGAATAAAGCAATTACTAGCTCACCAGGAGAGGTCATCACATCCGGATCGCGGATTTGACTGAAACTTTGGGAATAGTCATCTTTTAGTGCCAAAAGATGAAATCAAAAATTACAGACCCTAACGCTCAAGTGTTTACGAGCTGCAGCCACAAATATTAGCATTGTCCATATAGGCCCATGTTAAAAATGGTCCATATTGGTATACCTACAATGCTAATATACTTGGCTATATCTCTAAAACGTTTCAGCGTTAGGGTCTATAATTTTGGGTTACATCTTTGGGCACTAAAAGGAGACTTTTCCCAAAGTTTCAGTCAAATCCATGATCCGGATGTGATGACCTCTCCTGGTCAGTGATTGTTTGTGGTTCCCATACAAGCTGGAACGAAGTGCAGAGTGTACATTTTGTCCCAATGTGGATGCTTTCTTGGGTATTCCCGAGGTAAAGAAAGGCAAGGTTTTGGTGACAGTGTCGTGTCGCAAGGTACAATTTTTTTTGTGAGATTCCATATTTTATGCTCGACTATTCTGAGATCACTACGTATACGTGACGATGTACTATAAAAGATAGTACTCTTCGTACTCTTACATTACAAAAAATACGTTGGCGACATGGAATATTTGAATATCTTAGAACTACTCGTATCTTTGGTTTAATTCTTTTACAGACTAGACAGGCTTAGACTGAATCGTATGCAATACATCTATATCACACTAGAGTCGCACTGGTATCGGCGTTAATTAAGCTGCCGACGCGGTCATTCTTAGGTGGAGATCTTCATATTGAATTCTGCCAGCAGAACCCTGTAAATAATACACAAACGATCTATTAATTCTAAATATCTCACAGTTTCCATGAAAATATCGATCAATCCGGCTGTGGCACCTCCACTGTGGAAAATGCGACAGACACTCTGACTCAAAATTACTCAGTTTGCCCATGTGCGGGTCCACAGTCCCCCCAGTTATGGCCGAGCCAATGAAACTCCCTCTCTGTTGAACATGTTGATATGGTGTCAATTTCATATCGCGCCCTCAACATGTGCCACAATCCCAGTGAAATTCGCTCTCAATCTGGGCATTTTTACTGATTCGGTTGTGAAATTCCACCGAGAACCAGTGAATATATTCCCAGATACCCCCAGAGTGGTGGCTAATTTCACGGATTCCGACGCAGAGAGCACATCGTCCACAAAAATTCAAGAGCGCTACCAAACCACACACGCGCCTGAGGGTGTATCTACAAATTATGCATATGCACAAACACGTGCACACGTGCAGCTCATTAGATTTGAACAAAGATTGAAGGTCTCAAATCAGAGTATCTCTGGTTTGAGCCAGTTTGTGTTATTCCTCCGTTATCGGCTGATCCAGACCAGAGTTTGACGAGTTGCGGCTGGTTCGGGCTCGAATTTGATAAGCTGCGCATGCATGTACACGTTGCGCATGCATATGCAGTGCACACTGCGCATACGCACTGCACCATCGAAGTTGAGCGAAAATTGAAGGGCTCGCATCAGAGAACTTCTGATATGAATCGGGTTTTGTCTTTGCTGTGTTACGGACTGATCCAAAGCAGATCTAGACGAGTTCCATCTGGTTTCGGCTAAAATTTGATGAGCTGCACATGTGCACGTGTGCACTGCATATGCATCATTTGGGGACGCACCCTTAGGGACACACACTGAGGGTAAACTACGCGGTATGCGTACGTGACAGGCAAACCAGTGCGCGTAAGAGTCGCGACACTGGTAGCCCCGATAAACGCGAATGGCCGATTCCCGCCGCTGGAACTGGAGCGCAGAATAGAGCAAAATCGAGCATACCTACGCGTGGACGCGAAAGCTCGGCTCAAGACTCGTGCGTGTCGCGTAATACTCGCGGTGCACGGCCAAGCAGGTTTTTCGCGTTGCATTACCGCACACGACTGCCGCGGGCCTGTTACGCGATTCGGAGTTCCCGCGCGCGTGATTACAGGGGGGCTGCCTCATCGCGGGCGCGTTACGCGAGTTTGCTATGTAAATGCCATTCGAGACCGCGGCTGTGGGTCCGCCCTCGCGCATCGGTGCGTGGTGCGTGTATGTGCTGCTCATTAGAGAGGGTTCCGAGAGCCGATGCAGATCGCTGGTCGAGTCTGTGGACGCGCAATGCGGGCAGATTGCCGTCTCACCGAGTTTTGCCTGTGCACTTCCAGTCTGAGCATCGACAGCGACATCAAACACGTGCGTAAGCTTCCGGAAACCGGAATCTGCGCTTCGCGTGTCGTTTGAATATGATTCACTCTCCCGTACCAGAATCCGGATCTCGTTGCCCCCTTACACCTCTCCCGTCGATAGTCAGCATGTGACTATGCCCATAACTATGCAATCGTGTATGCCTCCACGCGCAGCTCTCTTGCGGGACATTTATATTGCCGACCAGTACGCCGGAAAGTTGAGTGCACTAGCGAATCGTTTTGCGTATTTCAGACATAATGATTCTATTTCGGGTGGAAAAACATCACGCTTGGCTCAGCTATGGAAGAAGTTTCCAGGCATCGAACCCCCAAAAAGTATCCAAATAAGTCAAAACTTGGCTTCAAGTTCGGCCACACTTTGCCAAACTCTGGTCAGAATTGCGGAAAGCTATAAAGGCCGACCATGAAGTTTGGCGAACTTGTTGCTCGAGTGTGGAACACTTCCATACAAAGCTTGGCTCGAATTCGAGGAGGAATCTTGAAACTAGTTTCATAATCAAATGAGGCACGTTGAAAATTATGGCCTGCCACAGTGCCTTCCGAAGTCATTGGCAGAAAGGTTTCAAGGAAGGGGCCATGTCGATACCTCAATGGTTAGTTCTTCGACAAAAGACTCTTTATGACTCGAGAAAAGCAGGTATTTGCAAATTACTTGTAACGGAATTATCCGTCTGTACGGAGTCTGGTTCAATAACGAGTTCAGTGCATGATAGTTCAGGGCGTCAAGATTTGCTCATCTCAGATTAAAGTGACAAGTACGAAATTTCAAGTCTGTGCACCGAAGACTATTTTGTAAGAGCTGTGAGAGTCATGTCCATATGACTCAGCGTTGAATGCACCGAATAACTCACCAAAGCTTGTCGATACAAAATTATCCATAAAATTACTCTCCCGAGTACTCAAGTTGATTGTAAAGAATTCTGCATCGAACTATGATTAATATCATGAGGAATAGTGTAGATTTTTCGTCCTTGACGATAAATATTAAAGTTGGTGTCTCGTCGATCTTGAAGGACGGTCCGTGACACTGCCAAATGATCTGAACTGTACTAGACATGACGATAAATAACCGTTCGGGATTTCTTGTCCCTCTAGCACTCGTACCAACCACAAGGAGGGCTGGGTCACCTTGAAGGCCCGACTTTGGGGTCTGACAGTCTCCCGGCCTTAGTCAACGCCAGCCAGAGCGTGGAGTCCGTACAGCTCCATCTGGCGATCACACCAGTGCTGGGTGAGCCTCCTCCGACTCTTTTGATGCTCGAAGGGCTCTCATGGCCTCTTCAAAGCCTAGACGAGCCCGATCAAATTCACCACCGAGGTATCGCTTCGGCCATGCACTCGTGGCTGGTCCCAAAATTCGGAGGGAGCCAAATTTGGTAGTTGATTGGAGAGCTGTGTCGTTCTCGAGTAGCTCATCCCTAGTTTAGAATGTCTGTTTCCCCACACCAATGCGCTGGCAGGGCGTATCCGCGCCCCGTGTCCATGGAGGCAGCCGGGATAGAGCTAATATACATCCGGGGAATGAATTTCAATACTCGCACTCGCACTCGTACCATAAATTATGACTGCGAGGGACATAGAGGATCTCGGATGATTATTGACCGTCACGGTTAGTACAGCCCAGATCATTGAGAATTGTACATTAGCTAGTCCGCAGAATAGCAAGGCTCGAAGGTGCATAGGTCAAGTTGGAGTAATTCAACTCGATCCATGACGAGGTTGGCAAATCAACTCATATACTTTGAATCGCAACTCATCCGATCGAATAATTTGTAGCTTGAGAATCCAGAAATTTAAATATTCTTCACATTGAAGAAAATTCCAAAGAAAATTATTTGGCTTCCACCATCGAGGCCCGTCGCACAGAAAGATGGCTGCCAATTCTTTGAGCGATGGGTCCCACCTGAAGGGCCCACAAAAATTCGTATACAGGCTGTATTTAGATGCCAGAATGATGATTCTCCAACAGGTCCGGCTTCCGTAACTGCTGAAATACGCATTTGTACTCTCTGATCATCTACAGACCGGCATTGCGATTCTGCATTTGTAGTGAACACGTCTATATTGGGGTTTGAGCCAAAACCCCAAGAATTGAGAAAATCTGCGAATACACGAAGTAAGCGAGATATGATAGCACTGCGATGATGGACTCACTGTGAGTCCAATACAGCGTGTGCTCTGAGTCGTATGGAACTGCCATCCACGATCTTGATCGATTATAATATGAACTCGTAGCAATAATTTGATAGCACAGGGGTGCAAAGACATGGCCACATTCACCCACGAACCTGAGCAATTATTTCGAAACGCTTCTGGAACTACTTATCGAATGATTGCAAGCAATCGTTGAAGATCTAAAAAGGCACGTGGCATGCCAGCCGCGGTCAAGAATCGCAGTATTATAAGTGTGGGAACATAATAACGAGCCCGCAGTCGTTGCATTAATCGCAAATCAGATGGCAGTCGTAACGATCGCGCCAGTGGTCCACGGTGACAATCGCGCCTCTGCGCTAGTACTATTCGCGAGATCTTGGAGTCACTGCTCTCGCGCCGATAAATGCTCACTCTCTTTCACGGAGTACATGCTGCAATTGCGCAACTCTCGGTGGACGACAAAAAGCGCGTGTGGGAACGGTGACACTGCACGCGACACACACACACATACACACAGACAAGCCTTCGTGCTCACATCGGGAGGTGTGCAGGCAACCCCCGATATTCGCGGTTAATGCGTATAAATGAAATGCCGCGAATACCGGGACCTTGTACTTATGGGACAAGGGAGATTACGTATACGTGGAGCAGGAAGTGACTAAAAATGCTGAACCCCATCTTGGAATGATCGATTCATGTATATAAGAATCCTCGCAAATTTACTTTATTCGAGGCCGATACGGCGTAACAGTATCACGCGGTTGAGAAATTCCTGTTATTCACTCCCTCGCAAACATCCGTTGGAAAACTTACAAGGAGGGCCCACGACGTGCGAGTCACCAAATCTCACCAAACTTTTTTCACAGTCTCGTACCACCTACAATTTGGAGAATCCAGAGTAACTTCGTCAAATGGGCTTCCTGTTCAGAGCTACAAGCAAAAACGTGAGCTCATGTCCTTTTTCAACATGGGCCTATATCGACAATGCTAATGTCATAGGCTGTAGCTTCGAACAGGAGACCCATTTGACGAAGTTACTCTGGATTCTTCAAATTGTAGGTGGTACAAGATTGTGGAGGAATTCTGGTGAGATTTGGTGACCTGCCCGTCGTGGGCTCCCCTTGTTAGTAATTAGCGTGTCGATGATAAACTCTGTCAATTTTGACAGGCGAAATCAACAAACATAGTTCCTGTACGATGCCTGCCATGGAAAGTCTAAATATTTCGGTCATTTTTTCTCCAGGACCCGGCAAATAAAGATTTTCAGTTTTTGTAAAAGGCTCCCAACTTATTGTCACGTTTTCTAATTGACGAAGATGCGTTGTTCATGCATTCGACACCGAAACTAGAATTCAGATTGTACCCAGGTATACTAATCATTTTGTGAGGTGACCGATTGATCGAACTTAGAAAATGATAACGATACCAATACCCTGAACATTCAGAATACGAAGTTGTTTCGGAATGACATATTTAAATGTAGTCCAACAAAATTCATCATTCAAACTTTAATGAGCCAAGTCAGCTCAAAAATCCAGATCCAAACCACGAATGAGTGAGTCAGGAAACCGCGAATACCGGGAAACGCTGCCTTTGTGAGACCGAGAATGAGCGAATTCCGTGAATCCCGAGACCGCAAATAGCGGGGGTTGCCTGTACTTCATGGAGGGGCTAAACTCACCTGTCACTTTGACTTGTATCTGGCGAGCTTGAGCTGCACCGGGTTCGAGACTTTCACGTGAAGCGCTATGTCCTCGACGGGTGCCTCACGCAAATCGACTCCGCCGACCGATACGATTCGGTCGCCCCTCGATATTCTGCCGTTTTCCGCGGCACTGCCACCAGCCACCTGTCCAACACACGCGTGTACATGTGATTGAGGGTGTGTTATCAATTTTTTCGAGTGTATGGAGGCCGATGGGATAGCCGGCCCTGACTAGGTCCCGGATTTCTATTCGAATATCCCGCCACATGAGACATTGATCGCGTTCTCGTAGGCCTGCAGTTAATTCTTCCCGCCGCGATGAATTATAATCCACGTTAAATATTCCAAGGGCATGTACGGAGCTGGTTACTCGAGAACAAAATCATGGATTGAATTTTGGCTCGAGTTGATGCATGAAAATATTCGCGATCTTTGCAGTAAACAGGTTGGAAGAAATTCTCTCTCGTTACGTTAGATGCGTGCGCGAACGGTATGACAGCTTTTCAATAAGTGCCTATATCGGCAGATTACGATGAAATTATCATACCGAGATGAATATTATCCAACGTATTACGAGGACCAGATAATTACTCTCGACTGACAAACATTTGGCCACTCGCACGATCAAATTTTTCCCCCGCGCAAAACCAGTTTGACGCGCGTTCGAGTTTTGACATGCGCGGAAATTATATGAATGACGCAGGTTGATTTTGAGAAAGTTTCTGCGAGAGAGCATAATGCACCGAGCTCGCGGTCATCGATCGAGCGAATCGCGATATTCCGTGTAATACGAGGCTAAAGAGTGGCGTATAGCGTTGCCGGCGATATCTTACCACTTCGGATACGTAAGCGCCTTTGCCGCTCTTGTAGCCTATCAAGCACAACCCGGATCCCTTGCCAGGCTTCTTCGTCAGCTCCACTTCGTACTCGTCATATGCTCGCTCGTCCCGATGCACTACCATGTGGATCTGAAACACATCATTGATGTGACGTTCATAAATAATAACCAAGTGAATTTGGAACATTTTCAAGGGCTGCAACCCTTTGTTTCTGCGATTTTCGTCCGAGATCAAATATCCGAATATATTTCACAAAGTTAGTGCGCAGTTCCGCGAGCACATTCAACGGGTTACTCCAAAACCCATTACTAAACCTTAGCTGGCACACTTCCGCCAAATAACATGGCTGGCCAACCTGGGTCGTTTCGACCCACTCCGAAAAATTGATGCTGTCGCTATTATATTGAATCTTTTGACTTGAAAATTTTTTTGTAGCTTCTTTGGTATGTTTTTGATGTGCCAATGTATCCAGATAATCTCCAAGGTCAAATAACAGATTCCAAAAAATACAAACGTCCAAAGAATGCAAAAAGTCACCTTTTTTACTAAATAAATTGTAGATGGCGCAATTTTCATCCAAATTAGCTGAAAATTCAACTGAGTCATGACGAGATGAGGTCAATTCGAGGAAAAAATAGCGCAAGAGTATGTCTTGGAAAAAAGTTATTTATTCTCACATATTTCGACGCATGGATTGACAATTTTTATTCTCACCTAACATACCGGAATAAAGGCCTCCATTGAAAGATCGAGCACTAGACTATTTCTCCCTCATATCTACTAGATCTTGAGATAACTCAGTTGAATTTTCAGCTCATTCCATTGAAAATTGCGTCCTCTAGAATATTTTCAGTAGAGAGGCCTTTTTTGCAATTTTTCGCAATAATTTATTATTGCAACAAAATGCACTAAAATATAGCGCGCATAGCTGGCACACCTGGGTACTTTGGACCCAGCGGCAATTTTGCTTTGCTGTGGTGGGAAGACGCGCGCGCCAGACCTGTTGCTGTATGCACGGTCAGTAAATGGCACATCTTGACTACCAACAAATGTCCCCCTGAGCTCGAGAAACTTCTAAATTACGAGCTTGGCGAACTCATAAAAAAGGCCTTGGGTCGAATAGACCCACGTGTGCCAACCGAGGGCTAATATATTATTCTACTCCGTCGATAATTGGACTCCCGATTAGAAATACATGCAAGAGACTTGATAGTTTGATCCAATTTGATCAAGTTTTTTATCCAATCTTGATACAAAAAAGTGACGGCTACTGGATCAAGCTTGAACCTTTCACTTGATTTTGGCATGTGGCGTTGTCCGCTCGGCTGTCACAAAATACACCCCGTCATTGATTTTGGAGTTGATTTTGTATACATTTATCGTTCTCAAAGCTTCTTGCATGTGTCAATGAATATCAATACAAATACTCCTCAAACATGATAGCGTACATAGAGCCGTAACGTGTGCGGCACATTGAACTATCATCATGGGTAACGAGAGGCATTTCAGAAATTTTTAGGTTAGGTTTCTTACTCGAGGAGAAGAATAGTATCTGAACTCAATTTTTACATGGATAAGTGCTTATGTTTACCAGTACAAGCTGGTTCCAAGCGGCTTTGTTATGTCAGTACACACATTTTATAGGTTATGTCCAATTTTTATGGACAACGAGCTGAATGAAAGGGGAAAAGCGTCACGTCTCTACAGAATTAGGATGGGATGACACGTTTCACTTCACGGGGCAACTTGTACTTCTGCATTTTATTCTCAACAATGAATGATTTTGTTGAGAAAACTCTTTATGATCACATCAAAATCATGAACTTGTTTCAAGTTCGTGTGAATAATTCACACTCTTGATGAATTTCCAATGCTAATATCAAATAGATCGAGATATCAATATCATTCTGAGGAATGATGACCCCGTAATTCCTCGGTCTTAAAGCTCGTAAACGCCAAAAATTTCGCAAGTACAACATAATTACTGTTAAGTATGATCCAATTCTGGTTTTACAGCCCCCCAAAAAATTATAGTGACCCTAGAAATATCAAGAAAAACGTTCAAGCTTGATCAAGTAAGTGTCACATTTCTGGATCCAGCCTTGATCAAAAGGATCAAGTATTTTATCCAATCTTGATCAAGGCTTGGAGTTCCCTTCCAATCGGGCTGTGCATAGAGATTTGTGCCACAGTAAAAACTCTCTAACTCGAAACTCCTTAACTTGAAAACCTCCTAACTAGAAGGAGAAGTTTGTGTTCCTAAGAAAACTCTCTAAATCAAAGGGTTCTTGGTTAGATGAAAACAACCCAACTCAAAACAAATTTCGCTCATGCAAGGCTGACTGAGTGATTAAGATATTATTATCATGAACATTGAAACTTCTCAGGTGGTCAAGTGATGATCTGGATGAGGAAAATGAAAACGCCATCGATCGGGATTCGGAAGTCAATGGGCTTAAAATTTTTTTTGACACATGACGAAATTTCATTGCTTTGAACTATATTTTGAGGGAGCTGGAGGGATGGCGGCAAGATATTCTCGACTTTGTCTCAACTAGAGGACCTCGTTGGTCGTGTCCATCGTCTGTCTCGACATCAAGCGAAGATAACTGATTTTTTCCCTAATATTTGTAATTGAAGATTCTCAAAATATTCTTCATCGGTGTATCCAATGATGTGTGATTATTTACGCTGTAAATTAATCTTAGAGCACATTTTTTCTGTTGAGCTGCTCATATACAGTGGAACCTCGATTCAACGGGCACTCAATTTAGCCGACACCTCGAAATACGGGACAGCCAGAGTTGTACCACCAGCAGTTTTTACATGCTAATGTTCCTCAAATAAGCGGACACCTCAATTTAGCGGAAGATTTTTGATGCACCGATGGTGTCCCCTAATCCAAGGTTCCACTGCACTATGCCTATCTCATATCTTACAGGGATCCATATGAATAACATTTTTCCGAGTTTTGGAATGAGGATATTTCTGTTCAGTCTCGCCCGATGCACTCTAAATCTCTTGGAGGGAAAAAAGCCTACAACTACAGGCTTTTTCCCCTTCAAGCTCACAGGGATTTCGGAATGCCTCTAACTGAAGGCAAATTTGCCTCTAATTGAAGGGAAGTTCGGTTTTGCCTCCAATGTAGAGAGCTAACCTCAAAATTAGTGTGAACAAAGGCGAGTTGTTTTGACATAACTCGCGGGAGTTCTTTTCCTTCTAATAGGAGAATCTGAAGGATGATCGTCCATGATGAAATTCATAATTCAAATCAGAGTAATGTGGAATCGATGCGATGATATAAATGCACACGGCAAGCATGTTGAAAAGTGTTGTGCGACTTATTGCTTCTTATAATTATAGAGCAGGCTATTTCTAGATCTTTGACGATACGCCTTAATCTGAAGGTGAACACGATGGGCCATAACAAAAATGCCCAAAACTTAAGCTCCCCGGAAGAGCCGATGAAGGTGTACGACTTTTGAGACATCGTACCTGTAGATTCTTGGTGGTCTAGCGGTAAACCTTTTGCCCGACAACCTGAAGATCGAGAGTTCGCATCCTTCTTCGATCAAAATTTTTTTTTCTTCTTAATTACTATCATCAATTCATTATTACTTTTTCTACTCTATAATTATTTGCATATGATTTGAAATTTAATTTATTCGATCACTTCTTGAAATAACTCCGTAAGAATCCATAATACAACATTCGCGATATCATTCACCCCAATAATATACGTTTTGATTGAAAATCTTGAATTTCACGTGAAAAAAATGTTGCAAAATGTTCGTCATTTCGTCACTTTAACTGGAGACTTCATGCAGGATGCAAAAATGTAAGAAACAATTTCATTCAAACTATTTCAAGAACTAATAGAATAGGATGAAGTTGGAATCATGCATAAAAAATCTATAGAGTAGAAAAAGTAATAATGAATTGATGATAGTAATTAAGAAGAAAAAAAAATTTTGACCGAAGAAGGATGCGAACTCTCGATCTTCAGGTTGTCGGGCAAAAGGTTTACCGCTAGACCACCAAGAATCTACAGGTACGATGTCTCAAAAGTCGTACACCTTCATCGGTTCTTCCGGGGAGCTTAAGTTTTGGGCATTTTTGTTATGGCCCATCGTGTTCACCTCCAGATTAAGGCGTATCGTCAAAGATCTAGAAATAGCCTGCTCTATAATTATAAGAAGCAATAAGTCGCACAACACTTTTCAACATGCTTGCCGTGTGCATTTATATCATCGCATCGATTCCACATTACTCTGATTTGAATTATGAATTTCATCATGGACGATCATCCTTCAGATTCTCCTATTAGAAGGAAAAGAACTCCCGCGAGTTGTGTCAAAACAACTCGCCTTTGTTCACACGAATTTTGAGGTTAGTTCCTCACCTTAGAGGCAAAACCGAACTTCCCTTCAATTGGAGGCAAATTTGCCTTCAGTTAGAGGCATTCCGAAATCCCTGTAAGCTTGAATTTCCCTCCAAGAGATTTCCAGTGCGGTTTCAGTAACGTTTCGCTCTTGCATTCCGGAATGCAACCACATGGAGATTCATTGAAGTTGATATCGTTTTTTTGACTCTCTTCTCTTACGTGAATTCTGCACAAGATAGCGTAACTCATGTTCTTGATCGGAATTTTGGTGTTTTAGAAGGGATCTGATGGGAAAGGGGGTGATCGGAATTTTGGTGTCCTAGAAGGGATCTGATGGGAAAGGGGGCGCACAAGGGCAGAATTTAATGATAGGCGACTCACGGGACCCTGGACGATCCTCATAACTGTCGTGTAAGCCTTGTTCTCGTCCCAAGTCTTGGTCGCTTCCTTGTTGAGCTCGACGATTCGATCGCCGGGTCGTAATCGGCCGTCCTTACCCGCAGCTCCGTCGGGAAATACGTCCAGGATGAAGACTCCGGTCTGCAAGTGAAGGGTTCCACAAATAATGATCAACGGGGGCTCGAGTAGAATTTCGTCGCATCGCGACTCCCGAAAGGGAAAGATTCGAGGTTGGAGAAAAATCTCCGAGACACTCACGGTCAGGGTGTCGATTCCTCCGACCACGGTGAATCCTATCGGCACACTCTTGTCTTTCTGTATTTCGATTATCGTATCCTTGCCCATTCTTATGTTGCAGGTCTTTGGTTCACCCTGTGGTTCATCTTTTGGCTTTTCTTTTTCTTGTGCTGCTCGTCGTGGGTGAGAAGATCATCCATGAGAAATTAATTGAACGATAGACACGGATATTCACAAGATATCAAAAAGCAATGCTTACGTTTTGCAGGTTCGACAACTTCCCCTCTGGCCCTCCTCTCTTCTTCTTCGGCCACTTGTTTTTGATTCGGATTGCAGACCGTCAAGGTGACCACACCCTCGGCTTTTTTAAGCAGGGCTGTAGCCTATTGGGTAGCAAATCATTCATGACTTCATGATAGCTTTTCGAATGCCGTTGCGAAAACGTATCGATGCAAACTCACCTCTTCATACGTTGCTCCCATCACGCTATCTGCGTTGACTGCCAAAATCATCTCTCCCACATTGAGACCAGCCTAAAATGTTGAGAACGATTCATTTACAACTAGCGTGGGGATCGTCAATAATCTTTCAGTCCCCATCCAACTTCTGAGTACTCCGTGCAATCAATACAGTAATATTTTCTGGCTTGAACTTATTTGTTATCTCGCCTAAGTCGTTAGAATGAATTAACAAACCTGCTCGGCAGCGCTTCCAACTTGAATGTCAGAGACGAAAATTCCCTGTCCGACTTCAGCGTGCTTGCCTTCAATAATCATAATACCTAAGCCGTATGTGCCCTGGAATATCATGAAAAAACTGATTAGATTTCGTGACCTCGAAAAATAGTTTATGAAGACTGCCGCGGATAACGCCTGACGCTGTCTGTTCATATTTCAGGCATCAACGATAACGCGCAAGCCTTGTTTGAGAAAATTACCTTCTTTATTGGGACTGCGCGGACCCCTTTGAAGTGACTGTAGTCCTAAAGAAGACAAAGCTCATTACAAAATTCGATCGTTCTGGCCGGTCGTGAAATGAAAAACAAACTTACTTCGCCCGAGAGTGGTGTTGGGAAGTGCGTGACTTGTTTAACGGCGCAGTTGTCAATCGCTTGTGGCCTCCTGGAATCAGGCAAGTAGGATTAGTTTCAGTGGACTGATCATCATTGGATCTCACGATCTTTGATATAGTTAGCCGCGGGAAGTTGCCTTCACCAAATGAGATATTCTGAGGCTGCATTATCGGTAAAAGATCTTCAATTGAGTCAAGGCTTCCCGTCATATTTGCAGGCAAAGGAAATAATCTGTGGTACGTGTCAAGTGGTACCAAAAACCTTGCAATCTTAGACAATGGTTTCGCTAAAAGCAGAGACAACTTACCGGACAACAACGATTGTGTAAGATGTGAAGGGCATCGATTTTATTATGCACGAAGCATTCAGATGACATCTTCCTTGCAGCACGTGTCCATTGACCTATGACCGATTCACAAATATAGGCTCATGAAGAAAGTTAGTTATATAGAAGGATACCAACACCGGGACTTTACTGTGGAAGGGTTTGGTACAGAGTCAAGAATACTTTTTGGGATCTCACCTCGAGAATTTCATCTCCTATTTCAAGTAGACCACTCTTGTAAGCGTTTCCATTAGGATTCAGGCCACAAATGTACACAGCCATCTTATTCCTGTCCTTGTGTCCAGCTAGAGAGATGCCCACCCCAGTCCGATCTCTTTCCAGTTTCACCAAATATACCGGCTTCTTCAAGTTGTGATACTTTTTCTTGACCTTTTCTGCGGGGCAAAATAGTTATCAGCTGGTTGAAGCTCATTGAGAAAACAATCCAAGTTAGACGAAAGGATAGAAACTCACTCAATGTGTATCCAAACTCGTCTTCTTCCTCAGGATCGTCAGCAATTTCTGCTTTCGATCGTTTCACGTTGGCAGCACTCCTCCTCGAAATCTGGAATTATTTTCTTGGTGAGTTTAATTTCAGTATCGTGTGAGCTAGGATCATCGTGGCTCAAAGACATCCGCCAAGAAATTTTTTCCATTTCCAAAACCTGACCTCAATTCGTCTGACCATGAACCCGCAGCTAAGATTTCTCATTCACGTGTATTTACAGTTATTTGGGGGGTTGACTTATTACTGGAAGATTCTTCTCGGATAAATTTTGACCTGATGATTATTCTTTCAGATTCAATAGTTTCATCGCACAATTTCCAATGTCATGACATAATTATGCATAACCGCATGTGGCAGCTAAATAATGGCAAGCTTTTCACGGAACTGTGTGGAGAAATGCTTGGAGATATCGAGACCAAAAAAGATGGACGCGATGATATGCTCAGTCTAATATGATTATGAATGGTTCGCCCGGTAACTCTCTCAGTTCTATTGTTCTCAAGAGGAGATGTTCCGCCTTTGCTCATACAAGTATAACTCTTTGGCATTTGGGGATTTAGTTTTCCTACATCCGAAATCAGAACTGACACGCTCGGCAGCTAAGCAAAACTGAATTCTGAAGGTTGCTTTCCCAAATGTTTTTCTTTCGTTCCCTGTCCGAATCACGTGTTCTGGTTGTTAGAAAACATTTTTCGACGAGTAAAAACAGTCCAGCGCTGGAGGGGCCAATGCATTATACGACTCGTCAATAGTCGCTCGAAACCGTTCGGGATTTTGCGTGAATGGCGGGTAACATTCTAAATTGAGTCTACTTCGATGACGTGTACACTAGATGTGTGCCTTAGATGTTGCCGAGCTGTTTATACGGAAGGTCTAAGAATAGAACACCAACGGATCTCGCACATCAAAGTCTTGCGTTTTGTCAAAGACAAGTTCAATAGCCAAATTATTCCAAGCTCAGCGACTGTAAAATCTCAAAGCCCGGAATAATCAATCACCTCGTCCGAAACTGCTTCACAAGAATCATTCATTCAAATAGGATAAACAAACTGAATTCTGTAAATTCGCAGATTTATTTGGGACGAGCCCATGATTTTGTTCGACCGCCAAAAACTTGCAATTGCACCAAAGGAAGTCAATTCGATTTAATTCTCTCGCAATTCACTTGAAGCCTAAGATTATTTGTCCAATACTCACGAGCTGGACGTGTGTTATTTTAAGAGTGAACTTGCAGATCAGAGAAATAGGTACTGTCTCACTGTGCTCGTGCGATTATTGTGGAACTACATTTTCCAATGATGGAGGGATAAGTATTGTTGTTCAAGACCCAACAATGATTCTGAAATGAAACACGAGTGATATCGTAGATTTTGCACGAGCATGCTCATGAGGAGAAGGACGAAAAGAATGAAAAGTTATGCACGAACTGATGTACAGACGAGCCTCTACAATTTGGAGTGCACGTTGGGATGCGGCCAAGCATTAGAGGAGCGAGCGTAAAACGAGAACCAACAACGAGCGCCTTCGTTATTCGACAACAAATTGCCGTCGCCTCGTTGCGACTTTTGTATACATTGTATCGCTCGAGATCGGGCGCCCACATACTTTGCATGCGTTGACGCTACGAGACGACCGCGAGATACACTTTCCAGCGCTATAATAGTTCGGAGGCGCGGGCCGCAGCACTGTGCACGGGACGAGAGCGTCTTCTTTCTACACGCTCATCCTCTATTCATGACGGCTCAATTGCACTCTTTTACCCCCTGTATCCCGAGACGGTGCATAATGTACTTGCTTTTGTAGCGTTCTTTCCTCGTGCGCATCGCAAGGGAGGTTTATTTCTCGTAAAGAGCTTTCAAGTTTTCGCGAGATGCGGATGAAGACACACTTGACGGGGATGAAAAGAAAAGTGCGCCCTTGCCGTGGCTTTTGCTGCCTTGTAAATGCAGTTAACGATTTGAAATTGAGTCTCGTCCAGAGATGGATCCCAAACTTTTCAGAAGTGTATCTCTCACTAATCGCGCGTCTACGATTCTCTGATCATGTTTGTGTCAGAAGAGATGAGCCGCTCAAGCATCGCTCAATATTTGAGCTGTTCAGAGTAAGACTGTACCAAAAAGGAGAAAACCAGGTCTGCGAGATACAGATTCCAATCGAATTCTGGGAGCCATCTTATTCTGGTAAGAAATGAAGGTGTCTCCAAGAGTTGGGTTTGATGGGCCTCCTGCTCCAAGATACAGATATGGATATCACCATTGCCAGTATAACTATGTATGGGTGATTCCGCCCGAAGTGAGATTCTTGGGGCCAAAATCGTCACGAGGAGTGATTTTAGTCCAATAATTATTGCAGACATGTACACGTTTCGGTGACTCGTTGCAGTTCATTTCCACTTGTTCAGGCACAGAAAGAAAGTATCTTGAGCCTCGTATCTCGAACCCGAAGCCATGACGGCCGCGTAGATAGCCCGCAATGTGCCAGATTGTAGCTGGATCACTATAAGAAATCATATGTACCTCGTGTCACAATCTACTATTTTAGCTCAATTTTCGTTGGAGGTTATCGAATATCTCTGAGCGATATTTTTTTCAGTGCACTGAAATTTTTTTTGACAGAGCTGCAGCATCCGAAACTCCAGCAATCTCCGAAATAGGCCTCATACCTACGTTTTCTTATATTCTGATTACAGCTGCAGCCACAGTTATCATCCTATCCACCTCATATGAATGTTAATATGACCGCAATAAAAAATGCATTGATGTTATCCAAGCTAGGAGAATTACAGTTTCTTTGGAGCCGGAGTGGCCAGAACTCTCGAGGATTTGAACTCTCCAGTACGACTGTTAGTTTCACAGATTTCTTCATACAGAGGAAGGAACTGAAAATCTACAAAATATTGGAATGATGCCTACTGCTCAAAAACTATCGACATAGTCGCGTACCAATAGGAGAAAGCTCCTATTGGTACGCAAGGTAACGGTAGTAAAGAAAATGCCAAGAAATGGCTATAATGTATATTTCAAGTCGTGGAATATACATGATAGCAATTTGGTGGAGCTTGGAACACGAAAAATCCCACTTCCAGCGGAATTACTCATATGTGTAATTCCACGCGAAACAGTCCTACGAAAAAGGGTCATGTCTCGGATCTTTTTCTAAGTATTTTTAATTGATTCTATGGTCCAAAACATGGACTTTCAACTTACTATGAGGTCCAAAAAAATTTTTTTTGGTTCTATGGCGAGAATCTTTGAAAATGATGTAAATCCTTTGTTCCAAAATTCCAGCAACTTTTTTTCACTGAAATGCAAATAAGTCGAGTTTGCTTGCAGATAGAGATACGCGGTCACGGCATTCGGAAGGTCCATGAAAAATCTATCGAGATGCATGCCTAAAACTTGGTTTTGAGGTTACGTACACTATTGTCGAGCAAAAAGTCGAAAAACACAAAAACATTGATTTCTCGAAAAGCCATTTTTTTTAATTCCTGAAAACTTGATATTTGATGTAAAATTTTGTGTTCTTTCAGAAAAAATAGGTCCCGAACATTTTTTTTGAGTCCTAAAGCCTATTCTTGCTATTTTTCGCAAATCAGTTTTTCAAGCGATGGGAAATCGTGTTTACTGCGCATGCGCAGGAATTTGGGTTCTCAAAACCAATTCCATTAGAGAGCCAAGAAAATTTCCCTGAAAATCACCACTTGGCGAAGTCAATTCCATCAATTTGGCTCGGAGCTACAACGAATGGAACATGAAGCTTCAGCCCGAGTGCATCGATGGGCAAAGGTCACCGTCCGCGGATCTCAGTCACTGCTGTCTCCGACTGTTGTATTAGGGGGACTGGTGCAGGAATTCGTGAAATAACTCAAAAGAATACTTCTAAACTTGAAATGCAAAGAGGAGTTTATTCTAAAATTACACGGACCACTCAAGAGGCAACTTCTCTCTTTGAATGGCCAGGCTCAACTAACTACCGCATAATATGGCTGATCCGCCGTCGAACTCTGTGACAGAACGCCTCCTTCGTAAACCGAGCCGCCGCCGCACGATAAGTCACACCACACAGAACGCGGGCGTAGGGCCGAGACGCTCTTTGTACACGTGCGCTCTCTCGCTAAAATACTCATACACACAATCCAACATCCTCCCACCATTGAGATGAGTTACAATTCGTTTCATCTCAATCATGAAATCCCTACATAGTTTGAATTCACACTCGCAAGAGACAATTTTTTAGTGATAAGACAATCGATTTGGGGCCTTTACACCGACCACCTCTTGGGCGTTGCCGACATTCAGTGGTCTTCTGTACGTTGTAGCTTTGGTCTCAATTGATGGAGTTGACTTTGTCAAGTGGTCATTTTGAAGGAAATTTTCTTGGCTTTGTGATGCAATTGGTTTCAAGAACCCAAATTTCTGCGCATGCGCAGAAAACAGACGATTTCTTATCGCTTGAAGAAGTCATTTACGAAAAATAGCAAAAATAGGCTTTGGGACTCAAAAAAAATGTTTGGGACCATCTTTTCCTGGAAGTGCACGTAATTCTACATCAAATATCAAATTTTCAGAAATAAAAAAATGGCTTTTCGAGAAATCTGTTTTTGTGTTTTCCGACTTTTTGCTCGACAATAGTGTACGTAACCTCAAAACCAAGTTTTAGGAATGCATTTCAATAGCTTTTTGAAGACCTTCCGAATGCCGTAAGCCGCGTGTCTCTATCTGCAAGCAAACTCGAATAATTTGCATTTTAGTGAAAAAAAGTTGCTGGAATTTTGAAAAAAAGGATTTTACATCATTTTCAAAGATTCTCGCCATGGGACCAAAAAAATTTTTTTGGGCCTCATAGTAAGTTGAAAGTCCATGTTTTGGACCATGGAATCGATTAGAAATATTTAGGAAAAGATCCGAGACATGACCCTTTTTCGTCGGTCTGTTTCGCGTGGAATTACTCATATACGATTTCTTATGATGGGCCTACACGGTCACTGTTAATCTCCAACATTTGTATCTCAAGATGGGATTCCCATTGGATCGAACCCTTGGAGATACTTTCATTCCTTACAAAAACAAGATGATTTCCAGAGTTTCATCTAGATCAGTGACTTCTGGAAAACCGCGCTCTTCCGATTTTGGAGTTCATCTCTCATCCGCTTTCAACCAGTCACATAATTCCCTTCAACCAGGAATATAATTTCCTGCTCACATTTTTCTGAAATCCGAATCGTGCTTTCAATTTGACGAAATACTTTCAACAACATTTCTGAGACATTTCTCGGGAGATGAAGATGGAAGTTTGAATTACTCAATTCATACTTTGTACTTGACGTATGTATCGGCTATTTGAGAAGTGCGATTCATTTCAAATATATTTCTATAACGGTCTATTTTTCCAAAGCATTGTCCAAAAATCGAATCTCAGAAGGTTTCCAAGTTTCCCGAGGAGCTTCTGAGCCTCGGAAAGGGCATGAAAAATACGAATCACCATAAGACGAACTTACGGTCAGGACATGAAGGATGCTTTTTAGTGCCTTATTGAGCAAAGAGGGTAAGATCCGTCATTTTGAGCTTTCCAACGCATCCACAAACGAACTCACCGCTATTTCTACTTTTGCGTGACAACCGCGAAGATGGTATCAGAAATGGATGAGCGAATGCAAGATGAATAAACAGAGAGGACGTGAAGGGGTCGGTGCGAGTAAAAAGTGCGACCTCACCTCGATGCCGGTCTTTGTGTACACGTTTCCCTCGAGCATTCGGGCGTCCTCCTCCTCCTCTTCGGCGGAGCTTTCGCCGGACGAGTATTTGTTGGCGGCTTTCGACTTGTCACCATCGCCACCGCCGTCAGCGTCGCCCGGGGGCGAGGGAGCCCTCTTCCTTATCGACCTCTTCATCGACGACCTGGACAGACAAATTTGCAATTATTTCCCGGTACGTGTCATTAGTTTCCACTTTTGCGAATGAGGTTATCAGTGCCGAGCAGGGACTGGCAAAGGAGGAAAGAGAATTGTGCAGAGAGAGGTTACGGAGTAGCAGGCGAGCTTCGTTCAGACTCCGTGCGAAGATATCTCAAGGAATCCAAAGACTTTGAGATGATACGTAGAATTCTGCCTGCTCCTTTTTTTTTATTGATTTAGAAAAGATCGATCTATTCACACTGATTCGAGGTGTCAACCCTGACTACAGCGCCATAATACCACGGATGAACGCGTAAGGTGGCGGAATATTGAACTGTCGCTCTGCCAACTCCTATCTCTTATACATTGTCTGCTAGGCCACGATTAACACCTCGAATAGTAATCATACTCTCAACCAATTGGTTGATCTATTGAGCACGTTCAATGGACAACACAGATTTTGCAATTTGATTGTTAGATTTGAGTTTGACATACATAAGTATATCAAGCACAACCAGGTTTATTGACTCACTTTCAAAGCAGGCAATTCCGAGAAAGCATAATTATGAAATTTCTTTAGTCCTCTAGTGGAATTGAAGAGTATGTCCGAAGACAGTAGAAACTCCCCAACCCGAATCTCAAGACACCCGATGAATACTTCGATTTAGGAAATACCTTAAGTTATGACTCTTCTTGAGATGATTTTCTATTCATGATGTCTTCAATGGAACAATGTAGTCTAAACTCATTGAGCCATGGTATATCCAATTGAATGGATTGAAAAAAAATATGAGAATCTCTAATTACATATATTAGGAAGAACATCGGCTTTTTCCGTTCGATGTGAGGACAGTAGTCAAACATATCGACAACACTCTCTAATCGAAAGGGAGTTGAGAGCATCACGTTTCCGATGCTTTCAGCTCTTCGCGACCTCAAATATGATTTGGGGTCACCGGGGGCTTGTCCGAGCCATTGCGCCTATCGACAGAAGACTGGCACATCCATAACAATGAATTCAAGAGTTGACGAACAGCGAAGTTCGATCAAGAAAGGTTCTCACAAGTGCTCGGATTTTTACTTCAGATTAGCGAGTTTTTTGACTTCAAGAGTTTCAAATAGGAGTGTCTCTGCTGTTTAGATGAGAGATAAGACCCTTCGGACCAAGACCTCATTTGGATCGTGCACATTACATCCCAGACAGAAATATTTATTACCGGAATGATCAGCTTGTTTAGGATATGTTGTGCACTCATAATCAATATCGATCCCAATCAATATCTCCGTGATGATTATAGTCCGGTCCGCGCGGAGCCTTTTGTTGTACCGTCGTGTAGAACTTGAAACCGAGCCGACCTATAGAAATCATTGTCGAATCATGCCCATCTCACTCTCATTTTCACTATTCGATTTCTAGATCATAATAAACTTGAGGTGGGGGCACTGCACACCCAGTATCTTCTGAGATACAGCTGTAGACGACGGAACAAGGAATGGGTCTACGCGGACGGGACTATTGCGTGAGCGTGTACGTTTCACGACTAACTCTGGTATTCATAGTCGTTTCTAAGCCGAGGGTTGGAGATTGATCCGCGGTTTTAGCGCTGTAGTTGGTGCGGTCAATAAATGAACTAAAGTCTCTGCATCATACCAGCGCAGCAGAACACCAAAGACTCAAGTTCGTTCTTTGACTACAGCGCCTAGACCGCGGATCAAACTCTAACCCTCGGTTTAGAAACGACTATGAATACCAGAGATATGCGTGTTAACCGCCCGATCAAAACATGCGAGTCACGCGAGCAAAATGTGCGAACCGGGCGAAGCGCATGAGGTGAATGGTCCGAACAGCCCGACTAAGCCGACTAGACCGGGACGAATCCAGCGAATAGGGAGGAGCGAGCGAGTAAACGCTTGATTCATTCCCCTCTAATCGGCTCGTACGGGCCGTTCAGACTGTTCGCTTCGCCCGGTTCGCACATTTCGCTTGCGCGACTCGCATGTTTCGATCACGCGGCTCGTACGCTTACAAGGTAGATCCAACCTTGCGGAACACGGATGTTGATGAAACTTTGGGGATCATCTTGTTTTGTTGAGAAATGAAGGTATCTCCAAGGGTTTAATGCCATGGGCCTCCTATTTTGAGATACAGCTGTAAAGATTAGCATTGCCAAGATAGGCCCATGTCGAAAAGTCGTATACACAGATATACTCTCATCTCCATAGCTGTATCTCAGTATAGGAGGCCCATTGGACCTAACCCTTGGAGATACCTTTATTTTTCACCGAAACGATATGATCCCCAGAGTTTCTTCAAGATCCGTGTTCCGCAAGGTTGAACTTCTCCTTGTTAGTCGTGACACGTACACGCTCGCGTGTATTATATCTAACCAGGGAAGGGGACTAATGGTTTCGATGAACTTTGGAAGAAACTGGATGTATGGAGATGTGATCTAGCAGCCGAATTTTCCCGCACTCGTGCTTGTTTTCAGGCACTTGTGATCAAGAAGAGAATGACAGGATACAAATGTGAGCGTGTGCGATTATTGGTGCGATCCCGAGGGAAGCGAAGTGCTGAGATTGGTGGTTAGAAGATGAGTGTCAGATAAGATGATACGCACCGTCGACCACTCGGTCCGGCGCCATCCCCAGTGTCTTGTCTCTTCACACCGGGTCTCCCATCCTGCAAAGAAAGATTATCGTTACAACAACTCGCCCCTGCATATTTTTGCATCCAAGTTTCGGATGCCCGAGAGCTGGTACAAGTTGTTTTCAGTGGTCGCGATTGGTGCCACAGCTCTCACATACCCGAAGCGTCTTCCCACATCGAGAAGTCCTGCATAAATGCATCCTACAACGGTTACTTGCACTCTCCTTGCAAAAGTGTAGGCATGTATGGCTGCCAAAGTTAGTGCACGGAAAGATACAGACGGAGGATACCATGGAATATTCCTAGAGGAATTTGTATTTGAACTGATCCTCCTGACTCACTCTATTGGAACAATCAAAATGTGTCGAATAATCGCTTCAAAACGACTAACTCCTCTAAAATGTGGATGTTCGTGATGAAGATTCAGTAAAAGTATTAAATGATCCTTGCTGGCACTTGCTGGTACGCATGAACTTGTTCCAAAGTGTTATTTAGGGGTCAATTATCAGTACAGATTACGGAATCTTGAGCATCTGCCACCTGGTGTCAAGTACGGAAGTTAGACAATAGGACGTCAATGCAAGGTGCAGGTGTCACAGGTATTTTTTGCCATATTGCAATCGTTCACTGACACCCTGACAATGAAATGAATCCCGGTAACACTTCGATGGCTCAGAACCAAAAGGAACTATCCGAAAATGTCTGATTCAAACGGAACTATCTTGTATTAAATTTAATACAAGATAGTTCCGTTTGAATCAGACATTCTCAGATAGTACTTTTTGGTTCTGAACCATCGACTTGCACCTTGCATTGACGTCCTATTGTCTAACTTTCGTACTTGCCACCAGGTGGTAGATGCACAAGATTCCGTACCCTGTAGTGATAAGTGACCCCTAAATAACATAGTTCGGAACAAGTTCATGCGTCCCAGCAAGGATCATTTAATACTTTTACGGAACGTTCATGTTCATACCGAACATCCATGTTATGAAATAGTTACTCGTTTTAGAGCGATTGTCCTATATGATGGGTGCCACGCCAAAGCGACCTACGGAAAGGGGTCATCTCTCGGATTTCTTTCTAACCTTATGTATTCGATCCTATGGCCCGAAATAGGAACTTTGGACCACCTATGCGACCCAAAGAAAATTTCATCCCTCCGTTGCATGCTTATTCGTAAAAAGAGTGGAAATTCATCATGCAAAAATCGATGCTTTTTTATCCATTAAAATGATAATATCTAGTTATTCGACAGGTACAAACTTGCGGTTTGCGGCATCTGAAAGAGCGTCCAAAAACCTATCGAAAACAGTGTTGCAAAGTTCTTTTCAACGCTTTGGAGGCCTCCTGGAGCTAAAAATGTGTTTTTCACTAAGAGGTTCATTTCTCAAAAAGCCATTTTTCATTACTCTAACCTGAAAATGCCGCGTTTAAATAGGATTTTAGGGTTTTCGTAATGAAAGAATATATCCACACCTCGCTCGCAAGCCCATTTTGGGCATGAGAGGACATGTCTGTCCTAGTGCTCAAAATGGGCTACCACGCTCAGTACGAAAATATACTATTTTTATTCCTCTGAAAATCACATATAAAACGTAAAATTTTGTGTTCCTTTAGAAAAAAAATGGCCTCAGAAAAGTTTGAGGTGATCCAAGCGACTTATTAGCCATTTCCTGATATAGAATTTTTAGCTACCGGAGAACCATCATTTTCTGCGCATGCGCATGAACTTAAGCTCTTGGGACCAATTCTAACGAGAAAAGGACAGAATTTCCCATAAAATGACTACCTGCAGCGTTTGAATTCATGCACTCAAACAGGATCTACAACACAATCGAATACATGGAATCGAAAGCACGTAGACATTCAACCCATTAGCGCCTGACAAGAGGACATATTCACGGGATCTTTCTGAGGCTCGATTTTGAGTACAAAATAGCCGTCGAGAAAGATTCGGAAAACATGAACTCGACGTAGAATTGTCTGAACTTTTAGAATATGCAATCAAAAATTCCATCGAAACGATCCTGGTGATTCAGATTCAATTTTTGTCACAAAAAATACGATTTTTCACACCCAAAATCGTGTTTGGACGGCAATTCTAAGGTAAGTGTGCCTAATTTGCCCCCACTACTTTTGTTATGCTCGCCATTTCAACTCATCTATATATTTTCCAACGTCCTTTAGCTCATCTTAAAGCTTGTTTCAAGACCTTCAAAATGAGCTAAGGTACGTTCTATTTCAACAAATTGGAGCCGAGATATCTTGATTTTCTTGAAAGAAGACTTTTTGCGAGTTTTCAACAGTGTGTTCCTAATTTGCCCCCCACAGGGAAAAGAGGCCTATTTTCATGAGATTATACGGGTTTTTCGTATAATCGGGATATCTCGGCTCCCAGACCTTCAAATGAGACGTACTTTAGCTCATTTTGTAGCTTTTTTCACCCCCTTTTAACCTTTTTGAGTTGAATCGATGCATCTTAATAGAGCGAGGAATGAATTTGAAAAAAGACCATAGGGGCAAATTAGGAACACTGCACTTTTTCTAGTGATATGGGCGTAGAATCGGCTAACAATCGAATTTTGCAATTCTGCAAAAAGCATTCTTAAGTTGGGACAAACACAACGAGAATGAGTTGAAGTATGTTGGAATTGATCACATCAATTATGTTTGGCATAGCTTTTAGTGACTAACAAAAAAGAAGTCGAAAGTACCGAAAACCATTTTTTTGTTGTAAGAAATCCGCGGGTCACAGAGGATAGGTCCAGAACGTTTATTTCCTCATATTTTGACGCAACAAACGTGAATAAATGCCCGGCAGGGTCAGCGGGAGTATACATTTGAGAACTTGAATGGGGGCAAATTAGGCTCAGTTACCTTATATCCAAAATTGATAGATTTGAGAGGTCAGAAAAACATGTGGTTGAATGGATCCTGAACCACAAAATTCATGGATCAAGCAAATTTGAAGAGACGTACCTGGACGCAAGATATCAACCGAAACAAAAAGTGTTGGTAGGACGCCTTTTTATCGTTATTCAAACTTTCTCACCCTCGTTCCTACCCCTTTTGATCTGAATCCTGAACATTAAATAGCCTCTAGAAAAATATCATAATAACATAAATAAAATATGAAAGAATATAATTGTACGTTTCGGTCGATGTCTTGGGCTCAGATTGGTCTTTGAAGATTTGGATGACCCATCAATTTTGTAGTTCAGAACCCAATCACACGTTTTGTTCGACCTTCCAAAGCTATATCTATGGATTTTGGATATGGAAATGCCACCTAACCCCGATTTTGGATGCAACTCAGAAACCAGCACCCCAGAATCATACTATCAGAGAGCAGCAGTGACATCTGGAATAACATCAAAACGGACAAGTTCTCGATCGAGATAGTATACGCATGTACAAAAAGCTCGTCATGAAGGCTTTGTTCTTTCCGGACTCAGGTCCGATAGAGCCCTTCTAGAATGATAATGGGATAGGCTTCCAACGTAAAATAATTTTGTTCCATATTTGATTCATCTTAGGATGATATTTTTCTAGAGGCCATTTGATGTTCACGATTGAGATCGGAAAGGGTGGGAAGGTTTTAGTAACGATAAAAAAGCGTTCCGCCAACTCTTTTTGTTTCGATCGATGTCTTGGGCCCAGGTTCGTCTTTTGAAATAGGAATGACCCATAAATGTTGTGGTTCAGGACCCAATCAATCACACATTTCTCTGACCTTGTGACGGTTTTGGTGACTCGTCACTTGCAGGCAAAGCCTGCTTTCATTCGAGAAGCTCAGAGAGTGAGCGATTGCTGTAATTGTTCAAGAGTTCAGGAGAGGGGAGCACTGAATGAGCACACGCTCGATTAAAATTAAGAATGAAAGGGCATATATTCAAGAAAAACTATTTACAAATCGGTCCACTGGCCGTTAGGGTGAATCAAGCCCGAGCACGATTATCGAGGGCGCATTTGGGGAAAATACAATCTATAAGCCCAGAAAGAGGAGAGAGAGATTTGCGAGAGGCACTTACAATATAAATGAACTTGACATAGGATGGTCACTCGACCTCAGATCGGGCACCGACCCTCGCAGCTCACGGCGATCAGGCAGCTCGCAATTGTCCCAGACGATGGTGATTTTGGTTGTAGACCACGGCACAGAGCATAAAAAATGCACGCACCGGAGCCCCGGCTGAATCATGCCAAGGACGGGCTCCGGGCGGCGTGGACAACGCGCACGATAAGCTCGATAGGCGCGTGCGAGCAGTCGGAAACGTCACGACGGAATGTATAGTAAAAGGTTGCTGGCCGGAGCAGCATTGGCTTGCGCCAGAGACGGCTCAAAATATGGGGCGCGGGCCCTACTACGGTGCCATCTCTCTGTCTTTCTCCCTCTTACCTGGCTAAACTATGCATCAACTCTTCTCGTGTTTAAGCTGTAACACAAAATGTTATTACAATACTCGGTCCAGGGAGAGAGGAAGACGGACTGACTCGGCCGTCACAACCTCTAGAAGGGATATCTATCAATTTTGGATATAGAATTGCCGCGTAAACACGATTTTGGGTGTGGAAAATCGTATTTTTTATAAAAAAGATTGAATCTGAATCCCCAGGATCGTCTCGGATGGAATTTCTCATTGCATATTCTAAAATTTTACACAATTTTACGTTGAACTCATGCTCTCCGAATTTTTCTCGACGGCTATTTTGTACTCAAAATCGAGCCCCAATAAGATCCCGTGAGTATGTCCTCTCGTCAGGCGCTAATGGGTTGAATGTCTACGTGCTTTCGATTCGATGTAATTGATTGCGTTGTAGATCCTGTTTGAGTGCATGAATTCAAACGCTGCACGTAGTCATTTTATAAGAAATGTTGTCAGCTTTTGGTTAAAATTGGTCCCAAGAGCCTAAGTTTATGCGCATGCGCAGAAAATGATGGTTTTCCGGTAACTAAAAGAATTCCATTCCAAAAAGTGGCTAATAAGTCGCTTGGATCACCTCGAACTTTTCTGAGACCTTCTTTTTCTGAAAGAACACTAAATTTTATGTTTTATATATGATTTTCAGATGAATAAAAACAGTGAAAAACAGATTTCCAGCTTCAGGAGGCCTCCAAGGCTTTGAAAAGAACTTTGCAACACTTTTTTCGATAGGTTTTTGGACATTCTTTTAGATGCCGCAAACCGCAAGTTTGTACCTGTCGAATAACTAGATATTATCATTTTAGTGAATAAAAAAGCATCGATTTCTACATGGTGAATTTCCACTCTTTTTACGGATATGCATGCAACGGAGGGATGAAATTCTCCTTGGGTTCCATAGGTGGTCCAAAGTTCCTATTTTGGGCCATAGAATCGAATGAATAAGGTTAAAAAGAAATCCGAGAGATGACCCCATTCCGTAGGTCGCTTTGGTGTGGAACCCATCATTTATAACAATCTCTCAGAGTTAATAGCTGAGCGAATAAATTTAAATACAATTTCCCGTGGAAATATTTCAAAGTACCTTCTGTTTGTGTGTTTTCATCCTCTCTTATTAGTCGCCATGCATGCCGGTAATCCTGTATGCGGTTGTGCATCATTTTGTCGAGATTCCAAAATTTTGGTCCGGGGCAGATCAGGATGTAGAATTACAGGCATAATTGCATGCTTAAAATCCTGCAGGGAGCACGCACGGAACCTGCAGGACTTTCCGATGAGCGACAACGTAGGAATAATTCTCGTCCGCAAGGCCATCGACATCGAGGATATTACGATGCCCATCACCCGGATTCATCGCTACCAGCCTCGTGTCCGCGATCATCAATCTCGCGAGTTTTCACGCCCACTCAGTTTTGTGCAAGCTAGCACATTGACGAGCTGCCGCACAAAAAGCCCAAAAGCTCGCGCGAACTCGATAGGAAGAGCAGCGGCTAGAGTGAAGACAGGGAGGCGCTCTTGTAGCGGAGCGCTTATTATCCAGGCGCGAGTGGGCGTCTGTCCCCCTCTTGAGATTGTTTTTACCTTCAACGAGGTGCAGTACTTTCTAAGAATAGAAAAGAAAAAAAATTAGAGAGAGAGAGACAGCTCCGTCGGCTCACTGCTCCAGCAAAAATTTCGTACAATGCAAAGTTTCTGGGCTTGGATATGAATTTCAAAGCTCGCCACAGAATATCCCGAGTCCCGGTTCCCGACGGTATTTCCATTCCCCGCGTAATACCAGAATCAGAATGGAAAATATCGTGGCTGCAATTTATGGAGCTGTGGGCTGACCAAGATTGTTCCAGCTGCATAAAGCGCTTCGAGCTCTGTTCCGGCCGCCTCTGAGGTTGGAGAAACAAATGAGTTTCGCGATTCTTGAGCATTTTGTCGAGAGCAAAGACTGCAAAACTGCAAAGTCCTCGGGGGTGCTTGGAGAAGCCTCTCTGCCTATTTTCCAGTATTACAGTACAGTCATTACAGTAACCGTGATGTGTCCCATCTGAGAATATCGTCAACACCGTAACCCGGCACGGATATTCATCAATCAAATGAGGATGGTTCGTGACAGTTTTCAGAAAAATTTTGCACCCGAGTGACCAGAGATTGTTCATCCTGGTCCAAAGACTTTCTTGCAACATATTCGATTGAAAGGAGTGGAGTCGACGTGTGTCAGTTACGCACACGAATTGTATTTTTCCGCCCCGAAATAATTCAGGAAGAAATATTGCCTTGTTTTTCATGATAGCAAGAAAGCCCTTCCTTCAATATACGTTTTTGCCCTTTCGGAAGACCCGATGCAGGATTTGATCAATCAAATTCCGTGAATAGTCAATTATTGGCCTTTCCTATGCCCCATAGAGATCTGGACAGTCATATGAAATATCACTCATATTATGAAAGTCTTCTCGATGATGATTCTCATCTTACTAGCTGTTTTGGGTCGATCTTTTTATCGTCTAAACAATTGGAACAAGGGACCCAGTCAGGTAGCAAATGGTGGATCTGGCAAGACCCATTGACAATGTCGTACATCTATGGCAATATCCCGATTCCTCTGAGAGACTATTGTTCTGCTTCCAGCCCTGGCTATCTATTTTGTGCGCTGCTTGATGCCTACCAATGGTCTACACGTTTTCAGACCTCTTCCAGAATATTATTCATCCGAATTCCCATTTTGGCGGAAATATTTCCTTTTCGAGTCCTATCCACACCCTTTCTGAAAAATCAGTCAGATTTGAGCAAAGATTCAAGTCCACGGGTGTTTTCCAATGAACGAGATTTCTCTAACAGACACTACACTTCCAAGAACATTATAACTGTTCAAAATTGTGAAATATTCCAGAATGACCCTCTACATGACCGGTTCAAAGGTGATTCTCTCAACTATTTTGAGAGAATCAGAAAGTGTTGGTAATGATCGGAACTATCGAAGGATTGAATCAATTGAAAAACAAGTACTCATGGGGCTCAATGATCACAATATCCAAATACGATCCACTTTATTACGTCTAAATTAGTACAGGAATTAAAATTTTCGTCAATTTATGAGGGTACTAAGAGCGTCTTCTACTGAGTGATTCAAAACTGCAGTTTCCATCATTTATATAGACTTGGGTGAAGCAAGGCTGTTTCTGAATCCGACGTGTGAAGAAACGTCAACGGATTCGTCATACTTCTATCCTCTCTGGAAATTGTTCAGATCCGTAAGAAGATACCGCATACCAATCGAAACAGATTCGGGTGAATGTCACGTTGCTGATCATTTCTTCATAATTACGTATATAAATCCTAACTTGTGGAATAACTGAAAGAAAGTATCTAATGCCCAGATAGGACTCATCGGTGTTTTCTCGAAAGTTTGCATGACAAATTTCTAACACCACACACTGCCATGGACTTATAAGTTCTTATTTTATTGCTATGGCATTGTTCTGGGCGAGAACGAGCATTGATTAAACACCACTGACAATTTGAAATAACTAAACTATTAGAGGAATTGTATGGATGCCGAAAAATGGGACTGAATTTTGGAGGAAAACAACTCGTTATTGCATAATTTTTAGAAATGCGTCATATTTCTGAGAATTATTGGATCGAAATTTTGCCTAAGACTAGAAAGAGCACAATCCTCCTTTAAAAAATTGAGAAACCCACTGTTGATCAATACAAATCATATTGAGATTCATTATGCAAATTTGTTGCTCTCCATTAATTAATATTCATTTTTTCGGATTCCCAACTATTACATTCATTTTCACCGTACCAAAATGAGAGAAAAATATGTTATACGCCTTTAATTTCATGATAATCTGGTAATACGCTGAGGTATACCGCTCAAGTATGACGAGCCACAGTTTAAAAATCCTGCATATGGCGGCCAACATGGTGACCCTTTACAGCGCGGAGTAAGAGAGATGGGTAATACTATTTATATGTCACCCTAAATTCTAATAGTTTCTCTCTCTTTACTACACCTATATACAGCATGCATACTATATAAAGATATGTATATACTTATTGTTCCTCATTATATACCTTTGGACACAGCGGTAGCTGTGCTCGAAAGTATGGCGAAGCCTTCGAGCAGCTCCGCTGTGTATATACGCCCAAGTCGGGCATTCTAACCTCCTTTTGATTTTCGAACATACATTAGATGTTAATGCGGACTCCAAAGACACGGTATTCCCATATCGAAATCGTTTGAACTGAGAGGGCTTTCGGTGTAAAACTTTGATTTTGATGATAAATGTTTTATTTTCTGAAATATGGAATACCGTATTTCGCTGATGTCGAAATCGTTTTTGGACAGGAACCTGTTTTGACGGACATGACGTAGTTTAAGAGCGCGAATTTTCAAATGTGAATTAATGCTGTAGGATAGATGATGATTCAAGCCCGAACTTGTGTCGCTTGCAACTGCGCGAGAGAAAGTGTGGCTGTGTGTGTGTGAATGTGTGTGTCGTCTGCTGTGGTGGAACGCGGAAGGCACGGACATTACCGATCGATGGTTCGATCGATAGGTCGCGCGGACATCTGAATATTCGAAATATGCGGATTTAGCTCAAGTAATGCGTTTTACACGTGGACCGAGTCAAGTCCTTTGGTATATAACTACATCTCAAACATTCCGTGATCTGATATAACTCAAACAGGTATTATGCGTTAAAAGTATGGTGGTTCATGTTATTGTCGCAAAAACAGTGCAGATGTACCACCATACTTTTGACCCATATACCTTTTTGAGGTGCATCAAAAATCATCGAAATATATCCGCATGATCTAAACACGACATGCTTGAGATGTTGTAGTATATACCTATATACAGCATGCGTACCATATAAAGATACATCATACATGGGAATTAATGAAAATATAAATATAGGCTCCGTCTGGAGCCGATCAGACCTTCTCGGCTTTTCTTACGATACAGACGTGTCTCGCGAGCGTGATTCTTCGATAAAGTGCAGAAGTTGAATTAAATATCTTTCTCGTTATTCACCGACCCGGAGCATATCCTAACTATAGTTAGATCTTCTCGGTTTGGTCGGTAACTTTGTTTTTATAACGTATACAAATAACATGGTGCGTGCCGAATCTGATTAGTTGCAAATCAAGCGACGCATTCGATGAAAGAACAGGGCTCGAAGACGCGGGTTGGAAAAAACGCACCCCAACCCAGATCTGTCGTGACGAGTGCCTGCCGAACCAGCAACTTCTCTATCTTTCGTCGTCCAAGCTGCTGAATTCGACGAACGCAGGAGCACTCGCTATTGTTCTTCCCTCATCACGAGTAGATTTTGAAATTATAGCCAAGGATGAATTACTCAAATTTGCACTGACCTGGTCGGGCTGCGTCGGTGGCGACCCGGCTCTGCGCCGATCGCCGTCCCTCGTGGGCGAGGAGGCCCCACCGCGGTTGCGCTGGCTCTGCCTCCTGGGCCCCGACCTGGCCCCGTCGCCGTGCGCTCCCTCATTGTCCGGGCTCTGCCAAAGGTCAATTCGCGTTAGTCACAATGACACCCTTCCTGCCCTCCTCTACCCCACCACCCTCAGCGACAATACGTTCCAATCAGGGGCAATACAATGAAAGATAGCTACAAACAGCAGTGCCCGCTCTTGATTTTCGCGCTCCTCGGCTCATCAAAGCTCGCGCACGCGCACCACCACCGCCACCGCCACCGTCGCAAACCACACGCTGTCGACTCGAAAGGCTCGGGGTTGATGCTGTGGCCTCGTTAGCACGCGACTGGAGCGCTGCAGCCGCTTTCCGAAGCGAGGAAGCCCATCCGATGCTGCAAGCTCGCGTTTGAATTTTGCGCGCTCGTCGAATCTGGACGAACGGAGACGGGGGATGCACGAGAGATTCGGCACGTTTCCCGGGGGTAGTAGCATGAGCTATCGGGCGAATGAATCTCATTAGCCGGTGGACCGAGGCAACTTGATTGGGGATTCACGTTGCAACAACGCGCCACGCTGCCAGGACTTTCGCGAGCTTGCGCAATCCAATTTTGATGCCGATGAGGAACCCTGCGTGTGTCGCGTACCTGTGCGACTGGCCTGTCTGTATGCATCTGTGCGTGTGTGCGTGTGCTTTCGGATCGCGGGCCCTGAGTGCGATTCAGGAAGCCCCATTCCATTATTATCGTGAGACAGAAGTAAGGAAGAACTCGGAGCGGAACGCAAACTGTAATTGAGACGAGAGCGGAGCTTGCGATCGCGGCCTGTGTGAATGGAATACAAAATAGTGCAGGCTCACTAGAGGTGCAGTGTATCGTTACCGAGATCTTACCGAATAATGTATGGCTTACGGCTGTTACTATACACTGCGCGCTCTCGCTAATGGCAACACCAAACTTCATCTACATCTCAAAATATCTGTTGAGTAAACGCAACTTCGAGTTTCGCGGAACTCGCCCAACTCATTCAAACGAAACGCCGGTGGGTTGGAGCACAGTGTGGAGCTTGTTTGCAGTGATGATCTGTGAGAAAGCTTGACTCGTGAGGGAGATCTGTAGAGATGACTTCAGGTGCATGAATACAATTGATTTTATCCGAATTCTCAGTTTCGAGTAGAGAGTTTCTGTTCAGTTGACATAAGAACAGTTGAAGCTTTGAGAATGATTTGTGTGGTCTACTGCCATTCAATCTGACTGATTCATTCCCAATGGACTGGTGCAACTCAAAGTCTACGATGTTCGTGGAAAACGCTTAATACTCGTTTGTGATGGACTGCTATTTCTTTTCATGTATTTGTGTTACTATACCAATAATGTTATTCCTGAAAAATCTGTATGTGCATCACCGGAAATAGATAGCTCGTTTCAGAGGAAACGAAATGCAGAGAGTACGATACCACCTGGACTGAGATAACTCAGAATAGAAATGAAGATGTAGCCAGATGACGAGATAAGTCTTTTGAGTCGGACTTAGTCTTCTGCGTTGAAAATTTGCTTCGTCATGACAAATGTTAAAACTGTTCCATATTTGCCTAATATAATGTATACGTTCCGGTTCGAATCATCTTGCCAAGTCCAACATTAATTAATTTGTGCCAAAGTAATAAGGAACAAGTTTTCAAGACGTTAGGCGTCTCAGATACCCGGAGATTCTGACTGACATCTAAATCCCATTCGTGGAACTTGGAATTGGTGATGATAAAATGCAGTTATGCGATTATCCTGAATATGACTCTCTCGTTGCCAACGATGTGCGAACCTCGCCAAACGACAATTTAAATGGATTCCGGTAAAATTCTGTCAAAAATTCACCACAATACATGTAAGAGAAGGAATTATAAATATTCATCTTTGAATAGAGCCAGAAGTTTTCGAATCTCAGAAGTCGTAAGCAGTATTAGTGCTCGTCAAGGAATCTGTCATATTCATATTTGTCAGTGATATGAACAGTATCTAATTTTGTCAGAGAGACTGACGACATTTTTCGATATACTGAAATTGTTTCGTAACATTTTGGTTCAAAGTCGTTCAAATGAGGTTGATGTCAGTGTACTACGGAAATCTTTGGAAACTAGATACTGTACTCGAAATGCCACGCAGTCGTTGACTGTCGTTCGAAAAATGCCAACGGTTTTCCAACACAATCTACTTGTTGTGCGCGGGAAGAGTTTTCCCGAGAGATAAATTATCGAAATGCATCGATTTCTAATTTTTCTTTTGGACCGCACTCATTCAAAGATATCGCCATCTCATTGAATCTCAAAAATTCCGAGACGTAAATACGCTTGCAACAACTCTCCACGTCACAATCAGTAGCCAGCACGGAAGCACTTTTCCTCGACACGCTGTTTTCGCAGCAGGGCACAGCACGGACATCCCCTATGGCCTCATCGGGCTACCACCGACAACCAAAAATCACTCGCCGCTAGCAGCCATCGAGAGCACAGATCGACTTACTACACGAGGAATCGTCCATCCGTCCACTCTTGACAGCCTGGCACATTATCGTCCCCCCATAGCATGGCGTACCGCTGCAGGATATCGCGTTTCCACGTCCCCGGCGAGCAACCCGAGACACGGACGCACTCCCATCGTCATCGGCGACGGCACGCGCTCCTCCGACGAACACGTGCTTCCGCGAGCTTGCAAGCTCCGCGCGGCAAAATCAAACTCCGTCTGGGCCACGCGTTGCACTTTGCTAATTGGCTGTCGTCGACCCTCGGCCACGACCCCGCAGACCAGTCCGGACAGTCCAAGTACCCACGAAAGATCGTCATAATCGACAGCATCAACAACAACAAGACACACTCACGATGACGAAGGTGACGCACTTGCGCGGGAAGAGCCGCTGCATCGGTCGAGCGGCTGCGACATACTGATGCTCGTCGCGCGCGCCAAATAACGGGCTCTGCGAGGATGGCCTGCCCGAGTTCACCGCGGGGGTGGCCCTCTCTTCCTCGCTCGCGTTTTGGACCAGTTCTGTGTTGGAGGCTGCGCGCTAGAGCCGCTTGGCACTTGACACACACACTCACACACAGCCCATCTGGCGCTGCTCCGCTGACCCGCGCCGCGTCGCGCCTTCAACCTTACGCGGATTATACGGCTATCTCAACTTTACGGCCACCAGCCCCCGCTCCTCCCCGCTTGCTATCTGACTCGGTGTTCAAGATGAGGAGAGGGGAGGGGACTTATTATTTTGCCAGCTCGGGGATCTGGTGTCGCAGCTTTTTTGCAGCTGCGTTTTATCGCCGCGGGCAGTCAGTATTGGTGATGCCCTCCTTTGAGGGCCGATCGGTAATATAAGTTTGAAGGTATGTGGCATCGGGGTGTTGGGGTGAATGGGCGAATTCACGACGTCTCGTTCGCGAGAATTTCATCGACGAGGGAGGATCATGGGAATAATAGTGGATCGCTCATTCGTAACGGTCTTGAGGTTTTTATTGCCGGCGATGTCGTCGATGATTCATAGAGCTCTGCCGCAAAAGGGCTGGCTCGCTTTCTACGCGATGATGAATTTTCCAACCAATCGAGACCTATTAGGGATGTTACGATAGAATTGGGAAAGGATTAGTGCGATCGAAGTATGATATGGAGTTCTTCCCGAGAATACGGCGAATCTAGCGGGGAATTTTCAAGTTTTCGGGATATTGGAGGAACAAGTAGGGAGGGCTCGTGGGGAATATCGTTGCTGGGGTGGCGGTGCAGTCGTGTCAATATTTGTCTTCAACGACACGAGTTCCGGTAGGAAATACAAAATACAAACGAGCGAGACTCACCAAATGCACCAGGGACTGAACGAGCAGACGGACGGGATTGCCTGCCGCCTGAATAGCCTTGACAGCTCGTTCATGCGTGCTGTTTCGCAAGTCCACCCCGTCGACTTCGATTATCCTGTCACCCACCTGTGAATGGCCAAAGTTTTGCTTCGTTAATTGCAAATTAGAGCGATCAGTCACTGCCCGTCCCGGTAAGACATTTTTTCACCGTCCACCAAGTTTGGAATGGGAACTGATCCTAATGTACCGTCAGATTTGATAATGTGAATCAACATTTGCTTGCACAGTAATTGAGTATCCAACTTCCTAAGAGGGTACTATAAGCAAAGTGAGAAGATATTTCGTACCGAAATTTGATGAAACCTCTCGAATAATTTGACTCGTACCATTTATCGTATCGATTTCAGGTGTTCTTGGAATCGAGTGAGATGACTGTATATTAGGGTGACAATTATTTCACAAGTTCGATTTTCTTAGGTGCTTAATGCTTAAATCTTCCTTATTTGGTTAGTATATGTAGAAAAAACAACGTCGGAGTAGAAGTGCCCTTATATAGTGCCATCGAATACCGTATTTAACATTAAAAAGCCTCTGCCGAGAAATTCGCTCTCCCAATCCTCTACGTTTCTGAGATCGCTTCCATTTTCCATGGCACCCCTTGTCGCTTGAAAAATATCAAAGTACACCATTCTGACGTAAAATTTCAGGAGGAATACGATAAGTTCATCAGTTTTCAGCTACAAGTCAAACCCAGTACGAAGTAGGTCATTCTATCAAAGAGTCGTTAATACCAAGCAAGAGACATTTTGGAACTCAAAACTGATGGTTTCATCGTATTCTTCGTGAAATTTTACGTCGAAATGGCATGTTTTGCCTTTGATATTTTTCAAGCGACAAGAGGCACCATGAAAAATTGAAGCGATGCAGAGACACGACTGGTCCTATTCCGAATCACACTGAAGTTTAATGACTTCCCACTGATTGATATGGGAAAAATACTGAATCATTCTGGATCCCCGCGAGATATCGATCATAAGAATTCAATTATGAGCCAACCTCAGCACGTGTTTCGAAAATTGCGTGAGCAATGCGAAAACATGAGTTTGTGGCCAAGAAATGCTAAGCGATGAACAAAAAATCCAAAAAATGGGAATATGTCAGGAAATAATTGGTACATCTGAGGATGGTATGTTCGATAATTGATTACTTCAGTATGGTTTTTTTTCGATCAAGACTGGATCTTTGGATTATCCGCATCATTCATACCACCTAATATCTATCCCAGAGGCAGCTCTTACTTTACCGTGAAATTGAGAATATCGCGATACATCGCGATAAATTTTCGAACGATCCCTGGTAGAAATGAATCCATTAAAGATGGACGGGAATCCAACTAATGTACATCTTAAGTGCTCCAGTTTCACTGGACAAAAAATGTCGATATTATGTATACAAAATGGGAAGTTGAGATGGACAGAGCCTAGTTTGAGGAGATGTAAGGGATATATGTCCATTTTATGCCCATAAAAGATGCAGATAGATCGACACACTTTTCGACCATTCTAGATGAACATTAAATGTACATAAATTAATGGCTATGACCACCGCGCAGGCGCCTGACTTCTTATATACTCCAAATTTCTGCATCCCAACTGCCCGACCGCGCCCAGTCTGGGCCAGTTAGTCTTGGCAAGTCCCTCGGTCTTGTGAGCCTAAGTGTTCTGGCGTGCTGCAAATATTGCACCCAAGTTTGACCTCGGCACCACCCTCGTCGACCTTTAAACGCTTCTGATGGCGGCTTTGTCACAAGCAAGGCACTCGAGTGTCAAAAGTGTCCTTGGCAAAATGTTCGTGAACTACACATGTGCCAACATAACCTCGTATGGTGCGCAAGTGTCTTGTTGCACGTGTAGTTATCTTAAAAGATCAGCACAGTGCTCATGTTTGCATCCATCCTATGAGTATCCCAAACAACTTTCGCTGATTGATCAGTGCAAGTCAATAAATGAAGAGGGATCAATGAATCTACACAACAGCTATTCTCCGATAGTAGCTCAATTCACCTCTTACCACGTGGATCAAGTCAAGGAAGAAGCTCATCGCATGCGAGCTCGACTCTCTCAGATACGTAAATCAACACCGGAAACTTCAGAATATTTGATCATGTTGAAATTGGTGCTTTGTGGAAAAATTTTCTTGTTTCAGGGAATTGAAATTTTTCTGATGAACGAGCGGCAAGTCGGTCACCTTTGAATCATTGATGATAGAAACATCTGTAACTTTACAACAATCACTAATCTACCATCCACTGACGGCAATGTATGTACAATGTAGCATCCTACAGAGATGAATTTTTTCTGTAAAAATATTCGCATGGAACTTATATTCATCCAATATGAATCAGTTGGACAGTTACTGTGCATCAACTAGATGAATCGCACAAAACGTGATCCATCCTTGTCCGTAATTTATGTACATAAAATGTCCATTAGATGTACTCATTAAATGGGCCATATTATGCCAATCTTATGCGAGAAAAAGCGTGACGATGGTATACATAAAATTGACATCGGAAATGTCCATTTGTTAGACATCAATTGATTGAGATGTACATTTTATGGACAAAAAATGCAAGAGATTTCTACCAGGGATGATTTTCGCAACTTGGAGGATATTATATCGATCGATAATGCTCCTCGGTTTTATCGATTTTTCATCGTTATCCTGAAAATTGTTATGGTGATACGATATCGATAATCGATTATCCCGTCAGCCCTGTACCGAATCGACGGCTCATTACAGTGTACCGAATGCACACTTTAGGACAACTTCAACGTTCAAGTCATGACAGTTCGATACTTTCTGTCTCACAAGCACCCTTCTCTAATACGTGAGTGCGAGGAGACAGAATATCTCGAACTGTCTTTTGTGACCGTCATGACTTGGTCAAATCATATCTAGCTAATAGAAGGTAGATTTCTGAACTTTATTTCTAAAATGTTGAAGAAGTGAGAGCAACAGCGACGTTGAATATTGGTGTCGTTCCCGGTGAAATTGAAAGAACCTCACGATCCCACATCTCATTCCGATATTCAAAGTTTTTGCACTCATCAATTCCCCGCTAAACTCTCAAGTACGTATTTTGCCTGATGATTTACCTCTACCCTCCCTATAAGGCACTTGGCCCATTTGCTCTGCTGAAGTGCCGCCCCCCCCCCTAGTACCCGCGCTTTCTTGCGTAGATGAGCAAAGGGCTCTCGACAACATGCTCGAACTTGAATCTTGCTTTCGCGCGAGCGGAGGTGCACTCGTGCAGAGTTTGGGGCATCATCTAATCCAGTATGCCGGGGGCCAAACTATTCATGGCTAACTAGAAACTTCATCAGCGTGCGCCAAGTGGTCTAACACGTGGATCTACAGAGTATAACCACTTGATACTCTGAAAGATCTGATAATTGATGTGTCGTCTACGTTGTTCGGAAGATTCATCATTTCGTTGAGGATGAATTCTATTTAAAAACGACACATGAAGAATAGCGATGTCTCGGATCGGTTTCTTGTGGTTTCGATTCAATTCTGTGGTGCAAAACATGAACTATCCACCCACTGGGAGCTTCCGAAAAAATTTTGGAGTCGCCTGCGGAGGTATTTCTGTTTCGCTTTTTGATTCCATCGGAGCATCAAAATCATAATCTTTTTTTACCAAATTGGATATATCTCGAGATTGGCCGAAGATATGGTAACACAGTTTGCACCATTTGGAAGATCTTAAGAAAACCTTTCAGAAATGACCTTGAAGATTTTCGTTTAGCTATTTCAGGCTCTGATTACACAATCTGGAAAAATCAAGCTAGCTTGATAATCTCAAAAAGCAATTTTTTTGATTTCCCAAAAATATGATTACTTGTGCAAAATTACACAATCTTTGCGATGAAACTAGTCCGAACTTGTTTTTTTTTTTTTCATTGTCTTATACGTTTTTTGGTCAATTTTCTGATTTTTCATCCTCTGATTAATCAGAAGACAGAGATTTCTGTGCATGCGCGTGGTTTGCCGAATTGCCCGAATTTTGAAGTAGTTCCAATCAAAAGCTGAGGAAATTTCCTCCAAAATGACCTCTTGCAAAAGTCAATTTCATGTCCTCAGTCAGTAACCACGGCAACTTGATTGGAAAAGAAGGATGGCTAGAGCGAGATAACCCATCTTTCGTGAACCAGAGCCTTGAGACCTTCTCTTGCATCCATGCTGTCTAATCTGGATGTCTAAAGAATCTTGTACCTCCAGTTCTAGTCGATCAAATTGAGTTTCGCAAGAATACATCTTGAAAGAAATTTCTTCAGCTTTTGATTGGAACTGTTAACCATGCGCATGCGCAGGAATATCTGTCTCCTGTCTCCTGATTGGTTAGAGAATGAAAAGACAGAAAATTGACCAAAAAACGCATAAGATAGAAAATAAAATTTGGGACTAGTTTCATCGCAAAGATCGTGTAATTTTGCATGAGAAATCATATTTTTTGGAAGTCGAAGACATTGCTCTTTGAGATTATCAGGTTACCCTGATTTTTACCGGATTTCTCCTGATCAGAGCCTGAAATAGCTAAACGGAAATCTTCAAGGTCATTTTCGTCTTTTTGAGATCTTTCGAATGGTGCAAACTACGTAACATTATTTTCAGCCAAACTCGAGATATATCCAATTTAGTGAAAAAAGATCATGATTTTGATGGTCTGGTGGAATCAAAGAGTGAAACCAAAAAAGCTCCGCAAGCGACTGCGAAATTTTTTTGGGACCTCCCAGTAGGTAGAAACTTTATATTCCGGACCACAGAGTTGAATAAAAACCCACGAGAAACCGATCCGAGACATCACTTTTTTCATGTGCCGTTTCTAAATGGAATTCATCTAAGGCGAGGAAGAGTCTAATTTCGACACGTTTCCAGGAGAGGGTACACACATTTTTGGAGTTTCTACATTATTAGTGATTCTAGGGTTCATATCTTATGCTTTATGGAAGCACCCATGAATATATATCTCATCTTGGTACTAAATTGGCCATTCTGGTAGCCCAGATACTCAAAATATCAAACTTAACCTCAAAAAAGCACCAATTACCAAGATTGAGGTTGGCGCATATTCTATTGATGAACATCTCTGTGCTTGGGCGTATGTATTCGAAGGGTCAAAAAGTATTTTTTTTGTGTTGAGATAATGATGAAATTCTTCTTTGAAGGTGTTTTGTTGAATAACACCCATCAATTCATTGATAATTTGACAATAAATTGATGGGAATAATTCAACAAAACACCTTCAAAGAAGAATTTCACCATAATCTCAATACAAAAATTTGCTTTTTGACCCTTCGAATTGGTAATTGGTGCTTTTTTGAGGTTGAGTTTCAAATTTTGAGTATCTGAGCTACCAGAATGGCCAATTTAGCACCAAAATGAGATGTATTTGTGGGTACTTCCATAAAATATGTAATATAAGCTCTAGAATCACTAATAATGTAGACATTTCCAAATGTTCTATGGATATTTTAAGGGAGTGAGTCTCATCCACAAGACCATCTGATGAATCAGAATAGAATTTCACTGAATTGCTGAGCTGAATCGATTCCTAGCTTGACTGTTTCCATCGCGGATTATTTTGGGTGGCCCCATCAGCAGTGAATATTCTCATTCGGACCGATTTTCATTTGTTGCAAGGCACTAATGAATCCCCCCCTCCGCAGTGTCCGGTATCGAATTTGTCTAATCCCGAAGCACCAATCCTACAATTGGAATTTCCTGTACACGTACCTGCAATCCGCCTGCCTTACCAGCTGGGCTGTTGGGTATCACGTTCTTGATGAAAATGCCGGAAACATTTTGAGACTGACCAGAGCTTCCACCGTCTTGCAGATCGACCTGTCATTCACAAAATTGGCTCATTCTATTAGATTTACTACCACGCAATTTTAATTTAGAACTTCGAACTGTAGTCCATCACTCAAAGCTGACCTACAGCTACTAAAATGTCTTCGATATTTGGGGTCAACTGTAACTGACAATCAGTCAAGGATATTCTATATTCAACATCAGTAATAATATGCTCAGAGAAATGAATGCTTTTGTCACCTTTGCCATTCACGAATACTCTGTCTTGAGCTGGACTCAAAATATCTCGAAAACTCTCCAAATTTTGATATATCGGCTGGTGAAATACTTTCAGCCAGCTACTGGCGGTAACTTCGAGCGAAAATGTCAGAACAAAGGGGTAAGATTACCTTGCCTCCGACGATGCTGAGGCCCAGACTGGTCGTGTGCTCCCGGTGGATCTCAACTGCTCGCTCGGGCCCCCAGTGTTTCGCCCAGACGACGTTACCCTCCTTGTCTCTATGAGTGACCGTCATGTCGAGCTCGGAGCCTTCCTTGACGAGCAGTATCAGAGGCGGCTTCGCCTTGTTGACCGTCTGCTGCTGCTGATCCTCAGCCTGGCTACTCGGAGAAGAGCTGCCGGCCGACGGTACCGAGCATTCGACGCTTCTGAATCAAAAAACAATTCCCGCTCACTGTTCACTGCATGGTCTGACAAGCTCGGAATGATCTTCAGCGGGGAGTTACATCTTTTTACCACGTCAGCCTTCTCAAAGGTACTGGAGATGGATTAAGGAAGAGGGTTCAAGGTCATTGGGTTTTCATGAATACATTCGCTGAAACGTGAGACTCGTGAATAACTGAGAGGTTGGAATTGAAGGGACGACCGAACACTTTGCTTGACGGACAGTCTGGATAAGTATAGCTCGTTCGTATTTGGCTCTTCTACCCCAAAATACAATACATCACAAATTAAAGTTCTTAGTAGCCAGGATCATTTCATGTGCTGGCGGGGCACCTCTTGACCCCGGCGAAGTTTCATCCGACTCTGGCAATACATCAACAGCCATGGGAATCCTCGATGAATGATTCATAGCGCCCCTCCTCTTCCTCACGTATTTGCTTCGTCCGCTCGAAAGCACCAGGACAGCACACGTGCTCCAATGAATTGCCGAGAATGTATGGGCCTTATCAATCATACAACGATCGACAAAGCGGAGGCAACACTTGCAATTGAATTTTGATCTCTACTTTCAATTCTAAACGATGCACGCCAGTTGTGGGCAACGAGTTTCTATCAAGGCCCTCCCTATAGTTGTAATCCATATCAGTGAGAATTTCACATGAATTGGCTGCTGTCAACCGTAATGTATACTTATATCGATCGGCGTTGATGAGTTTTTCATCATGATCGGTTTATCAATTCATGCATCATTAACCCCATTCGAGAGCCGCTCTCTGATCTCTTGTTCTACGAAATGCACGGAATCTGATGGAAACGTGGTAGAGAAGTCTCGAGGAAATCGCGAGTTTTTATTCAAGAAACTTGTCGATGATCAATGCCTGAGATATTTCGATTCATAGTTTCAAAATATATAGAATTATTGATACATTGAATATATCTATGAGAATCGAGTAGGAAGGTAGCTCTCGAGGGACATGGGTGACATTCCAAGATATTTTTCTTGAGTCATAGTACAAATATCATTGCCGAATAAGGCATACGATTTTTGAACAGAATTTTGATTTCGTTCCGTCTTTCCTTCCTTTGTTGATTGGGGTGATGTTGTCATGCGCCACAGAGCGAGTAAAACTCTCACCTCAATTTAAAATTCAACCGAGTAGAGTATGAACTCTTCCCCAAAATTTCCGTTTATCGGGATGAATGTTCTTAAGAGCGCTATGGGAAATGGATATTGCAAAATTAAGTTCATCGTGATTCCACTGTGCTGAAATCTGTCGTTCGTGATACCTAATTGTGTACAAAACAATAATAATTTTGGGCATGACTACTAGAATGAAAATGCAACGAGCTCGCATTTGCTGTTCAATCGTGTGCAACAGTTTTCGAAATTCCACACCATTTCAAGTGCCACTTGCAGCTGGTCAAGTCGTCAATGAACTGGAAACTGAGGGCTTGTATGAAGGTAGACTTGTTGTAACGAAACAGTGGGTGCAGTGTAACCACTCACCTTAATGACAGATTCTTCCACTTCAGACAATTTTGAGGGCATGCAGGATCGTATTCACAGATTGTGCATATGCATGCACATGCATTCCACACGTGCACATGTGAAGCTCATCGGATTTCAGCAGAGATTGGAATGTTCAGATTACAGAATCTCTGATCTGAGCCGTTTTGAGTGTTTTTTTCCGTCAACGGCTGATCCAAAGCCGAACTGGACAATTTTCGACGGGTGCCGGATGAAATCTGATGAGCTGCACGTGTGCACGCATGCATATGCATGCATTTTAGGGTGGGCTGAGAAAGGGCTTTTCCGAGGATTGATACGTCCCATCGTAAAAATGTTGTGTTTGTGTATGTAGATATGAAAGAAATTTCTTGCTAGAGAAACAAAGTCGCTCTTGATATTTTTGCATAAGGAGGCTCGTTGCTATGGTTGCAATGCATTGTTACTAACGAAGTAATGGGCCTTACTATCGGAACAATGGACGTTAGTACCAAAGGACATACGTTGCTTTGATTGTAAGGCACAAAGTTGGCAAAGTCCCGTCACCTTACCCTAGTGAAAATATCAGCGTAGCGGCACTGTCTGCTCCGTATTACGGTCGTAGACAACGGTCGGAATACTGGGCGTATTACGGCCATAATCTCAGCATAGCCTACGCTGTTCGGCAGTAGCCTACGCTGTTCGGCAGTAGCCTACGCCGGAATTACGGCCGTACCGCCGATCAAACCACTGGCTCACATGTATTTTTTTTCGATCGACCGCAATTCACAAATGAACATCAAGAGGCGCGGTAGCGCCTCGCTGGCGAGTATGAGCAGACGAAAAATCGAGCGAGGCGCTGTGCCTATCTATACTTTGAATTGAGGTTTTTTAACCTCACACTTTTTTTCTACTTAGATTATTAACCTCTTAACGTTGCTCATAGAGCTCTGCAATACTTTAGCAAAGCCTTTCTAAAGCGATTCAGAGTTCTGTACAATTATTTTCTCAATCCGAGCACTGGACGCGTTTTATTCGGCACCGCAAAACTCATGCCTTCGTTTTACATGTCAGTTCGATTTCACCAGCCCCGTGCTTCGACTCGAGAAATATCGAAACGTCCCTGCTGCACATGTGTTGGGTATGTAATATGGTCGAGGGAGAGAGAGAGAGATAGAAGCGCGTGCGCAAGATCTTCCTGTCCGGTTAACGGCAGTCTGCAATGAGGCTGTCTGCTGCGTACCGGGCAACGCGGGCACCGATCAGCTGGTTTGTTATCGCGGATAAATGAATTTTCGAATCATCTGAATTTCTCGATTCTATAATTGTTGCATCAGATGTGGATACTCGAAACTAGCGACGACTATAGAGGTGACGTAAAGATCAAAGCGCCATGCGAGAAGGACAGGGAGGAGAGATTCGTCTGCTTTGTTGTGTTTTGTGTGTTCGGCGCGGCTCCGCAATATTGCTCTTGCCTCATGTAGCTGCATGGCTCTCCAGATTGAACTGAACCAAATATACACTGATAGTAGTGTATTTTTTTATGGAAAAAATGACGGAGCCGTGTGTGAGAAATTCTCAAGTGTGGTGGGGACAAGTGCTTGGAAAATTTGTGGTTACCCTTGGATTTTTATAACCAAGGAGTGAGATCCCTCCCCCCCTCATTCACTTTTTTTCAAAAGTAAAACTAGGCGAGTATGAGGTTTAGAAAAGAACCATTCATCTCCAGTACATCAAAACTTCAAATTTTATACGACATGGTTTAAACTCTTGGAAGGAATGAGATCTAAAAAAACCATGTCGAGTATTTTTTGAGCCGATTTGTCACGATCAACATATCATCACTGGATAGAGACTAGAGCCACTTTCCTCCAATCAAATCTTTCTTTCAATTCATCCTAATGGTGGTGGGTTGACAATTTCTTACTAGCTAATTGTAGCTGAAATGACCCGAAGTTTAGGTGAGTAGAAGAGGTACAGGGGAATATCGAAATAGAGAAAATATAACTGAGTTTAATTTGGTGTTCATGATGATTCACTAAAATCTCATCACCAAATTAAACTCAGTTATATTTTCTCTATTTCGATATTCCCCTGTACCTCTTCTACTCACCTAAACTTCGGGCCATTTCAGCGACAATTAGCTAGTAAGAAATTGTCAAACCACCACTATTAGGATGAATTGAAAGAAAGATTTGATTGGAGGAAAGTGGCTCCAGTCTCTACCAGTGATGATATGTTGATCGTGACAAATCGGCTCAAAAAATACTCGACATGGTTTTTTTAGATCTCATTCCTTCCAAGAGTTTAAACCATGTCGTATAAAATTTGAAGTTTTGATGTACTGGAGATGAATGGTTCTTTTCTAAACCTCATACTCGCCTAGTTTTACTTTTGAAAAAAAGTGAATGAGGGGGGGAGGGATTTCAATTCTTTTCGGAGAAGTTCATACTGTTGACTGGAAAAGAAGTATAATGCTATCTTGGTCAAAGATGAAATGTTTGATTTGTGCCTATTTGTACTCCAACAACCTCATGGAAATATGTGAGAACTTTGATAAATAGCTTATAAGATGTTTGTTTACATGTGGATACATAACCTTCAAGCCACTCATTTCAATTCGTGCAAGGATCACTACCACGCATCTTTCCAACAGCACAAATCAAACATTTCATCAAATTTGACCAAGACTGCATATCACATTCTTCCCAGTGAACAGTATGAACTTATCTGAAAAGAATTGGAATGTTCATTTGTGAATTGCGGTCGATTGAAAAATATTATATGTGAGACAGTAGTTTGATCGGCGGTACGGCCGTAATCCCGGCGACTGCCGAACAGCGTAGGCTACGACAGTAGCTCACGGCCGTAATACTGTCGCCGCCAGTACGCTACGACCGTATTACGGCCGTACACCGTATGATTTTTCCACCAAGATAGGAGCAACATAACCCCTGCTAGGATAGCGACAGAAAGAGTCTTGCCTTTTGCTTTCTCTGCAAAATTTTGATCAAACTTTCCACTAAAACCAATATTTTCTTCAACGGAATTCCGTTCATCTGAAAAAGCCTTAGACCATTCTCTTCCTCTCGCCAAAATCTATCAATTGTAGGTAACACTTTTCCTCCTAATGGCCTTCCAAATCCGTCAGAGACTCATCTTTGCACCCCGTTGTCCGTGTGTGTGTGTGTGTGTGTGTGTGTGTGTGTGTGTTGTTTTCTATCGGACACGCTTTCTCTTTTACTGTCCACTATTTAGCAAGGATTTTCTTTCCGTGTAGATGTAAAAAATTTTCTCTGGGCGCTTAGAATGAGATTCCAGATCCCAGCAAAAGCCATCAAGCTTTCATCAAAATTGACACAAATTCAAATGGAAATGTGCTCAATGCGACACTTTTTTCTTGCTAACTTTGATTGTATTTCTGGCGCATCTGGACAACTTGCTACTTCGGCTTATTTTGGAGCTTGTTCCAAAACCTACGAAATTGAGCTGGAGCACGTCTAATTCTAACTCACCAAACCAATCTATCTCAATTTTTCCAGAAAGTAATTATTATTGAAGATTCCAAGAATCACCGACTTGCCCCTCCCGCCTAACTTCTTCCAGGAGTCAAACTGAGAACTTGACGACCTTTCTTTTATTGTGTGTAAGGTCTGCTCAATCTATCCATGCGCTATTGTTTTGGTTCTCATCATTCCGAATGATCAATCCGAGCATAAAGGGTATAGTATATGTACAATCGTATTCGAGCTGCATGGCCTGATTCTGAGGTTTAGATCGTGCACATACGATAGTTCGATGTCTCGAGTGACAATGTATCGATTTTCACGTTGAGAATTGGATTTGGGATGATGTTTCCATTGAAATGGGTATAATTCGATGAAAATGCGCATTTTATCGCTTCAAACTTCAATCTATCCCGATTTTGATCACGGAATCTGAAAGATTAGACAATTTTAAGTCGAAAACATGTCGTATGGTATTTTTCCAGAAGCTAATTGATGCTCAGAACTGGGATCGTGAAGGTTAAGAGGTTAAAATGACGACGAGAAGGCGTTCAAAATACTTTTTTCGTTTCGGTTGATATCTTGGGCCCAGATTGGCCTTTTAAGATTTGTCTGACCCATAGATTTTGTAGTCCAGGACCCAATACCACGGTTTCTTGGGCTCCCAGAGCCATATCTATCGATTTTAGGGGTCAAAATGCTGTTCAAACATGATTCGAAATGAAAAAATCATTTCTTTTGCCAAAACTTCAATGTAGCTCTTCAGGAGCGCCTCAAACGGAAACATCCATCACATATTTTGAAAGTTCAGACAATTTCACATCGAATATATGCCCTGGGGATGTTTTTAAAGGCCTTTTCGTACTGAATAATGAGCCTCAAAAAGATGTCATGAAAGTGTCATCCTGAGCATTTACGGGTTCAGATCTAAATCCGAGGAGTAATTAAGAGCAGGGTTTCTGACGGAATCCATCTTCAATTGCGTTGCATTTCGTTGAAGTCTATCCAATGACCAATTTCATAACAAAATCCCACTCACAAAATCATAATCGTCATGATATGATGATTATGACTTTTAGGGTGGGATTACGTTACGGAATGAGTCATCAAATAGGACTCAACGAAATTCAACAAAATCCAACATGGATTTCGTTGAAAACTCTAATTCAGAGTGAATATTTTCACGCTAAAGCGTATCAATTCTCAAGAAAAACCCTATTTCGGCCCACCCTGATGCATATGCGCCATGTGTGGACACACCTTCTCTGAACAGCATATCAGTGCACTTGGCTAAGATTAATTGGGAATAACGTTCAATTCAGCTCAGAGCTGGAGGAAAAATTCAACATTAACTGCCAGTTCTAAGTACCCCGCGTTCTCGCGCGACAGTAGGAGCTTTTTGTAGCACTGCTCCGAGGCTTCGAAGAGCTCCTCGTATGAGGCCCGCCCCTAATCCCCCAGCAGCGGCCAGACACTCACCTCCTGTTGTCAGTCCTCGGTGGCCTGCTCCACTGTATCCGGGCCAATCCAGGCTCCTCACAATCGGGAAATTCGCTGAAATCGCACTGCGTCGAGCCGCAGTCCTGGCCAGTCTGAACGTGGGCGTCCCTCTTGGGACTCGCTCCGTGAACGGACCTCTGCCTCCTGAATCCGGCTCTGCCACAGCGCGGACCGCTCCCTCCGACACTCGAGTGCGCCGCCGCGTCGAGATCCGGACTCTCGACCTGGACCGCCTTCGACTCTAGCTCGGTCTGAACCTCGGCTTCGCGTCGTGGACTCCCGGGAAATCGCTCGGCCAAAAGAAGTTCTAATCTCTCACGGGATAGCGAGGTCTGACTGCCACCGGGGCAGACTAGCTCGCTTAGGTCCTCGAGCTGGTACTGGGTGGACTTGTGCTCGCCGTTGCTGGTCTGGGTTTGGACCTCGCGTTTCGGACTGTTGCACGAGGCCCCGCTCAAAAGGCTGTGCTGGCTGGACGATAGGTCGGGAAGGCTTTCCTCTGGGCCAAAATCGCTCGGCAAGAGACACGGAGAGGTCGCTTGAGCTGCTTGGTGGGTCGATGCTATCAGGTGAGTCGATTCGCTGCTCGGTTCTGGAAAAGCGTGAGATATGGAGCTGAGTCAGTGGATACGAAGGTAGATTTTTCAGTTGAACGAATTTCGACTACTAACACAGGAGCTCGAATCAAGCTTCTGGGCATGAACAAGAATGTAAAGCGCGATGCAAATGAGAATTTTGCTGTACACGTGATTCATCCCGCAGAGTCTCACTGGTTGTGATTCAATAGCACATGCAGCGGAGTACTAACAATCGTCTTTTTTATTTAGAACTACAAGATATTCCTCATTTAATCAAAGACAACTCGCACAACTGTGCAAAACCAAATGTTCTGACAGCATTGACGTATCAAGATTCATGTTGCATTCGCTCACGAACTGTTTAAAAATCATCAAAATCCGGGAGCGCAACTCAAATCCACATGCACGTTAGCTCCAGGATTGGTACGTATTAGTATGAGAGAGTTTCAATAAAATGTTTATCTCGGGCATTTCTTTCATAGACTAAAAGTCTCCACTTATCCGCTTGTAATTATATAACAGAATTGTATTATTGAATTTGGTTAACATGATCCAGCTCTACGATTGTATCATTCATATTTATACAGCTATCGAGTGGTTCGAACAAGAAAAAATTTTCTCAAGATTGAGACAAAATCAATGCATTACGAGAACCCAATGCTATAATATTTCATGACACGAGAAATCGATCTAAACTCTTAGCAAATCAATTCAAGGATTACATGGTCGCAAACTGCGTCCCCAATTCCAAATTTCACAGCAACAATGCTTTCCATGCTTAAACAATATAGACCTGAGATTAAAATGATAAAAGTCCCCTCCCGTGGCAACTCACTGATCACTACTATTTTGCTCCATATCCATTTTAATCCTACTCTAGATCCAGAATTATCAAGAGTCTCTGAACAAATTATATCGCTCCCTCGGTCGAGAGATTGTAATGACATCGCCCGGTGAGAGATCGAGGCAAATTTTTGGTATTTAGCATCTATGCTTTTAGATGTGTGCTAGTGACCACAACTTTGTTTTGATTTCTCGCTGTGGCATCGGTGGGAGTAGTTAGTCGAAGACCGCATCCTCAATCTCAAAATTCATAGCAACAGCACGCTCCATGCTGGGAGCCTGAGATCGAACGGATAAGAATCCCTTTATGTGGCGATGCTCTGATCATTATTATTTTGTTCTATATCCGATTCGATTCCACCGAGAGACCAAAATCACCAAGAGTCCCTCAACAAATAACATTGCCCGCTCGACCAGGAGATTTTAATGACATCGGTGTCGTAACATTTTATGCGGCCTGATTCCATTATGCATTATACTGCGATGGAAAATTCAGCCAGCGTCACATCGAATTTCACGCAGCACATTACTTTCTGCAGAATCTGCATTTTGATATCGTGGTCGTCGTGAAGGGCTTTGCGCAGATCGAACGAGCTCAGCGTTCGATGAAAATACACGAGAAGTCAATCCGATTTGATTCGTCTGTGGCAGCGCGTTTATGACGGGATTTGATTGATTTTACCTTAGATAGTCAGAGCTAAGCATCTGCAGTGGAAATAGAGAAGTACTGGAGCTTGTGAATGTAACAAGAAGGGAAAAACTACGCGATTGATTGGAATGTTTGCTCGACAACGAATTCTTTGATGACGTCCCTTACACTCTCGAAACGGATTTGAACGGAGGATTTTAGGTCTTAGAGTACCTCGGCCTCCCATTCTAGCCATTCAGTCGAGCTAGCCATTAGAAGTCTACAAACCAAGCCACGCAAATCTCGCCTGAAATGGAAGCGACTTACCTCGAAAGACGGAAGAATAGCTCGAAGGTACCGAGAAAAGCTTTCGGCTCTAGAGAAACTCTTATGCCTCTTGGAAAGTCTCGGCTCTCGGAGCGAAGCATCTTCCGTGGATACAATTTCACAAAGTGCTCCACGCGTTTAGTCTATATATATTAAAGCGATCCCGAGAGTACGAAAAGAATTGGGCCAGAGGCGCATCTTCCGAACGAACGAGCCCGCGGTGGCGGCGCCCACGCGCTTCAGCGATCAAAACACGACGGCTCGGAACGGGTGGCCCACTTCCGCCTCACCGATTTTGAGTCGAGCGTCGACTGTTGCTACTGCACGAGTCGTGACTGTTTGCGTTGTGACTGAAGGTCGACTTGGAGGTAGAGTGACAAAAAGGGCTCACCTGTTTCGAGGTGCAGGAGCTCGAGGGAGGCCGGGCTCTCGAGGGTCTGCCTCTGGTAGACGAGCGAGTGCTCGCGCCTGCCTAGTTGGACCTCACTCTCGTCTTCATCCTGCTCATCTCTGGCGGTGATAGGGATTAACTCAGGCGCAGGTGGAGGTTCCTCTTTTGGAGAGCCTCTAAGCCTGGGCCGCTGCTCCAGGGGCCACGGCTGGACCGGCGCTGGGTCGTGCTCGCTTCGCCAGCGTCGGAGTCCCGCCGGGAAATGTTTTGTGCTCGCTGCTGCGTCTCTGACGTCGTCCGCGCTGAAAAACAATAGTCATAGTCATGGCAAGTGTTTTGGAATATTGTAATTGAGTGGATTAAATGATTCTCTGGAATCGCAGGAGAACTCGTGAAAATATTCAAAATGATGCGTGATCTCAAATCTTTGATTGTCAGGGGAATGAATGATCACACGCAGTCGAGAATCTGATGCAATCAATCTCAGATCGTCATTCATCGTCACACACTTTATTGATATAATCAAACTATACGTAAACGATGACGCTCAGGACCTCGTGATCGCCGGGATAGTGATGAATATCGGGGTATTCTGCATAGCTTTGTTGAAGATTTATCCGTACTCTGTTTGTATTGAGGCAACCGACTTCTCGATTCGAAGAAGTTTCTACAGAAACACAGTACGAAATAATTTGAGCACGCTTGGGTCGACAGAGTTTACGGTCCAAATGAGAGGTGAGATTATTGCTTGGGAAACTCGGGTCCACAGTAGCCCGATTCATATGTCTGGAATCATCTGAACTACATCTGGAATGAAAAACGCCAAGAAACGTGGTCTAGGTGCCGAATTTCCTTCGATTGTCAAATTGAATAAATTTCTTGACTCGTCCTCTGGCTTTTTACAATGATGTAATTTTCATGAAATCGATCATGGAGGACTGGTTTTGTGTAAAAGATTCACATAGTCACATGCAAAATTATTTCATATATATTTTGCTATGTTTCGTCAGCATAATTTGCCGACCTTATCAGGCTGTAACGATCAAAACAACACACACTTACACATATGGTCACATATCACATTAATGAAGAGATAATTTCACTTTAAAATGATTTGAAGTGAAATTATCTCTTAGTACACAAGTATCACCCTAATGTGGAAATTGTATTGGAGATGAACAGCATTGATCCGTGACAACTTAAAATTAATTAATTAGAATAATTAAAAGCCGAGCCAGAATTTGTCCGTCAGCATCTTGCGTATCGGGTTGCCTATGTGGAGGGGGTAAAGTGTGATGGATGGCCGTATGGTTCATGGGTGGGTCGATGGGTGGGTGGGTTGGTGGAGGGGGGAATGGGTTAGTGGTCAGGCGGATGGATGGATGAGTGGACCGATGGATGAATTAGTGAATGAGATTTGAGGGATGACGTGTGAGGAACGAGTTATGAGGAACGAGCCATGAAGAACGAGTCATGAGTAACGAGTCATGGGTCACGAGTCATGAGGAACGAGCCATGAGGAGCGAGTTATAAGGAGCGAGTCATGAGGAGTGAGTTATGAGGAATGAGTCATGAGGAACGAGTTATGAGGAATGAGTCACGAGGAATTAATTATGAAGAGTGAGTTATGAGGGACGATTTATAAGGAACGAGCTGTGAGGAATGAGTGATGAGAAACGTCGTATGAGGAACGAGGTGTGATGACTGAGCTATGAGCAACGAGATGTTGCACTGGGAATAGAGATACTGGAATCTCGTGCAACTTTTCTGGTCTAATTCAGTATACTTCGTTCTAGTGCGGTCTGGTTAGGTTTTATTTGGTCTTACTCGGTCCAACTCGGTCTCATCAAGTCTAGTTCGGTGAAGTGGGGTATACTTGAGTCTAGATCGGTCTAATTCGGTCTCATTCGGTTCACTTTAGTCAAATTAGGTGTAGGTTAGTCTAGAACGGTCTTATTCAGTCCAGTTCAATCTAGCGTGGTCTAATCCGATCGAGTTTCGTTTAGTCTAGTTCTTTCTAAATGAGTCTAATTCAGTCTAGTTCGATGCAGTCAAGTCTAATTCGGTAAAATTCAATCTAATTCGGTTTTGTTATGTCCGATCAAGTTTAGTTCGGTCCAGCTCGGCCCAGTTCGTCGTAGTTCGATCTAGTTTGAGATAATTTGAACCAGCTCGGTCTTCTTCGGTGTAGTTAGGTTCAGTTCGATATAGGTCGGTCTACTGCGATCTAGTATCGTCTAGTTCGGCTTAGTTCGGTCTTATTAAAACTTGCTCATCAGTAAAATCTTCTACACTGCTATTAATACTCCGTGGTCACCCGAGGGTTAATGTCAATGGTGCAGCGCCGTGGGCTGAGAATCAGTCCGAGTCTCTGGTAATATGCAGGGTCTTTAATTCATTCCTACGCCACACAGACAATAGCGCCCAACCCGCGGATCAACTCTTAACCTTCAGGTTACCAACAACTATCAACACCAGTGTTGATAGTACGGGCCTTCAATTTAGCCAAGATAGCCGTTTGGGGAATTGAGAACAATATATTCGAATTTTTCAATTCTGTATATCTCTCCGCAGGTATAACTCAAGATAATACCACTTTTGCAAATTTCATGAGAAACTTCTACCTGGCATCTTGAACCAATCACCAATCATCATTCTACAACCATCATCATTGAAATAACAAAGCATTTCAGGAGCCTCTGACTCATCAAGGACATTTAGAAGCCGAACGAGCGGTAGCAAGTGCAGCAATAACGCTAGTATTCATGAAATTTCCAAAGAAGATCTGGAAGATGCAATCAAACTCCAGATTATCGAATGACTGGGTATTTATCCGCACGCAAGCGCGCGGATCGTCTTCGTTTCGATCGGTAATTTTTTGAATGCAAGAATATTCTGAGGTTCTAAAAATATGCATCTCAGATACAATTGATAGCTCATCACTGGAATTATATACCGATTTACAGCCCCTCCATCAAAACAAAACTGTCAATCTCTCGATTCTTGAATTCACTGATAGGACATTCGTTTCACCGGAACAACGATGAGCTTCTCTTTTCCCGAACCCATGCCGAATGGTTCGTAATTGTTATCACCATCTGACACTACTCTCATGACTCTCAGATAGCAATGCGACATGTGATTTTTCCAAAACAAACCTAAAGCATAATTATGACCGATTCTCCACCAAGTGCTCTCAATATTCCTCACTCTTTCGATACGATGAACACTGGAGGGTGTAAGAATTTCATAGAATTAAAAACTCCTCAGATTGAGAACTCATCTGTTGTAAGACTCCACAATATTCACATAACTTCTCATGAAACTTATCTTCATTGCTCGCATTTTCACTCAGCAAGACATGAAGAAACGCACTACGCAGACACGTCGACTATTTCACCGAGTGGGTGGAATCAAGTTATGCATATAACTCACACCAAAGATGGGAGACAGATCACAATCAAAGGGTCAGACCATGATTTAGTCATCCTGGAAACAAGGAACCACACATACTCGTCTGATAGACGGCCGCGTGTCGGTATAACGCGTGTGCATGGCATCGAAGACCGTACGCACGCTCAAACGAAGCAATTCAAGATGGACGAATATGTTGTCGAAATCTTTTGGTAGTGGTCGATAGCTCTCGACTCTAGAGATATGGACATTAGATTTCACCGACGTGAACGTGGCTCCACTCTGAATTCGATGTTTTGGAGAAATCAATCGATCAATCGCACAATCGCAATTTGTGATAGGATAGCGAATGATTGTTGGACTTCATTGCAGCAACTGATGAACCAAGTGTTACGCTCTGATCGTCAGGATGGTGGTTCCAGGGTAGCGAAATTTATGAGAACGCATCGGGTTATGCTAGGGAGTACCGTAGCTTTATTTCACTCCACAATACACTCGGAAAAATTGGCGATATTCAATGTTCACATGGTGAACGAGGGAGCGTGATGTGTGTCTGGCCGAGTGCGAGACTATACTGAAAAGAAAGACGCTCACGCAGCGAGAGCGAGAGCGTCACTGTAGAGAGAAACTATATACTAACCGTTTGACAAACATTAAACGGAGCCACACATTCCGCCCACCTCGTTCAAATAAAATCTATCCATAATCAAAATTTGAACGATTATAATTCTTCCTGAGAAATCCAAATGATAAATCGAAAACTCTTTGATGATTCCTTACGAACTACAAATGCTAACAAGATATACATAGTCTGGGATTTAATGAAATGACCGAAGGTTCGCAATCCATTTTTATCATTTTTTTCTATTTTTTAAGAAATCTACATCATCTATCATAACATAAAGAATCTACAACATTAACTGAATTGATCAAAGAAGAGAAATTTACTTTCTTCCATGTAAAATAATTGGAAAAGTGGAAGCGAACCGAAACTGAAAATTTAAGATGTAGCGTAAGTCAAATTGATTTGAAAAAACACTATGAGAACATAAAAAATCAAACTAAATCTATTCGTCTTCTTGGCTGCTGCTGAGAAGCTTGACAAGCTTTACAATTGGTCTTTTCAAACTGGTGGTAGCTGTGCGCACATCAACCACGCGGACCAGTCCATCTTTTCCCGGGTACGTCTTGACTACTCGAGCCAGGGGCCACTTGGTCGGCGCCGCACTACCGGCAGTCCGGTAGTGCGCCGTCAGCTCGTGACGAATGAGAACTACGTCTCCCACTTGATACGATGGTTGCGCATCTTCCTATTTGTTGCGTCTTTGTAATTGCATAGAATAATCAGCAGACCATTCGTCCGAAAAATGTTGAGTCGATTGGGAGATCAATTGCCATCGATCCAATGGGTTCATTTTACCCGTCGTTCTGGGTTCTGTGAACAGGAACGAGGCCTCTCCAATGAGAAAGCGCGCTGGTGTCAAGAAACTCATACCGAATGGATCGTCAGTTAGGGGCAAGAGGGGTCTCGAGTTCTGCCTCGATTTGACTGAGTCATGTCGAGAACTCTTCATAAGAGAAGATTTGATCTCCGACTACTCGCTTCAAGTGATATTTTGTGGAACGAACTGCGGCTTCCCAGATACCACCAAAATGTGGCGCTACTGGAGGGATGAGATGCCACACCACCCCTTTCTTGGACAGGTTGGTGCGAATTGAGTTCATGAACTCAGAATCATCTTTGAACATTTTTCGCAATTCGGCTTCAGCTCCAACCAAATTAGCGCCTTGATCGCAGTGGACTGTCTCGGGGAGACCTCGTCGACTAGCGAACTGAGAGAATCCCGCAAGGAAAGACTTAAAGTCATATTCAGACACGACTTCTAAGTGCGATGCTATTGTGGCCATGCATACAAAATTGACGAAGTATCCTTTGTAAGATATTATGCCCCTGCGACGTGACGCAGTGAGCAAATAAGGGCCTCCTTAATCCAAACCTGTGTGTTGAAATGCTCTGGATGGGCGTACCCTCTCGGGTGGAAGATCTCCCATCTTTTGAGCAGAGTATTTTGCAAGAAATCTCCGACATCTTACGCAGTTGTTGATGAAGGTGGGTACTTTAAGGCTACCTTTGAGGATCCAGAAGGTATGTCTGATTGAAGAAAGCGTAGCTGATTTCTGACTATGCATTGTGAGCAGATGATGATGCAAAACGAAAATTTCGGTAAAATGACCGTTGTAGGGGAGGAGGACTGGGTGCTTCTGGTCATAGAAAAGAAGAGAGTTTTCCAAACAACCGCCCACCCTGATCACTCCGTCTATTAGAATTGGAGATAAACCCTTCAAATAGTGATTTTTGGGCAATTCTTCCCCCCTTTCGAGAAGTGCTCCTTCCTCGCTGAAGTGCACCTTTTGAACTATTCTAGACAATATAATCTGAGCTGATCGGACTTCAGCTGCCGAGACTCCAAGTTGTGATTATTGACTCAGGAATTTGCGTAGTAGAGCAGAAATCTTGGTTTCATGCCTCGATTTGCTAGAGACTTCCTTTATGTATCGCACAACATATACAATCGCGCGGCTAAGCTGGGCGAGATCAGATTTATTCTTGATTACAGACCATAAAGCAGATTCGTCAGATTGAGGTTGAGCAACAATCATGGATGTGATGCAATGCGAAAATGTACACTCTTTCTCCAACGATATAGTGAGGTTTTCCACTATCTTGATTTTCGAGATCTAAGTCATGAGAATTCGGGTATCCATCCTTGAGATTGCGCAATTCCTTAGGACCATACCACCAAAGCTCATCTGCAAGCAGATCTTTAGCGGCTTTGCCACGCGATGCGATGTCCGCGGGGTTTTGTGCCGATTCGATGTAATGCCAATATGCATCAGGCAGCGTTGACAAAATATCAGCGCAACGGTTAGCCACAAACACAGGCCAATTACCGGGCACTTTGCAAAGGTAACAGAGAACGTTACGACTATCTGACTATAAGTGTACAGCGACCTTCTGCAATTTGAATCCATCTATGAAGTGTTTAGCGAGTTTCGTCACAACTTGAGCTGCATTCAGTTCCAGCTTGTGAATGGATAATGTTTTTATGGGAGCCACTTTGGTTTTGGAACCAAGCAAGATCAAGCCCGGTTTTTCGACTATGCGAACATATACGACGCTCGCGTAATCAATTTTCGATGCGTCTGGAAATCCGTGTATTTTAATGATACCAGAGGAAGATTCAGCATCTATCCACCGTGGTATATTAATCTTAGCTACATCGGCAAGGGATTGATAACAGTTGATCCAAAAGTTAACCAAGTGAGCTCGGTCAGCGGGAATTGCTACATCCCAGTCCTTGCTGATAAGCCACAAAGATTGATTGAAGATTTTCAAAATGGCGATAACAGGAGAGATCCATCCGAGAGGGTCGGAAAGTTTTGACGTTTTCGACAGAATATTACGACGAGTAATTTTCGTCTCCATAGGTTCCGAAGCTACATTGTGAGAAAATGAATCGGATTTAGGATCCCATACTAAACCTAGGACCGAAAAACCAGTTCCAACTTTCGAATTTGCTGCAGGAGCAATGAGATCGGGATCCAAACCCTTTTACAGGATATCGCTATTAGCCATCCACTTACGGAAGGGAAAGCCACCTTTGTTTGTGATGGTGAGCGCTTGTTGCTGTTTGAGGAGAGCCTCTTCTATGGTCTGCCCACCAGGGACAACATCGTCCATTTATGTTTCTTCTAGAAGAATTTCGGCTCCCAGAGGTAATTCTTCCCCTTCGTACTCAGCCAGGTGATGCAGAGACCGCGTGGCTAGGAAGGTCGATGATGCGTATCCAAAAAGCACAACGCAAAAGAAGTAGATTTGGAGTTTGACGGTTGGGTTTTCTCTCCAAACTATGGCTTGAAGATGCTGATCGCATTCAGCACCTTCAATCTGTAAATACATTTTGGCACAACCAGCCGTGAAAACATATTGATAAAGTCTCCAGCGAGAGAGCAATTGCATGAGATCGGGCAAAAGGTTTGGCCCTACATGTAAGAAATCATTCAGCGAATATCCTGTGTTTGTTTTGCTCGAAGCATTGGAAACGGGACGTACTTGAGTGCTACTGCTGCTTTCTTCCAGCACAGCGTGATGGGGCAGAAAATAACATTTCTTCAGATCGACCGGCGCAACGGGACGCATATAACCCGCCGTTTGGTATTCTCGAAAAACTTTGACGTATTCATTTCGAACTTCAGGATCACGTTCGAAGCGCTTTTCCAGAGAAAGCATGCGTTTAACAGCGATGTCATATGAGTTTCCCCACTTTGTTGGGATCGATGATTTGAGAGGTAATCTTGCCACGAATCGACCATCCGTTTTACGTGTGTGAGTGTTTCTGTAGAAATTCTCACAGTGATTTTCTTCTTCCGTGCGATGCTTGTGGGAGCCGGGGGCTCTTCAATTTCCCAAAAACGTCGTACCAGCTTGTTCAACTCTGCATCTTCCACAGACACGTGGAAGGATACAGAGGACGAAATATGATTTGATGATGTAGCTCCTGACAGCGTGCGGCCAAGGGAAGTTTTCAGAGATATTGCAGTTCCAGTTTTGCCAGAACGACGAACTCCTTCTTCAACTATAGCGGCTTGCTCAACCGCGCCCGAAAGCATATCAATGCTGCCTGCTTGATGATACTCAGAATCAGCGAGAGTGAGATCTCCGATGTGAGTCCACGGTAAAGATTCTCCTACAAATGGTTGATAATTTGTAATTTTTGGTATTACAAAAGATGATACAGACAATTCATAATTTGATTCAAAATGCGGTTTGACCACAAATCGAACCGTGCTGCGACAAATAGCGTTTTTCTGTCTGCCCAGTCCAGAGACAGGCATGTGAACACTCGTTCTCTTCAACTTGAGAACAGAGCAAAGTTGTTCCGTGATGAACGATGATTGTGATCCAGGATCGATGAGAGCGCGTGCTAGCACAAACCGCACGTTTGTGCCGTGAACTTGGATGGCAGCGTTGGAAAGTAGCACACTTGTTTCCGGCGCCTTGTTGCCCTTTGCTTGTCGCCATGCTGCGGGGGCATGCAAGGATACTGTGAGAGATGCGGCTACAGATGTAGACTGTTGCACTGCGGAAGCAGAACCTGAGACATTTGGCTGTTCGTTCGACGTTGAAGAGAATGTATAAGTGTGAGATGAAGGAGAATGTATAAGTGTGTGGTGTTTACCATTGCAAACCCTACACCGTTTAACATTTTGACAATCTTGAATTTAATGTCTAGGAGAAAGACAATTGAAACATAGATTTTTTGAAACGACGAGTGTTTGCCGCTACGTCGGTGCCTTGCTGCGAAAATCTTCGCATCTGACGATGTAGTGCTCTCCATTGCAGGGGTAGCAAACATCCGGTTTTTTGTCGGCAGGGTTCTGTTCTTCAGTTTTTGCGACGTGTGCCGTTGTCCTCTTCGGTTGGCCACTCTGGATCGGTTTAGTTTTGTTATTCGTTGCGGATTTGGTATTGTTCGTACTACTGAAGGTTTCAGCACTTTCCAATTGCGTAAGAGCCTTGCGCTCCGTTTCCAAAAAGTTCTCCAGTTCGTTGAATGTGGGTGATCGTTATGGATCATTTGAGCTTGCAACATGCTCTTCCCATTCGTGTTGAATTCCTGGCGTCAACCTGCTAACTGTCAGGAATACCGTGATGTGATCCCAATTTTCAATGGGACTGCCTAAAGCCTTGAGAGCCTGTAACATGTTGTGAGTTGCTGTGCGCACGCGGCTCACTTCTTTAGCTGACATATTGGCCATGCCTTTGATGGTCAATAATTTAGACACTTGCTTAGTGATTTGCGAGCGATGATTATCATAATGATCTTTGAGAACTTTCCAAGCTTCATCAAAATGTGTACCAGTGTGAGGAACTTCCTCGAGTAGATCAGCTGCTTCGCCTTCCAGTGCTTGGCGGAGGTAATGCATTTTGGCGATGGGTTGCAGGTCACGCTTGACGACCATTCCCGTGAAGTAGTCCCGAAATTTGGTCCATTCCGAAGGCTCACCTGAGAATGTTGGTAGTTTTATCTCTGGCAACTTGCCTAGAGCATGAGAGAGAGCTATATTGTCTCCTCCGATGGGTGCTCCGGGTACATCCAAAGCCGCGTCTTCCTGGTGAAGTTCCAGCGTGTAGTCCTTGTAGAGACCGAGGTTGGTGTAGAAAGACTCTTCCACTTGCGAGAAGACGTTATCGGCGAAATAGTTTTCGGTAGGATCGATGTCTTCATCATTTTCCAAGAGATTGTGATTTTCCTCGAAAGTTTGCCATAGTTTTTGCAATGCTTCCATGCAAGCTAAGCAGGCGCCCTGCGTCATAAACCCAAACGCGCCCTGTTTTCTTGAAGTTGGTGAAGTGATTAGCAATTCGCGACTGATTTCTCAGTTGCCCCCCTATAGTCGCCATGTTGACAAGAGAGTGTCGCAAAAAATGTAGAATAGATACGAAGTGTGCGGTTGTGCACTAATTCATATCGTTGACTCGTTCGTTTGGAACTTCCATCCGTCCAAACGAATAATTCAGACGAATTGGAAACTGTTGTGGCGTGGGGAGCACTCTACAAAATGATACGAACACTCCAGAATCTATGACATTCCGGAAAATGTAATTCCGAAAACTGCTTATGACATTCCGGAAAATGTCATTCCGAAAAGTGCTCATAACATTCCGGAGAATGTCATTCCGAAAACTGATATGACATTCCGGAAAATGTAACTCCAAAAACTGCTTATGACATTCCGGAAAATGTTATTCCGAAAACTGCTTATGACATTCCGGAAAATGTCATTCCGAAAACTGCTTATGACATTCCGGAAAATGTAATTCCGAAAACTGCTTATGACATTCCGCAAAATGTCGTTCCGAAAAGTGACTTATGCGAGTCGGGGCTGTATGAGCCTGTCCAAGAGGCTTGATATGATAGGGTACAGGGCGCAGCACATGCGCCTGACCTGCCGATATGCTAAGAGAATGAGTAATGCAATTACTCCCTATAACGCTAATTCGTACATGAGGATGCTGCGAGCAAGCTCATTATTTACAAATTTCAACAAGGGAACGTACACACCTTTTGTCGGGGCACACTGGTTAGCTCTACTGGCGGCGCAGCTCGATTCGCGGACGAGAGCGCATTTGCATCTGATGATGCCCCTGACATGCAGCAACCTGCCACACTTGCTGTTGCCGTTGTAGTAGCGCTTTGACTCTGGAACGCGACGCCGTTAACTGCCACTGATGACGACGCCGCTGTGTACGTGATGACGAGCGAGTCCAAAATGGCCGCTCACCCGTTGTTGATGTCTTGATTCCCAAAGGCGCCGGCGCCAACTGCCACTGACGATGACCTTGCGATTTACGTGACGGCGAGAGGGCTCAAAATGGTGTTTCACCCACTTCTGCTTTGCCACGACGCTAACTTTCGCACTGCCGCGACACTTCGATTTGATCATTTAATTGTTATTCTGATCGGATCACTGTGGCACTGTCGCACTTCTGATCATGATCTGAAATATCCTGTCACAGCACTAGACACATGAGCATTTTTGCTCCACTGTTGCTTCTGCCACTCGGAGCAACCGGATTTAGTTCCTTCCTCTCCACTGCAATATTTGGCGCGTGGTTGAGGAGACTTACATTTTATTTGTTTGCCCGCTCCCCATGCAGTGTAGAGGAGAGGATTTAGGCAAATGTCTGTCTCGCGTTTGCGATGAGTCTAGAATGGCGACGCCACGCCGCGACTCGCTCCAGAACGCGGACACTGCATACCCGTGCGTTCTTTTCGGCCGATGCACCAAATGTTACGCTCTGATTGTCAGGATGGTCGTTCCAGGGTAGCGAAATTTATGAGAACGCATCGGGCTATGCTCGGGAGTACCGTGGGAGTACCGAAGCTTTAATTCACTTAACAAAACACTTTGAAAAATTGGCGATATCCTATGTTCACATGGTGAACGAGGGAGCGTGATGTATGTCTGGCCGAGTGCGAGACTATAGTCAAAAGGAAGACGCTCACGCAGCGAGAGCGAGAGCGTCACTGTAGAGAGAAACTATATATTAACCGTTTGACAAACATTAGACGGAGCCACACACCAAGATCTTGCACCGCTGGCTTTGCTATGCTTGTTTAAGGCCAGGCCGTAGTCCGCCGCCATATTGGATATAGCCCTGAATCCGTTCGGAGCATAAGTCGAATTTTACTCAATCAAATGACTTGGAGCTTCACATAAATCTATAAAATGTATGACTCAATGGCGCTACGAAGTCAAATATGTCAATTTCTTTCAAGAAAGTGTCCAGGCGAGGTGTACACAGACGTCGTCTGCTTATGAACGGCAACCTATGACGTCTCGAGTAAACCCCATCTGGACACTTTCTCTCAGTGAAGAAATTGACATATTTGGCTTCGTAGCGCCATTCAGACATGCATTCTATACATGCATGTGAAATACAAAGTCATTTGGTCGAGTCAAAATTGACTTATCCTCCGAACGGATTTATGTCTATTTAGCGGACTACGGTCTCACCTTTTATCAATCAATTTCTGATCCTTGAACAATCGTTACCCGAACTCCATGTCATATATTCATGATGAAGCATCCGCCTCTCTCGAGCATATCCCTCGTAGTTTCCTATCCACTTTATTGATAGAATTACAATTCATATTTCCCACCACGATTACGAGAATCAAATCCACAGTGATTGACCAAAAACGGGTCCATCACCTTTGTACATGTCCTACTCGATATATAGCTGCGGCAAGAATGCGATTGGGAGCAAGAGAGTAGAAATGTTGTCTCCACCGATGCGGTCATAATCTCGCGGAAGGAATGCGGAAAATTGTTCGACTCATCAGAGAGAGACACCGGGTTCGTTGCAGAGTCTCGAGCACGCTTTGCTCGGCACATCGGCGAGAGTCAAGCCTATAAACCAATCTGGCTTCGCGCGGCTATCGATCGCGAGCTTCTTCGAAGCCGCGTGTACGCGCACGTGTGTCACTCTATTGTCGTTCACTTTGCACACTACTTTCTGTAGCCAGTAGGGGATGGGTTTCGGCTCGGTCGGTGAGATGTTTCTCGCCAATGCACCAGAATCATGTCGTCGAAGATGTACTAGTGGCTAGTGATGCGCCATTTGCCACGAGGCATTGGTCCGACGAATGGAATTGGGAGCCGCGAACTGTGGAGATGACCATGCGCGATTCTCGCTCGGGAATTCGGCAGAAGTGTCCCGTTGCACCTCTGTTTGCCATTGAGAGTTTTGGCGGGAACGTAGATAGACGAGTGTTCCGAAAAGTCGCGCAGTCTGACCAGTTCGGTGCAGCAGCCCCAGAGAGAATCACTGAGATTCGCTGTGGCCTCGACTGATGCTCGTACCAGTAGAAAGTATCGCGATCGGTGAGGCGTACCCGTCAGTCACCCACAAACAATCGATGACAAAAATTTGCGTCCGATGGGGGTTGTGAGCATTTTAGTGGGTGATTGAGATCAATGCACACATCAAGATCAGTATTCATTCCCCTAGACTCGTGCGGTTAACACCGATTTGCTACTCTGAGGTGAGTTTCGTGGTGCCATGTAATAACGTGGAAATTCGATAGCCAATTGCAATCAAGAGAGGTATGGGAATCGGATGGACCCTAAGCCACCTACCCAGAAAGAATAATGGAGATGAGGGTCGTGTAGAATATGTTACTAAGAAAGCTAATGAAGCGCTAGGCAGGGTTGTGGGTTATAAGGAATAGACTGCTCCCAAAAGAATTCAAAAAATTAATGAAGTTGTTACGTGCACTGCTAGGAGATATCATGATGTATGGATAGAAGATATGGGGTTGCAAAGAATGCAGGAGAATTCAAGACATACAAACGAAATATATGGGATGGGCACTGGAACTAGATAGAAACACCCCAAACTATCTGATCCCAAACGAGGTAGGAAGAGACAAGATAGCCTTGAAGGCAGAGGGAAGAGGTCCGAAATGCGAAGGAATGTTGAGGAATGAGGACATAGGCAAGTTGAGGAGAAAATTCTGTAAAGAAATACGTCAGAAGTAGGTGAATGGAAGATTCATAAAGGTAAGTAGGAAGTAAATCAACGGTGAGGTCTGGTCAGAAGAAGAACTAGAAAGGAGGATATAGAATAGAGACGGAAGGAAAAAATCGGCGGAAATGAGCAAAAGCGATCAGGATGGGTGACAGACAATAAGCAAAGTGAAAGGAATCCGGGTACTGCAGTAAATTGGAGGCAACTAAAGCGAGATATACAGAATCAGATGACGAGAGAATAAAGAAAAACTCATGCACGATGGCCAGGTTTTGATAGGGTGACGAGGGGAGGTACAATCAGTATTGGACAAGAATGGAATACGGAAAGTGCAGGATCTGTGAAATAGAGCACGTTACGATAAGAAACACATATTTGAAGAATGTGAAGAGACAGAAGAAGGAAGTGCACATATAGATGTCCTACAAAGAGATTGGAATGGTTGAAGAACATGAAATGGAAAGGGAAAAAAGGAGAAGGACCAAGCAGAAGACTTGGTGGAGCTGCGGACAATAGTGACTCCCAACTCATCGTCGAACCCCAATACCATTGGTTGGCATCGTTCTCCGTTGGTTGGAATATCTGAAAAAAATGAATACATTCAACACACACCCATTCCGAACCTAACTATACACTCATCATGCATCACTAATGTGAATGAAAAGGCTAGAAATGAGCCTTCTTTCTCGGGCTAGTTTTTTGAGTCAAGTGAAAAATGCTGATGTTTGGGAACAAAACTGATTACGGACTCGGTTTCTACGCCGAGAAATAGACAAAGAAAAGAACATTATTAGGTCTTTGGAACTCTCCGAACCGACATTCACATTTTTCAGGCCCATTAAAGGAGCCACGTATTCACGGATTTGGTACCTTGGATGTTTTCATTTTTTGAACCAGCTAGATCTCGGGTTCTACTGCATTAAAATCATCAGAGGAAGTTGCACCAGCTATCAATTAAAACTGCTCCCGGAGATTAAGATGAACACGCATGCGCAGGATATGCTTATTAGTGAGTTAGAATTTGTTTTTGGAACGAGTTTTCGCTTTGTTGTCCACTTTCCAAAACCAAGAACAAAATAACTCCAAGTGATTTCCGATGCAAGATGACTCGATAAACACGATGAAATTGTCACACCCCGTTTGAATAACGGATAACTGTCAAAAGTCGACAGTTTTCATATTTTTGGAATCTTTTGAAGGGTCCGAAATCAGAAGATGGGATACGTGAATATCTTCCATCAATTGGTATAGTTTCAAGAAGATACAAAGAGAAGTTCAGAGCGATTCATCGATATGCGTTAAAATGCGATTTAGTTGACGGAACATCGATTTTCAGCGTTTTTAGACGGTTTCTATCAGTGCCGTACATAACTGGGGTAACCTTGGGATCTCAGGAACCTTCTTTCCCACTCTCTCTCTGTTGTTAGAAATTGGGAAAGATCACTCCGGTAGTCATACTCGACAACGGCTGATTCACCATGCTTACCCGCCTACTACCTTTGACCGTAGTGAATTCGGTCTCCAAACAGGAAACAAGTGATCAGTCCCACACATCAATTGGTTGAGCCCGCAAAAAATTTGAGTACTCTTCTTCTCCTTACTAGATTGAGAATGTAATGGAATTCAATCGATTCCAGGCATTCATTCTGTTGATGGTGAATTGATGAAATAATTCCATTGGTAATCTTTCCGTGACGACTCATCCTCTCCTAGGAGCCTGCATATATAGAACACGTCAACGTTCAAAGAAAAATGATGACACTGAATGTTTCAGATATCCCCTGAATCACCAAATTAACTGTTTTTTGGAAAATTCTCGCAATCGAAAAATCCGATGCATCTCTGCGAGCACTTCCCATTAACAGAGATCTTCCACGTGTAATATTCTCGTAGCGAGAATCGTTCAAAACGTAGAGCGTAATTTGTCAACCTCCTTGAGACGCGTGAAACTCGCGCAACTTTGCGAGAGATTCAAAGTGTTATTGAGCAGTGAAGGAGGGCGAGCGAATGGCTTTGATACTCGTAAATTGAACCTTAATTAGACTCGATGTTGAGTTTGAGGACATAATGCGTAGGAGTCTAGCGATTCCTGAAAGTCGTTACTTTTGAGCCCAGAGAAGTTGAAATCACAACGGTACTCTGCAAGTGGCACGATTCTACAAATACTTGACGAGAAATCTCGCACTCGTCGTGAAAAGTTGAATAGATGGCCTCGAGAGTTCAAGTAATTGCCAGCGAGTTTTTGATCTCAATAGAGCTTTAATCACTGCACCGTGGGTACGGCTCTAGTTGGTTATTCTAGATCTAGACTACTGAGGCGAATTTGAGAGTTCTTGGAACTCTTCATTTTTTTGCTTGACCATCTAGGGTTGTGAGCATTCATTCTTTTTCAGTGTATCGCCCCTCAAGGGGTCCCCTCAGTTTTGAGCAGCGGATTTTGGTGGGCACTTGCCAAACAAATCTTCACGTCTTCCAAATAAAGTTGTCCGATAGAATGTGTAGTTGATTCGTTTCCTTGTTACTTGGCAGGGTTTGACAAGTAACATAACAAAATTGTGTTATCGATTTCGTTATGTTACGTTATCATGACAAAAAACGGAATTAAGAGGTAATTTCGTTACGTTAGGATAACATAACCAAATACCCTAACCTAACCCGATTAGAAATATGTTCAAGCGGCTTGAAGATTTCATCAAATCTTGATCAAGTTTTTTATCAAGACTTGATCAAGAAAAAAACTCCTACTTGATCAAACTTGACTTTTTTCTTGATGTTTACTTGATGTTTGGTCGTTTGTTTACCTCGTGCTGTACACAACGCGAAGCAAAACGCGTCTTTGTCACCTACCATTGTTATAGTTCTGTGGCCCCAGGAGGAATTATAATTATTTGCAACTCTTAAGAGACTTAGAAAAGATACGCGTGATGCTGTTATTACTATTATAATATTCTAAACAGTAACAGAAACTCTGACAATTTTTTAGGTTAGGTGTCCTTAGAATATCCATGCTTAGATGGGATAGACTAACTGCAAAGATCACTTATACCTCATTGCGTTAATCGATTTGTCAGTGATTGCTGGTATTCAGAGATGAGTGCCGTAAAAAATGTATGTGATTTTTTATCACGTGATTCTCGTGTTTCCAAGAGAGAGTCAATAATGAATACTGGAGCAACCAAATCTGAACTGTAATTCATATTGATAGAGAAGTCGCATTCCGGAAAAATAATCCTAGATATTCAGATATCAACCAAGAATTCCGTAAAGGAGTGAATTACAGTTCATTCTCGAATTTGATTTCAAAATTGAAATATTGATCATATCGGATTTGAGGTTAAGTTGAACTTGTCATCACATAGTGACCCTATATAACTCCCCAGAAACTTCAAGTGAGAACGTTAAGTTTGATCAAGTAGGAGTTTTTTTCTTGATCAAGGCTTGATAAATTTGATCAAGCCTTTGATCAAAATTTGATCAAGGCTTGAAGTTCATTTCTAATCGGGAATGTCACTAACGTAATACAATAACTTAACGAAACTCCAATCCTTAAATTTCGTTTTGGTATTAAAAACGTTATTCTATAGTAACGAAACTCGACTCTTACGGGAACAACGTTATATATGAATAACGTTATTAATAACAAAACGAAATTTAAGTATTGGAGTTTCGTTACGGTATTCGAGTAACGTTATTCACATTATAATTGATTTCGTTACGTGACTTCCGCGAGTAATGTAATGAAATGGAAATTGTATTTTTTTTCGTTTGTTTCCTTTCGCCAAGCGATCAGGACGAAGTTTTGCCACACGAGTGCCTTAGATAGAGAAGATTGGATATGACTGATTCCTAATGCGCCAGAAACATACTAGGTTGGTGGGTATGACCAACTATCCGGAGATACTTTTTTTCGAAATTCTCCTACGACGCATAGAATCCGAGATACCGTCACTTTCAGACAGGGTGATATTGCGTTCACTCAGAATTCATGAGCGGCAGTGAATATAATGAGAAAAATAACTCAACGAAACTCGGAAAAGAATTTCGTTATGTTATCGTAACTAAAAACACTAACGAAGTGTCTTGGAAATTACGTTACTCAATTTCGTGGCCATTAGTTTCAATAGTTTTGAATGACGTTATCCACATGAATTTCGTTGAAAGTTTTTTTAAAAATACCGAAATTCATAACGAAGCGAAGTTCAATTCGTTAATATTTCAACGTTATTCTAATAACGTAACAAAAAACATAACGAAATTCTACCCATTATTTAGCGAAGTAACGAATATCATAACAGATATCCGAGAGTTTCGTTGATAACGCACCATAACGAAACTAGCGTTATTTGTCAAACCCTGTTATTCGGTGAATGTCTAATGCAAGGTTTAGCATCGTAAAAACGATGGAAAGATGCATAATAGCAGTATTTTTCGTGCGATTGCGCTCATCTGCGGTGTGACGTGCTCACTAATATATGCCGTACATCCCTTTTCCAATGAATTAATCTCCGTTTACACATGTAGAAAGACTACTGGATTCCAAGTCTCACCAGCCAGTCGTTTCCAATAAGCTCCTTGAGGGAGTTTCTTTGTAGAATTTCCATCAAATGCCCATCACAGAATTTGGGGTCGGCATCGAGCCACCAGTGCGGAAAATTTTGGACTCGCGCGGAACTCTTGGACCCGACTAAGCCCACAATCTACGCAAACCGCCAGAAAAGTAACTGATTGAGCATCAGCTGTACGTGTGCTTCTGGCACGACTAGCTAATTTCCTCCGTACTCACAATCCATCCATCAAGCGACTCGCAATATTGCCATATCGCAATCCACAGCAGTGATACTGCCACCCGATCTCACAAGAACTCGGATACGTTTCGGTCGTCGGCGTTGTCCAGTTGATATCAGAATTGGCAAGGGCCGCTAAAGAGTGCACGCACCTCAGCTCGGTCCACATTCGTTATCCATGCAATGGCATAACCTCGACATATTTCGTGGGGTGAGAAGCCGAAGGCGCGCGAGCGAAGAGTCGTCCGAGAGCAGTACAGGGCCATCCCCGTGGCACTGTGTCTGGCTTTCGAGCTCTGCACAGTCGGGCTTTGCTCACCGACTCATCTCGCTTTAAGGCTTTTAAAGCTCTCAAGCCGTGCTTCCCTGTGCTGTGTGGTGCAGTGGTTATTGACTATACTGATAGTGACGCTCCAGACGAGCGAGCGCGTGAGGGAAACCTGTGAAATATTCCTTCTGGCCCGTTTCCAGAGCCCCAGTACAACCCTTGCCTGCCTGCGATGTACAGTCTCGCGTAAGGGGACTTGGCCTGGCTGATTATTCACGCGCGACAATGAGCCTAGACACCGGTACTCGAATAACTTGAGATTCCTGTTGATCAATTGTTAGTCAACAGGAGGTTTAGCTTGTGCCTGCTCGACGATAGCGTCGATGCGACACGCTTGCGAGGACCGGGTGATCCTAACGGGCGACTCGAGCTTTTGGATCAATGCCAGCTACCGAGGTGGTGCTTGCGATGGCTGTGTGTATTATCTATTCGAGGGGGCACGGCTCGCGCGGGCTATCGGAATATGAATTTTTCTGCTCACTGAAATTTCGAGCGCCTCGTTTGAATGCACGTCTTTGCCTCGGGGGCTCGCTATTATCGCCATGATGCGCTCTGCATTTCATGAGGCTCGTTCTGTCGGATTGCAAACTTTTGCGAGCTTTTTCGCACTTCCTCGGCCATTTCTTTCTTGCAGATTTCAAAGCATCAAGATAGCGTGTGGAGAGAGAAAAATATCTACAAAATTTTTTGCGCCCAGATTTTGTGCACACAAGTGCTCCGTGCAAGTGAAATCTGCAACACTCATACACTGTAAAAAATTGACTGACCTCCAACCAAATTGGTCAACCACTTGTTGCACGCCAAATCCAACCGGTTGGTTGGAAATTCAACCACTGGTTGACAATTTTAGCACAGCAATTATGTAAGTGCGAATGGGATCCATGAGATTGATCAATGGTGGTTTCCGGGTGACATTTTTGAGTCAAGAGAACAAGTTTTCTCATGTTCTTCCATCATCAGATTTAAAAAAAATATCAGCGCCGACCACGTGCGCCTTCTTGGATGAGAATTCAGGTTAAGCAATGTTTTCGCGATTCAGTGTCCGGATTGGAGACCGCTGGACGGGGGCGGCCACGCTCAACCCATGCAAAAAATTTTTCGACTCTCTTTTGATGGTTTGAATACGGTACCTATGAGATTGATTAAAGGTGGTCTTCGGAAGACATTACTGACAAGAGAAGGACCAGGAGGACGGATGACCAATCTCGTCCAAATTTTTTCTACAGTTTTGTATCAACCAGTATATGGAGAACCCAGAGTGATTGCGTCAAATAGGCCTTTTATTTAGAGCTACAGCCAAACGAATGAACATTGCCAGTATATAATGCATCACTCTTTAACATGGGTCTGTATGAGCTATGCTAATCTCAGTGCCTGTATCTCTGGACAGAATACTCATTTGACAGAGCTACTCTCGATTCTTCATATTCTAGGTAGTACAAAACCGTGAAAAAAAATTGGATAAGATCGGTGACCCGGATACCTGGTCCTCCCCTTGTGAATCAAACAACGAGTTTCCTCATATTTTTTCATGAATAAATAGAAAGACGCATCAGTGGCGTTTATGCGAGCCTTTTCGGAAGGAAATCCAGGTTAAACAACGTTTTCGCGATTCAGAATCCGGATTGGTGACCCCCCGTCTCAGTTTACGGGGCCTATCACTCGGTCGGGATCAAGAACTATGCAATACAAGACGAGCAGTCACCAATATGGATAATGAATTGCGGGAACGTTGTTTAACCTAGATTTCTCCCGAGGAGTCTCTTAACACTGCGCTCTAGAATCTATTTGTTCATGAAAAAAATTAAGGGACTTATTTCTGTAACCCAAAAATATGGGTACCACCACTTACCTATCTCATGGATTCCATATTCACTCCCATATTCGCAGTAGAAAAATTCTCAATGAGTGGTTGAATTTGGTGATCAACCAGTGGTTGCCGCGGAAAATTGGTTGGAGCTTTTCTCATAAATTTTTTACGGTGAACGCTGTCTCATTTGATGAATTTATCTAAGTGTGTGATCTACATGAAGTACCTCCTCTATATTTTCATCAGAGATTTTTGGTAGAAAATGAAAAAAAATTCCGCAGTAGACCCATGATTAAGTGCCTAAGAGGATTCTTGTACACCGAAGGATACTACACCAGGGTCGAATTTCTGTGTAACGTTCGCAAAAGCGATTAGCTCGACCGGAGTTTTTTTCCTGTGGAGTCAGTTCTACACTAGGTATAGAATAGTCATAGAATCATTGTTTGGATTTAATAGGCTGGATTTGTTGGATAGACAATCTAATATCCCCCAGAGTCTCACAATTTGCTTCCACACGTGATATCACGAGGATTCCTTGGAGAGCCTGAAGATTACTCTCAAAATTCCATACTCATATTTCCTAAGCCCTTTCGATTCTTATTCTCGTATATCTTGTCTGGTTCATGGGAAACATAGAACGAAAAGTCTTGGAAAATGTAGTGTAGATTTTGTCGGTTCATCTTCAAACTCTCTCCACCAAGTCCTCGTCATATCACGTGTGGATGCGAATTCTAATACTCTGAAAGATATTAGACTGAATCGTCTGATAACATCCAGACATCCAGATGGTCCGATAAGAGTTTCTACATTTCCCACCGTGGAATTTCTTTCGCCAAAAAGAAGTCTTGTACATCCTCCATAAGGAGCAAATCATCCTCACGAATTCAATCTAGCACAAACCCATGTACAGAAATCATTTCGCACACGGGTTTTTAGTATAAATGAAACATTGAATAAATCCATCATGGAATTACTGTGTAGTAGATTACTCGAGTGTGCATAATAGGGAGACCATAGACACTACGCAGAAATTGTACGACATTCGATCACGTACGCGCATACTTTCTATACGAGCCTTTGAATCGAATTGACAGCTCCCAATCGAGCACGGACGTTCCGAGCGATCTGACTGATATGAAACTATGCCACGACGGGATGACAAGAACGTCGAGAGCCGGTGGACTCAATTTACTTTGAAACGCGAACGACGATGTTTTGCATATTTTGGTAGCTCACATCATACGAAGGAAGAGTTTGATACTACTTGTGAATTTCTCAAAAATCACCTGTAGAATGAGACGGGATGAGCTAGCGCGCAAGACGTGGAACATGAGACGGAAATTTTGACTATGGGTCCATTTTCTCGTTTGATCCTACTGTTGAGAATTTCATGAACTCGTACAGTACATAAATTCGAATTCCATTGCAACAATTCCAATACCTTGTCGATTGCAGCTTCGAATCTTCACTTTTGATAGTCTTCGGCGGTCTTGACGAGTCGGATAAAAAACGTACAAGTGTCCCGAAGTCCTCTAAGAAATTCGTGCCGATAATGACGAGTACAGTATCTCACTTCGTGTTATCCAAGAATAGCGCCGCTCTACAGTTCACTTTACGCGTCAACAAAGTGAGCATAAAACCTTAACGACCCAACATTTACAACCATCCGTAATTGATCAACTCAATGTAACGTCGTATAACGTCGGATCGCGCCGAGGTCGCGCATCAAACCGGCTTCGGTCGTTCCATCCAGTGAAATGAGGACCCTAGTATTGTTTTCAAAATGTCTCAAATCTACGTTATTGCACGGTGAGCTTACGGTGACTGATAGCCACTGACTCCAAATTTTGATCCATCACTAAGCGAGATTCTCTAATTTGCACTGCCTCAAGTCTCCCCACATCGACTGGCAAATCAATTTACTTATTCTTGAGTTGGCGAACGACGGTCAACGTATAATCCAAGTCTCTCTCGCTCGCTCTCGCTCTTTCTTTCTCGGATGATTTATCCGGTAAAGATGGTGAACGCGTGAATTTGCTCATCTAGCGCATCCCATCAGAGTCGAGATTTGCGAAGATGCGATAACTTGTTGCAGCGATCTCGGGAAGCTCGTCACAGCCATCGCAGTTCACCCGCGTCTCGTATCGTTATGATTCTGACGGTGCAAAAAGAAAGAAAGTAGCTCACCGTAACCGTCCTTCGCATTTTCTACGAATAATTCGAGTCACGCTCGCCGACGTTCGAATTTACAACGGCGTCGCTATGAATTTAATCGCCTCTTGCTTTTGACTCGAAAATTCGTACGAGATCAACGATCCGCGCGGGTATCGCTGATCGGGAGTTCGAGGGTCAAGGACGCCCGAAAATTATCTTTGCCGATTGGGACACGTGATACTTTGTAAATCTCCTCCACTCTTTGAACATGAAAGGTGGCTTATACTCAATGGCTTCACTCGAAACATGACTGCAGGTAGTGAATCTGATCTAGTGAAGTCACCTTAGAATGGAATGGGAATGGGCTCATACGGATGAATGGCGATATTTCATATTTTTAGACACCTCAATGATTTTCATCGACCGTTTTTTCTGTGAAGAAACAAGTTCAAATGTGGAAACATCAACTGCTCGGGTAGATTCAGGTGAGAGAATTTGGTCGACGAGTCGACCCAGTGCAGGAATTTCTTTTCACAGCGTACTGCAAACGGTGGCTCGAAAATTTTGATCTATCGAACTTAAGCTCGAACTCGAACAGCAACTTCTGTATCAATCCTAGGGAATGTCCATGAACTACGTAGACAGCAAAAAAGGAGTAGAGATCTGAAGGTATTCAAGAAAGTACGAAAAACTACGGGGGCAGTAGAGAACCCCACAGCTCCGACTACGTGGACCGATCCACAGATAGAGAAAATCTTCTTAAATACCATTCCGCTGCATTCTCTCTAATACTATCCTCCTTGGACGCAAAAATCACTCTATGACCAGTCCTCTGGAATATCATCTCACGGTTCAAGAAAATGTACATATTTTCAGATGGAAGAGGCTTGAACTGCGATTTTTCTAATTCATATCTGACGACATAAATGAGCTGGAATTTACAATTTTATACTCGTGCTGTATTGAACTCAACTATCAGATTTGAATAAAGTGACTCTACCTTTATCTCATGTGGAACCCCACCGAGTGTAAACAGATGATCAATATCATGCTTTGTCGGTGTGTGAAGAACATAAGTTAGAATCTCAGATCATTCACAGAACTTCAAGTCAAAGTCACGTAGCAAATGAATTTCTTGATTGAAATAAGCTTGAATGGGCGAGGTTAGTGCTAGATTTCTCGTCATGGTACTTTCTGCCATTTGAATTATTCACAAGTATTCCAAAGAATTCTGTAGATTTGGGGGGAGGGGGCAACTAGGTCAAAAGGTCTGCGGAGGACTACAGGGGGGGGGCGGGAGGCCTCAAAAACGGCCAAAATTCGTCTGCGTAGTTTGCGATCGGCCCCCCATTAAGATCAAATGAATCAAATAATCAACATTGATCCAAGACGATTGATGGTGAAGGTGAATCGACGCGTCGCAACCACCGATCAAGCATGGAAGTAAAATTGGAGAGCTTGGCCTTTCGAAGCTCTTCTCGATCTTTCGATACATTGAAATCCCTCCCCACAACCTCTAGTCACGACTTGAGGACCGATCGGTGCAACTAAAATTGACACTCCTACGGTGGATTAGAGTCTCAAAATGCTCAACTGGCTCGTGCTGTCGATCATAAGCGTTTCAGATCAGAGTTGCCTCCTAGCAGTCGATACTTCGTTAACGCAACGTTGCACAAACGAAATCTGTCTGCCTCGCGTCGCGTCGCATCATCTCGCTCACATCACAGGTACACACGACCAGACACACTCACACACACACACACACACACACACACACACACACATCTCGCCAGGTAATTGGAAGAGTTTCCGCCAGGCGACAGGGTTTTCTGCCCCAGTAGTTCTTCGCCTTGCCGAAGTTGCCACTTCCCCCCTTGCCCCTGCTTCCTCGCCAAGACACTCTCCAGCCATTGAATGCGCGGCAGAATTCGAGCTTGTCGAAAAGAACAGCGTCGAAATCGCATTTGTGGGACGGGCGCTCGCATTGAACGCCGAGAGTGCGAAACGACGGGTCTCGCTAACTCGTTTGAATTCCATGGACGCATCGACTCACCGGACTCACCGGCCGACGAAGCGCGAACGACGCTAATGAGGTTCGGGCTCCACGACCTCTGGTGATTGCACGCACTTTTGGGTGGAAAATTCGAAAACTGCACGGGTTGTCACATCGCTATTTTTTGCGCGCTGCGAAAAACGGGCTGCCGGCACTGTGCCGCCAATACACGGACTACTGGGCGACGCTCCGAGGCATCGAACACATCGTCCGAGAGAGGACGGTTCTCTCTCTCTCTCTCTCTCTCTGTCTCTCTCACATGCACGTAATGCACGAGGGCTCGCTCTCTGCGTCACTCTACAAACTGGCTTACGCTGATCTAATAAACAGACTCTCCGCGCTCATACTCGCTTTGCAGGCCACGCGCTGCTCGCGGTTTGCTGGGAAAAGCTCCACCTGATATATGTACTGCCCGAGCTTCGATTCTTGTTTCGATTTTACAACGGTGTGAGAGAATTTTTCCATTTTTTCAAGCACCCTGCAGTTCCATCGGCACGTATCTCTCGAGCTTTGCCTACATTCGTCGTATTCCAGAGCGGAGAGACAAGTGCATGCACCGAGTATTCCTGCATCTTCGCGCTCGCCAGGCAGTTGAACGCAAAGTATGAAAGAACGAAACGTTCGCGATTGTATAAATGGAAGCGGCACGAGCACGCGAGTGATCTCTGATTGTGTGCGGGTGCACGTAACACGTGCTCGAGTGCCGCTCGAGCGTCAGATACAGGCAGCTCTCTCATTCTGCTGCTCTCTGCTTAAAAATTAACGGCGCCAGGCATGCGCCGTAATCATGCGTGACCATCCCGAGCGCGATGACAAAAAAGTCTCCGACCTCATTGGAATTCGCGTAGCATTGCGACTGCAGCTTCACTTCGCGAGATACTCAAGTGCCAAAATTCAGGGATAGAGTTGGTGGGAGGACAAATATCATCGGCACGAGCGGACAACCAGGAATCGAATCCGCAAATGTAAGTACCAGTTGGAGATTTTCGAGCAACGATTCGGCTAGGTCTCGTTATTGCGACCAAGCGATGCATCGCTAATCCGTTTACGAGCTGCTTAGATGACATAATGTCGGGCATGAGCAGCTGCCGCTCTGATTTTCAATTTTCGGTAGGAAGATGAGACTGGGCCTAGAGTCTCCCAGTATGCCACAACCCGAGCACAACCCCTGGGTGATTCTCGTGCGCTTCATGGCAGAGACTGCAGCAGACTGATGGACACCGAAATTCGGTTGGGCAAGGTAGCCGAAGCAATCACCCATCCAGTGGTAGACACGCAGCGAAACAAGGGCGAGAAGGTCTGACGCGCCAACAGATGGAACTCAAAGAACACGTATCTTCCGTCAATCATTGCAGACTTGCCAGATCTTACGCGATGTAGATTGATGATAAGAGCACCTCAAGAAAGCACCTATTCTCTCCAAAGGAAACTCGTTTTCCGCACAACGACACGATTGCTTGTTTCTCGGGGAATTGTATGGTTTCACATGAGCAAGCATAGAGCACTCTGCGTACGACAACCTCGAGCTCACTAATACAAGTCTTCAGGAACAATTTGAAGTAATCGTAATTACTCGGGCTGAGAAAGGACAAGTTGCAATCCACGGGTTCCGCGACGTGGACGGGCATCGCATGCTCAGTAACAGCCTCTGCAGACCTGCTCGACTAAGCTGAATCACACGCAAAATTCAATTGCCTAATACAGTCGGCTGCGACCGGGTTGAACTTGGCATATGAGTTTTGGCCTGTTGGATAGACTTTGAACAGTCTCACGTGAGTAGCGATGTGACAAGTGCACCCCAGAGTGGAACCTTCGAATTTCCCTCTAGTGACTTGGCCCTGGAACAGGGCCCAGAAAAGACGCGACGGTATTGCAATCGCAATCATCATCAGATGTTGTATCCAATAACTTCACGAATCGGAATGATGCACCTGATCCCAAGATCGCGTGAAAATTAAATGACGGGGGAAGTTCGTGTAAAAATTTCTGAGTCGTTCATTAGAAAAATAATGAATTCAACCTTCAAAGCTCTCTCGTAAAGATGTGTTCACAAAGCGTACGGCCTGCTCACGACTCACAGCGCATAACCTCGGCTCACGTGCGCCGTGGTTATGCGCTGAGAGTCACTCATGACAAAAAGCCGCCCCACTACAAAAACTGAGCCACATAAACTTGGAAAAAGCATTGTTTATGTTCACAGGTTGCAATATAAAGCTGCTAAAAATATCCCAAAATTATCGAGTATAACATGAGCGTTGTATCGACGTATTCCCGTTGACCAAATCATTTTTATGTTAAAATAAGCGGGCCATCGGTGCCAAAATACGGAAACTTCATGGAAAAGGAAAGAAATAACTCGATGTATTTCACAAATGAAGTAGAAGAATCTGCAAAAGGTTCTCGAATTCATCTTCGAATAAACATATTTTAGCTGACATTGTCCACGATAAGAAATGATTTTGATGATTCATTCATTCTTCACCATACAAGCCCTATTTGGACTAATTCATCGTTATCTTGACTCTCAGAGTCGAGTTCAATGTTTTGTTATTCTCAAGACATTTGATCAAATATGATAAAATGGGATCACATTGTTTGATCAAGGTTGGATCACTCTATCCCAACATAGGATCAAAATTCGAACAGAACCTGACGATCGTTTCTGATCGGGAACATCAGAATTCTGACAACAGTAACTGTTTATTACACTCGATTCACGTCTCACTGACTCACGCTGATTTTGAGATCTCGCTGAATAGGCAACGCAATGATTGTCATCTCTCAACACCACGATGATATTGCTTGAGCCAGAAAAATGACTCTTGAGTCTGTATCGTGGACGAGTTCACTGATGGATTTACCGAATATCAATCAAAACAGAAAATAGACTTGAGGATTGGCTTCTTGTGTGTGTTTGCTGATTGATTTACGCAGAGGAATTAGCTGATCACTTTCAAAATATGAAAATTTTGATATGAAATACGACGAATACACGTCTCAGTGACTCACGCTGTTCCTATGGCTTCCCTAACTGGGCATTAGCTATTATCTCATCATCATCAATTTCGAAGGAAAGCTGATTGGTTCCGAATTTTTTTTTAAATTTCCACGAAACTATCGCTCAGAACAGGAGTATGGTTTTCTCATCTGTAGTGGTCAGGGTTTGAAAAATAACGCTAGTTTCGTTATGGTGCGTTATTATAACGAAACCCTCGGAGATCCGTTATGATATTCGTTATTTCGCTAAATAATGGGTAGAATTTTGTAATGTTTTTTGTTACGTTACTAGAATAACGTTGAAATATTAATGAATTGAACTTCGCTTCGTTATGAATTCCGGTATTTTTAACGAAACTTTCAACGAAATTCGTCTGGATAACGTCATTCAAAACTATTGAAACTAATGGCCACGAAATTGAGTAACGTAATTTCCAAGACACTTCGTTAGTGTTTTTAGTTACGATAACACAACGAAATTCTTTTTCGAGTTTCGTTGCGTTATTTTTCTCATTATATTCACTGCCGCTCATGAATTCTGAGTGGACGCAACATCACCCTCTCTGAAAATGACGGTATCTCGGATTCTGTGCGTCGTAGGAGAATTTTGAAAAAACGTATCTCCGGATAGTTGGTCATACCCACCAACCTAGTATGTTTCTGGCGCATTAGGAATCAGTCATATCCAATCTTCTCTATCTAAGGCACTCGTGTGGCAAAACTTCGTCCTGATCGCTTGGCGAAAGGAAACAAACGAAGAAAAATACAATTTCCATTTCATTACATTACTCGCGGAAGTCACGTAACGAAGTCAATTATAATGTGAATAACGTTACTCGAATACCGTAACGAAACTCCAATACTTAAATTTCGTTTTGTTATCAATAACGTTATTCCCGTAAGAGTCGAGTGTCGTTACTATTCGAGTTTCGTTACTATAGAATAACGTTATTAACAACGGAACGGAATCCCAGTATTACAATTTCGTTACGTTTTTGTATTACGTTAGTGACATAACGTTACGGTATTTGATTGTCATTCCAACGTAACGAAATCTCTTCATTTCGTTTTCCGTCATGATAAATGTAACACAACGAAATCGATAACGGAATTTCGTTACGTTACTTGTCAAACCGTGGTAGTGTGCATGAATCCACTGATCGATTCATCTAGCATGATGGCTGAGTCTCAATCAAGCTTCATCTAGAGATGCAAGATCTGATCACAAAAGTGATTGGCTCGTTAGCAAAACAATCATTGAGGTTATGTTGGAGTGGTCTGAGAATAACGCTCCTCGAGTATATGAACCCTACAGTGATTTTAATGTAGAAATCATTTTGTATTCGACACATTGTACTGTGATCGATATCCTACGGGAGCTCATACCGAGTGGAAACACTAGCAGACGTGTCTTTACAAAACGCTTTGACTACACAGCTTCATTTTCGCGCATGCCGCTGCCAAGTTCAGCCGCAGTTTCAGCGAAGATATTGGCATTATGCAGAATGCACAACTCACAAGGATACCAGGATACGAGATCACGACAATCGGACGACGCGTTATAAGACGTGGTGATTAATCTCTGTCGTATTTGTTAGCCCCTGCGTGAGGTCGACCGCGGTGCCCCGTGACGCTGACATGCTCGCGGAGCACGTCGTAGCGTCACGCGGCGTCATGCGAGTTGTCGAGCGTCGCGCTACAATACCCTCCTTTTTAATGGGCAGGACGGTGAAACGAGATGCTCGTGATGCTCTCCTCGTCATATCTATGACGCACAGGCGAGTCGTGAAATGAATCATTCCCAGCGATTTTCAATCTCGATTCTCCGAGTCCACCGAACACAGGGAATTTTTTCACAATTTTTTTAAGGTTCATCGCGCTCTAAATTCCATCCCCATAGGTATTCGCTGGGAGAAGGGTTTCTCATGGCCCTGTATCTGGGCACCACGCGCATTCGCTATTTTTGAACTTGCATTGAATGTATTGCTTCTTGTCAATTTGAGTATGGATGGGAGGTAAAAACTCTCCGAGGCTGGAAAATAATAGAAGCCTATGAGACGAGTGACACCGGGAACGGACGTATGTCAAGTGTGAATCGCGAGAGCCTCGAGTCTACTACTCGTACTCACGGCTCTTTGGTACTGAGCTAGAGCCCTAACTACTTCCTCAAGAGACTGTCTCGCCGGATAGCCCATCCATTTATCGTACCATCGAGTGATGATTCGCCCTCACCTCTTTATCGCCCAGATTGCACTGGGGTGGATGTGATTGCTAGCTCACAGATATCTTTCGGATGATCAAAGAGGGGGGAGAGGGCGAGATTGCACTACTTTGCTCGTCACGTAATCAAATCGATTGGGGAATCAATCAACGAGGCGCAGGAGCGAGTGTGTGTATATACGAGGCGAGGACGAGGCAGCGGATCGAGATGTCGATTATCGTCTGAGCTAGTTCCACCGACAACAACTTGACTCGGCACACATACCATGCTTCACAGGGATGTCGGTGGGCGGGCGCTACATCGACAAGGGACCAGGATAAAAGGAGAACTCTTGTTCCCATTTTCGCAGGGATATGAGTTGAATTACGTCCTGCGCGATGAAATCCAGTAGTGTATCGATGGCCAGCTTCTGGGCATCCAACTTTGCATCGCGCAGCTCATGAGCTAGTTACGCCCATGCACTTTGTAAAGTGCTACCGTCAAAGTTCAGAGCTTCATTCTAGTTATTTTCTCATGGCCATCTTCAATTCAGTAAGTAAACTTAGGGATGAGCTATTTTTGAATAGATATTTCTTTAATCTCGATGTAGAACTCGCGAGTGTTAATAATCTGCCTAACAATTTATCCTCCTCCGACCCTCAGTGGTCACAAAGTCCGACTTGTGCATCAAAATCTCACATCCACTTAGCGCTCACGTTTTCCATCGCGAAACGAAACTTTTGATGTAGTGGGATTCCGTTCATTGCAAGATGCAATTCTTTTAAATAATCAAATTCCAATAGTCGTTCTGCTCATTTGACGGCCCAGCTGATAGAGCCATCGTCACAAAGTGATATAACACTTCGATAGTGGTCCAATGCGTATCGTTGCGGCTCGATTCACTTTTACAAAATTTTGCGTCAACGGAAAAATTTAACGGATGTCTGGCGCCCAGACATCGAGGTTCATCGTTATTTCGAACCAAGAATCGACGCAACTCCGCTGTTTTTTTTTTTTTTTTTTTTTTAATTTGGTTATTTAGAGACGCTTTTGAGCACTTCCATGCTAATTGGCGTCTAAACGCAACTCCGTGAGCTTAGAGTATCCGAAAATTACACAATAATCATTCGTCGCGGGAGAATGCTCCGGCCCGTGCATTACAATATTTGTGATAACAATTTCGAATCTGACTCGTATTCAGCACTCTTCAGTCTCGAATTTAAAGGAAATCGACAATTACCAACTATTCGAAGGAACAGATTCCGGTCTGCTTCATTAGAGCTATTTGACACCCGAAAACCAGGATTTATTGAATAAGATCAAAATTGTACGAATGCCTGCAAATGGAATAATCTGTCAACGCCACTCCACGCAGGTTTGGCTATTTCTCGGTGGAAAATCTCCGCAGAAGCTGGAAAAAAGATGATCCAATATGACAGCTTGTGGGAAACGAAGCTCCAGATGAGTATTTTCTATCGACGAAAACTACTTGGAATGTACTAAAGGTGATGCCTCATGCCTCGACGGCATCACCGTATGAACTGTTGGTGTTCGTGACTTGAATCATTGAATCTTATGCGTGCTCCACGGATGATTATTATCCGAGTTTTATGCAATAGTATCGGCCTCTTGTAGATCACTGTGATTCTCTGTGGAAAATTTCGATGCGCAGGTCCTCGCAATTCATTAGATGTGTGTCAATGACGGGGTTCTCGTTCGATCGACCACATTAATTGTTGTTGCGGGAGGCCTGTGCGTCATGGTGCATCCCATTTTCAACCACCAATCCACCCGTCCGAGCCGGATCCCGTGCAAAATATTTGCAATGCATCTTGATCTTGAGTTTGAAGAAATCCTTTGATGAGGCAGACACCAATTGCTCGTCAGTGAGAGGAGATGAGGGCATTAAATTTTGATGTGCACCAAATGAAATAGGATCAGACAAGATAGGATAAGATGGCTTTTTATTGGCACGATGGCCAAATACCTCGATACATATAAGAACGTACGAATGATATCAATTTGTATCACAATAGTGTCCCTCATTAAGACTAGCCGAACAGAGTGCACGTGCATTAAAAATAATGAACATGGAAAGTACTTTAGATGGAGTTTGGTCAAGCTCCATACAGTCTCTATAATTATCATACGTGCGATCCCTCAGGTAGGTTTGAGTACTTACAGATAGAAGCACTCCAACCTACCTGAGGGATATACAAACATAGATATACAAACAAATATAGATATACAAACGTGACTTGAGAGAAATATCACGATGACGTGGAATTGCTATTGGAGGTGGGAGAGCTCATTGCCGAGACAGCGAAAAGATAGGGAGATCGAGAGAATCGGGCTCGAGCCACTGCAATGATGGGAAACCTAGGGATGTCAAGCTCCCTTGCATCACTCCGACTATTGGACCTGTGCTGGTACTTCGAAAAAATTGCAGTCGAATATTCAGGCTCTCCCATCTCTAGTATTTATATAATATACAAGAATGGCTGCAAAATACATTCTACGAGAGTTCGACGTAACAAGGCCAGGCCACCCCGGTACGGAGAGATGTGCTGTCCCCTTCTCAGTCCAAAAATGTTCGCACACTTGAATCGCTCAGTCGTTGGACCGTTGAGGTCGCGTCCGTTGTTCTCGTCCGCGTCAAGACACCCAACCGTACAGTAGTCCAGGTGAGGTTGGACTGACGTCTCGATCTGTCTTCGGCGGAATGTCTCGATGGTACACGCCCCGGTGAATCTCAGACCATAAAGGGCTCTATTGACTTTTTTTGAAACTTGGTCGATCTGAGGTTCCCACTTGAGTTCACTGTCTAGTGCCACACCGAGAGTCACGACCGTGGCACTTAGGGGAAGATTCTCCTTCAATAGTGGTGGTGTGAGGGTAAGAGCCCGGCTATTGGTTGTGCGATGCAGCGCTGAGTCAATCCAGCACGCCTATCGTGAGCGCAATTTTCTCAAAACTTTCCGGGTGTTGGTCATATTTTTTCGATATTTGTACTGCAGGAATCTGCTTTGAAAATAATGTTCAGAATCATTCAAAATCGCAAAAACCTCTATCCGGGTGTTAATCTTATTCTCCAAACGGTCTCGTATCTAGGAAATATGAACATTCCGCATAATCAAAAATGTACATGATTTGTACATCCATAGCCTATATATATAATCCACGCACAACCTACATGAAAAACTTCACTTGGGTGCTTATATAGCATTTCCTCGCGTGGCTCTTTATACGAGCAATGCTAATCGGTTATTGAGTAATTGCGAATGGTAACCGATTGTTGAGTCAACAATTTCACCCGCTACGATCGAGTTGCTTTGGTATGATTCTCAGATAGTTCACGAGCACACACGTCGTGACACGTTGAAGCATGATTCGCATTAGTAGCAATTTCCATCTGAGCGCTCCTCCGATACGTGGCTTAGATTAAGGCTGGATTATTGTAAAATCGAATCCCAGCGGCGATCGCTGGCCATGTGCACGACAACACTGTGTGCATGGACACGGCGGCGGCGGGCCCGCTATCTGCGCGCGGAAACCCCGCGAGCGACTCGTTGCTCTGCTTACTGCCAAGCCTCTATAGGCATCGCAGGGCTGAATATGTGGGTCGGCCTTGTCGTCGTATGTGTCTGAGATACTGGGTACAACGAGATAGCAAAAATATGAATCCCGATGAGCGTAGACGGTGGCTCTAGCACGACTCCGATGCAACCGTTTTGCAAAAATTCGGTGCATGCGGTCCTCTAGGTTATCAGCGTTGCTTGTGGAGCCGGAGAAAATCGATACACGGAAGCTACCGCGCAAGCATATCGTAACCGCGCTAATAAGCCGCACTCGGCTTCCCCGCGGTAAGCTTCTACAACCTTAGATATTTACAAAAGGAAGTCTCTGAACAAACTTGGCCTCTGTTCCATTTAATTTTCCTATCCCTCTGAGAAGCAAACTCGTCACGAGCCAGCCTGTGCATTCTCATGCTGACCCGCACAGCCCGAAGTCATCAATCTTGCTTGGTGCGAGTATTTGGTGTAACTCCTCTTGGGGGATGGACTGTGCAGATGTTCCAATAGCTCGAGGAGGGAATTCTTCTCGCGCCATGGGAGCAAACATTTTGCCAAAACTGCTCGCTCGGAGGCGCAACTGCATCATTTTTTACTAGTGGCAAATTCTCATTCACTACGATTAACTTCCTCACAGGAATCGACCGGATTCGGTGTTAGAATCGGAACACATCTGTCGGTACCACTAAGATCAAGCTAATAGAATATATTAGTGACTGCCAGACCATACCCTCAGTCTTGGTTTTCCGAAAATGCCTCCCCTGTCTCAACACGAGGTGCCAACTTTTTTGCTCGCATTGGTAGTGATATTATGAAGGTCACTCCCTGAACCCGACTCTCATTAGCCGAAAACCACATTTTCCCCAGAAACGTCTCGCTTCAGCTGAATTTTTGAGATATCGGGATGACACTACCGGGGTGTTTTTTGTTTTTGATACAACTTTCGGATGTACTTCGTCGATTTTGCCCCAAGATCAGTGGGGTGACTCGTATTTCTCTTGAACACCGACTAAAAACCATGTCATTGATGCATCACGAGCAGACCGCACGAATCAATGTGGGGTGAGATATGTGATGTTCAAAACGACTTCTCATAGCAAAGAAGAAAACTTTTGATAGCTGCTCACCCAGCGAACTCACTATCAGAGCCAGGAATGTTGGAACCATCATTATCATCGTATAAACGAATATAACGCGGAGAACCTGGAAGGATAAATATTGAATTAGCTGTTTGGGGCTCCGCGGGAGAAAGGTTGATGAGTTATAAAATAGCCGATAAATTTGTTACGTGAGCAGAGAGATCAAGAGTCGTTCCTCTTGTTCTGAGAAGTCGTTTTGAATATCACAGATCTCACCCCGCACCGATTTGTCCGGTCTACTCGTGATGCAGCGATGGTATGATTTTCGTGAGAAGTACAAGTCAGCCCATTGTTCTCGGGCCAGGATCAACCAAAGTCATCCGAAAGTCCTGTCAAAAACGGGAGAAATCACGTTCGGATCATCTTGATACTCCAAAAATTCAGCTGGAGCGAGATTTTTTTGGGGAAAATGTAGTTTTCGGCTGATGCGCGACTGTTTCGGTCTCCATGATATCCCATTGTGTATTTCGTGGGCAGTTACTCAGAACACATCGGAATGCATAAGTCCTGACAGCGGAGCTTCCAGTTCCAACTGGTCGTATTTGTCATTCCTGGCCACACAGTGATACTTCCGATCCAACTCCAGTCATCGGTGATCGATATAATCTTTGTCCGAGTACTTTTTAAGATAATTTTTTTGCCACACTCTGCCGCAAAAGATATAAATACATGCCGTCCAACTATCACGTCACATTCTCTTCGAGTAGCACTATTCATCCCCCTGAATCATCCGATCATCGTTGTCTAACGGGCTTTTATAAGTATGTAGCCATCGATCGAATTAATGCAGGAAAGTATAAAGATCCAGTGAACCCAAGTGAAGAAGGAGCTATTCATGAACAACTCATACAATGAGGTTGTACTTCGCGAACTCATGAACTTTTTATAAAAGTCCCTCACGGGTCTATGAAAACTTATCCAACTGAACTCTGAGAGTGCGCTTGGGATATTGCGACGAAAATGACCGAGATTTGGGGAACTTGCGCTGATTATTTCAAACATTGGGGATGCGGACCGGATGACATCACAGAAGGTACGACTTGTTGATTTACAACAGCTGACGTTGTCACGGTATTTTCCTCGGTTGAGTCTGTAATCATCACAGTAGTTGGCCCACTCGCCTGGAAAAGAATGAAGAGGAACCACAGGAAACCCAATATCCTTTTCGTAGCAAATTCTATTACACGTTCATACCAAAGTTCATACGCAGATCACGATATTGGAGAAGCATAACAGATAGTATCTCAAAGGTTATCTAAACATATGGATTGTCGTGCCCTCTTGAGATTATCGTTTGCGCTACCAATTGAGTTATTTGAATTTTTTGTTCACAGTCCACTTTTCCGAATCTCATCATTCTTCCGGATGACCGAATTTCTGAAATCTGATTTATCGAAAGCGATTCTTCCGAAAATGAATTTCCCGAAACCGACTTCTTAAATTTCGTTTGCCCGAAAAATGAAAGTTCAACCAGGGATATCAAATTTTTGAAGATTAATTAATATTCCATGCAGAACAATTGAGATCGCTTAACCGAGAAAGATACCATGACAACATCAGCTGTGTCAACGAGCCGTGCCTCTTGTGACGTCATCTGATGTGCGTCTCCAGTGCCTTAGACAGCCAGCGCAAGTTTCCGAGATTCCGGTCATTTCCGTCGGAATATCCCAGGCGCGCTCCGAGAGCCCGGTAAGATAGGTTTTCATGGGACTTCGTGAAATTTTAATGAAAATTTTACAAGTTTACGAATCATGCACTTTTTATTCTACAACTTGTTCATGAGGTCCTTATGAATCTTCTCCACTTGTGAACAATCTTGGGTGGACGGGAGGCACGAGATTCCCATGGTTTAAGCAGGTCGGCGGAAGCAAGGGCGGATCCTGGATCTGTGTTGGTAGGGGGGGGCGTCCCATTTCCATAGCATGTATATGTATGTGTGTGATAAATTACACACTCACAATTGCATGCGCTTTTTTCATATTGAGAATGATGGAGAGCTTTAATAATGACGACGATAGCAAGTTATAAAAGTTGAGTTTTTGTAATATTCATTGTTCTCAATATCAGAGAAGGCTCAGATTTATGATGTGGTTCATTACGCTCCAGATGGGAACAATCTGTTATAGCTCTGATGACTCGAGGAACCTAACAATATCACGATTCAGCGGTACTAGATAGCAAAAACTTCACGATCCGGTCCCAACTTAATTCGTCCAACTCACGAGGCTATCGCCATCTGGTACTGCTGAATCGTGATATTATTAGGCCCCTTCAGCTGATCCAATTATTCCTGTTATCCGATACAACTTTGACAAAAGTAACCCCCAGTAACTTCTAGGTCTGAGAATTTCCAATAACTCTACGCTTAGTGATCTGAATCCATCTGAAAAGATCTATTCGATTTCATTCGTGATGCCAAATTACATGCTCCTTAACTTGAGCTCACTTTGTTGGTGACTAGGGCGTTGATACGAACAAACTCTATACTGAAAACGTTTCGATTGGAATGCGTAAGGGGGGAGGGCGCCTCCCCGCTCTTTCCCTTGAACCCTCCTTCGTGCGAGAGCCTATATTGAGGGTTCGATAGCCAAAGCGAGGCAACTCCAACTTTGTCTGCGCGTAGTTAGTCCAACGCACGGCGGGTGGCATCTCGATGAAAGCTCGAGTTTACCTGCCGGCTAGCCTGCGATGAGCCGACCAACTTAGCATTACGAGCTTTCAAGGACGCGCGCTCGGCAAACACGCCTCCGGCGACCCGCGCATACACACACCAGGCACACTCACACGTGAAAGTACACAATAGACTACTCGCTCACGTGCCTGCCTCGAACCGAGCCACGAACACACACGCGGCGGGAGTCAAAGTAGTGGTGATTCGATAAGCTACGCATTCGAAACTTTGTGAAAGCTCCATCGGCTCGCCGAGCAAGCAGCGATGAATGCATCCCCCGGACAGAGGCAAGAGCGAGCTCCTTCTCCCGTACGAGGGTGTGAAGTGGCTGTGGCACGGCACAGAGCTGCTGTGCTCGCCTCGTGGCACGTTTCCCGCACCGTGACGAGGGCAGGGGCTGTCCGGGCAGCGGCGCGGTGTGGCTAGTTTCTTCCAGAAAGGCGTAGCTGGTGGCGAGCTTTAATGAGCTTACGCGGGTAAACAAGCCTAGCGATTGCGAGCGACCGCGTCGCGGAAGCCATTCGTTGGTGGCGCTCCATTAGATACGCGCACGGGCATCCATTGTAGAATAGCCCTGCCGCGATTCACGATGGCCCACATCCAAGCGCATGCGATATTTGAGCCGGCCCGTATACGTATGTCCCACTCTACGAGCTTCTACTACCCGACCAAAGCCCATGCAGCGCAATTGTCAACATCTCGAGAGCGACGACGGTGTGCAAGCTCATCAGAGTTTGCTTGGAACAATGCCCTTTCCGGTTACGTAATTCGAATTCGCTGGATTGACGGAGCAAACGCGTCAGCTGTTGTCACAGAATTGAGAGGGTTCTTTGCTGAAACTCGGTATAGGGCATGCAGGCGAGGAGCTGAACGGGGTATCGCTAGGGCAGCTTTGAAACGTTGACTGCTGTCGGTGTTGTTTGTGCGGATTGAGAAGGATCCAAATTAATATAACAGCGTCGGATCTCGGAGCGATGTATAGAAATTACAAATTGTGAGCTGTTGCTCACGGGTGGCCTAAAGCGAGCGGAAGTTGAACAAAACTGACGCCAAAAACGGGTCACGGCATCTTGTTCTTCTCGTTCTTCCGAAGGAAAAAGTTCCCTATGCACAAAATCGAATCTGCTTCCTAGAACGATCTACAGAGCAATTTTCATTTTGAACAAATGTATCCATTTGATTGCATGTATTCTGATTAGCATGCCTAATCACTCGACGGACGAAGATAGCATAATTGATTATCCAACGTTGCCGAATGGGTTAGAGGGTAACGAATATGCATTTTCATAGAAAATTTCCCGTAGAATCGGCTGGTTGAACCCATTTTCCGGAATCTGGCTTCGTTTTTGAAATATGGGCGAAATAGCCCAATATTCATTAGGAGAGTTCAATCTGACAGCAACGCTTGAGCTTATGATTGTATTGGACGAAAGAGGCTCGGTGTCTGAATAACCCCAGCTAGCATTCAGATGTACAAATAACGTCCTGAAGACGTACTCAATAGACATTGGACGTCCGGCTGGACGTCCGATTTTCCATCTTAGGGACGGTCCTAGGACGTGCTATTTCCAGTTTTGATTTGTCCTGGGGACGTTCAAAGAAACGTCCAAATTACGTCCAAAGGGACATTCAGAGGTCGTCCGGCGGACGTCATTAGGACATCCAGAACCCCGATTATAAAATACATGAAAAACTGCAAAAAAAATTCAGATCACATGTTGGACCGCTTTTTTCGGTCTTTTTTATTGAGTTGATATCTGTTTTAATTTAATCAAGTCATATATGAGAAAGAAATGCTGGAAAAATTTTTCACTCATTAAACTGCCGTCGCTGGGATTTGAACCTGGGACCTTCGGGTTATGAGGCTGCGATCTTGTCCACTCGACCAGAAGCTCGTGCTACGCGGGGTGGCTTAATATGCCTTCCTGACCCTCGACTATGGAAAAATATAAGTTCTATCTATAGTTCCGTCTGATATTTGTTGAAAATAGGAATAAGTATAATAATTTGAGAATAATAAGATGTGATTTGGCTGTGCAATAAATAATTGACCAGGATGTGCGTGAACCATTGCACGGACTTTGCATTCCAAAATTCAAAAATCTATAGATAATAACGATGGTTATTAAAAGAGGCTGTCTTTCAAAAACGAAAATTCGTGTGAGCAAGAAATTAGAATTCCGATTTCTCCCATTAATATTTATCGAACATTTTTCGTGTTCACGGTTGTTCTCAGCCAACAGACTGGTATCAACCAGGGTGGATATCGTAATTTAGCATTCTGTGTATATCGATTTATCGTGAATTACGAGCATATATTACTCTCGTCAATTTGAAATTTAAGATTAATGATTCAATCAAATGGCCATCAGTAAATGATCAGGAATTATAATATCCAAAAAAAAGACCAGGAGTATGGGGATCGTCATTTATATTATATATTCCATCGTAAAATTATCTTGGAAAAAACATTCATGTGGAAGCAAAACCTACGTCTTATCGAAATGAGATCAATGTTTCATTTAAGTAATCGTGACAAGAAGTATTAGAAAGATATAATAATATTCATATTATTTATATCATTCCATATAATTGGGGGCCAAAATTATTCTAAAATGTCCACTGAAAGACGCAGAAAAAACGTTTTACAGACTTGAAAGTGAGACGCTTTTGAAACGTTAGTAACGCGATGTCCAAAGAACGTCAGTATTATGTCTTTTATAAGACATCGAACCAATGACTGAAACCGAACGTTCAAAAGACGTTCTTTGGAAGACATAATTTGAATGTCCGACTTCGGACATTTTTTTGGTGGTGATTCTGACATCCATTTTGAGGTTATGAAATCATGTCCGGAAAAAATCATCATTTGAACATCCTGATTCCGGGCCTGTTCAGACACGAGAATCAGATGTCCGAAAGTCGTCGTTTAGTCGACATTCGAACGTACAAAAGATGTCATGACATCGCACATAAAAATAACGTCCTGGGAACGTCCGATGTCCGGTGAATGCTAGCTGGGACGCTAAGTTGCATAGTCTTTTAATGTATTTTTTCACTTAGAATCCAAGTTTGAGCTCGGTTTCATCATTAGTCTTCATGCTCCCATTTAAATTACGGGAAACATCCTTCTTTTACAGAAATCATCATAACTTTGCGAATAAATGCTCGCAAAGTCGATTGAGTTGATAAATATCACTTGATCGATCGAGTTGATAAATATCGAAAAATTATGGTTTCTGGGAAATTGTGATAAGTTTCTGCGATTCAAATGGAAATCTTAGGACTTAGGATGGAACCGAGTTCAAACTTGGATTCCACGTGGGAAAATTCATTGATACACTATGCAACAGAGGTTAGTTTGACCTCCATTGCCTTTTGACCAATACAATCATAAGCTCAAGCGTTGCTGTCAGATTGAGCTCTCCTAATGAATCTTGGGCTATTTCACCGACATTTCAAAAACGAAGCCAGATTCCCGAAAATGGGTTGAACCAGCCGATTTTACGGGAAATTTTCTATGAAAATGCATATTCGTTACCCTCTAACCCATTCGGCGACGTTTGATGAACAATTATGCTATCTTTGTCCGTCGAGTGATTAGGCATGCTAATCAGAATACATGCAATCAAACGGATACATTTGTTCAAAATGAAAATTGCTCTGTAGATCGTTCTAGGAAGCAAATTCGATTTTGTGCATAGGGAACTTTTTTCTTCGGAAGAACGAGAAGAACAAGATGCCGTGACCCGTTTTTGGCGTCAGTTTTGTTCAACTTCCGCTCGCTTTAGGCCACCCGTGTGCTGGGGCTGCGCTGTTCGAGTATGAAGTCGTTCGTGGATCGAATAGCCTGCGTTGGAGAATAACCGTTCCCCCATAACAGCAACCGTGTCGCTTGCGCATCGTTGCTCCTTGATGCAAGGGATCTAATATGTGGTTGAATACTATGGGCGTCTTTTTCGATTCGACACCTTCCCCGTGATTTTCATTACCCGAAAGGAACAAAATTCTTGGAAGGGCTCACGGGTTTATTGAGAACTGCTGCATTGACATACACTGCGCTACGGTACCATGATTTGAAAAAGAGATATCATGGGATTTATATAGAATCATGTCCCACCTCACTCGACCCTTTTTGATGGACCCCAGGGTTCTCAAGCACAACACCACCTTCCACTACGTTCTTGTCGTGGTGATTAGAACGAGCTTCTGATTGTTCATGAGCTTTCAAAAGTCGGCCGATTTTAGAATCAGTCCCTCAACGATCAGCTTGCAGATTCTTCCCTCAACTGATCTAATTGTGCCCAAAGCAAGGGAGCATCGACTAATGCAAACCCGCAATAACTGTCACAAAATACATGGCCGACCACAGGTACGATGGAATGTGACTGGCTTACGTACATAGAAGCTGATTCAACAGCTCACATCGACCATATTCGAAATCACGAACATCGCACTCACCTCTTCCATCTCCTGGCAGTAATCGCTTCCACGACTGGCTGACCCCGTGTGCCATCGCCCGCTGTCTCCTTTTCCAACTTGTCTGCGCCCTGGGCCCTTTGCATCTCAAACGACAGCTCGATCTCGGGCGAATCGCAGCTGGCGATTTTCGTCTCGCGTCTCGAAGGTGGCGAGAAGCCAACTTGCGGTGGGCCGATCTCAAACAGAAAGGGCCCGCCATCGAGAGTCGCCGTGGGTGGTGACTGTAACACCTCCTCCGGATGTTGAACTCGCCTGCAAGCCTCGCTGTCGCTGCTAACCCTGCTCAATCTTCGCTTCGAGCCGACCGCTGCCGAGCCGACACGCAGCTGTTGCTCCTCGAGAGCTCGTTCTTCGATGGCCGACTCCTCGGCAGCCCGGGACAGGTCCATCAGGATCTCCGGCCTGATGTTGCGCTCCGAAACCTTTTCCACGTCGCCTTTGGACCTCAGCAAGGCGTTATCCGAGGCGGAGGGTTTCAAGGTTAGAGGCGCCAAGAGTCTTGCAGGCTCCTCGGGTCGGCTGTCTCGTGCTCCCGAGATGGACTCCATTGGGGTGTCTATCAGGACTGCCACTTCCTGGACACAAATATTCGAAGCCGGCTCAAAACTTGGGTATACAGTGAGTCGATTCATTGTCCGATCCGAATCTGCTGTTTTTGACCCAAAATTTTGTTGTGCAGTTTTATATGATAGTTCTCTCGAGAGGCGATATCAAGATACTGAATTTAGCACCAACTCCATTCCTTGACGCTCTAGTCTGATTCAAAGGTATATATATATATATCATGGGATATTGATGTTCATGGCTTAGCCAGAAGATCCTCAATATTCGCCAATACAAGAACGCTGTCAAGTTTTGACTCGAATCTTATATACATGCCAGGGGAAGAACAGGGAAAGAACACGAAAACAATCAGATTGGAAAAGATTGGATTCGAGAAGAGTTATTCTTCATATTTGAAATGAAATCTGCTCGCACTTTTCGAAATAAATGAATATTCTCCGCCGAAATCACACGACACGATATTACACACGATGGACATTTAGATTAGAGTAGAACTTGGAAAAGTAAGACGGTATTAAACTCCAGTCGGCCCAAGCAAATAGGTACCCACGCACAAATTGATGAATTTTCAGGAAACTATCAAAAATGTACAGCAACTATACTACAATTTTTATCTCGATACGAGTCAACATACATGTACTTTTCATCTCCCTTGATCACAATCTTGTTCGTTTCCGTTAAGAGCCCATTTTGCTTGAATTTTTTGAGATCGATCAAATGTCTTCGGTCAGCACGTGGATCTGAGATATTGAGTTGACATTGCGGTTTCCGAGTTATTGAAGGTGATGAGACGATAGCCTAAGTGGGCGTTCCATCCTTGGAACTCGTAGGAGTGATGAAATGATATCGTGAGTTTGCGTTGAGTCCTCCGAAATAGTGTGAACTGAAGAACAGTAACGTTACCTCCAAGCCATGTAAGTGAATGGTATTATTTATGCGAAGAGTAAGAGGTCTGGCCGTCAAGAAATTGTATGTGAGCTGATGCACGTGCCAAAAATCATATTCTTGACTTGCATCGTTTTTAGTTTGTCTCATTTTGTTCCGCCAAAAAGTACCCGTCTGAGATCCAGCGCTAACGTCTGTTTTATTTTCATCTATCAGGAGTCGATCGAGTGCGAGATGCTAATAACACGAGAAAGTCCTTTAGATGTCTTAATATGGAGATGACACGCACCTTGGATGGACTTCTGAGGCTCTCATCCCGTCTAGTCATACTGTCTGCGAATTCCTCGGCAGTGAGGATTTTTGCGGTGACCAGCTGGAGCTCGGGAAAGAGGTTGGCCTCGTCCACGTCGCCGGAATCGAAACTGTCTATGCGGATCGTTTCCTCGATCGAGCAGATACGCACCGTCTTCTTCGGGGCAGCTTCTCCGGACATCGCTGCACCACCGTTGGTATCGTCCTGAAATGGGAGAATCACATCTTAAGGACGAACATCGGAGGTGTTGATTTTGATGTCCGGTTGCACTGTTGCATCGAACGGACTTCCGGAATGCGCTGTTGGCGGCTGAGTGTGTTAATTACGACAGCAATCAGGAGGCCGATTGTTTCGGACTTGTAGCATAGGCTGACTGTGCGCGAGTGATGAGCAAGATATCGGCCAGTCAATTAGCGCGCATCGTGAGGCCGGGTCGCGAATACTACTGCGCGTGCTCGCAGGATACGCAAGGGTGTGTCCACGAATAAAGCGTACGCGCTGTTCAAGGCTCACCGCACATACCCACGGCTCATGGCAGCGAGTGATATGGATTTACCAGGAGATCGTCTATCATTTCCTCTCGCTAACCTCAAGTCTTGTATTGGATCCAGCTGGTGACGTGAAAAGTCCATAATCACTTGCCGGCTAAAATTCGATGAGCAGGGTATCTACCGATGTAAAAATATTTGCGAAATCGCACAATCGCGCGCGCGTGATATTTTTTTCGCGAGCGTAAGATGATATTGGTTTTTGCCGCCCGAAAATCAATATCTGCGGGCACGACCACCACAACTTAACTTAGCGGGGAACGATGATGGGCGTCGATCGCTCCGGACAACTTCATCCACAGGTGAATGCCTTTGTGTCCTAGGTAACTAAACAATTATAAGTACGCTGCGGATGAGATTACACTAGATGGAATGGCTGGTGGTTTTTTTTCAAGGGTAAAACGGCGTCATATTCATATGAGTTAGCTCACTGCAAATTTGTATTGTCTTTTGAAAGTGAGTCACGTGATCCATCGTGAATATGAAGCGTCATCGTACTATGTCGTGGCACAGCACAACGTGCTCTCGCAAAATGTCTCACTCATGAGTAATTCCGCGCGAAAGCGGACTACGAATTGCAGACATATCTCAGATAGTTTTTCCAATATTCTTAATCGATTTTATAGTCCAAAAAATGAACTTTCCACTCTCTATGGGGTCTAAAAGAATTTCTTGTTTCCGTAGGGAATATCTTTGTGATAGTGTTTTTAGGAGAAAATACCAATCTTTTTTCAGTAAAATGGGTGTAGTTCCGACTCAAGGTGAGATACGACCACGCAAATAGTGTCATTCGGAAGGTCTTTCAAAAATCTTTAAAAATTGGTTTCGAAAAAATTTTTTTGCAATTTCGTGCGCAAAGTTGTGTGTAAATCCAACTTCTCTTCATTATCAGCAGTGCGTGGAGTAATGCGGAAAAGACTTCTCGCACAGTTTCACATTTACGCGCCGATGAACTGTGCGTGAAATTCATTTCTCGCACAGATTGCAATGCGTAAATGTAAATTCACGCACAAGTTACTTGGCATATCTGTGAGATGTTTGACGATCTCGAGAGTCTTTTCCGATCCATGAAACTGGACGGTCCAAAACGTTCCAAGTTAGTTAGTCCAAGTTTTAGTCAGTTCTCGCCACCATCTAATCGCATTCTTTTGATAAGAATGTCTGTGATAGAGATGACTGATGAGTTTATATTCTATTATGATGTTCGAAGAGATGTTCAGTTTTGATTAACTTAGAGAAAACTCTGAATGTATGGTCTAATGATGGTGTATACTCAACCAACGAAAACAGATATTTAGTTTAATACTCAGAACTCTAATCTTGTCTTCAGTTATTTGAATTTTGTAGGTAGGTCATTGAAATCATAAAAATTCTGACTAATCTAATTCAAAGACTTGTCATTTAATAACTCACCAAAGAATATCAATTATTGGGAATGATTCTTTTGGAATGATCCAATTATTCATCTGTATACCCTTCAATTTTTGATTATTCAAAAATCAACTATGGTTGGAATTGTGCAGTGTCTACGGAATACTTATGAGAGGAAGACTTTTTTAGACCATTTTCAGAATTTTTTTTTCAGTCGAGGGGCTCCGCCCCCTGCACCCCCGTCCCCCCTGCCCCGATCACAGCTTTCGTAGCCGCAGTGATGCAACTTTGCGCACTAATTGCAAAAAATAATATACGCAACACGTGCGAGAAGTTTCCGCACTCGTTGCCGACTCGTGCGAGAAGTGAAATTCACGCACAGTTTTGAACTTCACGCACACCCAGAAGTGCACATTCACGCACGCTCGCTTCGCGAGCATGCGTAAATGTGCTCTTCTAGGTGTGCGTAAAATTCAAAAAGTGCGTGAATTTTACTTCTCACACTCGATCGGCAACTTGTGCGGAAATCGCCCTTCTCGCACTTGTCGCGTAATGTACTATTTTGAGGCCACAGACGCCCCCTATGAGCAAAAAGGTGAAAAACAGGAAAAATTCGATTCCTCAAAAACCCATTTTTTTTTTAAATCTGGAAATCCATATTTTGATGTAAAATTGCGTTTTCTTCCAGAAAAAAGTGGTCCCGATCTGTGTTCTTGGGTTCTACGCTGTTTTTTCTACGTTTTATCAATATTCTCAGCCTTTTCGGCTGAAAAATGGATTTTTCTGCGCATGCGCAGGTATTTAGACTGCTGAGACCATTCTTATTGAAAAGCCGAGAAAATTTCCTTCAAAATGACCACCTGGCAAAGTCAATTCCATGCACTTGGCTCAAAGTTACATCGCATTAATGAAGAAGCATCCTCAAGAGGGGTAAATGCAGATCTTGCACAAACCCATTAGTATCGTGACTCGAGTAGAAGTGTCATCATTCTTTAGACCTTCTAAATTTGGGTCCAGTACATCGAATTGACTTCGCCAGGTAGTCATTTTGAAGGAAATTTTCTCGGCTTTTCAATAAAAATGGTTGCAGCAGTCTGAATTCCTGCGCATGCGCAGAAAAATCCATTTTTCAACCGAAATAGCTGAGAATATTGATAAAACATAGAAAAAATAGCGTAGAACCCAAAAGCACAGATCAGGACCACTTTTTTCTGGAAGAGCACGCAATTTTACATCAAAATATGGATTTCCAGATTTTAAAAAAATGGGTTTTCGAGGAATCGAATTTTTCCTGTTTTTCACCTTTTTGCTCATAGGGGGCATCCGTGGTCGCAAAAAAATTTTTTCGAAACATATTCTCAAAGATTTTTGGAAGACCTTTCGAATGCCACTATTTGCGTGGTCGTATCTTATCTCAAGTCGGAACTACACCCATTTTACAGAAAAAAGATGGGTATTTTTTCCTAAAAACACTATTGCAAAGATATTCCCCACGGAAACAAAAAATTTTTTTTGGACTCCATAGAGAGTGGAAAGTTCATTTTTTGGACCATAGAATCGATTAAGGATAGTGGAAAAAGAATCTGAGATATGTCTGCAATTCGTGGTCCACTTTTGCGCGGAACTACTCTCATACTATTTGAGTAGCAAGATTGATTTACGTACATGATGCAGGACTTTCACAGTCGGAACCACACTCTATCCTCATCAAATTCGAGCGAAAAAGGGGGAAAAAGCTATCGGTCCTTTATATTCAGTTTTGCCCTAAACTTATTCAATAGGAGAATCGCATTAACTTCCCACAATCACATTGACTCACTTTTAAGAGACGATACGAATTTGCAGTGAGCTAACTCATGTGAATATGACGCCGTTTGACACCACAAACAAATTATCTTGAAACAAGAACGTCGTGGATATCTTATTTCAAGAGTGTGCATTTCCAAGATAAATTTTGCTTCTTAAAATGGAGAAGTTCTTGATTCAAGAACTAATTTTCTTATTTTGAGAAGTCGAAATCTTGAAATTTGGAACAACAGAGGCCGGAACTTAACCCAAAAATTCTTCATCATCCATCTAATGAAATCAACGAATTCTTCCCCTTTCTCATATTACAAGAAAGTTGATAACATAAAGATACGTGGGTTTTATTGAAAAGAATCATGCCAAGCTAATTAGGATAGCCATACTGTATAATCATTTAGCAAACCAATAACCTTCCTATGTACACGTGTTCGAGCAAATACAAATTCATAAATTTTAGTTGAAGGTTCTGACACAAGTCAAAACAAAGGAGTTTCTTGTTGGAGCTAAGCCACTGAATCATGAATCACTCTAAGATCATGAGATACGAATAACAGTTTTTGGTTATCTGTCCTTCAGAATGAATATATCCCAATATGCCATATTTGAAAATATCTCATGTGTTATGTGAGATGGATGTGAATGCGTAGCCTCAAATATCCCATCTCATCAAAGCGGTACCTTGCTTTTCATTAGGACCCACCAGAGTGACTTTATAAAACTGTTTATCTTTACAAGCCAAGAGAGGACATTTGTCTTAGACACAGATTTTAAATATTGATACCATGAAAAGAAATTCATATATGCATAATAATCTTGGACACTGACCTCAATTATTTAATTCGTGAAGAAATAGAAGTCACTGATCTTTACTAGTTAATACTGGCTTTGTCGCTTCCAACATCAATCGATGATGACCACCTGATGATGGAATGGTTTGTTATAGAACTTATCAGCAAATGCAACAAGGATTGCTAAAATGGTGGCTTTCAAATGAGCATAGAATGATTTGATCAAATATATTCATGAATAATGAAAACAGTAATGAGACACTGACACTGCCAAAACAAATACTTCCAAAATGTTTCTCATAATCAGTATGTCACCTAGTCTGGATCAAAATAATGTAAATTATTTTCCTACATCCTACATCATATCATTTCATGATTGCAAACCTCTCAGTCCGAGCGACCACATTACTGTTGGAGAATGTATTAATGCTGTAGTATTTTTTTCTATAAGGGAGTATAAGTGATTGTTCATGAGGAGACTGTACATGTTCAACCTTTTCTCTTTCATGAAGCAAAGTAACCATCAATTAAGCATTCTGAATGGCACGCTCCTCAATAATATTTCTCACACTGTTTATAGTCTAAGAAGATATTCTATTATCATTCGGATCTACCATATGAAATAACACTTATCTTCTACTTCAAAAACAATGTGCTTGCTACATACCTGATCACATGTACACTTGGCGGTAGTTGATTCTTTCCGAAAACCTCACTCACAACTTATTGTTGTGATCGGCATACTCGGTCGGATTTCGGAAAGAATCAATTACCACCAAGTGTACATTCTATAGAATGACCACGTATTAACTTGTGAAGCTCAAATGTGATATTTTATAAAATTCAAACACAACAGAAACACTCAGTAACAAGGAGAAATGTTGATAGTGATCAATTGTACATGATTAATACCAAACGCAAACCAATTATACCCTGGTAGATGATATCAACCAAGATCCCTAGTTGTGCGTAGACCGAGGTACTTAGATGGCATATTGGGAGACAGATACTCGATTGAAGAATTGTGTGAATGCATATTATGGATAGCTTAACCACAACAAACTCTCATAACCTCATCACTCCAACTTTTTCTGCAGAACACTTGAACTTTTCCTCTCGGCTTCTCCTCTGGATGCATGTTGACAAAAAGGAGGGCATACAAATTCATGAAAGTAAAACGAGCAGTTTTTTATACTCTTTTTCTAGTTCTTCAAGAGATCATTACAAAACAGGACATCTCTCGTCTTCCTGCTCTACAAGTAAACTCAAGTAAACTGAGTAAACTGATGTCACAGGCGTCAGATGATACACAAAAGCATACATATTTACTGTATCGTATGCTATGCTATATCTAAGTATACGATACAACTGCTCAGAACTGTCAATTTTTCGATGCCGCAGCAGTCGAAAACATGATATGGGTGATTTTTCAAAACTTTCTTCGCGAATTCTGTGATTTCTGAAATATTATGAGGAAATATTATGGGAGATGTTTCTCAAATCCCGCAACCCATTTTGAGTGGTCCATATCTAGATTCAAGAATATGTATCTTGTTTTGAAAAGTGTTCACTTGAATCAAGATACTACGCTCGGATGTTGCTCTTGTTTCAAGAAAGACAGTTTCAAGAAGTGTAACGATTTCAAGACATTTTGTTTGTAGTGTACCCTTGGAGTAAAACCACCACCCATTCTATCAAGTGTAATCTCATCCGCAGCGTACTTATGATTGTTCAGTTACCTCGGACACAAAGGCATTCACCTGTGGATGAAGTTGTCCAGAGCGATCGACGCCCATCATCATTTCCGCTTTAGTTAAGTTGTGGTGATTGTGCCTGCAGATATTGATTTTCCGGCGGCAAAAATCAATACCATCTTATGCCCGCGAAAAAAATATCGCACGCGCGCGCGGTCGTGCGATTTTGCGAATTTTTACTTCGAAGATACCCAGCGCACGTGAGCCGTGAGCATTGCGTACTGCGTACGCCTTGTCCCTGGAAACACCCTCATCCTACGTGGTATACGTGGCTGTGTGCGAAAAGTGGCGGTGCTGGCGGTGGTCGAAAATTGGCTCGAGAAAACTCGCGAAGTGTCAGGGCGGCCAAAAACTTGAGGGATATATCGTAGACACGCGGGCGCGATCACATCAATGAGCGAGTGGGTGAGTCAACTTCGACGGTCCGGTGGACAAAGTCTCATCTCCAGAAGCAAGGATTATGATCCCATCTTTCCTCAGATCAATAATGTCCCATCTCTCTGATCGATTCTATAGAATGCTATCTGCGGGGAGTCACCAACGATATACGATTTTCGAGGAAGGATGCGTTCATCAGCTCAACTAAGGAATAAATACTCCTATCTGATGAATAGTGAGATGGATGAATATGATCAATGTTTCAATTTTCATCATGAGCTCAAACAAGAATGCAATTGCTAGCACGGTTTTCCGCGGTTATTCAAAGTTGATTTTGGAAGTTAAAGTCACTAGTTTTTGTTGTGACGAAAACTTATATATCAAAGGGGAAGATGGGTCTTTCGATGATTCACTCAGAGGGCAGTCAAGCGAAGAAGAGTTAAGTTTCCTCTTCTCTCACCAAACAGTGAATGTTACCTCGACGTTTCTGGAACGTTGCAATTGCAACCTTGGAACGTTCCGTAAGTAGTCGGATACCTCGTAGGTGGAATTTTTGAGCAACGTCAAATGTCTACGAGATGTCTGTTGTCTCAACGTTTCCAGCACGTTTCTGGAAGTTGCAAATATAAATGATTGAATGGATTGTTTTTTGAAAATTGTTGTCAATTGGTGCTTGTTGCATCCAAGCACAATCTCACCGTCTTTTTGTACTAACAAGGAGAGCATCAGGTCTGCGGAGAACGGATCTTGATGAAACTTCGGGAATCATCTTGTTTTGGTAAAAAATGAAGGTATCTCCAAGGGTTAAGTCCAATGGACCTCCTGTCCCAAGATACAGCCGTGAAGATTAGCATTGTCCATATAGGCCCACGAATGACACATACATAGATATACTGTCAATGCTAACCCCCATAGCTGTATCTTGGAATAGGAGGCTCATTGGACTTAACCCTTGAAGATACCTCCATTTTTCACCAAAGCAAGATGATTCCCAAAGTTTCATAAAGATCCGTGTTCCGCAGACCTGATGATCTCCTTGTAAGTGGACATATTCCTGATTGAGTGCAATCGATGGGATTGAACGGGGATGGAGCTGGTAGCTTGTGAGAAAGAGGATTTTAGAAACAATTTATTCATTCATTTAACGGAAAAATTTCTAAGTCTTGGTTGCGCAAGAAGCATCTCGAAAACCAGCGTCAACCTTTGAAAACCCGTTGAAACATCCTAGAAACGGGCTGGGAACGTTGAGACAACAGACATCTGGTAGACATTTTACGTTGCTCAAACATTCCACCTACCGGTAGAATTTCTGACTATTTACGGAACGTTCCAAGGTCGCAATTGCAACGTTCCATAAACGTTGAGGCAACATTCACTGTTTGGCGGGCTGGATATTTGGGGTCGCTAGTTATAAAACTGCATCCAGATATAGGAAAAATATTTTTTCGGTAATTTTCTAAGCAGCTCAACCGTAAAAACTCTCCGGGCACACAAATATATGAGAGACAGTTAAAACTACTACGAGAAAATCGTATCAGACCTACTAATGTCTAAAATTGGTGAATTTCGAAAGTTTGAAATCCCCACCGGGCCGTCAATTCAAATAGATTATCTGATCATCATAATGAAAGATAAAAATTGACAGTGCCCAACAAAGCGATCCGGGTAGGGAACCCTGTCAATGGAAGTTTGAAAACGCTCCACTCGAAAGTTGAAGAGGTTGAGCAGTCTTTTGGAGGGGTATTCGAGTTTCTAGGGCGATAAATGATTCTTCCACTTTCTAGGTGCAATTGCGACTCGGAATCCGAAGCACGGTACTCAAACACCACATAAACTCGATCACCCATTACACCGGTCTGGGGCGTATTCGCGAAGTCGAATCGTCGGGAAGATGGGTCCCGAGGATAACACTGATCCCGACACGTCCGGGATGACACTGGAGCGGCGATGAGGGTGACGAGTGCGACTGACGGGAGCGTCCGCGTCAGTGCCGTGAATCAGACTGATACCAGGGCTCGTTTTGCCCTGACTTATAAACCGAATTGTAACATACCAATGCGTTACATGGAAAGTAACGTTCCTTGCGGTTACATGGGCGAGAGTCGTTACAAGGTGACGGTTTTCTACGTTACGTTCGCGGAATGATTGACGGTCATGAAATGGTGACGTGAATGTGCGTCACGTTCATGGAATTTCTAAGAGATGTAAAACTGTAATCAAAATCTGCGTTACATTGGCTCTGCAACACGAGTTTGCGTTACATTCTCGGAACTACTGGAAGCAATAAATTGGTAACTTGAATTTGCGTTACATTACATTTGCGTTTATTTCTCACGCAAAAAGTAAAGGGTTCGGTTGTTGAAAATAATACGGAAGCTAATGCGTGCGTGAAAATAGTAAAAAAAAATGAAAAAAAATCATAGTGAAAGAGAAGAAGGTGGGTTGGGGGTTGAATCTTGAACTCACACGTAGAAGACTGGAGTTTAAGTCTCAACAAAAAAAATTTTTTCCCTCCAATATCCATCTGAAATTGTTAATACATAGAGCATATTTCCGAATTTTACCTGAAATTCAAAGGAAATTCTACGCCAGGAATTTGGTGCTTGTTTGAGCTGGAGAAGTCTTAGTCTGAGTTCATGAGTTTTGCAATAAATTGGAATTCTTACACGTGATATCACTCCCTATGAACTGGATTTAACGAAAAATTCACTGGGTTTCATGAAAAATTCATGCTCTGGGTCGAGTCCTACGAGATTTAGAAGCAGTGGCGTACTTACACTTATGCTTCGACTCACGTTGATACAAGGGCAATTGAGCATGGCGAAGTGGACCTTGTCAAACATGGCCCCGGAAGTGTTTTCCCCATTTTTTAACCCCAAATTCTGAGGAATGCACAGGGTTTGTAGGTCTTAAGGTCGCCCCTGCAGTACCCTAAAAACCCTCTTAAAAACGCTTAGAATTGATTCAATCAATCAAATTGCATTATGACGCATTTCAACATTGAAATCCAATTCATTGACGCATGATGGGTCCTACAGGACCTTGTATGTAGAATTTTGCACACCAGAATCAGTATTTCATGCCTCTTAAGGTTCCATCATCTTACTTCAGGGCATACTTGAATGTTTTGTATGGTTATTGAGGTCGCCTAACAATCTCCGACGTTCCCGACCACTTTCAAAGCATCGCTAGGCCAAATTTTCAAATTGGTAGAACGTTGATTCTCGCCGGAGGTCTCAAACTCACGAAGCTCAACAATCCTCGACATTACTAGGTCTGACACGATTTTCGTAGTAGTTAGGAGGCCTCTCATATATTTGTCTGTCTGGAAAGTTTTTAAAGTTGAACTGCTTAGAAAATTCATGAAAAAATTGCATTCAGAAACCGGAAATATCTGGAAGAGAAAACTTAACTATTCTCCGCTTGACTACCCCATGAATGAATCATCGAAATACCCTTTTTCCCGCTCGATAGATAGGTTTCCATCATAATAAAAACTAGTGACTCCAGCTTCCAGAATCAATTTCAAATAATCGCGAAAACCGGCCTTAGCCATTGCGTTCCCGGTTTACCTCATAATAAAAGTGAAAAAAAAGAATAATAATATCCGTTCTTATCGATATTCATTAGATGATCGTACTCATCCCTAAACTGAGCTTGTGAACGCATCTTTCCGCGAGAACAGTAGTTTGTTGCTCCCTCCCCGCAGATGGAGTTTCGTAGAACTGGCTCAAAAGATGAAACTTTATGGAATTGGCACGAGAGATAGGATTCTGTTGAACTGGGGTTCGGTATGGCAGGTTGTGGAATGGTTAAAGAGATAGGACTTTGTTGAACTCAAAGATGGGTAGTATCATATAACCTTGCTTCTGGAGGTAGGACTTCGTTCCACCGGACCGTCGACTTGTTACCTGTGGTGTGTCCTGCGGTTCTCGTGGTTGTTGCGAGGGAAATGCTAGTGGCTCATCGTGGCGGCTCCGTTTGAGGGAACTTCGTCGAGCTCGGGCGTTGGGGTCAATCCCGAGGAGTTGCTGCTGTGTCGGCTGCGCAGTTGCCAGTGGTTTCACCTCGTCATCGTCAGCTGCGACAGCTTGCGCCTCCATCTGTTGTCCTCCTGGCCCTTGTGGCTGATGTTCTTGTCGCTGGGAGTCGAGGTAGCGGGTCACGCGTTCTATGCTCTCCTGTTCGCGCAGACTCAATCTCCGGGCAGAGGTTGGGTCCTTGAGTCTTATAGGATCTGGAGTGATTTGGGTCACGTCTGGCAGAGCTGTGAGAGTTTACAAAAGTTTCAAAGAGATCTGCTGCACCGAAAATCGCATGATCGACACGGAGGCTTTCTACCCACTCCAAGGGAAAGGGTTGTTTCAGTGACGGGAGATTTTTATTGGATTCAATTTCTTATCTTAAAAGTTTCCACTCCCTGGCATGAAACTTGTATCATTTTGTTCCCTTCGCCAGTACCTGTCGATTGTACGTTACACTGCCACCCTATGAATCCATCGCAGATCCACAAAAAGTCACTTTGTCGGTCTTTGTCCGTGTCTGTGTGAATATGTGTCCGTTCGTTGTCATTTTCAATCAACGGTTTATCTTCAACCCTTCGATGCGTTTGTTTGAAATTGATTCGCGTGGTAGGTGATTTTACAGAGGTACGCTGGAAGGAGTTTCAGCCTATTACTTATAATCATTTTCATTTACATATAATGGAAAAAAAACTCTCGAAGCTGTCTAGAGACTGATTTTGTTATTCGGCACCATCTTCTTCAACAACTCCCGTACGTACTTTCGCACAACTGACATTACTTTTTTCGACGACTCTCCATTAATTGGTTAATGTGTTATTTTTTCGAAAACACTATAAATTTTATCCTGAGGAAAAATTATTTCTTTATCCAAAAAATTCGATTCTTAGTGTGTCTAGTGGACCTGAAAACCCTTGAAAATCTGGAAAGATCCTATGAAAAGAGTTCGCACTTCAGAGAAACCTGAAAAACCGTTATTTTGATCCCAAAAACCTTAATTTTTCGACATTTTGTCGTTGATTCTGGAGATGTCAGCAAAGAGATTGGATTTCCATCCGGTCGAACATCTGTATACACGAAAAAATGAAGAGTTGAACTTGGAAAATTCGAATTCTGCGCCGTCCTTGATCTAAAACAACTGCAACTTACATTAGCTCATTTTGTACTTATCTTCTGGGTGCTCTAAGGACTTTTTAGAGTTTCTCTCATGCGACACGACAGGTCTTTAGTATATTCACTCAGATCCTCGGGAAAATTCATGAAAATTTGGTCAACGCTCAGACATCTGCAAGTAAGATATGAGTTGGAGGTTCCGAGTCATTCCAAAAGGCTTCGAAAGTACGAGTTGAAAGCTTCTCTGTTCTCATCGTTGAAATGAATTGGATTCCTATCCGTGGAACATTTTCTCCCCAATTCTTGTTCTAGAAGACCTAATCACCCATCCAATCTTTTATTTGCTATCCCAACTCCAGAAGCCTCTTCCTCTAAGTATTATCTACATTCAAAACCTCCTCAATATCTTCAGCAATGTCAAACCTCACCTCTAGCTTCACTAATGGGCAGTTGTGTGGGGAGGGATCGCCTGGGACTGGCCGGTGGCTCTAATTGCACCTCCACGACAAATTGCTCCCCCGACGAATCCGACGCCTGGTGTAACTTGGTCCTCCGCTGTTCCTCGGCAAAGGGGGTGAGTTTGATAAGAGCCTTGTGCTGGGACTGCTGCTGCAAATGCCACGACTCGGGCTCGGATTTCCGACGAGCCCGGGGCAGTCTTTCCACAAAGCCGAGCAGGGAATTGTCTGCCGTGGGCAGTTCCTCTTTCAGCCTCTGCTCCCCGGTGGTTGATTTGCCGGACGAGTCTGCTTCTGGTTCACCCGCGTCGCCTGCAATTGCCGCACAATAGCAATGTTCGCTCTACTTGATAAGCTGCTAGTAGTAGCTTTGCTTCGTGAGCTAGGCTGAGGAAACTAACGAGGAGAGCACCAACCTTGCGGGTCCTGGATCTTGACAAAACTTTGGGAATCTTCTTGTTTTGGTGAGAAATGAAGGTACCCAGAAGGGTTTCGTCCAATGGATCTCCTGTCCTGAGAAACAGTCACGGAGGTTAGCATTGTCAGTATATCTATAAATGAGTCACTTAAACATGGGCCTATATGGACAATGCCAATCTCCATAGTCGTATCTCGGGATAGGAGGCCCATTGGAAAAAACCCTTCTGAGTACTTTCTCACCAAAACAAGATGATTCCCAGAATTTCGTCAAGATCCAGGATCCGCAAGGTTGGTGTTCCTCTTGTTAATTGCTTCGGGTCCGTGGAGAAAGGGGTACATTTGAAGGTAAGATGCGCGAGGAGTGCATCCATGAATCATACCAGGGCACATTTTAGTTGCCCAGGTGTTGTGAATGAATGTGCGCGGTAACGTGAGAATACCCAATTTGGTCGCGCGCACAGAAGGATTATGAATCCACGAATGAGCGATGATTCTGGGATGAAACATAAGAATTCGCGATGCTACGAGTCATTTCAGAGCTTACAATTAGTTTAAAAATGATTGGCACCCCAAGTATTCCTGTTACTTGAGCCCGGGAGAGAGCGCACATTCTTCCAACCCAGATATCACCAAGAAGTATCTAACTGCGAACTGAGGAAAATTGTAACGATCAAGATCGTCGCTGCCTGTAGAAATGGCACATAAATTCAAACAAAAATCAGGCATGAAAATTTCGTCGTGTAATCGACATCAGTCAATTCCCGCCATGTGGGCGAAAATGCTGAAAATTGCTACAACATTTCAAATAACTCATCTTATTCCTACTCATTTTTCCAGTGACGGAGTGGAAGAAAGTACAGCAAACCCCACCTTTCGCCGAGTTTGCACTGAGTAAATAAACTAGTTTGTTAAGTTCATTGCGAGGTAAATATCATCTGCCTGTAAATTATGAAGTATCTTTTCTAACTCCCAAACTATTTTCATGATCGTACAATTCAGAGATTAGCCCGGGATCAATTTCAGCATGTAATTGACCCATTAAATTACGATCAAATCGTAGGTTAGTACGCGAAAATGTCAATTATTGCTCTTCTCATTCCGCGCCTGCGGGAATAAACGATTAGAATGAGGTCCCAGACCGCGTATAGACGGGTATCCCCCTACTGCGCAAGTGGTCAAATCCTCAAGTCCGGTAGAGAGAGTGAACTGCGCCAGTTTTAATCCAGGGCCTCATTGTTAACTGCGCAAGTGATTCTTGGAAATTCTTACCTGAGTTCATGGCAAGGGCCGAAACATGATGGCCTTGTACGTGTGATTTTTTGAACGTACATGAATCTCTTGTCACTTTGACAATTAGGCGTGCGCACAGGCTTGCGCAAGAATTTACTTCAAGTTGACAATAGTCGAGGAGAGTGCGGAAGGAACGCCACGTGCCCATGAAATTCACGTGTACAACGAGATGTTGTGCGCGAAATTTGAAAACTGCAGCTCGCGTCGCTGAACGTACAACAGCGGGGGGCTTGATGCAACAACAGCGGGGTGCCAGATGCAACAGCGGGGGGCACGGTCCCAGAAAATTATGGATAGCATCGCGGACGAGATCGAGGATCACAATACGCCTGCCCCGCCCACTACACGGTTCTATTGAGCCTGAGTAGCCGTGCTAATGGCTTGTCAGATCGAATTTTAAAAAGGGAAAAATCGTGTATTATCGCCGACGAGTCGGATTATCAGTTCCGGCCTGATCAGAGCATCAAAAGCCCGTTTGGATGGTGAAAATTGGACCATTTTTGATAGCCGTAAATGATATCAGAAAATTTCTCGAGGTATTACCTCGGCTATCAAATATGGCCCGATTTTCGCCATTCGAACGGGCTTTTGATGCTCTGATCAGGTTGGAACTGATAAGCCGACTCGTCCACGATGATACAAGATTTTGCACTTTTGCAAAAGTATCTGGAAAGTAATCAGCGCGGCCACTCAGGCCCAATAAAGGCAAGAGGACAGGGCAGTCGGCACCCCCGCAGGTTTTGACGGGGAGATTTATGACCTGGTGCAAATCGAGTAATATCGGTTTTCGGGATTCTATTGTCTGATTTTGAAGCTTTTCCAAGCCAAGTTGGCGTTCGCGCGTGCGCAGGCTCTCCATTTAAATAACATGGGTTGACGTTCGCGTTGGCGTTTTTTCTTGTAAACTTGGCGTACAGACCGGCCCCGCCTACAAATCCGGAATCGCCGGAAGAGGTCGAAGAATATAGATCAAGGAGTCATTTCGATTTCGAAGCATGTTAGATAGATGAACTGTGAGTGCCATAACCCCAAAATTTTGTTGCTTTTTTCAACATCTGAAAGTAATCCATGTATATAGCCACTTTATAGCATTTGAACGGTCGCGCTTCTCTCGAGCCGGTACGGCAGGAAACTTCTCCCCTCCCCGGCCGAGTGCGTGCAGTTCAATGGTAAACTTACACAGTTTTACGTAAATACATATACGTACCAATACATGGAAATACCGAAAATTCTATAGGTTTCCATGAGGAATTTTTGATATAAATCATCACCAAATTTAAAACTTATTTTTCCCATTAATTAGCTTATTTTGAGAACTATCAAGTGAAAATATTTTTATCCCATGAAAAATCTATTTGAGAGTCCCATTTTATTTTGCAAACTTGATTTGCCTATAAAATTTTCTAGCTTGAGAATTCCAACTAAATTCTGTTTTTTGGACACATAAGACCGATTTTGAAAGGATTTCCTGTCATTTATTTGTCATAAAATTACTTATTTTTTGAGAATTCGATCTCATTGTAAATACGTAAATAAGGAGTTGTAAAATAACTTTTCGAGTAGAATAAGTTGTTTAAAGGATCAAAGAGTCGCCTAGAATCTCGATTATGAAGAAAAATTTAAAGTATATACTGTGATTAAATAGTAATCACAAAAAGATAGGAAACCACGTGTTTCTAGAATGTTCCAGAAAATTATCTTTTATTTATTACTAAATAATTGAATCAGCAAATTTTGAGATTCTTGTCACTTGTAATATATTTTGATGCGACTAATCCAAGGAGAATAGAAGAATCTACCAACATCACCGGAAAATATGAATTTCCAAGAAGAATCATCGTTTTTCCATCATTCTATCATCTAAATCATCATCTAACGTACAATATAGATATACTGTACAGCCAGAGCACCGAGTATAAATACAGGCTCATCAGCCCATTGTGGCAGGCTTGCGCTCATTTGAATATTAGAGCTGTATCGAGGCTTTGGTGCTCTGGCTTTCCTCAAGTCTGTATAAAGAGTTGAAAATAAAATGTGGATGTTTCATTGGTAATATCTTGTAGTATTGATATGCCTCGATGCAGGTCCAGGACGATGCTGTGGTGGCAGTTCGGGCCTAAGTCCCCGCACTTCTCCAGTATTCGTCTGATTCAAAATTACGCACCCCGGGAATCCATGTTTGTGTAGGAGCCTCAGTCCTCTCTACACTCTTAGAAACCCGGGTGAGCCAATCTCACATCTTTCATAAGTCGATATGCATGAGGGCCTCAGTCCCCTCGGCGTTCACTTATGAAAGAGTTACATATTTTTTGAAAGTCGATGTGCATGAGGGCCTCAGTCCCCTCGGCGCTCACTTGCAAAAAATAGTTTAAGATATGCAAAAATCAGCTTTCTAAGGTCGAATGAATCTGTACCTAAGTACCTATATAGTTCACCTTTGAAAGTTGAGGAGATCTTTAGCTTTTGCCGCCTCGTTGAAGGGCCTCAGTCCCCGGATATGGGTGAGCAAGGGCTAAGATAGTCCGCATTCCGAATCCGTAATATCCATAAAAAATGATATCGATCCAAGAATATGACGTACACCTCTATCGAGGTACCCATCCCTTATGATAAATTTTGACCACTGGCTCTCTCCCGAGATCCAGAGCCTATTGGTCACTCACATCTGGCGCCCAGACAGGGACTCGATACGTGAAAAAAAACGTGTATTCTTGGATTAATTTTGGTCCATTCATCATTTGTGCCCCTCATACTTTTTCAGATAAATAATTTGAGTATTTACCATGATATGAGCGCGTTTTGTACGCTCTATGGTTCTTTCCACTTTTATAAAATTTGCTAAGATTTTCAGTCAAACCATCGAGTTTTGAAATGATACCTGAATATCGCGGTGTGCTATTCAATGGCAATTGCACTGTGCCTATTCAAGAAATGCGCGAAGAGCTCGGAAATATCAACGAGACCCAAGACGAGCAATGGGACGCGATCTCAAATTTGGATGATCGTTTAAATAATTTACAACATGCGTCCGCTGCTGAAGGCCGTTATATTCAACTCTTATGCATTGACGTAAAATCATTGTTAGATCGTATGCACGACCTTGAACAAAAGTGCAATGATCTAGAATCCGAAATCAAATCAGTGCGTGAACTACATCGCGAGAGTACAGTCGAAAAGAGCATATATCGCTCCATGTACGAATTTTTATCTATTTCTGTAAACAACTTCTTTATTTGGCTTCGGGGATTTCCAATATACATAGCTCGGCGAATGCGAGTATAACCCCTCCCCCAAGTCTCATCTAGAGCGCGTTGAGCTCGCTCACAGGTAACTACCTCACTAGTCTAGTGGCCAGCGTATTGGACTCCCACGCGAAAGCACGGGGTTCGATCCCCGGCCACTCCAAAATTTTCATCAATCAATTGCATGTTTTCGAGTAGATCTCATCACTCCAATGCATAATAATTCCCTTACAGCTCATGAGAAAGAGTGTGCAATAGAAAAATTACGATAATAAAGGATTATCGATTATAATGAGTCGAAACCTTGAAAACGCCTTCTGGATGACAACCACTCCTAGACGCTTGTAGTTCGGGTCAGCTTCAGAATGTCTTCGAGTCGTCGATCGATTGCGAGTGCGGACAGAGCCTATATTTCGGCCCGTGCCACTCTAACTCGCATCGAAAAAGACGACGGTAATATTGAAAGTCTGCCCCAACGTGATCAAAACATGCGTTTATGGACGGTGGCTGTCACAGAAGAGTTGAAAATCTTGGATGATGATCAATCTATTTTGGATGGAAGAATCAAAGCTCTTGAGAAGAAAAATGAGGCCCTTTGTTCTAAATTAGAATCGGCACTCGAACAATTAACCCGAGTACAAAAGGAGAACGACACTCTCCGTACCCAAAATAAATCTTTTCAAGAAGAGATCAAGAAACTTTCCGAAAAAATCAACCTCACTGAGGAAATGCAAGATACCTTTTCAAATACACTCTCGATTTTGCGAAATGAACGCTGCGAAGAGATTGAAAAGGATATCGACCAATGTAAAAATTCCATCGAAGGGATCAAAATCACCCAAACTTCTCTTCAAAAACAATTCAATGATCTCGCTCGCACTTCATTTGGGTCATCTGAACCCATTGCGAGAAAATTAAAATTCAAACCTCCTGTCTTCAAAGGAGAAGCCACAGAGCGTCCCGTGAGATTCCTGAAGGAACTCCAGCGGTACATTGAGACCATGGAGTTGGATGCCCAAGAACTCCATCTTGTGTTATCGAAATCCTTAGAAGGAACAGCTCTCAGTTGGTATAATCTCCATGAAGATGAGATTGAGTCTCTTATGGACTTTGAATGTCTCTTTCGAGAACATTTTTGGAACGAGAGTATACGAAGAAAATTTAAAATGAAATTAGAATTTGGAAAATTCAAATCCGACGGCAAGCTAACTAGAGTTCAGTACGCCATGGAATTATTCAATATTGCTCTCGAGGTTGACGGGGGGCAAAATGACGATGAGATTATCAATCAACTCAGCTTCCACTTCGATCGGGAATTGAGAGCTGCCCTCCGATGTCAACCAGAGAAAACCAAATCTACTTTTTTCAATATTTTGGCTGATTTTGACTGCGATGACGCGTCGAACAAGAATCGCCAACAGAAACAAAACTCTTCTTGGTCTTCGAACAAGTTAAACGTTGAGGCCAAAGAGAAACAAAAATTGGACAAAGTCCCAAAAGATGAATCTTCGGATCCGGGAAACGTGCAGTAGTTGCATCTTGTTTCTCGGACCCACAAAATAATTGTCAATTTGACAAAAGGCAAGGTGCAACTGGAGATATAGAATTCAACCCAAACGCTTGTCCTCCCAAAAAACTACAGGGTAGTGGATACAAAACCAGGTCCTCGACCCATCCAATTATTACACTTCCGATTCAAGAGATTAAGGAATTCAATCAAAATCAAAATCCGTATCAAACTCAGAAATTGAGTGATACAACCTGCACAAAATGTGCAACCGAGTCAGACTCGCTCTCAAATAAAGGAGCAGTCTTGCCTCACCCAAGCAACCTACTAAATAGAGGCTCTGCTTTTGGAAAATCACCCTCAAACGATCATAAGGATCGGGAGGAAGAAAATCAAAAGATCTATAGTGGAGTGAATTCAAACCCACGAAAAAATGAATCCGAAATCTCAGAACCCATTTTGGAGGCAGGCAAAAATCAATTACCTTCGGGAGAAGATATCCCAATCCCATTTGCACCACCCACTGAAGTAATCGAGCAGCGTGAGGATGATCGGAGCCACGTTCTCGAAGAGACGGCCATCAACCATATCCGCAAGCACACCCGATTTAAAAGGGCAGTGGGGGGCACAAATGTTGGATGGAACCCTGCATTAAATCAATCTGATACCACAAAACTCCTGGTCCTAGACCGATCCCAATCCTTCAGCTAAATTAATTGATACTTTCAAAATAAAAATGAGAATAATGTTCGATGAAGAAACGAAGTAAAACGGCTGATCAACGAGTCAATTGATATATTTACTGCGACAACGTTTCGACGACTATTTTGCCATCTTCCTCAGGTCTAAAATACAAATTGATGAGTATAATACAGAGAAGATACAATTCATATATACATATATATCCTCATGGTAAGGTCATACATGCACACACATACACATATACATATAGAACTATACACAATCAGGTGGTATTTCGTGGATCTAGCATTTTACCTTAAAATTCATCTATTATCAGTTGTTATCAGTCTACAGTAGACTGAAGTCAAATTCTGTCTCTGATCGATCCTTCAATTTCTCAATTTTTTAATCGGCCTACAAATAACGAAGAATTATGAGTTGATGTATATAGATAATCAGTCTCACCCATCTTGGAAAAATTCAATTCACTACTTCACATGAACTTCCATACCTCTCATACACTTATTCTTATGACTTGTATTGATATTAACGCACACTTGTGAACACTTAAATTTATCACATTTTTTATACATGGTAAATTGCAAAAATTATTGTATCTTTAAAATCAAAACAACTGACTAGACATATTGATGGATCGATCGATTGTCCCACAGAGACACCTATCACATTACTAGAAACTCCTTATTGGGGAAACTAATTGTCAAAGATCGGCCAAACAGATCTCTCCATTACCTTAAATTTAGAAATTACTTATGTTCATTTACTTGGTGATTTTTTCAAATGTCTCAATAGAGGAGCATAAGATTGATTCAGATTACGTGTGTCCTCCTTTCTATTCAGCGAATTATCTTGGATTCGTATAAATATCATTTCTGAGACCAACCGTTTGTACCAATTCTGCTCATAGTCCAAGATCTCAGTATTCCTAAAATCAAACTCATGATTATTCTCTCTAACATGGCTACTAATGACATATTTTTGATCTGTTTTTCCGATCTTAGACTCATGTTCACCCACACGTACGCTCAATTCCCTTTTTGTTTCACCCACATATGTGGCATCACAGTTTTTACATCCAATACGATAAACTACATTAGTCCTATCCCCTTTGGCTGTACTATCCTTTCCTCTTTTAATCACATCACCAAGATTATTATTGATCTTTGGAAAAGTTCTCACATGAAATTGGCTTAATTTTTTCGATACTTTCTCATAAAAATTTTTTATGTATGGCAATGACATGTTAATGGAGAGCCTTGGACAGTTTTTAGCATTTGAAGTCTGCACGTTCGCCTGTTTGATATGTAGCCTCTTTTTAGTATGATATTTTATGAATTGTATAGGATAGTCATTGTCAATGAGGATATTCTCAACCAATCTGATATTCTTGTTGTGGAACTTCTTATCTGACAACTGTATCGCTTTATCAACAAGTGAGTAAACCATAGCCCTTTTTTGTGTCAAACTATGACAGGAATTGAAATTGAGAACCCTCCCCGAAAAAGTTGGTTTGTGATACCAGTCAGTTACAAGTTTTTTCTCATCTCTAATGATTAGTAGTTCTAAAAAACTCAATCTATTATTCACCTCTACTTCTGAAGTGAATTGTATTCTATTATCATATGAATTAAATATTTGTAGCACGTGTCCCAATTTGTCCTTCGGAATGATTGTAAAAATATCATCTACATAGCGGCCGTAAAATACAGGTTTGAAATCCAATTGACTCAAGCATTCCTGCTCTAAATCATCCATGACGATATCAGCAAATCTAGGTGATGGTGGTGAACCCATAGGAGTACCATAACTTTGTTTGTAGGTCTTTCCATTAAATTGAAAATACGTGTTATCCATAAGAAATTCAATGGTATCAAGAAAATCCTTCAGGGGGATTCCTGTTTTTTGATGAATAGCTAAATACCGTTTCTCAACTGCTCTAGTGACCAAATGTTTACCTATATTAGTGTACAAAGTTTTTGCATCTAGACTAACCAATATCTGATCGTTAGGAATTTCTAAATTCTCAATTTTAGTGATTAAATCCTGACTATTTTTGATATATGACTTCGGTTTTGATATACAAGTGTCTAAAATTTTATCCACTGTTTTTGCCAATCTATAAGTAGGTGAATTCACGTATGATACAATTGGTCTTAATGGAACACCACTCTTATGAATCTTCGGTAATCCATAAATTTTGGGCATCAGAGTATCTGTTTGAGTGAGAGAATTTTTATGGTATTTTTTCCCAAAATAATTATTATCATTCCAATGGTTCATTACATTCTTTGTACTCTTTCTCAGCTCATTCAATGGGTTTTTCGTCACAATCTGATACGTAGTGGTGTCCGAAAGCATCTCCTCCATTTTTTCAACATACTCAGATGTTTTCAATGCTACTGTTACATTCCCTTTATCAGCCATTGTTATGAGAATGTTATTCTCTTTGCTAAACGTTTTTGATCTTTTCAAGTTCTGTGCAAATACTCTATCGGAATATGAAATGTGACTGGTTTTGTTCTTATATGTAAGCATTTCATCAATGATCGAAGATCTTATATCTGATTTCAACTGATCATTTACGTCCCATTGATTCAAGCTACCTTCGATGCTCTTAATAATGTCAAGAATGTTTTTCTTGTCTAGACATGAATCGACTTTATTAAATTTGGGACCCAATGCATAAATTTCAGCTAGTTCATCAGGTATATCAATGTCCGTTAGATTGCGAAACCACTTATTCATTTTTGTTGTATCAATGGACCTGGAATTTAACTGTTGTTTCGTTAATATGTTCCTGATCTTCTTTTGATGAATAGAGTTGAATTTTTCAAGTGAGGTGCTGTTGTAATCAGTTTGAGTATCAATGAATCGATTCAAAGTATCGATCGGTATATCATTCTTCAAGCTAGACAATAATTCATCCGCCTTTTGTTGAAGGTATGAGCAGTGAATGCAAAGATCTTCAATTTCAGTATTGAGTATGAATTGTTTTGCTCTCCTGAGGAACTTGGAAAATTTCCAATTTCCAGTCCTACTGTTCAATACGATGTGATTAAATTGGGTATCTATATGAGCAATGTGACTAGGTAAGATGTCACGGTATCGACAATCAACTAGAAACTTCTTCTTTGAATGTGCTACCACTAATTTCCTACTAACATTTATCCAATCTTTCATAATTCGTGTTGTACCTTCTCCATATTGTGATGTTATTTTCCGGAAAAATTGAGTTTCGTCCTCTGATGTTATGGACGGTTGACTTGTAGGGGTTCTTTCCAGCCCACGCCCCTGTGTTGAATAATCCATGATGTCTTTATCACTCGTTATAAATTCGATGAAGAAACGAAGTAAAACGGCTGATCAACGAGTCAATTGATATATTTACTGCGACAACGTTTCGACGACTATTTTGCCATCTTCCTCAGGTCTAAAATACAAATTGATGAGTATAATACAGAGAAGATACAATTCATATATACATATATATCCTCATGGTAAGGTCATACATGCACACACATACACATATACATATAGAACTATACACAATCAGGTGGTATTTCGTGGATCTAGCATTTTACCTTAAAATTCATCTATTATCAGTTGTTATCAGTCTACAGTAGACTGAAGTCAAATTCTGTCTCTGAGACATTTGAAAAAATCACCAAGTAAATGAACATAAGTAATTTCTAAATTTAAGGTAATGGAGAGATCTGTTTGGCCGATCTTTGACAATTAGTTTCCCCAATAAGGAGTTTCTAGTAATGTGATAGGTGTCTCTGTGGGACAATCGATCGATCCATCAATATGTCTAGTCAGTTGTTTTGATTTTAAAGATACAATAATTTTTGCAATTTACCATGTATAAAAAATGTGATAAATTTAAGTGTTCACAAGTGTGCGTTAATATCAATACAAGTCATAAGAATAAGTGTATGAGAGGTATGGAAGTTCATGTGAAGTAGTGAATTGAATTTTTCCAAGATGGGTGAGACTGATTATCTATATACATCAACTCATAATTCTTCGTTATTTGTAGGCCGATTAAAAAATTGAGAAATTGAAGGATCGATCAGAGACAGAATTTGACTTCAGTCTACTGTAGACTGATAACAACTGATAATAGATGAATTTTAAGGTAAAATGCTAGATCCACGAAATACCACCTGATTGTGTATAGTTCTATATGTATATGTGTATGTGTGTGCATGTATGACCTTACCATGAGGATATATATGTATATATGAATTGTATCTTCTCTGTATTATACTCATCAATTTGTATTTTAGACCTGAGGAAGATGGCAAAATAGTCGTCGAAACGTTGTCGCAGTAAATATATCAATTGACTCGTTGATCAGCCGTTTTACTTCGTTTCTTCATCGAATTTATAACGAGTGATAAAGACATCATGGAGAATAATGTTCATTAAAAGTAACAAAATTTTGAGTTACTAAAATGTCACGTTTCGATTAAAATTTTCATTTTTCAAAAATCTCAAATTTTAATGGGGGGCATGTGAGTGCCATAACCCCAAAATTTTGTTGCTTTTTTCAACATCTGAAAGTAATCCATGTATATAGCCACTTTATAGCATTTGAACGGTCGCGCTTCTCTCGAGCCGGTACGGCAGGAAACTTCTCCCCTCCCCGGCCGAGTGCGTGCAGTTCAATGGTAAACTTACACAGTTTTACGTAAATACATATACGTACCAATACATGGAAATACCGAAAATTCTATAGGTTTCCATGAGGAATTTTTGATATAAATCATCACCAAATTTAAAACTTATTTTTCCCATTAATTAGCTTATTTTGAGAACTATCAAGTGAAAATATTTTTATCCCATGAAAAATCTATTTGAGAGTCCCATTTTATTTTGCAAACTTGATTTGCCTATAAAATTTTCTAGCTTGAGAATTCCAACTAAATTCTGTTTTTTGGACACATAAGACCGATTTTGAAAGGATTTCCTGTCATTTATTTGTCATAAAATTACTTATTTTTTGAGAATTCGATCTCATTGTAAATACGTAAATAAGGAGTTGTAAAATAACTTTTCGAGTAGAATAAGTTGTTTAAAGGATCAAAGAGTCGCCTAGAATCTCGATTATGAAGAAAAATTTAAAGTATATACTGTGATTAAATAGTAATCACAAAAAGATAGGAAACCACGTGTTTCTAGAATGTTCCAGAAAATTATCTTTTATTTATTACTAAATAATTGAATCAGCAAATTTTGAGATTCTTGTCACTTGTAATATATTTTGATGCGACTAATCCAAGGAGAATAGAAGAATCTACCAACATCACCGGAAAATATGAATTTCCAAGAAGAATCATCGTTTTTCCATCATTCTATCATCTAAATCATCATCTAACGTACAATATAGATATACTGTACAGCCAGAGCACCGAGTATAAATACAGGCTCATCAGCCCATTGTGGCAGGCTTGCGCTCATTTGAATATTAGAGCTGTATCGAGGCTTTGGTGCTCTGGCTTTCCTCAAGTCTGTATAAAGAGTTGAAAATAAAATGTGGATGTTTCATTGGTAATATCTTGTAGTATTGATATGCCTCGATGCAGGTCCAGGACGATGCTGTGATGGCAGTTCGGGCCTAAGTCCCCGCACTTCTCCAGTATTCGTCTGATTCAAAATTACGCACCCCGGGAATCCATGTTTGTGTAGGAGCCTCAGTCCTCTCTACACTCTTAGAAACCCGGGTGAGCCAATCTCACATCTTTCATAAGTCGATATGCATGAGGGCCTCAGTCCCCTCGGCGTTCACTTATGAAAGAGTTACATATTTTTTGAAAGTCGATGTGCATGAGGGCCTCAGTCCCCTCGGCGCTCACTTGCAAAAAATAGTTTAAGATATGCAAAAATCAGCTTTCTAAGGTCGAATGAATCTGTACCTAAGTACCTATATAGTTCACCTTTGAAAGTTGAGGAGATCTTTAGCTTTTGCCGCCTCGTTGAAGGGCCTCAGTCCCCGGATATGGGTGAGCAAGGGCTAAGATAGTCCGCATTCCGAATCCGTAATATCCATAAAAAATGATATCGATCCAAGAATATGACGTACACCTCTATCGAGGTACCCATCCCTTATGATAAATTTTGACCACTGGCTCTCTCCCGAGATCCAGAGCCTATTGGTCACTCACAGAACATATAGATGAATGACATTTTCATTCCATATTTTGATACTATATCGTATTTGCTCCTTTCTGGTACCATATATACCTGCATAATTTTTTTTTTCAAACACAAAAGCTTTTGCCATATGTTCAAGAATTTTAAGTCATCGCAACCATCCCCGCACAACGCGCGCGTTTTAGAGTTCGCTCAAATTGTAAAAAATTGATCCGTGTGGATGAAAATGAATAATGCCATCCTTAAATACGTGAAAAAACCTTCAAAATGAGCTCTGGAAGAGCCCTCTACGGTCAAATAGAGCCGAGTATTTCAACTCAACAATATGATATAGTATCAAAATATGGAATGAAAATGTCATTCATCTATATGTTCATCTATCTAACATGCCTCGAAATCGAAATGACTCCTTGATCTATATTCTTCGACCTCTTCCGGCGATTCCGGATTTGTAGGCGGGGCCGGTCTGTGCGCCAAGTTTACAAGAAAAAACGCCAACGCGAACGTCAACCCATGTTATCTAAATGGAGAGCCTGCGCACGCGCGAACGCCAACTTGGCTTGGAAAAGCTTCAAAATCAGACAATAGAATCCCGAAAACCGATATTACTCGATTTGCACCAGGTCATAAATCTCCCCGTCAAAACCTGCGGGGGTGCCGACTGCCCTGTCCTCTTGCCTTTATTGGGCCTGAGTGGCCGCGCTGATTACTTTCCAGATACTTTTGCAAAAATGCAAAATCTTGTATTATCGTGGACGAGTCGGCTTATCAGTTCCAACCTGATCAGAGCATCAAAAGCCCGTTCGAATGGTGAAAATTGGGCCATATTTGATAGCCGAGGTAATACCTCGAGAAATTTTCCGATATCATTTACGGCTAACAAAATTGGTCCAATTTTCACAATCCAAACGGGCTTTTGATGCTCTGATCAGGCCGGAACTGATAAGCCGACTCGTCAGCGATAATACAAGATTTTGCCCTTTTTAAAATTCGATCTGACAAGCCATTAGCACGGCTACTCAGGCTCAATAGAACCGTGTAGTGGGCGGGGCAGGCGTATTGTGATCCTCGATCTCGTCCGCGATGCTATCCATAATTTTCTGGGACCGTGCCCCCCGCTGTTGTTGCATGAGCCCCCCGCTGTTGTACGCTCAGTAGCGAGCTCTCGATTTGAGATTACAAGTTCAAGTTTCAGTTTTAAATTTTCATGCACAACATCTTGTTGTACGTGACGTTTGCAGGCACTTTGGCGTTTCCAAAAGGTTTCACGTCAAAAAACAACAACTTCTTGGTTGCGCACAAACGTGCGCACTTCCAAGTTCATGCTTGTCATCAAAACTCATGTACGTGTAAAAATCTTGCCACCATGTTTCGGCCCTAAGACCAGCATGTTCCGCACGTGACAATATACCAAGATATTGACGAGAAGATGCATGATTGGAAAATATATATCCTTGATCTATTTACAATCACGTCTTGTTGTAACTTGAATGGATTCTTCTTATATATTAATTTTGCGTCAAAAACAATCAAAATTTATTATCGAAAACGACTCGTACTCGAGAGTGATCGCTTCCTATCTTGGTAATCATCTCTTCTTGAGGGCTTTTTAAAACATCGATAAATGTGAATATGTTGGGATAGACACCATTAAAACATTCGGCGAACCCGAAGAAATTTGGAGTGATGGTTGATATCGAATCATCAACAAATGCATCATCAACTTTACTGAATACTGTCCGGGGAGACATCACCCCCAGGGTATAGTTTCCACAGTGTTTGAATGTCGCAGGCCAATAATAGAACTCAGTCCGATAGCTATCTGCCCTGGTCAAAGGAATCCGCGACGCGGGATACATGAAATATATACCGTGTCAGGTAAGGGGGTGAAGAGTTGACTCTTCCGCGAAAGCATTTGCGCAGTTAATGACGCCGGCCGCGGTTAATCCTTGCGCAGTTCATTTCACCCGTATAGACTATTCCTTGCCAAGGCAATATCCATGAGATTCTTAAAAAGAGAATGTTTGCGCTGAAACTATCTCGATAGTATCTTGCATTGAGAGAATTTTTTGTCGATTATATCCAATTGTGCCCAGTTTCTAAATGCAGTAAAGGGCTGATACTTCGACTTTCTTCTCCTGAATTACCTCGGCTAGGAATCGTAATCTCTTTCAAGCGCTCGCGATTCACGACATCGTCATAGAAACGAAACTCTCATTTTCAAGATCATAGATTATGAGAAGCACATTTTCAAAGAGAATGAAGATGCAAGCTCACCTGATCGAGACGATAGAAGATCGTTGAGGTTGGCTGTCTGGTCGGTGGCATCGCTGTCGGGCAGGCTTTTGCTGCGCCTAACCGCGCAGATAGGAGCCAAGCGCTGCTCGTGCGTTCCGTGGTGGTCACGAACACAGACATGGAAACGATAGAACAAAAAGATCCTCTAATTTAATCCAATGGGTACTCCCCTTTTTGAGTGCTTTCTCATTCATTCGCGATGAAAAACCCACAGCATTACACCGAACGAGCATCTGCGCTTGTCAGCTATGCACTATCTTCTGTCTCGCTTTCGTTTCCTTTTTTCTTATTGTTTACTCTTCTAGTATTACTTCTAGGGGTTTATTTTAAAAATGCGTCACTTGTAAACGCCGCAAGCTTAGGCGCGCGACTACGGTAAAACGACTACTGCTTACGGCAGTTCGTGCGTTCCTCGCGATCCTCTCCATTGTGCATGATGTTAGGTGAGTCTTTCGAAGTTTGCGGGTAAAATTGAGTTGATCCAGAATACAGAATTAGAAAATATATCTCTGAGAATTCCCTTCAAGTTTGGTTATGAATAAATGGATAACCATTCATCCATAACCAAATTCAGAGGCTTATGAACATGTATGTTGAATTTTGATGTTATCAGCATCAAGTAATAGCCCTACAAAATATCATAGCTGCTCCAGTCCAATCATATACAGCGTGTATCTTCACAAGCAGAGGATGCATATCTCACGGTGCAAACATGCAACTGGTCCCTGTGTGCGTTCCCCTAAGGGATATGTGCTAAAAGTATCAAGTCAATAAAATTAGTCGCACAACACTGTAATGAGTTGCTACATACAGATTTCTGTATACATTTAGTAACCGAGACTGAGATGACTCCCATTTTCATCACGCTGCACTTGTGAAAATTGTGCAGTATGTAGCTGCAATTTTCACCTATATATTTTCTTACGGTTTGAACTGTCTGAAGTCTGTGAACTCATTCCAAGATGGGAACATGGAAATTCATCAGAGTGATCGAACCAACAGACTGGATCAGACTCGGAGATGATCCCAATTGTAAAAATAGGGTGTAAACTAGCTCTAGCCCAGGTGGTTCTTATGAACGGAGATAAGAGAACCACGCCACAGGGTGACCATGTTGGTTAGAGTAGAAATTGATGCGAATGAAAGTTAGTGGGATTAATCCTGTCTCTTTGATTCACTCATAATTATGGTAAAATTGTGTACCCATTCGTGTATAATCCATGACACCATTGGTAATATGAGCGGTCAGCTGTCCAACCACATTGGAAATCAAGCTCTGCGTTGATTTAGATGGGAACGCAGATCCAACATGGCGGCCCTGTGGCGTAGTGCTCTTATTCTCTTTGTGCATGAGAACACCATGGCATCACCAGGGCTTGTGCTGGTTGACACTATTATTGCTAGTCTGATCACTCTAATGAATTTCCATTTTCCCATCTTGGAATGAGATCACAGACTTCAGACAGTTCAAACCGTAAGAAAATATATAGGTGAAAATTGCACCTACATACTGCACAATTTTCAAAAGTGCAGCGTGATGAAAATGGGAGTCATCTCAGTCTCGGTTACTAAATGTATACAGAAATCTGTATGTAGCAACTCATTACAGTGTTGTGCGACTAATTTTATTAACTTGATACTTTTAGCACATATCCCTTAGGAACGCACACAGGAACCAGTTGCATGTTTCCACCATGAGATATGCATCCTCTGCTTGTGAAGATACACGCTGTACATGATTGGACTGGAGCAGCTATGATATTTTGTAGGGCTATTACTTGATGCTGATAACATCAAAATTCAACATACATGTTCATAAGCCTCTGAATTTGGTTATGGATGAATGGTTATCCATTTATTCATAACCAAACTTGAAGGAAATGCTCAGAGATATATTTTCTAATTCTGTATTCTGGATCAACTCAATTTTACCCGCAAACTTCGAAAGACTAACCTAACATCATGCACAGTGGAGAGGATCGCGAGGAACGCACGAACTGCCGTAAGCAGTAGTCGTTTTACCGTAGTCGCGCGCCTAAGCTTGCGGCGTTTACAAGTGACGCATTTTTAAAATAAACCCCCAGCCCTTCCTCCATATAGTTCTGGCGACGTACAGCGCGTGATTATTCACTTGAATCGCGACTGCATATGTCGTTACCTCCTACGAAGAAAAACACTTCCTAATGTATTTTAAGCATAATACTTATACATTGGGAAGTGTTTTTCTTCATAGGGAGTATCGATGTAAAAGAGGGTCTAGCACGGTTGTGTAATCTGGCAGTGTTCGCTCAGTCTCGTGGATATTCAAATGACAAATAGAGAGGATTGTCAAAGTTATCCACCGCGAATGGGCTAAGCGAGCGCTATAGTTACAATCATGTGGGCAAGATCATAATGAAAATTTTCTTTCTGATGTCTATGACCAATGTAGCGGGATCAATTTTACCCAGTTTCAGGGTCTAGTTAGCTTTGTTACAATCTTTTCTCGAAAGTATAATCTAGTTACATCGTGTGTCCCGGTTAGTGATTCTATCCTGCATGAAGCTTGTGCAAACGTCTTATCGAAACATCTCGAGCCCAAAGCTAGTGGATGTTCCCATATTTCGAAGAATTCATTTGCAATTCCACCACGCTCTCAAACTACGAGTCGTTGCACATTGGATATCTTGAAAAAGTGGGGTTCTAACAAAGTGCAATACATCGTAAATAGTCCCGATTCCGAGAAATCGTCCAATTTTCTCGGAAGTTCTCCCGAGCGGCAGAGTATTCATGGGTATTCAGATATGAAGTTACGGGCTCAAAATTTCTCGAATTTTCCGACAACGAAGAATGCATTGTAGAGAAAAATGACCAGGGGAAAATTTATTTCAAAAACTGCTTGATAATTGCTCAAGTATTTTTTGTTCTGCCATTTGGGCGCTTCCCACATTGTGACAAAGCCGGATTTTGTTGAAAAATGCCTGATCGGTGGTGGGTGGCCCCTGAGAATTTCTTGTCACTAATGGTCACGTTTGGCCCAACTCAGACGCTGACGAATCAGGGTCGAGGATGCGGTGTTAAGGTTGATGTAGTTCGGGTCGAGTGAATTTCTAAACAATATTTTGACACGAATATGACACAGGAACCAACGTGCGGAACACTAACAAAAGTGTCACTAGGACGCGGTGACGACCTTCCTGAAGGAACCAGGAGTACGTTGGAGTTTCGGAGCAGCGTGGCCACGGATGGGCCAAGTGTCGCGGAGTGTTCATAGCCCCAGCCGGCGATTCGTTAACGAGCTGTGTCCCGAGCTTAGACAACTTGGCTTTTTATAGGGTAAAGGTACTGTGAGTTACATTATCGTGTAACCATATGAGACATTTGCTACATACTTTGCGGTGTATGGTATGTAATGCACCGACGCGTTACATGTGTGTATGGTGGATGATTTCATATGTGTTGAAGCATTATGTGAGTATAATTTTGATTCATCCATAAGAGAAACAAAGTGCTCCACGGAAACGATATATGTGTGTTTACGTGTTACCGACAAAGCCCGGAACACAGGCAAACGGCGGATATATCCAATATTGCCTTGGCAAATCACGGTTTGCCTGCAGCGTCTCCGGCGAAGCCCGAAATGGATGCTTCATTGCGAACTTTGCCTAGGCAATCCGCAAATTGCCAGTGGAGTTTTCAGGCAAAGTTGAATGCATGCACGACCTCATATGTCGGGGGTCTCGGGTTGTTAATTTTGATGCGTTTTCACGAGGATGAACGATAAGGGTGAGTCATCATTTACGTATCGCACATCAATGAGACATTCTTGGGAGATGAACATGTACTACACAGGACCGCCGCATTGGTGGAGTCGTTGGGTGCCAGCTCTTCCGATCAGTGAAGTTAAGCATCGTTGGCGCGGTTAGGACCTGGATAGGTGACCGCTCATTCAGGTCTACCGTGTCGGCTTTGTTGACTTTTCGAATCGGTTGGTCGATGCTCACGACTCAGCAGTGCGAGCGGGAGGTGCGAAGTGCTTACAGATTTGGTATTTATCAATCGCCGATGCGTAAGATCTATGCCCAATCGGTAACACGATAAGTGCACCGGGCTTTTCGAGGCGGGTATCCTTTACACCATAGAGTTTTCCCTTGCCTCACGGGTAAAACCGGGAGAATGCGAGGAGCTTACATAGACACACAGTACATGGACACACTGTTATCTCCAGTGATACATATGAGATCTCTAACTCTGCGAGTCGGTGAGTCCGTCACTGCGAACAGTTTCACCCGTTGATGCATTGAATAAAGGGTCACTGAAGCCCTTGAATAAAGGGTTCAGGTGTCTCTCAGAGTGTCTGAACAAGTCGTCTGATGCACGCGGGTGGGACCTGGGAGTAGTTGTCGGGAGGGCCCGGATAAATGAGGAGGGCTCAGGGCCATCTCTGGTGGGCTATGCCGGGCAGTTCTCCGTATCAACCACGAGTATCAAGAACAGAACACAGCTTGCGCTAGTCGTAACACAGTACACAGATTAAAACAGTATCACCACACAATAAGAGCTGTATAGGCCTTCAAGACCTCAATGCTTCGAATAAACAAAATGTACTACACAGGATTGGAAGAAATCCTTCGTACTTCGTACACCCAGAAGTGTTTCACGAAGACTATTTCGGTGGATTTGCGATGCTTGTTGCTTCACTCCATTTCTGATAATTCGAAAAAATCATTGAGAAAACCTTCAATTCATTACGGCATGTAGTGGAAGAATGACATCTTGAATTACACAGTACTTTGACGCGTTTACATTTGCAAGCGTTACTGATACATTTTTTAGTGCGATCACATTTTATAAATCCTTGGCCCCCGTGGATCGAGGTTTTTGCATTGGTAGACCGCATTGTGATCTTATTTTGAGGGACTTGATTGGTCATGATGAAATTCTCTTTACAGACTTCGATTTGATTCCTTGGGAATAATGATTTGATTACACCCTGGCCCGAACCAACTTGATAATAACCATCTTCTGTAATATCCATCAGAACTCCGATTACATTTCGGAAATCTCCTTTACAACCTTTGGGATGGAAACTCTCATAGAGACATCTCTGGCAATTTTCCTTTGCTCTTTGCCAAATTTCTCATTGGATGAAGCCACCATTCTTCACCTTGACGTTTCAATCCTTTGTGACCGGTCTTTTCATTCAGTGATGCCTATCCTGAGTCGGAAATTGAATGTACTAACAATCAAGGTGGAATTTCTGTTCGGACCGGACGTGATTTGTGTCTAAATACGTGTTTCATTTGGTGAAAATCATGTGAAATATATACGTTGTCCACAAGCAGCATAACTATTCTAACAGAAACTATTTCTGCTATTGAACATCAGAGTCGAAACCGGATCGAGACAAAGTTAAGACAAGCAGAATTAGTTTCATCTGCTTGAATACTCTCTCTGCGAGTATCACTGTACACTGTACACATATACAAATTGATCTATTTGACCTAACTTCCTAGTTCCCAGAAATTCTATGGCCATTATTCTTATTGCTCGTGAACTGTACAGAATCTGCTCATCCTCATACATGAATCATTATTGCTTAGCTCAAAATCTCTATCTACGATTACCCATCATCACTTTTCGAGGTCAAAGAATGTAACCCCCATATTCTCATGAAAGCTAGGTCTCATTTGACGCGGTTTTGTTTCATGCGGTACTTCTTTGGAACCCATTCCCTGCGTAGAAATGAGGGCTCCTGTACTTGGCGAAGCCACGTCGATCACTCAAAAATGTTAGACCCTCTTTACTCGTTGATGTGACGTGGTTCTGCAGTGCTGAACAGAAATTTGTCAAAGTAGTTCTGCTAATAATATTCAAGAGATCGACTAAATCGGTACTATCCTGATGATGATGAGCACATCTCGCATATTCCACAGGAAAAGAATTGACTTCTTCGACCGTGAATAATTAAGAATGATATGTCAAAGTGCACTGACCTATGATGCTGCTCTAGGTTTCTTGGTCATCTCTCCCTTGGCCAACAACGATTGGGTTCATCAGATTATAGTGAGAGAATTCTCAGGAACTCCCCGAAAGTCACAATAGAAGGATTACGTATATCCCCTGCTCTTCTCATTTGGAATTTGATTGTTTATTGAGATTTCGGGTTACTCAAAGTACTATCTTGTCTCCGAAAACAATCAATGGAGCAACTCGAGTTTGAGTCGGAGTCGAGCAAGTTCCACTTTTCCAGGCTATGAACGATCATGCCCATGATATTCCCTCATAATGTATTCGTTATTCTTAGAATAATCAATCCAAATAAATACCAAGTGACAAACATGAGTTGGCGGATTTTTTTTTGCTTTCGATTTTGGTTTGGGAAATGGTGGAAATTGTTTGAAATCCGTGCGGCAAGCACATTTCTAACGTGAAAATTCCTTGCAAAGCGATTGGCGTGGTGAAAATCACGATATCTCTTTTCGTTGCGGAATTGTGAATGAATTTTCACAAACATGTTTTTGCTATCTCGGCGAATATCGATCGGAGCGAAATTTCAAGCTCGCCATCAGAAAGATCGCGAAATTATGAGTCGGAAATGGTTGTTTCCGACTTTGATATTTGCATCATTTCATGTAATTCAATCAGCGAAAAAAATGTATGTCGGTTTTGTAACGCTTTTTGTAACGCTTGTAACGCCAGTGTTTACATTTCGTGTTCCCGTGCGTCTGCTGGTTTTCTGCTAGTGTGCCACGTGAGTGCAATGTGCGGGTTTATTTTAAATAACCAGGAACGAGTAGGGACAGTGAATTTGAGTGTAGTGAATAATAAGTAATCTCTGCCGTGCGATTTATTGTTATTAAGTGATACACGGTCATTCAAAACTATAGGTGAGCCCGGAAAAGGGCTGGAGATCTTGCTTGCCCGGTCCCAATCAATTAGGATTGGGGACCTGATCATTTTGAGAACCAAATTTGAATGCCGTATGTGTCGAAGATTGCTCGTCGCATTTACGAATTGCAATCGAGCAAAAAAGCAGCCTGCGACGCGAGACGCGAGACGCTATGCATACTTGATGGGGGTTATGGTTTGCGTGTATCTTCCGTTCGTGGCTCCTGAATGTTCTTATTCAATTCTAAATCGTAGATAACGTAATCTCTTCCTCGAGATGAATTTTTTGTTGGCAATTGACGCGTCACTAACTATAACGACCCTAGCTGGCACATGTCACGACATTGGACACAGCTGTCGCGGGTCTCGCGGGCCATACATGTAGCAGCACAGTGGATCACAATGCAGCATATCCAAGCATATCCAGCTTAAATTCCAGGATATTCGGATGCTGTTGGTGTATTCCCCACTGCCACCTAAGGATTGTTGAATGCGGGGTTTCGTGCGCAGAAAGAGAACAAGACCACAAGCTCCGAGATAGTTTTTTTGTGATCAAGTGTCTTATTGAGTTCAGCATCTCAACAGTTTCAATCAATTGATCAGAAAACAGTGAACCTCAAACCTTGATCTGTGATTCAATTTGATTGTGCAGGTATGCATTACATTAAGACGTGAAATACTGAATTCACCTTGCTCACATCTACAGCTCCTCTTAGTGTATCAAGAAAGGTAGCCCTTAAGTGATGGTGTAATTCATCATTCTACACATAATTTAAAGAGTCCTGTAACAGTTATCGGCGATCTGGATACTCGTCGATAACTGTTACAGGACCACATCGACACTAGCCAGGGACCGATACAAGACCAGATCGACACACGCCGATGACTGTAACAGGACCACATCGTCACTCGCCGATGACTGTTCCGGGACCACATCGACACTCGCCGAGGACCGGAAGAGGACCGATACTGGACCAGATCGACACTCTGCGAGGACCAATACGGGACCAGATCGACACTCGCCGATGCTCGCCGAGCACTGATACGGGATCAAATTGACACTCGCCGATGACTGTGACGGGACCAAATGGACACTCGCTGATAACTGTTACAGGACCACATCGACACTCGCCGAGGATCGATACAGAACCAGATTGACGACACTCGCCGATGACCGTAGCAGGACCAGATCGTCACTCGCCGAGCACCGATACGGGACTAAATTGACACTCGCCGATGACCGTAACGGGACCACGTCGACACTCACCGAGGATCGATACAGGACCGATACGGGACATCGACACTCGCCGATGGCTATTATACTGGACCACATCGACACTCGCCGGGGACCGGTACAGGACCGATACGGGACCAGACCGACACTCGCCGAGGACCGGTACAGGACCGATACGGAACCAAATGAACCCTCGCCGATAACTGTTACAGGACCACATCGGCACTACCCAGGGACCTATACAGGACCAGATCGACACTCGCCGATGACCGATACAGGGCCAGATCCTCACTCGCCGAGGACCGGTACAGGACCGATACGGGACCAAATAGACACTCGCTTATAACTGTTACAGGACCACATCGACACTCGCCGAGGACCGATACAGGTCCAGATCGACGACACTCGCTGATGACCGTAACAGGACCAGATCGTCACTCGCCGAGCACCGATCGATTATCTGCCAGTTACAAATAAATCTCATTGCAGTCGATATTATTGTGAGAATATCATACTCCTCGAAATGAGCAACCTGCATTTAATTTGAATCGCATTATACTGTTTATCAGTATTAGTTGTTTCAGACTGCTATGTCGAATAGAGTTTGATTACTCGTTCAAACTCCATGTTTTGAAATAGAAGAATTTTGATTCTTAGCTTTTCACTATGAACTCCGTCTGATTCTTCAAGTAGAATTCCGTACTTTGCCACTTCCCAAATACTATAGAGTGTGACCCAGGCTGGATGGGTGGATACTTCTCGATTGGAACCCTCCAATACGTTCCCGTGGACTGCAATCTCAAAAATATAATCGATTACGGTCGTAGTACTCCAAATGTAACATATTTGGTGAGATCTGTCGATCTAAACCGATTATGATTCATGAACACTGGTAAATATCTTCACCAACACCAAGAAATAAAAGCTCCCGATCGACATTTTGAGAAAAAAGCATGGACTTATACCATTCTGGCCCCCAGAATTTTTCAACTTTTTAACGCAAAAAACGGTTCAAGTCCACAGTATTTCGACGTTTTTTGAAGCAAAAGGGTTCAAATCGCCAATTTTTCAATATTTCACGATCTAAAAGTCGACTAGTTTCTTCACTTTCCCCGATCCAAAACGGTATAATTCCACTTCAAAAAAAATGATTGACTTACACCGTTCCGGTCCGGAAAAAAGATCGAAGAAATTTGGGGACCAGAACGGTATAAGTCCATTTTTTATTGCAAGATACCTGAACTAGAATGTAAATGGCCCGCGAGACCCACAACAGCTGTGTTCGATGTCGTGACATGTGCCAGCTAGGGTCCTTATAGTTAGTGACGCGTCAATTGCCAACAAAAAATTCATCTCGAGGAAGAGATTACGTTATCTACGATTTAGAATTGAATAAGAACATTCAGGAGCCACGAACGGAAGATACACGCAAACCATAACCCCCATCAAGTATGCATAGCGTCTCGCGTCTCGCGTCGCAGGCTGCTTTTTTGCTCGATTGCAATTCGTGAATGCGACACATACGGCATTCAAATTTGGTTCTCAAAATGATCAGGTCCCCAATCCTAATTGATTGGGACCGGGCAAGCAAGATCTCCAGCCCTTTTCCGGGCTCACCTATAGTTTTGAATGACCGTGTATCACTTAATAACAATAAATCGCACGGCAGAGATTACTTATTATTCACTACACTCAAATTCACTGCCCCCATTCGTTCCTGGTCATTTGAAATAAATTCGCACATTGCACGCACGTGGTACACTGGCAGCAAACGAGCAGACGCGCAGTAACACGAAATTTCAACACTGGCGTTACAAGCGTTACAAAAAGCGTTACAAAACCGACATAAAGTTTTTTCGTTGATTGAATTACATGAAATAATGCAAATATCAAAGTCGGAAACAACCATTTCCGACTCAAAATTTCGCGATCTTTCTGATGGTGTGCTTGAAATTTCGCTCTGATCGATATTCGCCGAGATAGCGAAAACATGCTTGTGAAAGTTCATTCACAATTCCGCAACGAAAAGAGATATCGTAATTTCGACCATGCCAATCGCTTCGCAAGGAATTTTCACGATAAAAATGTGCTTGCCTCACGGATTTCGTAAGATTTCCAACATTTCCTAAACCAAAATCGGAAGCCAAAAAAATCCGCCAACTTATGTTTGTCACTTGGTATAAATCTTATCGAAACAGCTATTGGTTTGAGAATCATCACAGTTAAGTGCGGCAAATGGGTAGTACAATATTTTTGAGAGGCCATGATGATGTTCATACTGCATTTGAAGCAATTTGGTGGATCACGTGGACACCAAAAGTCTCTGAGTAGTATTCTCTGTGTAAAAAGTGTAGGTTTTATGTTGAGTTGGCAACGCCGTCTACAGTAGCATCATGATTGTGAGCTACAATCGTGACTCACATTCAGCGTCAGGGTGGAAATTCATCTACGATGTAGAATAATAACTGATGAAACTTTCTTATGCTGACTAGTCTGCTCAAGGGTAGACAAAGATGAGTTCCTCTCATCACTTTAGTCAGTTGCTATATCGATTTGAACTTTTATTCCTTCGATGTTCATCTTTAAACAAATCTTCGAGATCTTGACACTTAAATTTGGCCCAGCAAATTTCGTTCGCATCCAATTCTCTTATTTGTATCCTCTTATAAAAATTATCCCGATGACTGAAAATTACGTTGAATTATTACGATGACTGAAAATTAGGATGATTTTTTCTTAGCTTTTATTGAACTCGACCGCGGCCGGGCGGAATCTTGTCACCGAAATCTCTGTGTGAGCGCGTCAATGATTCCTTAGCGCGCGCATTCGTGTGAGTTTCGAGCTTTGCGCGTTTCAACATTGTGTCAATGCAAAATGGGCTACTGCGCAGCTTCGGACCTCTCTCTCTCTTTCTCATTGCATATAGTGAGCCTGAAGTAGCTCACTAATTGCATATTCATCCGCGCGATCAGCAAGAGCAACAGCGGAAGAGCCTGGCTTTAGAATATCACAGCAGCCGACGCCACTTGTCGATCCCTCGCATACGCTAGAAATTTCACTCTTTCTAGCTTTGATTAAGCTAGTACTAGCGGTACTGATGAGTCCAAGTGTAGAATATACCCGCGTTTGACTTTCTTTCGCCTGCGATATAGGTATAGTGAATGCACGCAGCAGACGACAACTTGACCCTCAAACCGCAGGAATGAGTGACACTTGGACTGAGATCTTCTTTCGTAGGCTCTAAATCGTCGATCTGTTGGTTTCTACGTGATTTTCGTGCTCTCTTCCTCTTGTGGTCGGACTCTCGTGAAAATCTGTACGGTAGATCAAAAGGCGTGGCAGCGCCTTGCTGGCGAGTATATGAAAGAGAAGAACATGTGAGAAAGAGAGAGAACGCGCGCAAGGCTGCCGTGCCTTATATACGCTGAGTTGGGCCGTTTTAACCTCACCAATTTTTTCGAACTTACTTATTTCATGCTTTTTTGGGTTCAGGAGGGTCTCATTCCCTCTGAACCCATTATTTCGGTCCTCAACAAGGATATTGGCAAGTCATTTCGCCGCTGACAGCGTTTAGTGCTAAAATATCTTACTCACTAATTTCGACCCTTCCCAACTTTTTCGCGTCAAGATTTCAGCCGCGTCAAGACACTCGAAGTCGAACACAATCGATTGTTGGGGTCGACCACGCGGGACGATCGACCGCGAGAACACGGCTGATGTTTTGATGCAGCCGCGTGTGTAGCAGACGGCGTTATTCCGCTCCAGCAGTAACATGTTGTAACTTTTTTGACTATTTTGATTATATTATGTAGAGATAACAGCAGAGATTGAATGCCAATCGTAGCACCGCCTGCAGCGAGCTTGTAGAAATCAGCTCTCATTGTTGAGGGAATAATGAGCCACTTATTGTTGTGGGTTTTCTTGTCTGGAGTGATATAAGAATAAAAGGCCAAAGGCCAAAATGTGTGTTATTCTCGCTGTTGTGCTGTGTCAAGAATTGATCTTCAAAAATATTTGGAAAATTTAGGATTTGATCGTGAGGAAAAATGAGTGCCAGTGTCAATCTACATTTCAGCCGTGTATTGACTTTTAGTTTCCTCAATACTTCAGAGAGACCCAACTCTGGAAAATTGTGCATCTCAAAGAAAATTTGATAAACCACTCTAGTTGAAGAAGAGTGTGACCAATAGAATATCCTTCGTGTTGCTTTTCGTAGACCTGTCAATGTCCAACACATTAAGAGGGATCGTCTCTCACATTTAGATGTTGTAAGACAGGTCAGTCAATTGACGACTGTCCAAGAACAGTTGTTGTGATATATAAGCACTGATATTTGGTGTTGCTCTGGTTATTACTTTTGAATATGATATGTCCATTGCGTAATACTCTAACCCAAAGGTCTCAGCTAGACTCTTACTCTCATATGGTATATGGATTTTACTTTCTTGACACTAAATTCTGAATAGGATAAGGAAGTTGTACAGGGTTCACCTGTTTCATCAAGAGTATTATGAAGAAAGAAAGGCACTTTTACGCTCTTGGTGGGAAGTGGTAAGTTCAAATTGAAAAAATTATTACTTGAGTTGTCAATCACTAAATAAACTGGATCCGTACATCATCTATCTGGAAGTATGTTGAGGATCATTGAAACACATATCACATAATGCTACTGAACCTTCATTTCCCTCAGAATGAGTTCGCACGAATTGCTCTAACTTCTTGATGTGTTATGAATTACCAATGTGCTACATGGAATTTGTTTCAGGTTTTGGTCCTTAGAAAATTTTGGACGACAGATGTACTGTCATAATTCTATGTTTCATTTATCAATTAGTTATTAGTTATTCACTTTGATATTTAGCATGCTCTCTTGCTGAAGAGCGAATGTGGTTCATCATTTGGGGAATTTTCACAATCTAAAAGTTCCTCGTGATCCAAAAATTTTCTCTTGCAAGCACCATCACAAGTGGGTTAGGAGTCTTCGCATCAATTCAAGTCAATTTCATGAGCTTATTTCAAGAGTCTTGCTATCAAAAATACAAAGTTGTCCTTCTCCAGATTTTTCTTTGTTCATGATCAAAAAATGTTCATCTTGGAATAAAGCACTCTAGTGTTAATTAGGAGAATGATTTATATGGATGAGATACATAGAATTTTTTTGTTTTCCTACATGCTACTATTTACAGCATGTTCTTCAATCTCAGAATATTTAGTCATTACCATAGCCGAGTGTTGAAATCTCCTCCCCCCCCCCACTTCACTTTTTCCAAAAGTATAACTTGGCGAGTATGGCCATCCTTTCCCCCTATCACTTCATCTGGGATGAAAAATTGAATTTCAACTCTTGAGGATCGTGAGATCAAGAAAAGCATGTCGAGTAATTGTTTTGCAAAATCTGAACGTGAAACGCATGGAAAAGGATTGATTACATTACGATTTGACTTTCTCGGTAATTTTGACTCAACTCGAGTTACTCACCATCTCTACTGAATTTTAAACTAAACCGATCAATGCTAGATTGAATTTTCTGGTTTCCTTTTCTTCTCAGTGGTCTGAATAAATTATTATTTTCATTACATTTCATAGACGAAGGAGATGGTGAGAAACTCAAGTTGAGTCAAAATTACCGAGAAAGTCAAATCGTAATGTAATCAATCCTTTTCCATGCGTTTCACGTTCAGATTTTGCAAAACAATTACTCGACATGCTTTTCTTGATCTCACGATCCTCAAGAGTTGAAATTCAATTTTTCATCCCAGATGAAGTGATAGGGGGAAAGGATGGCCATACTCGCCAAGTTATACTTTTGGAAAAAGTGAAGTGGGGGGGGGGGAGGAGATATTACTCTACTCCGTGATTTCCCATAAGCCACCGTGTTAAATCGACTTTTGCGAAACTGCTCAGAACTTTCCTCTCAGACTCTGAAGGCTTCTGGAATTTTGACTGAGGCAGTTTGAGATGGCAATCTACCAGTGTGCCAAATTTCGTAATATTCTGTACGGTAATTCGAGGACCGCCAGTACTACCTTAATCAAAACATAATGATTACGAATAAATAGAAATGAGATGCCGATAACAAGTATAACAACTGGACTGCCTGTAGGACCCATAACCTCCTCGAAGTGCTGCCAAGTGCCACTGCCATGCGATGCTGCCCTGTCAAGCACTGCTGCTGGGCTATGTTACTGCTTTTAGTGCTGTTATTGCGACGATTTGATGTTTCTCAGTTTCCAGCAGTTTTCAAAGTGCGGTCAATCTTGCTCAACTATTGGATTCTTACAAGTTTTCTGCTTGCGGCCTCGCTATTCCATGTTCTTATCAAACGTTTCTCTCCACCACGCGTGACCAATAAGTTTGTGATATTGTGATTGGTGTTAGCAGATGAAAAAAAATAGGTACCTCTAAAAGTTAAATGGTTTCATCTTCCCGCAAGCTCTGTGAGGAAGTTGAGGCCTCAGTGTGCAATCAAGTTCTGTTGTGTATGTACAGTAAGCGCACTGAGCCCAAGTCCTGATCTTCAAATCATGAAGCGCAATCAAGGTGATGAATGATATTCCATGAGACACTGTGTGCTTCTTGATTCGTCATTGAAATAAGACTTTCTCCCCACTGTTACTATTGTATGCTTCAAGAAACTTCAGATGAATGACGGAATGGACTACATTCAAAAGTAAAATAGTCACAGTGGTTTTACGCGTTATGAACGTGTTTATTTGAACCATTGAAGATGCTTCCTGTCATTTCTTGATACATCACAGAGATACAAGAGTCCCTCCTGGTTGAATTTTCATAAGTCCAGCCATTGGAGTGCAGCATACCATGTTATATTGGGCCCAAGATTCATTCCATGTCTAATAAATTTCAAAATGCTTCAACCTTCTTTGTTGTGAAATTTGTACGATGGCCTAGTGTATGTTTGGGATATTGCAAATATTTCTTCCTCGTTGCATACATAAAAACGAAGAAAATACGCCCTCGTGAGTTGTGAAAGTATGTTCCTGGTCAAGTTCGTGAGCGTTTGGAGATTTATTGCAAAATCAGGAAAATTTTGCTGATAGCAACTCGGAGAATCATCTTTACGACTGGTCTCGAACGCATCCTAGCTTTTTTAGAGTACTGTCATTGTCTTTAGCAGGCCAAAATACGTGAGAAATCATCATTCGAGTACGCTCATAGCCCGCTGCAACGTTACACCATCTAAATCATATATCTACAAAATCTGCAAAAAACGCTGAAAACGCAAATTTGTAGAAGCCCACTATTTCGCGATTTGAAAAAATTCCTGATGGCTTGGTGCAAAACTGGTTTCGGATTCGGTTTCTACGTCAAAAAATACACAAAAAAGTCATTGTCCGGTCAATGCACTATCCCTAACTCACAGTTTCATTGTCCAGTGGAATGAGTCTCCCTCCAAAACCACATAACTTAGCACTCTTTTTATAACCCTGTTTCTAAGGTTGCAATCATAGTGGCCAATCCCATCCGAGTACCAACTTTTTAAGAATGGTTTTCGACGTAAAATTTGACGAGGAATCCGATAAAAATATTGAATTTGAGATAAAATCTGACTGAAGGGCCAAAAAAACGTTTTTATGCAGAAAAACTACTTTTTTGAGGTTATGTTGACCTTTTCCAGATTTGAAAGTATTTTTTTCGTAAAATTCAGCTTTTTTTACGTCGAAATATGTGTTTGAAAGAAATTTTTCAATGGGTCTTACATCCGTAAATACGCTGCTAAAAGTGATTAGCAGAAAGCTTTCTCCAAGCGTCATATGATGATAATTAGAATAACCAGACCATCATCATTCTAAAATTGAATGAAAAATATAATGTGAAATTCCTCTCCACATGATAATTGTTATTAAAGATTTCCAGGCAGAGTTGAGGAGACCGGAGTTGTGTGAGGCAATGAAAAAAGGGTGCTTACAAATAAGTGTGAAAGGGTTACAATGAAATTTTAGGTGAAAATTCTGATTTTTTCAAAAATTTGAGATCTGTAGACATCGAAATAATTTCGGTATCAACAAATCGATAGATTATGCTGAGGGAATAATGGTTCAAGTGATTAAAACTGAGATAAATGAGTAGTAATTGGAGGTACGAGGAAAAAAGTTTTCCATTATTTTTTGAGTTATCATTTAGAGGAAGCTTTTTAGAAGGATTTGAGCCATCTAGTCTTCGGATTTTTCGATGATATCTATTTGTTGGTTGAGACAGAATTTGGATGCGGTAGGTTTAAAAAGGCTAAAAAAAAATTTTTGGTGAAAATTTTGATTTTTTTGAAAATTCGAGATCTGTAGAGATTAAATGAAATTCCGGTATTAACCATTCGATAGATCTCGCAGAAAAAATCATATTGAGATTGAGATAAATGAGTCATGAAGGAAGGTAGGAGGAAAAATTGAATATTGAGCGAAATTTTCCTTTATTTTTTGAATTATTTTTTGGAGGGAGCTTTTTAGAAGAATTTGAGCCATCTAGTCTTAGGTTTTTTCGATGATATCTATTAGTTGGTTGAGACAGAATTTGGATGCGGTAGGTTTAAAAAGGCTCAAAAAAAATTGTTGGTGAAAATTTTGATTTTTTTGAAAATTTGAGATCTGTAGAGATTAAATGAAATTACTGTATTAACCAATCGATAGATCTCGCAGAAAAAATCATAGTTTAGGTCATCAAGGTTGAGATAAATGAGTCATGAAGGAAGGTAGGAGGAAAAATTGAATATTAAGGGAAATTTTCCTTTATTTTTTGAATTATTTTTTGGAGGGAGCTTTTTAGAAGGATTTGAGCCATCTAGTCTTAGGTTTTTTCGATGATATCTATTAGTTGGTTGAGACAGAATTTAGATGCGGTAGGTTTAAAAAGGCTCAAAAAAAAATTTTTGGTGAAAATTTTGATTTTTTTGAAAATTTGAGATCTGTAGAGATCGAATGAAATTTCGGTATTAACCAATCGATAGATCTCGCAGAAAAAATCATAGTTTAGGTGACTCAATTTGTTGTGAGAGTGTGTGGGGAAAAGATATTTATGTATTCAAAGTTGAAATTTGAGCACTTTTTGTTCAAAAAGCCCATGGATCAAATTTGACTGGGAGCCGAAAGGTGCCAAATCACTGGGCTCTCAGAAATTGGATTCTCTACAACTTGTAGAAAGCCAAAAGTTGATAAGGCGAATAGTAAAAGAGAAAGCGTGTACAATATAAAACAACATACATATACACACACACACACACATAAACACGGATAATGGGGTGGAAAGATGAGTCTTTGGCAGATTTGGGAGGACATTAGGAGGAAAAGTGTTACCTACATTTGATAGCTTTTGGCGAGAGGAAGAGAATGGTCGTTGGCTTTTTTCGAAAAGAGGGATTTTGTTGAAGAATATGTTGATTTTAATGAAAAATTTGATCAAATTTTCGTTGGGGTGAAAACAAAGCTTTCTCTTTAGAGGAAGCAAAAATCAATCAAAAAATGATAAAGTCAATTTTTTTGCAAATTTTAAAAACGAAAATAGTGCGTCAAGCCCGCACGGATCAATTTTGGGACCTACAAACTATGTTTTTCATCTTCTTTCATCATGTATAACATGTACCTAAAGTTACAGAAAAATCCCTGACCATCGACCAAAAACCTGGTGATAATAAAAAGAATGACTCTACAGTATCAGTCGTGGATTATGAGAATGAAACAAATCCATCGATGGTTGGATTCGCTGGGATAAATTTTGGATCGTGGCGTGCGATAGCGCGTAGTGGCCAGGCGGAAAAACTGTGTCGCAGCGCTTTGTCTGTCATCCCCCTTACTTCTATTTACAGCTGCTTAGATGGTGGCATCCGCGTCGATTGGTTTTCACGGGTGGGATCTGGTTTCGACGTGTTTGTCAGAGTTTCAGTTTTTTGTCGGTTTATGAAATGTATCACTCGGTACGCAGAAATAAGTACATGGGTATTATCGCGAGAACTTGCTCAGAGCAAGTTGTGACCTTGCTTGCGACGAGCAAGCTTCGAATCACTCTAGTCGAATCCCCTTATACACGTTTTCCATCAAAATTCGATTGGTACTAAAGTTTCAAATCGATCCGTCTAGTCATCGTCTTTATTTTTCAAGATTGAAGGTCAAAATATCAGTTCTATGTGCTCTTATACCGCCGGTCACATATATCCTTAGCGACAGCATCGAAGAAATCGTTGCAAATGGGGGTTTTCCAAATTTTTCTCTCAAGATATGATATTAGATCAAGTACTTTTCATAGGTTTCATGACCAGAATGCTTAGATTAGTCCCCAAGCCATGTGCCCCATTCTTATCATAGAGTTTTCACGAAAAATGAGAAAAAGTTTTCTTAGAATTAATGCTCACAGTACATCCCAAATTCACTCTGGAGGACTTTGTCATGGACAAAGTTACAAGGAAGGATGTCAGATAACCAAATATGAATGTGAGAAGAGGCCCAGGATCGGAATTCTGAGAGCTGCATAAACGATCATAGCCGAAAATTAGCTATGTAATTAACTTTGTTAGTCCCATGTATATCATGTTACTCCACTGGAAATTTATTTCTCTGAGTGCGAACAACTATTGCAACACGAATAATGATGGGAATAGATGAAATCTACGTGGAGAAGTTTCCATGTCAACTCCATTATTTTTGCCAACGATCTTAAGGGTCGAATGTCAGTTCCATGTATGTCAGTTTCATGTAATCAAAAGCCGTTTCCTGGGATACTCAATAACACGATGAATATGAAATCATCTGCTCTGAAACATGTACATCCGACTCAAATCAGCCATCTCAATACGAATTCCAAGGTCAGTTGGTCACGTCGCATCAGGATTTCTCGCAAAGCAATAAAACGTGAAAAACCGGAAAATGTCACTTCCGTGTAGTCATTCCAAAACAATGTCTGCACGAGTTTCATCACACATTATCACTCAATATGCGAAAAAGAATGGAAAAACTTGAGGTGAATACGCGGGACATCAATTTTTAACGTGAAAATTTTTGGGTCTAAGATGTGTGAGTTTTCGCGATGATACCCACATAGGTCCTTGTATCGAATAGTGTTAGACCTTTCTCATACTCAAATCTGGTGTCATCTCCGAGCACTCAGTATTATTCGAGTGAAAATTCTCGGTATCTTGTGAAGTATTGGCTGACCCTACAACCTCACGCTGCACGCGCTGTGCTGGATTTGGTGGTTGAGAATTCACCGTTGCACATGGTTATATGAATAAGGGATCCATGATTTGGTGGTCTCTAGGTGACATTACAGGGTCAGGAAAACAAATTTCTCCATGTTTTTTTCGCCAACAAATTATTAAAATAATTAAAAGCCCAGCCAAAATTTGTCCGTCAGCATCTTGCGTATCGAGTTGCCTATGTAAAGGAGGTGAAGTGTGATGGATGGCCGTATGGGTCAAGGGTGGGTCGATGGGTGGGTGGGTTGGTGGGTGGGTGAATGGGTTAGTGGTCAGGCGGATGGATTGATGAGTGGCCGATGGATGAATGAGTGAATGAGATTCGAGGGATGAGGTGTGAGGAGCGAATTATGAGGAACGAGTTATGAGGAATGAGTCATAAGGAACGAATTATGAGGAACGAGTTATGAGGAATGAGTTATGAGGGATGAGTCATGAGGAACAAGTTATGAGGACCGAGTCATGAGGAATGAGTCATGAGGAACGCCTTATGAGGAATGAGTTATGAGGAACGAGTTATCAGGAATCAGTTATGAGGGAGGAGTTATGAGGAATGAGTCCCGAGGAATTAATCATGAAGAGTGAGTTATGAGGGACGATTTATAAGGAATGAGCTTTGAGGAATGAGTGATGAGAAACGTCGTATGAGGAACGAGGTGTAATGACTGAGCTATGAGGAGAGATGTTGCACTGGGAATGGAGATGCTGGAATCTTGTCCAACTTCTCTGGTCTAATTTATTATAATTCGTTTGAGTGAGGTCTGGTTAGGTTTTATTTAGTCTTACTCGGTCTAGCTCGGTCTCATTCGGTCTAATTCGGTGAAGTGGGGTATACTTGGGTCTAGATCGGTCTAATTCGGTCTCCTTCGGTTTACTTTGGTCAAATTAGGTGTAGCTTAGTCTAGAACGGTCTTAATCAGTCTAGTTTAATCTAGCGTGGTCTGGTCCGATCTAGTTTCTTTTAGTCTAGTTTTTTCTAAATGAGTCTAATCCAGTCTAGTTCGATGCAGTCATGTCTAGTTCAGTAAAATTCAATCTAATGGGGGTTTTGTTATCCCGATCAAGTTTAGTTCGGTCCAGCTCGATCCAGTTCGTCGTAGTTCGATCTAGTTTGAGATAGTTTGAACCAGCTCGGTCTCGTTCGTTGTAGTTAGGTTCAGTTCGATATAGTTAGGTCTACTGCGAACTAGTTTTGTCTAATCCGGCTAAGTTCGGTCTAATTAGAACTAGCTCATCAGTCAAATCTTCTACACTGCTATCAATACACCGGACTCACCCGAGGGTTAAGGAGGTTCGATGGTCTTGACGAAGATGTAGAGATCGTGACGAATCCTTTTACATAATTATCCTTGAGACGAAAAAATACTGTGTGAATTTTTTCAGTATTTTTCACCAGGCGCTTTTTTGAGATCTAATCTCTTACATTTTCCGAAATAACATGAGCTCTTGTGGACGGCGCTACCAAAACAAGCCTAGCACCTCTCGAGATGTAGAGAAAATTCTCATGAAATATTCTGACGATAGAGAATTTCCCAATGAACAATAAATACCTTTCGGTGATCACAGCTGACCGTGCATTTTGCAGAAATATGATCGAATTGTTGTCGAAAAATGTTAACATAGAGTTGTCTTCGCCGTGTATTTTCATGCAGCGGACCGGCAGGTTAGGTTAGTTTTTGTCTTCCCCTCTCACCGATCCCTCATGACACCATCCAACCTTCTCAATGTTAATGGTGCAGTCGCCGTGGGCTGAGAATCAGTCTGAGTCTCTGGTTTTATGCAGGATCTTTAATTCATTCCTATGCCACACAGACAATAGCGCCCAACCCGCGGATTAACTCTTAACCTTCAGGTTACCAACGACTATCAATATCAGTGTTGATAGTACGGGCCTTCAATTGAGCCAAGACAGCCGTTTCGGAAATTGAGAACAATATATTCGAATTTTTTAATTCTATATATCTCTCAGCAGGTATAACTCAAGATAATACCATTTTTGCAAACTTCATGAGAAACTTCTACCTGGCATCTTGAACCAATCACCAATCATCATTCTACCACCATCATTATTGAACTACAAAAGCAGTTCAGGAGCCTCTGACTTATCAAGGACATTCACAAGCCAAACGAGCGGTAGCGAGTGCGGCAATAACACTGGTAGAAATGAACGACGGTGGCAGCCCTGAGAGCATCTTTGGTCCAAAATCCAGGTTAAGCAACGTTTTTGCGATTCAGTATCCCGATTGGTTGCCACTTGCCTTGAGTTGCCCTAGTTCCTTATCTCAAACAAGCCCAACTAAAGTAAGCGTACCCAACTCGCCTGTATTAAGCCATTTTCTTAATAGCTCTGGCCCATCTCAATATTTTCCAACGTATTTTAGCTCATTTTAAAGCATTTCTCAAATCCTTCAAAATGAGTTAGAGCACATTCAATTTGGATGGACTGGAGCCAAACTGTTTCAATTCTCCAAAAAGGTGGTTTTTGAGAGTTTGCAAAAGTGTGTACCCAACTTGCCCCCATCATTTTAAACAATTTAAATCGGCGATAGAGTGCATAAAATCGCTTTGATCCGTTTTTGTCACCATGCAGCGACATTTGTAGCTCTTACCTGGCCAAAAATACTGTTTCCGACCTATTTTGATGCGGTCAACACGTTCTGAGTGATAAAAGAGCCATACTGCCACGCCTTTACGAGATAACCATGTGGGGGCATGTTGGGTACATCTCCGATGTCGGCCTTCTTGTTTCTCAAATCATCTCCGTATTTGCAACTGTGAAGAGCGGATTTTAAAGGTCTTGAGACAAGAAATCGAATGTGTCAAGGTACGTTGAGATTGATCAAATAAAAATAGGCTTGCACCGGTTTTAGTGAACTCGATTCCCTCGGTATAATTTCTTAGCCGTGCAAACACAAAAAATGGAAAAATCACTTTAAATTTCCTGGAGAACGTAGAAATAATTTGGGGTTGATGCAAACTACTCACAAGGAGAGGTCATGGTCTGTGGGTCGTGGATTCGGTTGAAACTCTGGGAATCGTCTCATTTTGGCACCAAAAGATGATATCCGAAACCGCTTACTTGAATGCCGAAACGTTTTGGAGCTACAGCCTATGACATTAGCGTTGCCCATATAGGCCCATGTTGAAAGTTGATATATATAGGTATATTAACAATGCTAATGTGATTGACCATAGCTCTGAAACGTTTTAGCATTCAAGTTAGCGGTTTTGGATATCATCTTTTGGTGCAAAAGGGAGACGATTCCCAGAGTTTCAGACGAATTCACGACCCACAGACCATGACCTCTCCTTGTTAGTTTCTCACATTTTCACACAACAAACGTAAAAAAAATGTGAGGGAAGGTCAACGCGTGCCCATTTCTGAGATCGGAATATAGGGGCAAGTTGGGTACAGAGGCAAATTGGGTACACTTACCTTATATGCAAACTAGGGCGAACGATGACGAATCGGGAAAAAACCGCTTGACCTACTGGATTCTGGGCCGAACAGGCTTTCAGCGCTGCCACCGCCGTTCATTTCTATTCGTTGACAAAAAAACCATGTAATATCACCCGGAGACCATCACGTATCTATGAAACCATAAATCTCATAATCATAACCATATCCACTGGTCAAATTCCAACCACCAAATCCAGCGCGGCACGCGTGCAGCCCAAGGTTCTAGAGCCAGCGATTGTCTTTATATAGCGCGGTGATGAGTTGATCATCTCTCCCTGACATTCATAAATGGGGACTTTCCACAAATCAGTACGTCTTATACAGACCTATTTTTGGATTAGAATTCTCAAAAGGTTCATGAGCCCCCATCCATACAATCAATCTATAACAAACTCACAATGAGATGAGGTCATGTGAGAATCAAGCGAACATCCCGAAAACTCTTTCGAGCATTCCTGTCTCAAGAATGATTTCTTCGGGAGAGTATCGGAGTTTATGGGCTAAAAAAGCGCAGATGTTTGAATTACTTATGATGTGGAAATATCAGGCAGTACATTCCATGTGCAGATGCAGCGGCGAGCAGAGTCTATTTCAAAGGTCAATCCCGATTTTATTCAACATCATGGTCATATTAGACGACATATTCTCAGCTGAGAAAAAGGATGATCATCTGAAGAATCAGAATTTTTCCACATGTCACTATTCTGCAACACATTCTTTGAACATTGTTGCAACATATGGAGGGAGAGTTTCAATACTCACCAAGCGAGTCCAGAGATTGTGGGTCGAGGATCTGACTAAAACTCTGTGAATAGTCGCCTTTTAGCTCTAAGAGATGATACTCAAAGCCGCAGAGTCTAACGCCCACGCGTCTCGGAGTTACAAGCTATGACTTAGCATTGCCCATAAAAGCCATTGTTAAAAGATGATATTCATGGACATATGCATATAGCCCATAGCTCGGAAACTCTTGAGCGTTAGACCCTGCGGCCTTGGGTATCATTTTTTTAGTGCTAAATGGACACCCAGAGTTTCAGCCAACTCCGTGACCCGCACTTCCTGAACTCTCCTCGGCAGTATTAAAGGACAACTTCTCTCCGGATTTCATCCACGTGGATTCTAGGATCTATCCGAATTCCTCTGAATCAATTTCAATATACAACACTCTTGAATTAGATAGAAGATGACAAGTGGAAACGCATGGTGTTGATGTGGGCTACACAATCCAGAAATGAGTCTCTTTCTATTTTTCTGATATGAACCGTCGAATCGGGTATTTTTGGCACATGTGAGAGATACGAATATTATTACACAGTGTCAAGAGCTGCTCTAGACTGTCGTACTGGGAAACTGAGTTACTTGCTTCTGATGCGTTTGGTGGGTAAACTAAACTTGCATTATTGGTGTCAAAGATACCCGGTTTGACAGCACCATCTGGAAAAGCTGATAATTCGAGCATTTCCATCACTGCGTCAATTGGTTCTCGTTTTAACAATCCAAAAGCAGCAATGTCATATCCTCGTCCAACTTGTTCTGGGGACAGATCTTTCCGTCCTGCTCTTCATCAATGTGTGATTGTATGTTATCATTCGACAAACGACGATTGTTTCAGTTATCACTTATGTCAGATTCTACTTGACCTGGCTTGCAAGTGTAACCATCAAAGTGTGTCAAATTGCAGTGGAGGAGAGTTTACAAAGTATAACCATGGATAATTCAATTTTTGACGTGTAATTATTAGCGTGACATCACCGCAATGTGCAGTACGATAATGAGAATTTTCAAGTTGAAGGAAGAGCGGAGAATCAGTAAAAATGTTGCTGGACTTTTTAGTGCACGCATCATCATGCAAGTGACGAGAGAACATTCGTGATTATTTACTTTGAAGCAAACGAGGTGTAGAAAAATCGAAAATTTCGGAATGATTTGTCATTGAGTCAGTCAATTCAACTCCGTTGAACGATTTGGTAAACCTCGAAAATACTTCTATGAAGAAAGTACTTACCAATCGATATCCGAAGACTCTAAATTTCGGGTACATTGTTTGGAACGAGAAGTGTATATTTATAAAAAAACCATCGATCGTAATTTACGTGAAGGTTGCAACGTTCGGTGACACTTTATAAAATTAGGGTGGTGGGACATATAAAGCAATGGATACCATTTTGATATGTACAATGATTCATATTTTTATTAACGTTCATCATATTTATATTGGAACATGGATAAAACTAACACCACAAAGACATATTGCGTTTATTTGGTCATAGAGGTTGAAATCAACTTTGATTATCCTTCCGCGATCCATCTCTGGCGTTTACAAGTTGTTCTGAAAATCAAGAGAGTGCGAAAGTTAGGGAAAGCTCGTAACGAGGTGGATTTATTAGGCTCAGTCCATATAATCTATGATTACATTCAATTTTAGCAGTCCAAGAAAAGGGCGGTTTCGTCGATGACTAGATTGCATTGCCTCAACCATTGGTACAGACACACGATGCAATTTCTAATAAGAGTCTCAAAGATAGAAGTTGGAATGAGAGTTCGACAAAGAGACCGAGACAGCGGAAAACTCTCAGATTACTAGTAGTATGGATAACCATCAGGTTTGAGTCGCCTTCAGAATTCGTTAGATAGAGTGTAAGATTGTGAGTATAGAAGGTTCGAGAAAAGCAAAGGCACACAATATTTATTGAAAAGTACATGGTGAGGTGCACAGGAGAGGAGCACAATGCTTGAGGGCTACAATATATATTTGAATGTTCTGCAATATCACTATTCGAATCACAGTAGGATGACACTACATCGACGTTCATGTTGGTGATGGAGCGAGTTTTGAGGAGTCAGAAAATAGTCATTATCTTCATAATTGAGGTGATGGACAATTTCAGTTGAACAACATAGCAGTGTTGATGAGGCAATTTGTGCTCTAGGTTTTCATCCATATAAATTGATGTATGGGGCGATTCACGTCAACTGTCTCAGCCTGCTTTTTGAAGGGCAAAAAACATGTACTTTTGTGCCATCTGTGGATGCCGTAGATCCCACGTAGAAAGAAATCAATAACATCACATCCGACGTATTTTTGCTTCAGTTTTTCTATGGCTGGGTTTGTTTTTGGGATTCGTGCCACCATAACCTCAAAAATTAGCAACCAAGTTTGAGAATGGCAATAACTTGAAATCACTCCGTTTTTTAGGTTTTTCAACATTCCCAATCAAAAGATCAGGAAATTTTACATCGAAGTAGCTCTCGAGAAAAAAGGGGGTTCTCGATTTTTACGAGGAGTAGAGCAATGATCAAAGTACAAATGATCATTTACGTGCTGTTTACCTTTTGCGGGAGTTCTGAACCGTTCAATTTGACGCAGGGGAAGAATCAATCCAGTAATTATCGACGTATTTTTATCTCATCTTTCCAAAGGAGAGCTCCGTTTTCAAAATTTGGCTCACCATAACCTCAAAAAACGGAAATTATGCATCGATAGTGTCTCTCAACTCATTTCAAACTAACTTTTCGTCTTTTTGATGGCATTTTTGGGAAATTGATCCATATGTTCATGTTGGAATGGTGTTCTACTATTGGTTTTCTGACTATTCCCATGAAAAATGAGATTATAAAGAAGAGAAGCACTACTAATGTCATGCGTATACACCAAGAACTCAGTTATCCACTGTAGAAGCAGGAAACCAGTCGTCTGGACTCTTATTCATCCCTAGAGATTGTGTATCACACCAAGGATCATCAATCACATTCAGAGTTATCCGTTTCCCCGAACGAGGCCATCATAAAGACGAAGGAATAGGTTAGTTTGAGTTCAAATCAAACGTTTTCGATTGGCTGATTTCCGTTTTTTGAGGTTGTTGTGGAACAAATTGTAAGAACGAAGCTCTCGATCTCAAAGATGAGATGAAAATACGTTGATATTGCCTCGACAGATTTTTTTCCTGCGTCAAATTGAGCGGTCCAGAACGCCCGCGAAAAGTAAATAATACGTGAATGACCAGTCATACTTTCATCATTGCTCTACTCCTCGTGAAAATCGAAAAATCCCTGTTTTCTCGAGATCTTCTTCGATGTGAAATTTCCTGATCTTTCGATTGGAGATGTCAAAAAACCTAAGGGAACGGGATGATTGTGAATTCTTGCCATTTCCAGAGTTGATTGCTAATTTTTGAGGTTATGATGACACAAATCCGAAGAACAAACCCTGCCGTCGAAGAGCTGAGGCAAAAATACGTTGGAAATGATGTCATCGATTTCTTTCTTCGTGGGGTCTACGGCCTTTACAGATGGCTCAAAAGTACATGTTTTTTGCCCTTCAAAAAGCAGGACAGTTGACGTGAATCGCCCCGTATACTTGAGCCAACAATATTATAGTGTTAGTCTTGATCGTAAATAACTATTCCAAGGAAGAGAGAAGTGAAGAAGCGGATTAACTACCGTTGACGTTCAAAATTTCGTTTTTCCTTTTTTGTGGACGCACGTGAAAATTTCGAAAAATTTGAGGATCCAGTATGAGTCATATTTTTTCTGAAATAGTTTACTTTGCGAAAATCGGAGAATGTGAATTTCCAAGATTATGATGAGCGCATTGAGAACTGGATACGAGTGTTAGAAAAGACGTCCCTGAAGTTCGACACAGATCTCGTCGTTCCATTAGATTTCCATACATTCCAAGCCTGAGAATTCGCACAAAGTTGTTACATGTAGAAAGAAGAAGGAAAAAAGTCATGAGCGAATTAATACATTTTCCGCATGGTGCGGAAACACGATCATATTTTGCGTCACCATTCGGATTTCTAGTGCTCAATAACAACTAGGGAGTCTTGGAAAACGCATGAAAAAGTTCTTGATTCAACATTTATTTTGGAAACGTGATTCACTTGAACGGGCGTTTCAATACATCTTACAAATGTCGAAGAGACGATGAAAATTTCGAATTTCCTGGGACAGCTATGAATATACTAATATTATTACTAACGTTAAATATAATTCTTCGGTCTAAAGTACACTACTTTATTGAAAAATACCTACCTCTACTCAATACTCACTGATAGAATCGCGCATTTTCATCGTTCATTCGGCCTCTTTTCTTGTTATGTTCAATGTTCCGATGCTGTAATGATGAATTTATAACGCAAAATTCTCGAATAAAATAGGGATATCCGGTCATAATGGGAGCGAACATGAATTGGGGTCAATCCCCCGAGAGTTATAAAGTTACTATTCAACTGCGAAGCAAGCTGCATAGATTTTTGTCTCTCGATCACGTGCCACAGTTTCGATATCCACTTGTGATGTGGTCTCCCGCGGGGATGCTCTTCTCTAGACAGAAACAATTGACTCTCATTCTCGATTGCTCCCGTTTTTCTCTTTTATCACACTTGTTTAGTTCCGTCATTTTTGCCTCTCATTCCTCTCTCCCTTCTTCCAACTCCGTGTCTGTTCAAAATGTGTTGCTGACAATCAGTTGTGTTGGCAAAATTGAGGTCACTATAAGCACTGTAGCGTCACCTCCCAAGACGTGATCTCCGATTTACGGACTGAAGAAGAAACGATACTACCATCTACCGAAATCCAAGTGAGCATACTTTGATGGTGCCTTGTGTTGGGATTTCCCGTGAGGGGTATGCGATAAGCAAGTTTGACTACTCAAAGATCGCTGCATCTGCACATGGCAATGAATTGGCAGTTGAACGGAATGTCATATGTCAATTCTCAGATCTAGCAAGATACGTTGTTGTACTCTTTCTAAATAACCTTCGTAGACAGAAAGCTAGCATATCAAGGATTACGTCGCATACACACAAATGCGTACTGGTCCAAGAGCCTTGGATTCTCAGACGTGGATTAGTCACAAATACAGTACAAGCGGGTCAGCTAACATACTTATGAGTATGTCGTTCGATCATTAGTACTCGATCCATGTGATCACGATCATAATTGGAATTCTCCCTGATTCATTCCCGCTGCTCTCATGTATCTCCAGTCTTACCCGCGGCGAGGAATATCGTAATTTTTAAAATATATTTTCAGACTGAGGTACTACCGTCATCGGAATAGCTCAATTGAATGAGCCACTCGAATTATACGGAGCACAATGCAGTAGGCTCAGCCTCTTCATTGTAATTAGTTCGGGATGTGTTTATCAAAAATGATGTAAATGGTGCGCTGAAACTTGAAACAAAGATCAAAACAAGGGCTTACAAAAACCTTGTGCAAGAGATGAACCGAGTTTTGAGGTGGAGTCTACTTTCGAACAATACTCGCACAGATTCATCGATTTTACTCTAGGGTTTACCAAATAATCGTAACAGTTCCATTAAGCATACAGAATGGAGGAAAAGCAGGCGCTCATTCTGATTCAATCAAGTGCAAAACTTTATGGTGATTGGGGAAACAATAAATAGGGATGAACATACAATTTTATGGAATGAACGAAAAATGTGAAATCTCTGATAACCTATTTATTTTCAATAAAATACATAAAAAAACAACTGCTCTGCTTAGTTTAGTTGACACTAAATAAACGAGTGATTGGAGGGGAGGTATTTGACAGAGGTCGTAAACAGAAAATAGTGCCTTGAAACTGCGTCACTTACTCATAGAAACCTACAACGAATTCATTAATTTTTTTACAGAATTCATTAATCACTTTAAATTTTTTTACAACGTCGAGCCGTTTCGATAGATCACAAATAATGATCTGACTCAAATCTTGATTAGTGGTAACACAACAACTCAAGCATAATTCAAAATAAGGAAGTGTCAAATGATTGTTTCCCTGCGCGACCAGTATGGAATTTGATCGATAAATATTTACGCATGTGGAACACACCATCAAATATTCGGAAGAGGAAAGTATAACCTTCCAGATTCGTCAATATTCATCAAGAAATGATGTCATTGGCAGTTTGTCATGAAATTGAACATCTGGTAATCATAAACACAACAGTGAACCTAAACAACAATTTGACACTTACTTGTACTTGAGGAAAATAATACCAAGTTGAACGAAGAATATTGAGCTAACATTTTCAACGAGCAAAGATGGTACTTGTTAAAATGGAGAGAGTAATTGAATAGAAAAATCCCATCATTCCGGCAAGAAGCATGCATTCATAAAACTCGGAACTCAAGAAAAATCAAACAGAATATTCCAAAACAATGAGCAATGTAAGCAAAAGCAGCAACGGTCAAATGGCATATGTGCAGTGTACGATTCACTTGAATGGAATTAACGAAAAATGGCTGATGATCGTGTGGATGTGCATCTTAAAAACATTTAATCCTCCATCCTGCGATTCTAGACGATGAAGAGTTGTCCAAAAATCAAGTTGTCTCGTTTGAAAATACAAAACTGATCATAACTTTTGGAGAACAATCATCAGAACTATGAGCTTATAGAGTGGAATGATTGATGGATTGAAATTCTTTTCCTCAATATGAGCTATTTGGTCAATCATAAATTAGTATCCAGGAACACAATAGATTCTCGGGATTCTTCCTTACACTAGCAGTAATAATACTGGTCTATATAATCTAATGTGGTCCCAGCCTCTTCAGTCATGGACCTGGGATAGCATGCAATGAAGTTGATAGAGAAAATAAGATGAAAATTTTTGTAAGAACATGATTCGATAGTCAGACCGACCTTGCGCAGAAAAACTTACGATTCATTGCGCAAAATTTTCAAGGCAAGCTATCCAAGGTGTTTTCAATGACTTGATTAATTTCATCAACGAGAGCCCAGTGAACTTATAGTCATGATTTATGAACTATCTTAAAACCATGGGTCACATGCATTCGACGCGATAAAATGCGTTAACATAATTTGAAATTAGGAATATGTTCGTGTCCAAGACAGTAAAAAGGCTCACTCCAGAGCTCTGCATGTATCTTTACAAAAATCAGAAAAGCTCCTCTCAAACTCTTGAACTGAATGCATCTCTAAGCCACGAATGTAATTTGTACATGTCAAGTTTGGACGGATTCCTCGAGCGCATTTCAAAAACTCTCAGACTTGACGAGATTATGCTGGTGCTGTAATCCTTCGACCAAGTCCATGTGCTGGGGCTTAGGTCTGACATTGATCTTGCGCTCGCGAAAATACTCGAGTCTCTGCTTGTGACTGTCCATGATCGGGGCAAAGCTCGCGTCTTTTTTAGAGTCGGACCTATCGGCTTGGTCGCTCACCTGTGCAATGCTATCGGGGATAGGGAGCGGCTTGGCTACGCCGATACGCACGACACCCTTGGGCGCCCCTTTGAGCGCCTGCACTGCTTGGTCAAGGGTAGCGTTTTCCAAGGCGATGTCGTTGACGAAGAGCAGCCGGTCGCCCGGGATCAGCTGCCCGTCGACCTGGGCCACGCCACCAGGCACAAGGGATCTTATAACTATCACAGTCTCATTGGGGTTCATTGGATCCTGAAACAAGAGAGAAATGTTTCTGGTGTTAGTAGGCACCCGAATCAAGCGGCTGAAGATTGAAAAGAAAACTTTCTTGGGAAGTATTCTTGATAATCGGAACTAACAGCTTTTTTCGTTATCCGTAACTTGAAAAACTTTTCGAAAATCAAAATTCTAGATGCCTAACTATTCAAACAGTTGTCTTAGAAGATGTGAAAAATAGTTCAATCGCATTTGGAATTATGTTTTACACTTTTCTGCTGCTATCAATCACGTTGAGGTGGAGATGGTTGAAATTATTTTAGCCAACGACGATTCGCATTCAGGTCTAGTCTTTAGTTACTGACTGATTGTTAATTGTGAATTTGAAATACAGTTCAAGTCGTGAAGGAATATATGAATCAGCTACACCTTGAGGCATGAGGTTCATTCAAGCAATGCGAGTACGTTATATTCTGGGTCGCAATACTAGTGAGAGTGTTGGTAGAATCCATTCGATTGATAGGCTCCTTCGTACCTGATAATCCAAAATGGAGAACCCAAGGCCTCTCTCTCCTTTGATGAGTTCAATGATCTGCGGCTCGGAACTCCACATGGCAAGGCCGGTCAAGGGCTCCAGAGACCGAGATTTCATCTTGTTCAGGCTAGCATCGGTCACGGTGGCCGTCGTCGTGGTCGAAGCCAGCGACCCATCCGACTTGGCCTTGACCAATCGGTCCGAGCTCGGTAACAGATTTTGCAGCGAACCTCCGAGTATACTCTGAAACACACCACACATGGAGATTTAGAAAAAATAATTTGAACCAGCAGAATCGTGAGCATTATATGGCAAATCGTCGCTTACTCTGGTTTGGAAGGCCGCTTGGTGTTGGGCAGTGTCAATGGGACAGAGTGGATCTTGCGATGCGATATTCCTACCGCATACCATCCTGACGTGAATGGGCAGTTCTTTGAGGACGCTCACTACCTCCATGTGATTGATGCCAAGGAGGCGGTAGCCGTTGACCTCGAGAAGCTCGTCTCCCGATCTAAGGATACCATTCTGTCCGACTGGTCCTTCCGGCAGGATCGAGCGAATGTAGTGGTGCGGCCTGACCTCCTGTCCATTTTCGACGTCGACCGTTCCTTCAAGGCTGATGCCCAAACCGCTACCCTCGGCGAACTTCTTCAGCTGAGCGACCTGGATGCAGCGCAGAATGAGCTCAGGCGCGTGATCATGGTGGGCGGAAGTTGTGTAAAGCTAGCTTTTTCAAGAGGATAAAGATACTCACGACAATTTCGTTTTCGGGCCCGACGATCTTGTGCCACTTGGCTCGAATCGCCAGCTCAATTTTGGGCGTGAGCTCCGTCGAAGGATCGCTGAGAAGAGCATCAACGTTTGTAAGCTCGTCCAGGTTGCCCAGCAGAGCATCCCGATCGATTTCCTGCAACACGGCGCTGTCCACTGTTGTGTGCGATTCGCCCTCCGGTTCGATCTCTACAGTCGTGTCACCATCCTGCAATCAACACACTCATTAATTCCCCCCTGTTCATGGATATATACAACACATCAGCATCACACTGGATCGAATTTTCCGGGGATTCCGTCCAATTCATACTCTCTGTGATTCTCATTGCGGTTCCAAAATATCACTCGTCGCTATTTTGGGATTCAATTGGGCTGATAACAGCTGATTGGTGACACATTCGATTACCGCAAACCGATACACTTGCGCAATTCAATCAAATACATTCGAGGACTTTAGGAACCGATGAGCTGAAAGAACCTCGAGTTGGGATCTCACTCAGTATCTAGTCATTCTCCAAAGAGATGCACTCTCAAACGTATTTCAAGAAAATGAGTTCAATCATGTTTTGAAAGATTGAAATGATATTCAAAGCCCAATTCTTCAGCTATACTATTTCGCATGCTTTTTCTAAGAAATTCTCGAAAGTGGGTAGTTAGAAATTCAACAAAAGAGCGCCCAATCTTTGCTCGATGGAAGATCTTTGAGTGATGAGGGTACTAGATACTGCAACATTCGAGTGAACTTTAGAGGCGATACTCACAGCGCTGATGGGGAATGTAGGCAAGCTGGCGATGGACGGCGATCCGGGCTGGGGTGGCCTGAGCTCGCTAGCCGCGATCGCCTGCTGGAGCTGCTCGTACTTGGGCCCGCGAAGATACCTCTCAAGGCACAGGGTGACGGTTTGCCCGGTGCTGCGCAGCACCTCCACAGCCTCGTGGTTCGAGTAGCCCTGCAGCGAGTGACCATTCACCTCGACGATCCGGTCGTTTATCGCGATCTTCTTGCTGAGATCTGCGGCACTGCCCTCGCTTATGCTCTTCACGAATATTCCCGACAGCTCCTCTGAGGAATCGATTACTCAGTCTCATTATCATATAGTAGAATAATGATCCATTCTGATTTACATGTAAAAAGATATGCTTTCATTCAAGACGAGAACAGTTTCGTCGTTAGCCGTCAACGTGACATAGATTGAGGATCAAAAAGAGCATGGAAATAGAACTGAGGGGAGCCGTAAAAGCCGTAATTGTTCACAAATTCGAGAAATTTCGAGGAATGCGAGCTGGAAAGTTAAAAATGAGGTATAATGGAATTCCGTGTTCGTTACGCTCAGCGTGATAGTGCACCCGACTCCTCATCTACCCGCAAAACTGATTCGACCCAAGCTTACAAACTATGCCCGTCTCGGGGGGGGGGGCTTCATTTAGGAATATAATATCGCGTCCAGGTCATCTCATAACCCAAGACATTATTCAAATTGAAGCGACTGGCACCGACGACTTCTAACCACATTCTGTAACTTGCAATGGAAGAAACAAGGAGAAAGCCTTCGCATTGGTTGGATTTGCATTAGCACTTCGGTTAATGGAGAAGTGAGGGATGGGCTGAGTAGAATCGGGGGACGAAAACTCACCCTTTTCGCAGACGTAACCGGCGATGGTAATGCCGAGGCCACAGCTGTCTTTTTTGAGCTCGACGATGAAACGCTCCATCTCGGGTAGCGCGCCGACTTCGAGCGGGTCCATGCTGATCGGAGGCAGATCGGCGACGGGCGCAACGGGACTGCGAGCCACGGCCGCCACCGCCGTCGCGTCCATGATGAGGCTTGGCCGGCTCTGTTGGGTCATTTCAGCATTTTCACGATCAATTATCACGTTGAGAGAGTAAGTATGTGTGTACGAAAATTGCTACGGGATCCTATTTGCTAGAGCTTTTCGGGTCCGAGGTATGAATAGGAGTAGGTGATTTCCACCCGTAGAAGTAATGACATCCGCAATCTGGATGCAATCATGCTTCTTCCGCTTCTGCTCTTCATCAATCGAACGATGGCAAGATACGGGGTTGAATTGTGTTCTCCATAAAATTTTCGAAGCGAGGAGGAAATTGGACAATATGAGTATTTAGCACCCCGGTGTGTGAGGGATGGATTTGGTTGTTCTTATGAGATTTGATAAGGAGACCAAGCTAACCGGATTGAGTGCTGACCAACTCAAGTGATGCTGGGGGAAGAGTTACAAAAAAGAACGAGTCTGGATCCTCCAACTTGCATTGACTCAAGGAAGTTTCTCGTATAATCGCTAATTGATTGGTTTCTGTCTGAATACTCTCGATTGAATTGATTTGCTGTTGTGAAGTTGCCGCATGTACGGCTGCTAGCTAGAACGAATCAGGATGTGTGATACCATCGGCTTCCTAACAAATTTCTTACTTACCAATTCAATTAACAAAGGAAGCTCTTATTGACCGATAAGACAATATTGAGACGGAGGAATTGTGAAACGGAACTTCCTGGATCAGACAGAAAGTCATGTGATTCAAGACATGAACGATTATTGAAACTGATTGACTGAGATATTTCTCTGACGCCCCGATCGATTGTGATGCTCTGAATGCAAGAAAGATTTGGATCTGGATGATCCATTAACAATAATTACAAAACCGGACTACATCAGCCTCTATTCATCGTATAGCTCACTTTAGCCTGATAGGAGAGAATAAATGATAGTCAGTGTAATCGAAAGATGCTTAAACGATGAAAATTTACGCAAAATCTCGACTTGAATGTTTTGGTGTCATTTTTGGGCTTCTTTCGGGTGTGAATATCCACGGGGAATTGGTAGAACCTCGCAGCATTTCTACATGTGATCATGCAAAGAAACTTGAGATTTGGTAGAGTGTTTCAATTATTGGGGTAGTGATTTTGATCATCTGGAGTGACATCCACATGCAACAAGTATTTGAAATCCAAACAGATACAAAATTTTGGAGAGCAACTTGGCCCATTAACGCCCAAAATAACACATAAATTAAATCTTTTCGGGGCTCATTCTTGAGTATGAAGAAGACCTCAAAATTCCCAGTGTATGTCGTCGATGTGAAGTTGGCTGAACTTCCGAAATATGTCATGAAATATTCCGATTGAGACTATCCTGAAGAGCTAAATTCAATTCTTGAACCGAAATACGATACTTTTGATTGAAAATCGTGTTTAGACGATTCGACCCCCAAATCGACACATCGTTGCCCCCGAAGAAGAAAAACACTTGCACACTATCAAGCGACGAAGACTAACACGTGCGTGTTAGTCACCGGTGAAAAGTAACACGATATGTATTAAGCGTCGAAGAGTAGCATTCTTCCCGTAGTCTCCTCGAAGAATAACACTTGATCGTGATCATCGACGAAAAGTAACATTTGCCGGAAGCCCGGACGAAGAAAAACACCTCCCATATGCTCCAGCGAAGAAGAACACCTCCCATACGCTCCGACAAAGAAGAACACCTGTCAATATCGTTCGGCAAATGGAACATCTGAGAATTTTTCATACTGTTTGCAGGCACTTTAACCCATATTTGAAGGAAAAATTATGTCTGGGCGTTGCAGTCAGCAGAGAGCATCATCACCTTTGCTCCAAACCAAGAACGTCCCGTATCTTCTTCCTCATTTCGTCTTCCTAATCTTTCCCTAAGAAGCACTTTGAGTGATTGGAAACTGCGTGTTTCCGCGTCAAGTCATAAAAATTAATATTTTTTCAGAGATAGCTCCGGTTATTACCACCACGTGTTTTTCTTCATCGGGGCTTACGGGAGGTGTTTTTCTTCGTCCGGGCTTCCGGCAAATGTTACTTTTCGTCACTACTACGGGCAACGTGTTCATATTCGCCGGTAGTTACGAGCGGGTGTGACTATTCGTCAGAAGCTACAGCCGGGCGTTATTTTTTGTCGTTGGTTTAAAATACGTGTTAATCTTCTTCCTGGGATATGGATGGTGTTTTTTTTCATGAACGCATCCAGAAGGTGTTTTTCTTTTTCGGGGGCGACGATTTCTGGCTTCGGGAGGTAAAAAGAACGCATCATTGGGCTCTGAACTACAAATTTTGTGGGTCAGAAAAAGTTCAAGAGACGAGTCTAGGCCCAAGATGTCGACCGAAAAATATAGTTGTTGGGACACTTTTTTATCGTCATTTACACCACTCAATCCTGTCGATCTCAATTTTGAGCATCAAATGGCTTGTGAAAAAATACTCTATGACATGTTTTCGGCGTAGGACTATCTGTTCTTTCAGCTTTCGTGATCAGGATTGAGATAGGATGACGTTTGAAGCGAGAAGATGTGTATTTTTATGAAAATATACATTTTTGTTCGAAAACTTCATCTCATATTCAATTTTCATCGTGAAAATCAATACATTGTCACCCGAGACATTGAATTATCAAATTTGTAAAGAATTTGAACCTCAAACTCAAAGTATCAGATCGCAGCATTGTATTGACATTTGGAATAGGATCAAACCGGACCAGTTCTCGATCGAGCTAGTAAGCGCATTATAGACTCGTCATCAAACATTTGTCCTGCCCGGACCCCAATTCCGCCAGAATCGTCGGGGAATGACCATAAGACGAGTTTTGAACGTGAGATTGTTCGTTATTCCAGAATATGCAGGCAGAATCGTACTCAAGGTACATCACGTAAAAGAAGAGATTTTTCAAGAAATTACCAATTCTCTTGCGTGAAATGGCATCATGTTTCAATTATGACTAGATATTCTGAAAGAACAGACAGTTTGACGTCGGGAGACTGCCTTATAATCACATTCCAAGGCTTTTGATGAAAATGGCTTTGGTTTGGGTGGAACAAAGGTTTGATGACGAGTCTGTAGTGCGCACACTGGCACGATCGGAAACTTTTCCAGTTTCATGCTGTCTCGGATGTCAATGCTAAATTTCACTACTATGGCTCGGAGGTTCAGAGTCTGCAAGTTTGATATTCCATTGTCTCGAGAAATGGATTTGAGATAGAGTTTTCATTCAAAGTCATCTTATCTTAATTTTGAACACAAAATCCGGAAAAACAGCCAATTCTACGTCGAAAACATACCCTATAACATTTATTGACAAGGCATTCGATGCTCAGAATTGAGATCGAGAGGCTTGACAGGTTCCAATGAAGATGAAAAAGCATTCCAACAACTTTTTATGTTTTGGTCGATAACTTGGGCCCAGATTCGTCTTTGAAAATTTTCTTGATTCATAAATTTTGTCGTTCGGGACCCAATGACACGTTTTTTCGATCTCCCAGAGCCATATCTATCAAGTTGGATGTCGAAATGCCGTCTAAACACGATTTGAAATGGAATAAATCATAGTTTTTATGCAAAAAATTGAATGTAGCTTTTGAGGATTGTCTTACACGGAATTTTTCACGACTTGTTTTGAGATCTCAGACAATTTTACGTCGATTACATATACACTGAAAATTTTTAAAAAGGCTTTTCCATACTCAAAAATGAGCCCCGAGAATATGTCATGAATGCGTCATTTTGGGCGTATGGGTTAACTCTTGCAATCACAAGCACTGATACTTACGTGTACATCGAGGTCCGATTCCAGCCCGTAAATGCTACCGTTGTCGTAGTTCGAGTCCCCGCGGCGTATCCCGTGCGAATCGGCACCGCTGCGCAGCAGATACCTGTCCAGCTCATCGGGGTCACCGAGGATCTTTGTGGGCACGACGACACTGTGGCTCCCCAACGCCTTCACAATCGGGGAAAAAAGAACAAAACATGATCAAAATGGGATTCTGACGGAGTTTGAGATTTGCGGATTCTAATAGCCAAGACCAGCTCGACTGCACTATGTACACGACACACGAAGAACGTATTCAAGCTGCCGCTCAGTTGCTCAATTGCGGTTCGTCGGGCACGTTTCCGAAGCGCTCTCATGCTCCTCTATACCTCTATAGGTACTGCACTATGACTATAGTATACGTAAACAGGTTAGGTCAAACAAGCGCGCTCTGACCGGTTACCGTCACGGCCTGTTACTGCTTCGCTGTGTACCGATGCAACCCTCTGATGTAAGATTCTGTACCTTGACCCCCCCCCCCTCCCCTCTTTGGAGTTGGCGATTCCTCGCTCCAGGGCACACTTGCCCTGGGATGTTACAGCGGGACCGATTTAGGGTGCTATTCGGACTATCGCGACTCGATCGACTGGTGCAAATGATTGCTCCGATTAACCAGCGTCTGCGCACCGAGTCTGTTCCATGCTATATCAAGGCGGAGATTTGGAAACTCGAGCTGAGCATTACGAAACACCGAGCCGATGTAGACAAATGAATGGATTGGATCGTCGTGAAATCGTGGCGGGAAATGAATAGGGTTGGTTGAACATTTCAGGAAATAATTTAGATGACAACTTGCATGGCATTCAGGTCTGGCCAAGTGAATGTTGCGTTAAACTGGCAATCAGTCATGTGGTATCACTCCAAAACTTTTGCGTACCGTCAAATTGGGTAACTTTGGTACAGTGGGTGCAACTTTGGTACACCCCTGTTCGGCAAGGTAAAAGATTCTATCGCTCTGAAACCTATTCTCCCCTCTTGGCACACGCATAAACAGTGTGTTGAGCCACCGTAGATCCCGCGTGAACGATAGTACTCGTTTATTGAAGCTTTTTTCGAAAAAGCTGATTTAGCACAAATGCGCGAGTGGTCCAGTTAGTGTACCTGGCAAGAAGTGTTCCAGAACGAACTACGGGTGTATAATGCTACATTTCCATCACATATGTCGCCATATTGAAGAAACCATCGTTACATTGGGGTATTTGGAGCATTTGGAATTTCAATGAATGAAAAACAGGCAAAAAAACTATGAAAAAGAGTACCAAAGTTACCCCACCCTACGTAAGAAAAATGAGTAATGGGTCACTTCAGTACACCTCCCCATGACAGCTTCTTTTCATCTCATCTTGAGTCGAGTGATGGTCTGTGAAGTTTTAAAATGTTTCAAACAGCTTAAAATGAAAGTTCTGAACGATTAAAATTAATTCACTTACATGGTGGTGGGTAGAAATGAGATATTCTGTAAGTGTACCAAAGTCGCCCCATCGGGGTCTAACTTTGGTACACTTACAGAACTGCTAATAGCTCCAGCTTAGACACATCAAATTGAACTTTGTAGTCTATCAATCGGAAGCTGAGACTGTAAGCTTTAGATTGAATACTAATAGAAGTGGGTCTTGTCAATTCATGTTGGAATGCCAAGCCAAAGAAAATAGAAAGTAACGAAATCGTACCAAATTCACCAAATTTGACGGTATGCTTAACACGCTCGCTGGGAAGGTTGAAATCGATGATCTTCCCCCAGGCGCGGCGGGGCTCACCGGTCAGTGGAGGAAAGTCACGCGAGGCCCACCGGTGGGTCCCGCCGCATCGAGCGTGTTAAAGTGGAAAATTCCTAGACCCCAGGGACTGATACGTCTGATCCAAGGATATCTTGATTTTTTCAAGATTCATAAGAAACGCGACTTTCATCAGAGTTATGCGGAAACTATTTTCTGATTCGTATTATGGCCACAATTGATTCACTCTTTCACAGATACTCATCTTTACAAGCAATGCCAGAAATCTAATCTATGAGTACGTCCGAGTTCAACGAATATTTCGACGAGATTTCAATCAAAATTCTCTATGCTCTTCGAATGATAATTGATAAAACCGATACGATGCCAACAAGGGGATTTACCACAATGGTTACATTCCACCCTCCATTACAAATTTCAAAATACTGGAAGTTCAATGACGTAGGCTTATTGCTGCTTACACAAACAAAGAGTAATAAATACTGAGAATCAAGGGTACTTCACAACAACATGGCACTCAATTTACAGTGAGGCAATAAATTCGACAACGAATAAGGTGATTCAATCAATCAAGGCTGTTGGGCTAATAGTTGCATCGGTTTTTTCATCAATATAAGCAGGAGGCTTTGGCTAAGCTTGCCTCGAAACTAAAATAACATGCGCCTCATTGAGTGAGGTATACGATCGAACGGGTCGCCAAATAAATTTGGATTAAAGGCTAATCAACTTTATAGTCAAGTGCTCGGGATTGGCTGTGGAAACACATTTAGATTGCGCCATGATATGTGCGTTAAATATTCACAGGAAGATCCATGAGCTTTGTAAGCGATAAAAATTGACATCGAAACTGATTTCATTCATTAGCTTAAACTCACTGGTTTCTTGTCCCGGGCAATTGTGGTCTGAAAATTGATTCATTTGCTCAGAAACCGATTCAAATCACTATATCATAAGTGATTTCGGTAGATTTTTTCGTCCTTGATGGTTAATATACAAGTTGAACCTTTGGTCTCATCGATCTTGAAGGACGGATCTTCCGTCCTTCAAGATCGATGAGACCAAAGGTTCAACTTGTATATCAAATCACTATAATGTTACAGTTCCTTTTGCAGATGAGAAAGCAATCGACCGAGTTCAACTATAAATGGTCATTGGAGATCCGTGAACATCAAGATTCGAACGAAGAATTGAAAAACAAGTCCATAGTACATGTATGTATAGAACTTCCCTGGTAGAAATGTGATCATTTTTTCTGGCCACCTATAGCCAGTAGCAATGCAACTTGGCTACTTACACTGTACAACAACATTTTGGGGTCGGAGTGTCGGATAGACTTGACCATTATTCACTTACGTATTTTTCAACGCTGAAAGCGAATTCGAGCCCAGGATTGCGCCAAAACGTCAGAATTCTCTTTAGATCGAAAAAAAATCGTGTTTTACCGGTTATTTTACGTCGACGAAAGTCTTGACGTAGCAGCTCAAAACAGAGCATGGCCCTGGTAGGAATGTGGCCAATTTTTTTGGCCACCCATGCATCATATAAATATAGTGACAATGCAATTAGGTTAGACTTAGCCAGTTTTTGGCCAAGAAGGCTCACAATTCCTACCAGGGGGGATTGTGCTCAGACAGCCATTTTAATCGAAGAGCATATTCGATCCCAACGTCAGCGGGACTTTTTCCCCTTCTCCTTTTCAAACAGTAACGAATATCGGGGAAACAGGTGCATTCACGTGTTTCGGGGGATCAAAAAAAAAATCGAAAACACCTGTTTCTGAGATAACTATTACATTTCCAAAATGACGAGGAGAAAAATTCTCGCTGACGCCAGGTACCCAAACATGTTTTCCTGAAGCAAAATGACAGTTTGAACACGATTCCGTGCTCCGTTTTGAGCTACCTACTCTCGTACCTATACCTCGAGCACATCACTCCGTTCAGGGAGAGCTTGGATCGGTTGCGTACTGATTCGCGGCGAATGTACTTTGCAGGCATTATTGTGTATAAGATCATGCACAAGAGGGAACCTGGTTACCTGTCTGCAATGTTTACCAGGCATCAATCCGAGCGCCCTGTGCGGGGCGATGCACAAAATCAAGAACTCAAAGTGCCTAAAATGAGACTGGAGTACGGAAGAAGATCTTTTCAAGTCCAGTGTGCTCATTTCTGGAACTTCTTCTCTTTGGGCATTCGGCAGATTCAGAAGATTTCATTTTTCAATCAGGCTCTAAAATTGTTCATCTTATTGCAACCCTCCCAGAGGATTGACGTGGACAAGAGGCAATATTTTAATCTTTGATACGCCTGGGCTCTTGTTTTTGATTTTTCATTTCTATTCAATCTAGTTTGAAATGTTGAGTATACGTGACCTTCTGTCACTAGACTGAAGTACTCTGTGATATGTAGTTGTGCCCTTAATTTCTAAAACTTTTCAAATTCTAGTTTTCTTCACATTTTTGTGAAACTCACGAGCATCCTGTGCAATCTGACTAGTCACTAATTGTGATATATGTATGATAAATCCTTGACCAAATGGATACGACTTCATAATATATATACTAGCGTTATTGCCTACCTCGCTAACGCTCGTCCGGCTTGAAAGTGTCTCTGATATGGTATGAGCCCCTGAAATGCTTCTGTAGTTCAACAATGTAACGTTGAGATTTCATAATACAGTGGATTCGGAAAAAATAACTTTCTTGACGTAATCTAGTAACTGTGATTGAGAACTATTGAGTTGGTGTAATGTTGCGCATAGTGAGGTTCCTGAATCTCCAGTAAAAAGCTGGAAATTTCGCTTAATTCTTTTAATTTGTTGGAAGGATATTGCGAAATCTACGATTATTCGCCTTATGAATCCTATCCCACTTATGATTTGTACCTAGATGAAGAACTAATCACGAAGGATATTTCTCTCTTCAGCAATGAATAACATGTATACCCTTACTGCTCATCTCGTTTGACTCAATCAATACACTAATTTCGAAATAGTTATTTACATCCGATGATGCAATTATACTGAAATAGACAACTATTCGAATCTAATAGACGGTGGAAACTTGAGCGATTTTCACTGAAATTTCATTGGAAGTTCCACTGAAACTCTAGAAATTTCCATGGTAATTTCAATGAAAGTTTCACTGAAATTTGAACGATTTTCAACGATTTTCAACGGTTTCCATTGAAATCTCGGTAGAACTTCCACTAAAATTCAAGCGATTTTCACTGAAATTTTAGTGAAATTTTCACTGATTCTTTAGTGAAATTTTCGCTGATTTTTTGGTGAAAATTTCACTGATTTATAGTGAAATTTCCACTGATTTTCCAGTTGAATTTCCACTGATTTTTCCGTGTAATTTTCACTGATTTTTCAGTGAAATTTTCACTGATTTTTTAATGAAATTTTCACTGATTTTTCAGTGAAATTCTCACTGAATTTTCAGTGAAATTTCCACTGAAATTAAGTGAAACGTATCACTTGAACTTTAGTGATTTCCACTCCATCCATCCACCAACCAACCCACCTGACCACTCACCCACCAACCCACCCACCCATGACCCAACCATGACCCATACGGCCATCCATCACCCTTCACCCCCTCCCGATAGGCAACCCGAGACGCGAGATGCTGACGGACAAGTTTTGGCTGGGCTTTCAATTATTTTAATTTTCGACGCATGACATATGTAATTATGCAATTGGATATTTTTGTCTACGGACGAATAAAAGGAATCAATCAATCAACCTACTCCATCAGGATTTATGTCTACGTCGAAAAATCGCTGGAACAATGATATCTTATGCGATTTAAATAAATTCTTAGGATATGGCGCAACTTTGTGCTCGAATTCGGTTTCAGCATCGGAAAATACGTAAGGAAGTCATGGTCCGGTCTATAAGACACTTCGACCCCAAAATTTTGTTGTACACTATTGATTGATGGACGAAGAGTATTCACCATTCCTACCACAGTCCGAGACCTCAATAATTATTCGATAATTGTAAGGATAACTGCAGAGGACTATTTTTTGTTCAAAATGATCTGGGGTTGTCAAAGATTCAAGGAAATGTGAAGAAATATTGCAATTCATCGAAGCACGAAACTTCCAGAAATTTCGTGCTTCGATAGTCGTCCAGGACTCAGCTTGTCAGATTGACAGAGCGTGGCTGGGGAAAACATCTCATAACTGTTTGATCAAATTTCAACTCTGAGTGATAGAAATTCGACTTTTAGCAAGTGAATTTCCCTCTAGAGGTTAAGAGAGACAATGTGCTGTTCAGTGATCCAGAGTGAATCTAAATATGAGCAGTTAGCCACTGGATCCGAGCAGTTGTAGTTGTCAAATGAAAACGGGCTGATGCAATTGCGGGGCTTACCTGATAGTCCGGCGATGTTGGCTCGACAGGCCGGGCAACGACGAGTCGCACTCGAGTGCCCGATTGACGGAGTACCGTGGCCACCTGCTCGCTTCCCATTCCCCGCAGGTTGACATCGCCAATCTGCAAGATGTGATCTCCGCTCTGCAGCCGATTATCCTGCACACGAACAATTCACGAACGTTACTCACTCTGGAATCTCGCATTCGCGATGTTCGACCGAAGGGCATTGGCGCGAGCATCTATAGGTCAATCCGTCTCCGCAGAATCAATGAGGCGGGAGTGGTTTCGAGGATATGAATGAGGCTATTGTAGAGCAGTAACTAGAGTTCCTCCATCGAGCGACTGAATTCCATCGACGCGTCTAAGACGTAAGCGGAAACCATAATGGACAACCGGAGTCGTTTCAAATTTCATGAACTGAGCTGCGAATAAGAAAATGGCTACGACGCCACTGAATTCTCATTTGAGGATACCATCACGTGCGTGTGTGAGTTTCTGGATGGCCGCATATTTGAACGGACTGAAGATGTGGGGGTTCAAAAGGAAAATTCTGTGAATAGTAGATACTCACGCGATCGGCAACTCCACCAGGCAGGATAGTTTTGACGACGACGCCGGTGCTTCGTCCGCCGATGATGCCGAATCCAAGGCCACTGCCATCGTTTATCAGGTTGATTACTTCTACTTGTGCCCATTCGGTGTTTAGCTGGAACGGAAAGGGTGAACATTGATTCTCGTTGAAGCGTGTTTTCCAAAATTACCATGCAAACTGGTCAAGTCTTTGGACAATTTTTGTGAATTGTAGGTCGAGGCTTGAGGAGTAGGGTGATACATATCGAATTGCTACATCCATTTTCAATTTTGTTACGTTCGAAAAATTCGAGATTGGATTCCTCACTATGTCTCATTTGATTGATTTTGTATGTCTACCGCGATTGAGATTCGATGTATACCATCAATAAAATCATAAAGTTCTGAATCTTGACAAGGCAAGGACGAGTTGATCGTTCTTCTCAGAAGAGGAGAGTGTAAATACTCATGAAATCCTTATCTTATTCGTGATTTTGAAACTCATAATACGTATTCAATGAAATTGACGAGATGAACCTCATACAGATGAGACATTGGTCATGAGGATAGCTCGTATACTAGAAATATTTAACTTGACCTCAAGAAAGTCCTGAGAACCTATAATTAAGTTGGCGCTTGGTCATCCACAGAACACATCTGGGCGTGTGGGTATGTATGCGATAGATCATTCATCAAGTCTTTAAATATAGACGATAATGAAATCCATTGATTAAGAATTTTGAATGAGAATTTGTTGATACCTTCTCAAATTGACCCATGATTTACCAATGAACTGATGAAAATTATTGAACAAACGACCTCCACTCAGGATGATCCGAAAGTGTGTGATAAGACCATACTTTTCTCTTTTGAAGGCAAAGTCGTGTCGGGCATCCATTTTTTAAAAGCCATCTCTCATTCGGATGTTTGGCACCGTTCAAACTTTATTCTGACAAGATGCTTTTGACTGTTACAATCTAGAGAAACCATAGGAACATAGAGAATACTGCAAGAACTTGGACATTCCCCACCATACGGGAGTTAATATCCCTACATCCAAGCATTCTTTTGTTTTGAAGCATTGTAGATGATAATTACCATCATCATTATATTCATTATTATCATCATCAATTTGAGACCATATTGCCGAATCACTGCACAGAATGATGAGGAAGAAAGAGAGGCATATTCAGAATTGAAGCGACTGTGGGCTGAGGTGGTACGGCTCAATTCAAAATTTCCAAAATTTCATAAGATTCTTTGAAAACGATGCAAACGGGCTGTATGTTCGCAATGAAGACAGCTACCGATGTACCTCATAAATCAATGGTATTGAATGACACCGTACTGGGCCGTATCTATTGCATTTTTGATTAATTTTGGGAGAATGCAAGTCGACAGCGTGGACCGGTTCAAGCTAGAATCTCGTCAAATGTTATTGAGGGGAGCGCCGCAATTCCCGGGTGCAAATGAATGAATAAACTCGCTCATAGCGGGTTCACGTTCTTGGGAAGAGCAACGCCGGAGGACATCGGCTGGAAGCGAGCCAAAGCTCGGCGGTTCGCAACGGCGCGACGTGACCACGGCTCAATTGACTCCCACGCACGGCTACCCCTTGAGATCCGGCATCTGTCCGGCCCGTACCGCAGCATACACCAGCAGACCCATCACCGACACACCTCCCGCCGAATCCCATATAGCCACACACACCCGACAAGCGTAACGGCGCCGGAGCATAACCCATTACACACTTCGCGAGCTAATCGAATGTCGATCGCGTTCTGGCCGCATTGTGCGACACGGTATTGCATGGAGCATACACATGGCACAGCCTCACCGCAATATCGATGCTCTATATTCACGGAAGCAGAGCGAGAGAGGAGCGATGCTCAATTAGAGCCCGATAGCTGATTTTAATTGGCTGCCGCTGCTGCTGCTCCCTTGGCCTCACTCGCTCTTCCTGCACTTGCTCGTTAGAAGGTGACAGAGGCGGCAGATATCGGAGAGGAATATTGCGGAGCTCGTTATTCCCCGCGAGAGGATGTCAAGGGACGAGCGGTGTGCCCCTGCCTGGCTCGAGAGTCCTCACCGGGGATCTTGCCCCGCGCGCTGGACGGACTCCCGATGCCCGAGACGGCTCATGGATCTGTTCAAGTCGCCCGAGGGCCTGCAAACGCGAGCGAGGTGTGTTCGACAATTTGAATTAGCGACTGACTCGCTGTTGACGGAATAATAATGCGGAGGTGATCCAGAGAGTCATAGCCTATGGGTGCGTGGAGGACAGGACGCCGAGTACGGGATCATCTTCATTTGGACAAAGCGATTTGATTGAGAGTGTAATCGACCGACTTTTTTTTTTTTTTTATTTGGTTATTTAATGACGCTTTTCAGCACTAATGCGCTATTCAGCGTCTAGATAATCGACCGACTTTTATCGAGAGTTGATGGATAACGATTTGTTCAAAAACGGTCTCGAGCGACCCGCTGGAGCAAATGTTTAAATTGAGAAACACGATCGACTGTAGTACACGTGGTGCAAGAAAGTTTTTATGACCAATAGTTCTCTGTATATGGGCATTATCGCGAGAACTCAACCAGAACGTTCAATGATCTTACATTTCGACGAGCGAGCTCCAAATCACTCCATTAGAATTTTTCTACCCGTATCATTGAAATACAGTTGGGGATGAAGTTCCAGATCGATCCGTCAACACGTCTTTTTTATTTTCAAAGATCAAGGGTCGAAATGTCAGGTTTGTGCATTGTAATAATTGGAGTTCCAAGCATACTCTTAGAGCTATCACCGAGGTAATGAATATAATAGGTTCCCCAAATTCTTCTCTCAAAGTACAACATTAAATCAACTATTTTCTGTGAGTATTATGTCCAGGATGGTGAGTCCAGTGCCCGAGCAATGTGCCTCTTTCTTGTAACGGGATTTTCACTAAAAATGAGACATTTTCTTAGAGTAACAACAGCGCATCCCAAATTCCTTTTGAACGACTTTGCAAAGACAACATTTCAAGGGAACATGCCAAATAATCAAATGCCGTTGCGGAGGAAGGCTTAGAATCGAAATTCCGAGTACCGCATGAACATTTATAGCTAAAAATTAGGTATGTGATATGATTGTATCAGGTCCGTGCATAACATGTTACCGAACTAAAAGTCAATCTATCTAGAAGGGAACAATTTCTACCACTGAAATGTGATGAAATTAGATGAAATCTACATGGAGAAGTTTCCATGTCAACTCCTTCATTTTCGTGAGCGATTTCAAGGGCTGATAGTCAGGTCCATACATGTCAGGCCCGTGCACTCAAGAGTCCTTTCCTGAGGTACTCAATACCACGAAAAAGAGGAAGAAATGAAATTATCTGCTCCAGGAAATGTGTTTCCAAAACAAATCAATTATCTAAACATGAATTCCACGGCCATACGGTCCCATGGAGTCAGGATTTCTCGCTGGACAATAAAACGCCGAAAACCGCAGATGTCAGGTCCGTGTACTTCTTCCCCTATGTCTTATACATGTGATGATTATATATATCCCCCCCCCCCCTCATTCACTTTTTTTCAAAAGTAAAACTAGGCGAGTATGAGGTTTAGAAAAGAACCATTCATCTCCAGTACATCAAAGCTTCAAGCGACATGGTTTAAACTCTTGAAGGGAATAAGATCTAAAAAAACCATGTCGAGTATTTTTTGAGCCGATTTGTCACGATCAACATATCATCACTGGTAGAGACTAGAGCCACTTTCCTCCAATCAAATCTTCCTTTCAATTCATCCTAATGGTGGTGGTTTGACAATTTCTTACTAGCTAATTGTCGCTGAAATGGCCCGAAGTTTAGGTGAGTAGAAGAGGTACAGGGGAATATCGAAATAGAGAAAATATAACTGAGTTTAATTTGGTGTTCGTGATGATTCACTAAAATCTCATATCATACTCAGTTATATTTTCTCTGTTTCGATATTCCCCTGTACCTCTTCTACTCACCTAAACTTCGGGCCATCTCAGCGACAATTAGCTAGTAAGAAATTGTCAAACCACCACCATTAGGATGAATTGAAAGGAAGATTTGATTGGAGGAAAGTGGCTCTAGTCTCTATCAGTGATGATATGTTGATCGTGACAAATCGGCTCAAAAAATACTCGACATGGTTTTTTTAGATCTTATTCCCTTCAAGAATATAAACCATGTCGCTTGAAGCTTTGATGTACTGGAGATGAATGGTACTTTTCTAAACCTCATACTCGCCTAGTTTTACTTTTGAAAAAAAGTGAATGAGGGGGGGGGGATCTCACTCCTTGGTCATAAAAATCCAAGGGTAACCACAAATTTTCCAAGCAGTTGTCCCCACCGCACTTGAGAATTTCTTCCACACGGCTCTGTCATTTTTTCCATAAAAAAATATTTTGTTCATTCAGTTCAATCTGGAGAGCCATGCAGCTTATACAGGCAAGAGCAATATTGCGGATGAGCCGCGACGAACACACAAAACACAACAAAGCAGACGAATCTCTCCTCCCTGTCCTTCTCGCATGGCGCTTTGATCTTTACGTCACCTCTATAGTCGTCGCTAGTTTCGAGTATCCACATCTGATGCAATAATTATAGAATCGAGAAATTCAAATAATTCGAAAATTCATTTATCCGCGATAACAAACCAGCTGGTCGGTGCCCGCGTTGCCCGGGGTCTGATTGTGGAATCTTGCGCGCGCGCGCTGCGTTGCGTAGGATAGCGTAGGATAGAGTAGGATATCTTTCCTCTATTCTGATTGGTTGGAGCCGGGAGAAAGAGACAATCAAAAGAGAGAAAAGGTATCCTACACTATCCTACGCTATCCTACGCAACGCAGCGCGCGCGCGCAAGATTCCACAATCAGACCCCCGGTACGCAGCAGACAGCCTCATTGCAGACTGCCGTCAGCCGGACAGGAAGATGTTGCGCACGCGCTTCTATCTCTCTCTCTCCCTCGACCATCTTACATACCCAACACATGTGCAGCAGAGACGTTTCGATATTTCTCGAGTCGAAGCACGGGGCTGGTGAAATCGAACTGAGATGTAAAACGAAGGCATGAATTTTGCGGTGCTGAATAAAACGCGTCCAGTGCTCGGATTGAGAAAATAGTTGTACAGAACTCTGAATCGCTTTAGAAAGGCTTTGCTAAAGCATTGCAGAGCTCTATGAGCAACTTTAAGAGGTTAATAATCCAAGTAGAAAAAAAGTGTGAGGTTAAAAAGCCCCAATTCAAAGTATAGATAGGCACAGCGCCTCGCTCGATTTTTCGTCTGCTCATACTCGCCAGCGAGGCGCTACCGCGCCTCTTGATCGTTCTAACTCGGTCAGAAAAGTTCCTGCATATGTTTTATAACATATTATCACTCACTATGTGAGAAAGGATGAAAACAATTGGGAAATGCATGCTGAGGCTTCATTTTCAACTTCTGGATTTTTGGACAGAAAATGTGTAAGTTTGCGCGATAATGCCCATATATTCACAAACATAATGCTGCCCAGGAGCTTCTTAATGGTAAAAGACAAAGCCTTCCCGCAAAGTATAGCAGGAAATACGCGAGTCTCATCCTGCTCAACTCTCCCGACAAGTTTTCCACTAAAAAGTTCACCCTCTCTTCAAGACCTCGCATGAGCCTTCGAATAAAGAGGCGAGCGCACAAGTTCATGACATCGCGCAAAGAAACTATTCCCACTGGAATTTGTCAAACCGTTATCGTAATCGTTTTGCAGGCACCGTATCTTTTCCAAGTACTTAGAAGTACAATCTCATCTTCAAGTGCAGAAAAACCCACTCCCGGTAATATCATAATGCACCACTGCGAACTGACAACAGCAAGAAACGCCAAGTTATTTATAATCTTCCCCCCTCCCACTTTACTTTTTCCAAAAGTCTAACTTGGCGAGTATCACCATCCTTTCCTCCCATAACTTCATCTGAGATCAAAGTGTGAATTTCAATTCTTGAGGGTCATGAGATCAGGGGAAACATGTCGAGTAACTTTTTACCAAAATCTAAACGTCAAACAAATGAAGAGAGATTGCAAAATATTGATTTCAATTCTTGAGAGTCATGAGATCAGGAAAAGTATGTCGAGTAATTTTTTTGCAAAATCTGAATGTGAAATGCATGAAAAATTATTTATTACATCACAATCTGATTATCTCTCTGTAAGTTTGACTCAACTTGAGTTACTCACCATCTCTTCTTTCCTTAAAATATATTGCGAATAATAGACCAATAAAAAAAACAGAAGTGAGAAAATTCAATCTAGCATTGATCGTTCCAGTTTGGAAGTCAGTAAAGATGGTGAGTAATTCAAGTTGAGTCAAACTTACAGAGAGATAATCAGATTGTGATGTAATAAATAATTTTTCATGCATTTCACATTCAGATTTTGCAAAAAAATTACTCGACATACTTTTCCTGATCTCATGACTCTCAAGAATTGAAATCAATATTTTGCAATCTCTCTTCATTTGTTTGACGTTTAGATTTTGGTAAAAAGTTACTCGACATGTTTCCCCTGATCTCATGACCCTCAAGAATTGAAATTCACACTTTGATCTCAGATGAAGTTATGGGAGGAAAGGATGGTGATACTCGCCAAGTTAGACTTTTGGAAAAAGTAAAGTGGGAGGGGGGAAGATTTCAGGACTTGGCTATGGCAATGATTGAAAATTCCCAGATTGACAAATATAAACTGTGAATAGTAACATGTAGAAAAACCGATATCAATTATTCATATCTTATTCTTAAAAATTATCCCTCCAATGAACAGCAGTGTGCTATGTTCCAAGATAAATATTTTTGAATCCCAAGCAACAGAATCTGGACCAGTACAACTTTTTGTTTTTGATAGCAAAACTTGGAATTAGTTCATGAAATTCAACTTGAGTTGATGCAAAGACTCCCAACTCTACTTTTAATAGTACAAGGTTTTCAGTTGATGAGAAACTTCTGAATTTTGAAAATTCCTTACACGAGTTGGTTCATCCGCTCTCCAAGAAGAGAGGATCCCAACCACCAAAATGACCAACTGATGGGTGACTAACAAATGAAACATGGAACTATAACAATACATCTGTTTCTCAACACTATTTGAAAACCAAAAACTTGAACAAATTTCAACCAGGACATTGATTATCTGTGACACATTAAGAAGTTCAAGTGCTGCGTGGGAACTCATTTTGAGAATGAAGATTCAATAGCGTTATGTGAGAAGTGCTTTGATGCCAGACAGAATGATCCTCAAAGTACATCCAGATGAATGTATGGATCCAGTTTCTATTAATTGACTTCTTCGTCCTACATTTTTCCAAGTTCAACTTACCAGTTTTCTCTAAGAGCGTAAATGTGCTACTCTTTCTCAATAATAATTTTAATCAATCAGATGATCCCTGAACAACTCTTAATTAGACCTATTTAGGAATTGACATATGCCCACTAGCTCTAGATGAAGTCTTTAGCATAAATGTAAGTGGCACGTCAAAACAGCTCAGACCCATAAATCAAGAGTAAAAGTGTAGCCAAGACTAAGATGTACAGTGATATGCAATGAAAGTATATAAAATTGATTAGAGCAGCATCAGAGATCCTTAATACACATATCAAAACAACTGTTCCACAGTCACTAATAGGACTGACCAGTCCCACAACATCTAAATGTGAGAGACGATCTCTCTTGTGTTGGACCCGAATAAGTTTTTGGTGAGATATGAGAAATAGCTTGAATGGGTAATACATTGGTTGCAATCTAATTCTCTCACTATAGAGTAGATTATGAACTTGAGATACACAATTTATAGCTTCAGTGTTAGGTCTATCTCAAGTATCGGAGGAAGTAAAAATCAATTCACTGATAAAATGTACATTGATGCTTAATGGCACCCATGCATCATAAACTCTCCAAATATATTTTGAAGATTATTCTTGACATTTCACCTTGCACTGCACAACAGCAAGAATGGCACACATTTTGGCCATCAGACCATCATTTTTAAATCACTGCAAACAAGAAAGCATACATCAGATGGCTTCTTTTTCACTAATAGACCAACAATGAGATTGGCATCAATTTGTATTAAATCTTCACTGTATGTGATACACGTGCAGAGAGTAAACACTCATCTGGAACAGAAACCTGAATGGTGAATATGGTCTGCTAGCTTGCTAGTCGCTCATTCACGCACACAAGGCCGATTGTGTCACACCGACGCAGTGTCGACTTCGAGATGAGTCGAATCTCGAAAGTGGCTGAAGACGAAAATCCACGATGAATTTCGTCGGGGAGGGTCTCAAATTTGTCGGTCGTGGAACGATGCCATTAGTTCATTCAACGACGAAACAAAATAGTATTTCGATAGAGAAATGATCAAACTTGCGATTACTGGGGCACATCGTGTCTGATAAGCGCAAGAATACATAATATTCTATGATCGAGGCAGAACGAGAGGTTAAAAAACCCCAACTTGGCGTATATAAGGCTACGGCAGCGCTGCGAGTTTTTCTTCTATATATACTCGCCAGCAAGGCGCTACCGCGCCTTTTGATTTTCCAGTTCATGGAGCCAAAAGGGAATTCGAAGTTGAGAACGTATCATATGCCATCTTCTGGCTGAATTTGATGTTACATAAGACACTCGATTCTCATGGTTGGATACCTGAAATGCCTCTATTTTCTCTCAATGTGCGTACCGATCAACTCCACTCGATTCATCTGAGACGATGTATGCAAAGTACGAAATGATAATACATCGACATAACGAACATTAAAAATAGAGATATCAGTTGCTCTCTTGGGATTACGAGGAGTCTCATAACTTTGCCAGGGAAAATTCGATGCGGAAACTTTCCATTCATTCCACTCTGATTCGGGAAAAGATTGGGAAACTCTTCATATATGCATCTAGTACAGACATCTCGATTTTGGCATGGATCGGAGTTATCGTCACCCTATAAATTATTGAGCCAGTAAGAGTCTCGTTGTAAGCTTCCACATGTAGCGATCCAAAGATCACGCGCTGATCAATCACAAGGTCACACGTCCAGCCCCCGACATGATTTCCTTCACCCGCCTTCGTTTGCAACTGTGCTTTCGCAGGCTAAAATGTGTCTTAACAAAATGTACCTGTGCTCTAAGCAAAATTTGAAACAAAGATGTGCTCACCACCATGTCCCCAGCCTTGGAGGTGTCACTGACGGCCGAATTGCTCCTTTCGACGATGTTGCCTTGTGCCTGACTCTGAGCGGGCGCGCCGGCAGTAGCCGAGGCCGCGGTCTGACCACTCGTTGACTGTGACTCCTTTTCTGGGCTGACCTGTTGCTGCTGCTGCTGGATGACGCTCGAGGCTGCCAACGCCGCGCTAGGGATGACTCCAGCTCCCCCAGCTGCGACTGCACCGACGCTCGGCACCCCGGACAACTCATCCGTCGTCAACGAACCCCCGGTATCTGCAACAAACGTTATTCTTCCAATGTCAACTTTTTCCCGCAATAGTACAGAGTAAAGCAAAACTAATCGCGGTATTTTGGGGCATTAGGAAGAATGGAGTGAAATCGCGCAACCGTCCAAAGACTCGAGCAAAGACTTCACTCCTCCATTCATTTATTGAAAATGGTAGAACAAATTTGGGTTCGGAGCCGTATTCTCGTTTCCGGCAGATGCTCGCACATAGGTAATTCTCACTACTCGTTAAGGCCAGTCCGTACTGCTTATACTACTTATACTACTCCATAGATGGCGCCACGGTGATTTGCATAGCGTAATTTAAACAATATTCAATTTTTTAATAGCTGTAAACACTTTTCAGACCAAATCATTGAGTCAGCGCACTTTCCAATACAATCTCCAATCGTTTGAACTCTGTTGCGTCTCAAAACTCGTGATATATTTTGCGAGATTCGGAGAATGGCAATGGTGCATGACAGCGTGGTTCCTACGACGAGGCAGCGACAGCTCAAAATTGCCTTTTTCCAAATCTCGCAAAATTTACCACGAAATTTGAAACGCGACAAAGCTCAAATGATTGAAAATTTTATTAGGAAGCGCGCAGACTCAATGATTCGGTCCGAAAAGTGTTTGCAATTATTTAAAAATCAGATCTTGTTGGAAAACCTGAATGTACTCCGGTGCGTGTCTGGTTGCGGTTCTGCGGGGACTACGGACTGGCCTTAACATCTCGCCGACGAACAAACTAGAACTCAGTTCTCATGACACATACCCTAGTGATTGCTCAGATGATAGGTCGTGACTAATTTTGTAACGAAATGTTGGAAGCACCACTTTTTTCATAGGGCCTTTAGGGACCCTGGTAGAAATATGAGCGTAGCAGTACTGGCCACGCCACCTACGGTCGTAGCACTACGGTCGTACCGCTACGATCGTAGGGCTACGACCGTAGTACGACCGTAGTACGACCGTACAGCTACGATCGTAGTGGTACGGCCGTAGCTCTACGACGTAAATACGCTCGCATTAAACTTTAGCGATACAGTTGATATTATTCATAGAGAAACTTTTCGTCCGATCGATAAGAAGCATTACAATGCAAAAGGTGACTGAAAAAAATAATTTTATTACTTATGTCACTGGGAAATTACACATTCATGAGGTAGATCCATGCTTATATCAACCGTTAGGTGTGATGAAGATCCATCATCACTCGTGATTATAACTCAAATCATTCTCTGATGAGTATTCAAGTGAAACAGAAAAATCATCTCAGGCATGGAAAAGAGCTTTATTATAAGTAGAGTCCAAAATATTTACTTTCTTCTGCTGTGTCCGCTGTGGGGAGATGGGTACTTTACTTTGCAGTATGTGATCATATGTGATGAAGATTGTTCTGTTTCTGGACAGTGATTTGAGTTAAAAGTGAGTGCTTAATGATATTAAAATATAATAGTGTGATCACCTGGTGGAAATTTTCTTGACACATCTGCTGAGATGAGGTTAACTCAAGAACATTACGCAGGCCACTAAAGTGATCAGATGCTTTTCGCACTCCATGTGACAAGTGTAAGATTCAACTCAAGTTGCAGAATCAGGACCTGATCCTCCATTACAGGTGATGCACATCCTCAGCTAAGTTCTACTTCTCTGTAGGATATTTCATAAAGTGCAGGCATAGTGAAAACACTTGGAAAAAAATCTATGCTCAATTATATCTGGCCCTATTGAGCTTGCTCATCCCAGTTTTGATAAATGCTTTTTGCTTCAGAGTGACAGGGTGTATATGAACAATTGTCACAGCATCTTCACCAAGCTCTTACAGTATTCCTCGCCTCCAATTCTTATGAGCATTCATATTCTGTCAAGAAATTTTTTCAGAGCTTGAATATTCTACTATGAGTCTTGGGGTGCTTCAAGACACTGATTTCACATTCTAGAATACTAATTGGATAGATAAACATGATGATAACTCGATCATCTCCAGAATATTTACAGTCATTTTTTAGTTATGTACATAAATCCAAAATATCTTACTTTTCTATGGTGCAAAAAAGAAGATGCAAGAGATTATTCAATGAGTGCCATCAAGAATTGGTTTACTGTCACATTTTTAAATTTCTACTTCCTTTCGACCAAGTACCAAATGCTTGCACTTGATTAATTTTTGTGGCATAGCAAAGTAAGATAGCTAGGGATATACTAATTTTCCTGTGAATATTCTGGTAATGATGAGTTATATCATGCTTAACTCTACAATTAGTATTCTGAAATATAAAGTAAGCGACTTAGAGCCAAGACTTACAGAAAAATATTCAAGCTCTGAAGAAACTTCATGACAGAATATGAATGTTCATGAGAATTGGAGGCGAGAAATACTCCAAGGGCACATTGAAGATGCTGTGACAATTATTCATGCACTCCCCATCACTGTGAAGCAGAAAGCATTTTTCAAAACTGGGACAAGCAAGCTCAATAGTGCCAGATATAACTGAGCGTAGATTTTTTTCCAAGTATTTTCACTATGCCTGCATTCCATGTAATATTCTACAGAGAAGTAGAAATTGGCTGAGGGTGTGTATCACCTGTAATATAGCATCAGGTCTTGATTCTGTAACTTGAGTTGATTCTGATAGTTGTGTTATGGAGTGCGAAAAGCATCAAAACACTTTAGTATAACATCCCTGCGTAATGTTCCTGAGTTAACCTCATTTCTGCAGATGTGTGACTGTGAAGGAAATTTCCTTCAGGTGATCACGCAATATTCTAAAGTCACTGAGAACTCACTTTTAACTCAAATCTCAGTCCAGGGAGAGAACTTTCCTCACCACCAACCTGCAGAGTCCAGATCCCAACTCCTTACAGCAGAAGTAGGTAAACATAGACTACAGAAATATCTACCCAAGTTCTCTCTCGTTTTTCCAGTCTTACTTGAGTTTTTGAAGAATGACATGAGTTGTAATCACAAACAAGCCCAAAAAAATACTAAATTTTTCATGAGAAATTACTTGTACATTATGCGAATATTGCCCCGGGGATGCCCTGCGGGGGCCCCGCGGGGAAGCTCTGTTGACGCGGGGGAATTTCTGATCGGGTACTCATCAACACCAGATGCGATATAAATGATCCCTTTTTTGACGCGAGCGCACTCAAATTCAATGGATTTCGGAAATTTCTAGCTGAATGTTCGAATCGTCGAATATTATAATAGCTATATATATAATTATTATAATAGTCGAATAGCTGAATCGTCGAAGAATATTATCCATAAGTATGCCTGCATTGAGAAATATTTTTTAGTGCTCAGAAATTGAGCATTATATGTCGAATATTTTTATTCATGTAATGACTTTTATTTAGATCAATAGTGAGCACGAGTTTGATCATGTATCAAAACATTCCGCAATCACTCTATAATCATGAAAGAAAATATACGTATTATAATACAAACCCGTAGTACTAATAACATCGTAAGGCTACGGTCGTAGTGCTACGATCGTAGAGATACGACCGTAATACGACCGTAGTACGATCGTAGAGCTACGATCGTAGAGCTACGACCGTACCGATACGGCCGTAGTGCTACGGTCGTAGTACGGCCGTACGACCGTAGCGCTACGGTCGTACTACGGTCGTACTACGCTCATTTTTCTACCAGGGGAAGTAGAAATACATTTCGACCCACTATAGTCAAAAATCGATTGCGCTTAACTTTCAGATACGGAATGAGAAGAATTGATTCTAAGGCTTCGGTCGATATTTCATTGAGGAGCTGGTTCAATGACCATGAAAAAACGACCCTGTAGATGAAATTATTGCCATCACAAGAACAAGGATATTATTATTCCGCACTCATACTCACGCAAGAAAAACTTCTGAAGTGAATATATGAGTTCTGGACAAACAGGAGGAGAATAACCTCTATGCATTTTGCTTGAAAAAGTGATGAAAACAAATTTTCAGGACTCTGGCATGAAAACTGATCAGACACGACACACTTTTCTATATCATTTATTATGATTTTCCTCAAAGTTCTCAAGTAAAAAAGTTGAGCTCCCGTTCGGATGCAGATGTGCTCGAGGTATTTGTGCTCTTTACGACTGATTCTCGCGAGGAAGTATCTTGCCAGTAATTAATCACTCTATTCTCGGGCTGGGCGTACTTATCTGGAACACGGCATTTTATTCAGAGGATTCAGGCCTGGACCAATATTTTTTTTGTATGGAAGAAAATATGGGTCTTTTGGGTTTTACGCCACTTGTGAGCGACAAAGAATCGTCAAATCCGGGTAACGATTTTGCACCGTGAGCTTGCACTCCCGCCCATCGATAAAGACACGTGTTTAATGACAAAAAATGTGGAGGAATGGATTTTCATGGTTTAGAAACATTTTTGAGATACGATTTTTTGGGGATGAGGCTAGGAAAGCCATAGCCAGAAGCGGGTAACACCGCGCGAATGATGACCGATGATGAAAACCGACTCTTATGAATTTTTTGGACTTGAAATGATCGCGGTTTGGGCAATAAAATCGTACTTCTTTTAGGTTCTACCTATCGAAATCCATGTTTGATGATTTTTTTTGGAGGGTATCACTCCAAGGAACGCACTGAAGCCTACGTAACCTAAATGTTAACGAGTCGCGAGGATTACCCACATGCATTCAACACCATGTAATTTTTTGTCTTGTTATCTGTCTTCTGAGACCGGTACAGCTCTGGGCTCAGACAGATTCGTATGATTCCAAAGACACATCAAATGACGTCGTTTGGAGGATTTCGATCCGAAATCGAGAATATGCAAGATATATCACCAAACAAAAAATGTGAATGAATTTGATATAAAATTGTTCAATTAATTTTCAAGTCACATAATTCTGATGAAATTTTGTCAAGTGATTCGAATGCATACGAGTATTCTGGACCATCCTTCATTTAGGCTTCTTCGAGCCAACGTTTCGCCGATTTCACTATCGGTCTCTTCAGGGCTGAATACAAGAATTAGGTTTTACAACCGTGTCAATAATTAAGAAATTCGCACAATTTCTCAAAACTTACCATCATGATAATACGTAATGTCAACACTTGAAATGTTATAAATGGTAATTTTTTATTTACTGCATCTGATAAAATTCTGATGAAATTTTTCAAATTAATCGTCTCAGGCATAATGACTTGATGGGAAGAATCTTGAATATTCGAAGAAATCATCAAATGTTCATATGTTTCTCAATTTCTCAAGAGCTGAATTGCGCAGCATCGAAACTTTCAGAAAATTTTGTGAAATGTACATCACACGTAATGTAAGTCACACGATATCACTGCACTCAGGAGGTATTTCTCCGTTTGTACGTTTCCAACAAGATGAATTAGCATGAAATTATACAGCGCTGTTTGTAACGTTATTTCTATGCTGGAATTCGTATTCAGAGCACGTATACAGCTGTGAGGTGTAAAAGCAAGTGCAACTGAGCGAAAATGAGAGGGCATTTTTCTCTCTCGATTTTTAGACCTTTTGTGAGCAGCGACATGAGTTTGCTCCGTCCGCCAATTAAAAGTTTCCTTGCACCTCCACGATGTTATCGTAACTTGTGAAAATTAGCTATAAAGTCATCTCCCCCTCTTTGTTCACACTCGTATCTCTTTAGGTTCTTTACCCGCAAGTGAAACACGGATGTTGTTTTAAATATCCTCAAAATGAGACGATGACTAGGGGCCAATTATTTTCATATACAATTCCAATTCAATTAAAAAATCATATACCCTGGGCCTCATTCTCTGCTCGACTTATCAAACTAATGGAACAAACAATTTGTCAAGTTCGCACAAGCCGATATGATCCAGTGTTGGAGAGGGGAGTAGAAGGGTGGGTCGATAAATACCTTGGGCGCTCCTTGCGACGATCAGCTCGACTAGGCCCCGGGCCTTTTGTAGTATGGATATCGCCTGCTCATGGGAGATATTTGAGTCCAGGGGCTGTCCATCTATGGCGAGTATCTGGTCTCCCTCGACCAATCGGCCGTCGCTGCAACAAACGCAAACGCAAACGAGATCGTTAGTCCAGGCTGAAGGAAAGAGGCACGGCTTGTATGAGGCCCCGCCAGCCACGACTACTGCATCGCATAATAATGCCATTGCACGCGATCAACGCTCGCTCCGAACCGCGGCTACATGACGTCCACCGCTTCATCCACTCGCGCGTGCAGGCACCGCTCGTGATCAACTAAAGCAAAGTGCAAGCTCGAGTTTGAGACGGGGTGGAGCGTTATCCCATCACAGGATATCCCGTGTTGCCTCGGGGCAGCGCGAATCTAATGACGGAATGAGTCCGATGTTCCACTTGGCCAGTTTCCTATTAGCGGCAGAACTGAACTACATTCGCTTAAGCGCGGCTGAGCGGCAGCTTCGAGTATTATACCCATTTTGTTTCGTGCCAACGACAACCGCAGCGATCGATGACCCCGCGCCGCGCCGACGGTATTTCGTGTGCGAGAGTTACGATACGCGAAAGGTTACTCGCCTCTTTGTGCGCGGCTGCTTTATTGATTCCAGAATATGCCTATTTGCACTTGTAGAGTACGTCTCATCGAAAAATAGAGGAGCTTTCTGTGATAAAATACAGAGTAATGAAAAATTTGATCGCATTGGGCGATTCGAGATTCATTCGATTATTATGGAAAAAAGTTCGAGATGCAGAAATCGGGGTGTGAAAATCAACTCGTCGAGGATTAAACTGGATGGAAGATTCGTTCTATCGGAAGCGCATGCAAGAAGACTTAGCACTATGTCGGTCCAAAGTGCACTCCACCAGGAGAATAACTCGGAGAGCGAATATTTGACGTCCACGTTTGCGTTATCCTACGGTTCGCCAACTCCTGCGACGGAGGTGTGAATTTTTTTCAAATCACTCGGAATTAGATTTTTCTCGATTTTCAGAATCAGCGATTCACTCATACTTGGAAATTCTGAACAGATTACGCGACAAGAAACATCGGATATCGACTCACTGGAGATCACAAATATTGGGTGTTCAGTGACAACAGCTTACAGGCGTACATATTCGAACTCTCATCTATCATTCCGTTCAAACTTGCAGAGAAGAACGGTTGAAAGTATAGTACCCCGAATGTGACCCACATTTGCGCATTGTATATCGAACATTCTCTTGCGATTCGGCAGTAATGAAGAAAACCTAAAAGCAGATATGGAAAGCTGCGGATCATTCCGGCGGATGACACGACTTTGCATCACTGCACAAAACACATACGGGGCGCGGGCACAGTATGAGCTGGTAAAAGAGGGCGAGATAGAAATAGCAGGTTTTGGAGAGATCAAAATGAATGCACTATCGGTGCTGCAGAATAACCAATAGCCGTGTACGCGTGGAAATACGGAGACAGATCGAGCGCACGGCAGGCAGAATCGCGATGGGAATCAATCCATTGTCTCGTTGCCTGTTTTGCTTTTTCCAGGCCCTTTCGTTGGCTCATTTTTTTCTTCTTTTGTCTTCTGAGGCGCCCCGTCATCGTCGTTTATATATGTACACAATCTCGCAAATAGTGCACACAAGCGTCAGAGACTCTAAGTCAGTTTAGCGATTCATTGGGATAGGCTGGAAACGATTGCAGTGCAGCCATCTAAATATTTCAAAAAGTCGCTGAAGCAGTCAACATTTTTGGGAATATAATTTTCACTAAGCACACGATTTGAGGAGATATTCGACTGTGTACAAGTGTCATTAGGCAATGATATCGCAAAAGTTGTTGAAAGATATTGAGAAATTTTGGCCAAAACTATGAAGACGGGTGCAACGCAATTTCAGACGTTTCTGGGCTCAGACTAAAAAAATTGTGTTGGTTGAATTGAAAACACTGTGTTGTTGTACAGGAGATTGAAATTAACACGTTCGCTGCGACGGGTCCCACCAGTGGGACCCGCGATTTTTCATTTTCCAATCTTTGCCAACTCATACTTGCTCGGAAAATTCTTCCAAAATAATCTATCCTGGTGGTTTACTCCAGTAAGGGCGTGAACAATGAGCCAAAAAAAGTTCAACTCTATATAGACGTATCTACCGAGTTGCGATGGTCCAATTCATAGCCGGAAAAAAATTACGAAAAAACAGCGTCGCAGCGAACGTGTTAATGAACGTTTACAAGATTGTCTTATTTTTTAGCGAGACAAAGCTGCGATTTGGCTTGGTATTTTGTCAATTGCTCAACTATTCAGACCATAGTCATGAGTTTTGAGCTCCTCAACCATTGAGAAACTGCAGGATATTTCAATGGAGACAAACTCAGCGTCAAAACAGAATGAGGCGACGATTTAAAAAATTTTGATAAAAAAGTCACATTGGGTATTGTGTTCCTATCCTTACAGTTTTCAGTTTGCACTGTGGTACTTTATTTCATCATCACAATAGATCAAATTCCTGATTTGAATGTAATGCCAGAATGTAAATTTCGTGATCAAAGATTTGGAGGAGAAATATTCCAAATTGCAAAGCTAATACTTCATTGCCATTCATATGAATGTAGTGACAATATAGAGAGGCGATGCAATTGGTACGAACCCTACCTCATTGAATAACAGAAAATCAAATCGGATGGCGAGACGTCAGAAAGCTAACTTTGTACGCACGAACAACCAGGGTGCTCTCCCGTCCCACAGAAACGGGTTCGTCCAATTTCACTTGCTCATCCCGGGAATTTCCGAGTTGCGTTTTCCCGACTCGAAGCAAGAAATCTGTGACGCGATCAACTCGTGAGGAGCCTCGTCAGAGTGATGACAGATAACCCGCTAGGACACGAATCTCACGACACGACACCGCTCGACACGACACTACTTTCACTCCTGCGAGCCTAACAATCGATGAATTTGATTCATTTCCATAATCCACAACTGGCAGTAAAAAAATGAATCTAATCCATCGATGTTTGGGCGCGCACCGAAAGGAATTCCGTGTCGTGTCGTGGAAGTTGTGTCTTAGTGGGTTGTCTGCCATCACCCTTACCCGCGCGAGGCTCACGAATTCTGAGACGCGACAGCGCGAGGCACCTGAAATCAACTCTGGAAGACAAAAGCGAAAGCTCAAGCTCGGCATCGCCGTCGCGACTTCTCATTCCGAATTCCTCGCAAGCTCTCGCGGCTATAGAGCACGTACGCACTCGGCTCACGCGCGAGCTTCGTCAACGGAATGCGAGCCGACTCTCTCAATAGTAACTAGATACGAGGTTCAGCGCCATTACGTACGTCTACCCACGGAAGCTCCACCTCGTATCCAGCGTACCACGGGCTTAGTTGGATTATGGCAAAATGCGGGAGAGCTTGCAACGCTCGAGTCAGGCTAATAAAAACCAACAACCACCTGCTCCGATAACACAGACGCGCTTGGTATGAGGCAAGCGTCGGCCTTGGAATCAATACCCTCGACCTCACAGTGAGCGTCATCCTGTTTTTTGAAATGATGGAGGAATGGAGCATGTTCTGGCTGGGATAGGGGAAGGCAAAATAGAAGTTGAAAAAACTCCGCAGGAACGGGCCTGTCCCGGAGATTTTTGTCGTGAACACCGATGTCGAATCACATATCCTACTGATGGATACTGTTACAGTGTCGAGAATCGCATCGTTACATCATTTCCTGGCTACAGAGGTGAAGCAGACCCGATGACGGAAAATAAACCAATGTTCTCATAAGTGATTTTGGTAGATTTTTTCGTCCTTGATGGTTAATATACAAGTTGAACATTTGGTCTCGTCGATCTTGAAGGACGGTGGGGAACTAAATAAATTCCCAAAATTTCATGATGGTTTGTTATTCTTTAGATCGTCATGATATTTTGAACGATCTTGTAATAGAGCACAGACATAACGTCTAGCTCCTGTCAATACAAGTAAACAGAGTGAGTCCCATTCAATACAAGTAAACAGAGTGGACTCACTCTGTTTACTTGTATTGACAGGAGCTAGACGTTATGTCTGTGTTCTATTACAAGATCGTCCAAAATATCATGACGATCTAAAGAATAACAAACCTGAAGCCTGATGAGGTCCACAAAACCTAGTGGACGAAACGTTGCAATAAAATTTCCATCATGAAATTTTGGGAATTTATTTAGTTCCCCACCGTCCTTCAAGATCGACGAGACCAAATGTTCAACTTGTATATAAACCAATGTTCATTCTCTTCTACAAGCTCAGCTGATTGAAGCACCCGCCGGATATGAGTTGTTCAAAGTCCGATTTGGAAAGTAGATTTTCCTGCCCTCGGGATTAATTTTACGTCTTTTGATTAGACCCGGAACCTTCTCCAAGAAACTTCGAGAAAGATGGAGACCAAAGTCTCCATTGGTGCAAAACATGGACTCGGCCCACTCTGACTCTGGACAACTCATATAAGAAATCTCTGAATATTCGCCTCAACAAGGGCCCGGAAAACATCTCGCATGCTGATGGACCGCGCAAAGCCAAGCTCCTGGGTTTCAAGTACGATTTTGGAAAAATTGCGATCTTGGTGTGAAAAAGAGTTGCGATGGCGACTGACGAGAAATGGAGACGGTGACAGGCAAATCAGTTTCCGCTCGAGGAGTTTCTCCGTTGATCACGAACTCCTAGCACAGTAACGTATGCGCGTTGAGAACCAGATATCAACAGGGGACGAGCCCAGAGAGAAGGGAAGAGGGGAGAAAATTACCACAGACACGTGAATTTTCCATGAAGGGCAAGTGCACGGGGCAAAAGGGTGAACGACGATCACTGATACGAAGGAGTTTCGAATTTTCCTTTGTATACGATGTGCATAATGGTCTGATCCTGCCCGTGAATTCAAATATGGGAGACGACATCGGGCCCATTGTATACGCTGCCGCTCTTTTCCCAATCACCCGCTGCCGTAGTATCGATTATCTCTGCGGTGCACTGCAAGCTCTCTCTCTCTCTCTCTCTCTCTCTCTCTCTCTCTCGGTGAGCTTCATCACACGTTTTCTCTATCGTCTCTTCACTATATCGTCACTTTTCTGCCGCAAGTTGCCTACGGGCTTTTGTTTTACAGATTCTTGCACGCCAATTATTGCAAGCATTCGTTAGACTCATGAATCTTTATGAATCTACGCATCTTGCAAAATTTCCATCAACATTTCTACGAGCACGTTTCGGGCTTTGAGGTTAGGTGCACATTCTCCAGATCTTGATCCGCTGGATCCTTGCAATTCCAAAGTCAGCACCTAGATGGCAGCCATTCTCCCAAGTTCCCTGCGTTACCAGCTCTAAAGCCTGATTCGCACGAGATCTGCCCCGAGCTCTTTGACTGATTGTGCTGCCTGAATAACACCGGCTAGCGCCTGACAACATCAGTGTCAGCTGATTTGACCCCGCATTCCGACTGTGTTTCTACAACGTTACAATGGGACCAGGTGTATTCGCAGTGAGCTCTTCTCAAATTGATAAGGCAAACTCGTATAAATCTGTTGACTCCGAAAATAGTTCAGAAAAATCTGCCCATTCAGGCGATATGCCACCTTATTTCGAAATGTTTATCGCTCATTTTGACGCTTGTCAAGAAAGACTTTTTTCAAAGTTAAGTAAACTTGAAGACAGGATAGAAAAGCGAATAATTGCGATCGAAAAAGATGTTTCTGATATTCGCGATAAGCTTTCTCAGATATCTCATCAGTCAACATTAGTAGATTCAGCTGAAATGATTTTAACTGACATTCCTTGTAACTTAAATCTCTCGAAAAATGAGATAGTGAATAAAATTCTTGGCGCTATAGATGTACCAGAATCTCAGAACTTCGTAGTGAACGTAAGAGAGTGGAAAGGTCCTCATTTTCGCAATGTTAATGCATCAGTTCTGAAAACTTCAAGTTCTTCAAAAACCAAGCATGCGAGTTCTCAATCACTCGTAATACAGCTGTCGTCAACCATAGTTCGAGACAAAATTATTGTGAACTCTTCTAAATTGATGAAAAAATCTGTTAAAGATATTTTTGGACACGAAAACCACTCAAAAATCTACTGTAGCCCTCTATGGCCAAAACAAGTCCATAATTTACTCAAAAAAGCTCACTTATTGAGTGTTAGATTGAAAATACCGAAGCCAGTGGTTAGGAACCTCATTGTTTGTATGAAATCTTCGAAAAATGGGCCTCTTAATCCCATTTTCTCAGAACTCGATCTTGTTGACTTCCAAACTCGGCATGAAACTGTTTCATAGTTGTTAGATCTCGAATTTTCCTCAGTTCACTAAAATAACACGGAGAGTGCAAAGCACTAGTAGTTTCTTTTCCGAAAATCTCTTTATAGTAATTCTTCAATTCAGTTGATTACTTAAAATGCAATTACATCATTCAACACCTGTAAATGATTTCTCTCCGAATATGTACTGAGATATAGTAGTACATCCCCTGCCTAAAATGTTCCTCAGATTAGCACTAAAAATAAGTAATTAGTTTCATTGATTATATTCTACTCAACCCTCTCATCATATTGTAATATTATTATGTAATTTGAATTTTGCTATTTGTACCAGATAGGGTTACACCCCAAGGTACCAAAAATAAAACCAATCTACAATCTACAATCTCTCTCTCTCTCTCTTTCTGGCTTCCTCTCTCCTCACAGGCCATACGCAAGCACACACACACGCCCGCGTGAAAATATACATACATAATGATGAGGGAAGTTTGCAGTGACTGGGTACTACGGCACACAAAATTGCCCAGCGCCGGATAATTTTGCGAATAATTAATAACGGCGAGGCTCCGTCTCACGCGCACGGCTGCGGTGATAATTCGTTTGGCACGCTTCCCGACGATCGCCGCCGTATCAGCTGCGGTGTCACAGCGACGTGCACTCTATGCTCGAGATCCGCTATGAATATATACGCGTCGAAGTTGCATAGCCATTGAATCTTGGAATAATCGATTTATCATCGGGAAGTTTGTTGATTTTTGATATTCCTCAAATTTCTCACATTGCCGGATGCAGCAACGTTCACTCGAGATCGGAGAAGGATTTATCGTCGCTGGAAGAGTTTGTTTGGACTCCTAAGATTTTCGAGCGAAGCAGGGGGGGGCTGTTCCGTTATTCATAAGAATACCCACTCCTCCGAATTGTGCGTAGCAGACCTTCTAATATTCAGTGTTGATCTTAAACTAGAACTGACAAGGTATTGTTTGCTTCTTCCCCTCTTATCCGGAAGTTTATCGTACTCCGCAAACAGTTCCATCGAATGTCTCTATATCTCAATCCTAATAAACACCATGAGATGGATATTACACATTTTTGAATGGATATTTGGGATATACGCAAGGTACGGTAAACAGCGTCGACTACCTTTCAGATGTCATCGAAAACTGTGTTGGTTCCAAAAAAATTCGTCTTACAGCTCCTAATGATGGATGGAGATGGATGATTGCAGAATTCGAGTTTACCCCGTCAATGGTTCTCAGAGCAATTGTTAGATGTTCTGTTTCATCGTTCACCTTCGATAGGGATTGTCATGCGTACACCCGAAAATTCGGAACTTGATCGTGATCGACACAATTTTAGTGAACAAAGTCCAATCAGTCGAGTACGGAGAGCTTTACTACAACTTTAATTGCCCGCGGGCGAGGAGGGCTCTGCACCTCAAACTTTGTACTTTCTAAACTCTGCCCACGGCTCGAATGCATGACACCTCTATATAGCGGTTAAGTTGAAGATAGAATCTCGGATCCTCTAGTGTTTGATTGATCATCAGAATCAAATGAGTAGGATGATGACAGAGTTATGAATGAATTGATTCAAGTGTTACAAGATCGAAGAAGATTCACTTGAACTGTCCTTTTTCACTGAAAATGTCGTAAGTGATAAAGAGTACGTTTGGTCAGACAAGATTTCCTCTGAACAAACGCGAGAAAAAGAGGACCTCAGAGATGTTCGATTGTCGAATCCACTGGAAGGAAGCTGATTGACCTAGGAGGATGCAGTTACTTTTTCTGACGAATCGTCTTGGATAGGTTGCGGCGCTCAAATTTTGCGGGAGGTCCAGTTATACTTAGCATAAATGCGGAAGAAATGGCTGCTCTCCGCGATATCATTAGCAAAGCTCTGCTTCGCACTTTCGATCGAGCTAATACCCGTCGAAAACGGAGCTCTCCAGATGTAACAACTTGATGATAATATTCAGTCAGAGAGCAAGAGAACTTGCAACAACGATATCTAACGCCCACTCTGTGTTTTTTTTTTTTTTCTTTCAAGTGTGAGGATTCATGAGAACATATTCGTGCAGGGAGTTTCATATAAGGCGTTCTTGGATCGGGAGAAATTTATGCGATGCAAAATTGAGCACTGTTTGCTGATACAAAAAGTTAAAAGATATCATTTTTGTCAAGATGTCGAACATTTTGAATACTTGGAAAATTTGCTGCCAATGTGCCTGTTCAAGTCACGCACGCAATTACTGGGCTCGTCTGCGTGCACGATTAAACGTTGACATGCTAGATGTCAATCTTCTTAGCCGACATGATTACACTCGAGGAAAGTGGAAGGTCTGATGAGCAGAAAAGCGGATTGCGGTATGAGAGTGATGAAAATGAGAAATCAGGATGGATTACGCGGGGCTACGAGCATCTCTCAATCACACGCGGTGGCGAGTGGAGACGACGCAAAGATCATAAAACGCGCTGTGCCGCACGAGGCACCGGCATAGTGGGCCGAGAGAGGCATAAGCCGTCGAACAAGCCAAAGGTTATATGAAGCCGACGAGGGGGCAAGATACAGCCGCTGTCCCGAGAGGCACCGGAGCTTATTCCTGCAGGAGTTGCCTTGGTGAGCTCTCTTCCTCTCTCTTTCATCTCGCATCGATCCCGGCGAATCAACACGAGTTCCCGACCCGCTACATCACCTGGTGATATTCGCCCAGCGATATTCATCACGAGAAGCTAGCTCACGCGCGCATCGAGATGGAAGTAATACGTGATCCGGGATTTTCCAACAGAAAGCGCGAGAGACGGGCGTATAAGGTGCACGGATGCGACGAGAGAGATTTGTCAATTCAAGGTTGCAATCAATCCGATTATTTAGTGGTGGGTACGGGATACCATGAGTAGGATGACGATTGCACGATGAACCCTTTTCGACTCGATGAATTTATCATCTGTACATTGGTCCAATCGAAAATATGGAAAACAGCGATTGATCGTCATAACAAGAACCAGAATGTTCACAGGGCACTCAATTAACGTATGAAGTATTCTATATCGCGACGGCCCACGCGACCAACGAAATCTTGCCAAATGAAAGAGCTTCACCGTACAAATTTCAAGGTGGTAGCAAGATCAATGACTCGTCAAGTTTCAATTGAAGGAGAATGGATTGAATCCAACAACTAGCGTCAAATCATGAGACCCCAGAAATGATGGGGAACAGTAGAACATCGGACGAGGGCGCATATATCTGACTTCGCATTTCGAGTGACTTTAGCAGCCCCAGTTGAATGCGTGGAGGGTTGAAATGTCTCGAAAATCGTTAAATCAAGAAATTTCCACAATTTTTGTGTACTATTCCTGAAGAATAGCACACCAGGTGAGTACAACGAGTGGCCATTGATTTCACGTTGCTTCCGTGGATGGATTGTTCGAGTCCACTTGGACGGATGGTTTGTTGAAGTGGAAACTTTGAAGGAGATTCGAGGAAAAGCGTGCTACAAGTCCACAAAACTGGTTTGATCGAAGAATGAGCTGTCGCGAGTCATCCACAGCACTAGTGGATCACCCGAACAGGCTTCATAATATCATTTCAGCCGTAGCACGGGTACTCTAGACGAGGCAACGTTGGACTCAGCCGGACCTTTGGAACAACGAGCGTCGAAGTTTCAAGGGTCTTGGTTCAGAGTTTGCGGCGAACAAGGGGGGGCTCACCCGAGCTCGCCACTCCTCCAACGCACCGCTACTCTCCAACTACGTCGCATCCGCACAGTTTCCACTCCGGGCCACATGAATTATCCCATTCACATGAGCCCCGAGGAGGAGTTGAGCAAATTGACCATCCCGCACAAGTTGTGCACCACACTCAAAGTATCCACTAGCCCATATATGCCGCTACCACTCGGAGCTTACGAGCGCTGGATAGACACCACTGGAAGCCGCAGACACGAGCGTTCACAGACACAGGGAGAGAGTGGTCCGGAGCTCACTGTCACTCGTGTCAAACTTGTGTCTCAGCACACCGGAGCAGTGGACGCAATTACAATGCCGCGTTCCCGTGGGACTCGCGCGAGAGCTTGCGGAAGCTTTGTGCGGATGAAAAAAGAAAGCCAAGAAGCTTGCAGCTACGCCGAATTAAATGTCGCAGCGTTCGCAAGAGAGGCTGATCAATGGGGATGCCACCGGGGAGCAGCTGCTGTTCAATTGGAGCTGATTGGAGTTTAATCATCGCGCGGTATGAGGGCGAGTGCTACATTTTCAAACACACACTAGAACTCTAAGACGCGCGCGTTGCGCGCGGATGGTTACGATGGCTTGAAATTCTGGAACATACGAAAAAAGCTATTGTGTTTGAAAAAAAAAAAAAATTATGCAGGTATATATGGTACCAAAAAGGAGCAAATATGAAATAGTATAAAAATATGGAATGGAAATGTTATTCATCTATATGTTTATCCACCTAACACGCCTCGGAATCGAAATTTATGAATTGCTGATTCAAAAATTCACGACTGTTTGAGGGATTTTTCGAATAATCTCAAAAAGCTATTCAATCTACGAAGTGCGCGCGCTGCGCCACGTGAAATGTGTGGGTTTCCAATTCGATTGAGATTTTCAAAGGTTCTTACTCATTTTCGGATGGAGACATGTTTCTCTCCTTCTCCTTCTTCTCCTCTAAGTCAGCTATAGAAGAGAAGGAGGAAAAGTTTTCCAAGGATATGCACAAATATCAGCCAATCAGCCTTTGTGAAGCGAAAATTTCTTGAATGCTTCTGTAGACATTTTTTTTAGTCCACAAATGAAAAATTTTTGATCGATGAATTATATTCACAAATTGAAAACTTTTTTTCAAAATGATGTAAGGATATTCAACATTCACCAAGAGAATTTTAGTTGATCTACCTCAATCACAAAATTTTATACATGTAATTTAAGAATTATGTTGACACATTCATCAAAAACGAAGAAAATTCTAGTTAATCTACCCCATCAAAAAACAGTATAGATGCAACTATTAAGTTTGTATGGATCATTTTGAGAATTTGAATAAACGTTCCTGAGATCTTTCCGATCGTTGAAGAAAGATGAAATCAGAATATAAATCTTCAAATGTTACCATTAACCTCATTATTACACGGGATATCCGACATTCCTGTTGCCGGTCAAGCAGCAATCTACTTTTCTATCACTCATTTAGCGAGCGAATCGCGATCCGATTAATACATGCAGGTGTAATAAAACCCGATATGATGCGCAGGCGCGACCGATCACCTGTTCAATGTTGACAACGAAGCAGACAGAACTGGACAGAACGCTACAGTGCATGAGTTCAGATGCTTGAAACTCATCATTACTCTTCTTTCGATAAATTGGAAATAATCAATAGATAAAATAGTTCAGCTATGTAGATCGCATAATTGGATACTTTCAACGATATTGATTCACGTATAGATGTATTCGAATAATCCAATGCCATTAATCCACAGCAACACACATTGAGACAACTCGTAAGTGGCGCGCGAAATCTCGATCGGAACGCCTCGAATCTCGAATATCGAAGTTATCCATTAATAATATAAGATTGGCTATCCCGAGGCACGGCTGTGCTGTTTTCCGGGAATTGTGCTGGTGTGAGGAACTGATGCTGGGAGCGAGTGATTGTGGAGGCCGAGTGGGGTAGATGTATTTGAGAAGCGGAAATAGCGGGATGCATGAGTCTCTTGAGGCGATGCGGTCATCATGCAAGCTGAAAATCATTCCCATCTTTCTTCGATTCTGTTGCGATTTGGGCTTAACGACGAGCGCACGAAAACTTGTTATCGTCTAACTTAGATTAGTCCGCTTTTCTTTAAGCCCGAATTGCAATAGAATTTGAGAAAGTTGGGAATGAAAATGCGCGTATATTATAGGTTAGGAGGTTTCCGCGGCCGAGTTATTCCCACTTTTCTCCGATTCTCTTATGATTTGGGCTAAGCGACCGATTGAGGAATACAAGTTGGACAATAACAAGTATTCTACAAGTCAACTCACATTTTGAATCACCAAACTTTTTATGTGAGGTGTATTTTCAAGGTCCATGGTCGCGGTGACCGCATCGCCTAAATGATTGCGAAGCTCCAGTTACCCTTCTGTCCACGCAACGATCTCGAGTGCTGGCCCGCGACACTCCGCAGTTCAAAAATATTTTGGAGATCCGGAGGCTATCTCGGTGTTTACTGTAGCCTATCTGTCATTTGCAATGCGAGCTGTAACTCATGCAAAATTTTAACATGCCCAAACATACTTCATGAGCACGATTTGCTGGAATGTTATTAATTTCAGGGTTGTTCACAGGTGGCGAGGAGAATTGACGCTTCGTTCGTAGATAAGTTGCGTATTTGAACGAGCTGTGCGAGCTTCAACACGATAGTATGATCCCGATTAAAGCATACTTTCGGAATTTGTTCGGACTCTTCATCTCGTTGACAGAAATATCGAGATCTTTCCGGAGACGAGGCCCGGGTGAATCATGAATCACAATGAGTTCCAAAGTCTCGAAGAATCATTCGAAAATCGAGCTGATATGAGTTTTCGTAACCAACGAGTAAACAACTACCATGCCTGTTCACTCTCCGGTTCACGAGAGGTGAATTATACTCGGATGATGAGGAACCTTCCGCCGGCCTGGGACTGAGGATGGATGAATCAGACAAGTTTTGAAGGATAACGGAATCCCTTGTTGATTCACGCAAAAGTCTCGTAGACTGCTTCTCCTTACTCAAGGATTCGTTGAACTCACACAAGATATGGAACAGGGCTCAAAACCTACGAACTCGCACTCTCACAGTCAAAAGCCTCGAAAAGTTTTCGAATATACCAACAGTGAAGCACCGCATTTTCATTCGAATTATCAAAAACAGATGAGTTCCCAAGATAGAATTTCAACCCCGCGAACAAATGAAAAATTTCCAGCGATGAATCCAGTATTCCGATGGAATTGTAACCATCAAACACGAATGTTTAACCGAGCACCTAATCAGCTCAGCCTCCGCATCAGCGAGCGTAATGAGTTTTGCAAGAGGGTCGATGCTTATCTGCTTCTTCGAATCATTCAGTTTCAAGTTGTTCGTCTTTGCATAGTTCAACGCCGCGAGCCGTTCAAAGTGTGAAACTCGATTTCGAGCCGCAGAGGGAAGAGAGAAGGAGAGAGTTGAACTTGGGTAAATTCACTTTGGTCAAGTCTCGGGGAAAGACGAAAAGTTTCCTCAGAGCTAGATCTAATTGCGCACTAGCTGTACAGCGTATGCACCCTCCGAGAAGCGAATTCTTAAGACGTTGGCGTCGGAGACGTCCTGGCCCTAGGCTTCCCTACAACACCGTTTCCTCCCATCGATCCCCAATCATCGCATCCTACCAAGTTTGCCAGTTCCGGAACAAACTCAATCTTCTCAACTGCGAGATAGCCAAACAAACTTGCAACCAGGGTCATCGACCTCTGAAACCTCTCAGCCCTCAGCTCTCCGATCGCGCGCGTCGATTCTTGGTTCCAGTCGTCACCGTCATGAACAAACTATCGATCACTTGGAAACGTAATAGACCCTTTGTCTCGGTTTAGCGTTACCTTGCGTCACCTTTGAGAATTTCGACCGGACTGATTCTGGTGAGATTGCTCGCGCAAAATCGTGTCTCGCATCCGATTGAGACTGACAAGCTGCAATATCGACGACAGCACGACGCAAATACTGGAAGGCACGACGGGAAACAATCTGACAAGCGCATTACTCGAGCTGCAGGGCTCTCCCCCAAGAAAAAACATGTCCGAGCCATCCAAGTCACAGTGCGGCAAAAATTCACGCCTCGAGGGACCGAGCAGCACGGTGGCGGGCTTGCCTCGGTGCGCACGTGTGCTGGGTTCATCGATCCGAGCTTGCGGCCTGCATCAAATATGGATCACGTCACGCTCAGCGGCGGAGAGGAGCTTTCGCACACGGCTGCCAGGGTAGAGCGGATCGATCGGGCGAGAGATGGAGAGGGAGAGTTACCCTGTGGCTGACGCAGCTCCCGGTGACGACGACGACGACGATGAGCTTGCGCTCGCCCGCTGCCATCCGGCACAGCTGCCATCCTCTGCCCATCGCACTCGTCTCGGCCACCGCTACGGGCTGCTGCTGCTGCTGCTGCTGCCACGGCGAGCTTTCCGCAAGCTCGCCACCTCGGCTTTTCCAAGAGCGACGTCATCGCAGCACTCGCGAGTCGCGAGTGGCGGTGCTGTTGGGGGCGCCCTCGGCAGGCCTGCGCTCGGCCATGTGCCCCCGCGGTTGCTGCGGCGGTATCGTGGCGCGGCGCAAGCACGGAGCGCGCGAAATTCGAATCGCGGCGGTGGCGACTGCGGGCCGAGAGCAGAGCCGAGAGCCGACTGACGGGCCTCGGGTGAACGCCACCGAGTAGGCAGTGTCGTCGGAAGGCCGGGCCGCGCGGACATGCGCGAGCGGCCGATGCAGTGCGCCTCTTTGTGATGCGGCGTCCTCCCATGCGGATAGGTGGACAGGGCGCAGTGTGGAAAAGCTGCGAGCGACGGATAAGCCTGCGAGTTTGCGGCCGAGTACGCGAAAGATCGGATGAATCGATTGCTGGGAGGCGGGGCGGGGTGCACTGACCGAGTTCAAAAGCGCTGGGTTGCTGATTTTTCGAGAAGGGGTAGCAATACATTCGGCGCAGGCTTGATGAAAGGAACAACGGCAGCAGGTGAATCGGAGATGATCCTCAACGGCGGGTTGAAAAGGGAAGATATCCACCAACATTCTCGGCCTTCAAAACGAAAAGCCTCGTGATTAGTGTGCGCGCCTGCGAGGTCTTGCTGCAGCTCATACGGAATAGAGAAGAGCAGAGTTTGGGCAGGGTATCAAAACTGAATCAAATCACACTATTGATGACGAAGCATAACTCGAAGAGTGCCGAATTTGTTCACGACTAGTTGTAAGCGATCCGCTCAACTCGCGAATCTACCCGAGTCTGAGTTTGCCTTCCCCAGATCCCGAGCTTGCATGCCTCCGATAGTTGAGGGCCAAATATTCATGCATACCCAAAATTAGCGCTGTAATTTGCCATGGTGAGGCTTGATAATGAGAGATCACCACGGTCAAGCGAATCGAATGTGGAAAAACTGGATAATCCAACAATTCGCCAGGCAAGGTGATCGGGACGCGTTGGTCAAGAGAAGCGTCATGTCAGCTCCGACTGTACAAGGAGCTCGTTCCTTAAGGTGATACGGTCACCGTGCACCGTGACCATGGACCTTGAAAATACACCTTACATATAAAGTTTGATGATTCAAAATGTGAGACAAGTTGTTGAATCCTTGTTATTGTCCAATTTGTATTCTTCACTCCGTCGCTTAGCCCAAATCATAAGAGAATCGGAGATAAGTGGGAATAACTCGGCAGCGGGAACCTCCTAACCTATAATATACGCACATTTTCATTCCCAACTTTATCCGATTCTATTGCAATTTAGGCTTAACGAAGAGTGAACGAATTGAAGTTGGATTATAAATAATATTCGTGCACTCGTTGTTTAGTCCAAATTGCAACAGAATCGGAGAAAGATGGGAATTATTTTCAGCTTGCATGGTGACCGCATCGCCTTAATTCCATTTCCCATAGTGAGTGATAATCGCCAGAGATGAACGGTGTATATAAATTCGCGAGCTTCCGCTCCACGATATCGACGTACAAAGAGAAATTCACCATTGGGATGTTCAGAATTTCCAACCCAACCACACAAATGTCACCGTAGACCGCATCAGAGGGACGAAAATTACTCACGATGATTGGATGGTCACGGGTATTGTGCCTGAACTCGCTTTGACGTCAAATGAACTGTTGTACAAAAATCTCCTGTGATTATTCCCAACCCAGTCAACATTCTTCAGAATTGATCTTTGAACGATGCTGCACCTAACGAGGGGCTGCTGCTCCTAATTGCTTGAACTTTCATAAGTGCCATCGGATCACACTTACCCGACGCGTGCAACCGAAGTATTGCATAAAAAATATTGGAATGTCGTTCAAGACACACTCAAAAGAAGTGAAAAATTCACGATGCAAAACACTTTGAATTCATAGCTCAGAGCGAGTTGCTACATTGACTCAAATCATGGTAACGATGCGGAAGAACAATTCTAATTCAATCCTGACGCGCTCGAATTTTCACGTCGGACCAGCACAAATGCGAGTGCAAACAATGTGCTATTACGTGGGTTTATAACCAGCCTACGAGCCACTTCGACATTCATGTTCGAATCATGAGATTGTACAAAGCGACAGAGACGCCTGTCCTTCGCTCGAATACTCGGGTTTACGACCCGTGAAATTTTTTTCCCATTGCTGAATGAATTCACTTCCTTCGCCACACTAGTTTGGCCTAGGTGAAGTGAAATGGTACTCGGAAAAAATAATGAGATAGATAGATACCGTTCACTGTTCTTTGAACTAACTTAGAAGAGTCACTGATGAAATAACGTAAGTGGATCTAATTTGCTCACACTCAAACCTCAAATATGAGCACTGGCTTAACTTTCCACGCAACTTCCTCGTGTTTGTTACCCATTAATTATGGAGAATCAAACTATTCAAAGCTATTTGGAATAGCTTATTTCACACCTACTCTAGCAGATAATAATTCGTTAAAGTATAGTTGTTCTGCAACTACGTGAGTTGAAGGCTACTTAAGGGAGTAACCTCGGTACCGCGTGAGTCAAATTGATCGACTTTTTTCAACTTTCACAAATTTGCCTACATGTGTGTCTTATGTGTTAATCAGATCTCAATACACCCTCACATAAACTTGCATAAGCATCCGACTCACGAATCATGAAATATCAATCCCTGATTATGGGCGAATTTGTCTTAATTGTGACTTATTCGTGACTTCACGCTGAAAATTAATCAGAACTTTTTTCCAAGCTAACCAAAGCTTGAAAAAAAGTTCGAGCACGTGTTCTTTGCATTAAGATATATAAGTGAGCAAGATTTGAACAAATACGCTGCTAAATGAGATTAGCAGAATGCTTTCTCTTAGCGAAATAGTTTAAGAGGTTCACTGAAACTAATGAGAAATTTGCAAAACTGATCAAATTCCAAAATGATGATTGGGATTCCTACGGAATAGTTTTATTTTTTAATCTAATTTAATTGCATTTCACATCACACTCACAATCCAATGATTGGATCCAACCAATCGATGTAGAATGAGGGAAAAGTATCTCTCTAGTCCATTAAAAGGTGGATAGATTAGTTGTAGAGGGAGATATGAGGATAAAATGAATTTTAGCTGCAATTTTCCTCTAATATTTTGGGTTATTATTACGAGATTCACTTTTAGGGGAATTAAGATGACCTAAACTGGGGTTTTTAATGGAAGATATGTAGTCTGGTTGAGGGAAAATTTTGATACAGTTGGTGAGAAGATCACAAAAATGGAGTTTTTAAGAAAAAATTTGGATTTTTCGGGAATAAATCGGATTTTGAATGTATTTAAAAGGATTTTGAAAAATTCGGTATCAACTAATCGATTTAGAACGATGAAAAAGTATAAACTTAGTTGAGTAAAATGTGTATATATTAGTTTAGGGGGTGGGTAATAGCGGAAAATGAATTTTAGATGCGATTTCCTTCTGATATTTTGAGTTATTATAAGGAGATTGCCTTTTAGGGGAATTCAGATAACCTAAACTAGGGTTTTCCATGGAATATATGTAGTATGGTTGAGGGCAAATTTTAATATAATTGGTGTAAGGATTATAAAAATGGAGTATTCTGAAAAAATTTGGATTTTTCGGGAGTAAAACGGATTTTGAATGTATTAAAACGGATTTTGAGAAAATTCGGTATCAACCAATCGATTTAGAACGATGAAAAAGTATCAACTTAGTTGAGTAAAATTTGAATAAAGTAATTTAGAGGAGAGATATGAGGAAAGTATGAATATTGAAAAAAATATTTTGGTATAGGATTTTGAGATATTTTTTTGAGGAAAATAGTTATCGGGATTTGGGCTACCTAAAGTGAGGTTTTTTTAGCAAAACGTGTTATTTGGTTGAAACAGAATTTCGATAGAATAGGTCTAAACATGCTCAAATTGCTGTTTTTGTTGGAAATTTTGGTTTTTTTATAAAAATTTACGTTGATGGAGTTTGAATGGAATTTCGGTATTAACCAAAAGATAGATTGAGCCAAAAAAAACCATAGCCTAGGTAATCAAAATTGGGGTAAGGTGAAGTTAGAAAGAGATATTTTAGTATGAAAGTACACAATTTCACCGATTTTACCTCAAAAAACGTTTAAATCAGATTCGATTTGGAGAGGAGACCAGACAAATCACTGGTCTCATCTCTGAGTGATTCTCTACAACTTGTAGAAAAGCAAAAATCGATAAAGTGGAGTGTAGAAGAGAAAGCGTGGCGCAAAAAAAACAACACACATACACACACACAGACACAGACAAAGGGCCGGAGAGATGAGTCACTGGGGGGTTTTTGAGGGTTATAAGGGGAAAAGTGTTACTTACAATGGTTAGATTTTGGCGAGAGGAATAAGATGGTTGAAGCACTTTTTTGATAAGATGAATTATGTTGAAGAAAATATTGGGTTGAATGGGAGTATTTTGAAAAAATTTGGATTTTTCGGGAATAAATGGGATTTGGAATGTATTAAAACGGATTTTGAGAAAATTCGGTATCAACCAATCGATTTAGAACGATGAAAAAGTATCAACTTAGTTGAGAAAAATTTGAATAAAATAGTCTAGAGGAGAGATATGAGGAAAGTATGAATATTGAAAAAAATATTTTTGTATATTTCGAGTTATTTTTTTGAGGAAAATAGTTATGGGGATTTGGGCTACCTAAAGTGAGGTTTTTTTAACAAAACGAGCAATTTGGTTGAAACAGAATTTTGATAGAATAGGTCTAAACATGCTCAAATTGCTGTTTTTGTTGGAAATTTTGGTGTTTTTATAAAAATTCACGTTGATGGAGTTTGAATGGAATTTCGGTATTAACCAGAAGATAGATCGAGCCAAAAAAACCGTAGCCTAGGTAATCGAAATTGGGGTAAGGTAAACTTAGAAAGAGATATTTTAGTATGAAAGTACACAATTTCAGCGATTTTACCTCTAAAAACGTTTAAATTAAATTCGATCTGGAGAGGAGACCAGGCAAATCACTGGTCTCATCTCTGAGACATTCTCTACAACTTGTAGAAAAGCAAAAATCGATAGAGTGGAGTGTAGAAGAGAAAGCGTGGCGCAAAAAAACAACACACATACACACACACACAGACACAGACAAAGGGCCGGAGAGATGAGTCACTGGGGGGTTTTTGAGGATTCTAAGGGGAAAAGTGTTACTTACAATCGTTAGATTTTGGCGAGAGGAATAAGATGGTTAAAGCACTTTTTTGATAAGATGAATTATGTTGAAGAAAATATTGGGTTGAATGAAAAAATTGATCAAAAATTTGCTGTGTCGAAAACAAAGCTTTCTCTTTAGAGAAAGCAAAACTGATCGGTCAGTCTTTTATAGTCTAATAATCATCGCGATGCCCCATATGACAGCGTGTATAACCTCTAAAAATGTTTATGCTGATGGTTTAACTCAGGGGTAGCCAATGCTCGTGAAATTTTGACTGTGTCCAATTGACACGCAAATACATCTCTCTGCCAAGTTTGATCAAAATCTGATCGGTGGATCTTCTACCGAGGTTACTCCCTTAACCTCACTTTTTCGGTAACATCGATTCTAACAAATATATAATTTGGGCAAATCAGCGTGTTCTGCAAATCAAAAAACAAGCCAAAATGGGCTAAGATACTTTTATGATCAAAACTCGTTCGAACCAGGCGATGATTTGCGCATAAACAGGATTTGGTGGAAGCCGTTACGTAATTTCAATTTTCCGATAGCCACTACGGAAAAACTAAACGATCAATCTTGATCGGACTTGGACAAAAGATTCATCATTGTATGAACTTGCTTCTCATGCAATCTCATCATTTTCTGTTGTCGGGATCAGTTGGAAGACTCAAAAAGGCTCCCGTTTTGCTTGCCCTGTCCCATAGGCGCAATCTTAAATGTGACCAAAACATGCGGTTTTTTGATGGCTAGGGCTCCGAAACGGAACAGTCGACTGACTTGAGATTTCGCATAGACATTCATCGATACTTGAACTAAATTCTGACCAAGTTGCGAAGCATTCTGTTGTCAATAAATTTTACAGGACACCTACCTTAATACATGTCGGTACTCTGACTCCGAAAAAGTAGGGGGCTGAAGGGACTTGCGCTGCGACCGGGAATCGACCCCGAGTCTTCTGGGGGAAATTCCAACGCTCGGACCACTGAGCTAAGCCACGTTGGTCGTTCAGCGCATTAATCGTCTTCGCTAAAAATTGAATGAAACTGCACGCGCTCACGCCGTTATGGTGGCCAATCCGACATGTCCCATGACGCTTCAGCGCCAAATCACGAGGCGGTCGATGCGAGAACTACAGAATCATGTCTAGTAGCTATATCGTGAACATCGATAAAAGTATACTTATGCATTGAGTATGATTCTAGTTCAGCAGAGAATCCGTTACGAGCGCTACGGTCGTAGGATATCTCCAATTGACAGGAGTCAAGACGAGACCTAGACGCAACGTGTCGAAATAACACGTTATGACGGACTGCTACTACCTCTGCTCTTTTTTTTCCGTCAGTACGATTCATCTCAATATAAACTGGCTGAATCAATTTCGAAGTAGCTTTTTTCTAAGCTTATTTTTTGGCTCAGATGACTGAAGATGCCCTTTGCAAATAATTCTGAGAGGGATAGAATCGAAAAAAATTACGTTAGAAGAACTTGGGATCCAACATTTTTGATTAATCGTTCTATCATGAAATCGCTCTTTTGAGGAAGCAGGAGTAAAAGGAATGCACTATAGCCGTACGCTACGAACATCAAGCACATTTTGCATCTTTTCCAACAATCTTCTGAATTTTTTGGCCCTCGTGAATGTTTCTTCAAGGAGTTGGTAAGTTTTTAAGAATATTTCACGGGGCCAAATCAGGCATACCCTCTCTAGAACACGGAAAATTTTCACAATAACATTCCCAGAATTTTCTATTCTTGATTTTGCCATCATTCGGTTCTATACATCTCGACAGTTTTCCTAGCACATTCATTGGATCTTGAGATAATCTTTGAAATAGCCTAAAAATGAATAAAGATACATTGAGACTGGACCAGCTCATGTGTAGAACTGGTATGGTAGAAAATCAAACACGCTCATTTTACTTGGATACGAGAGTAGAAGTTTTGAACTGCCTCGGGACCGCGTACCGAGAAATATTGACAACTGAATTTCTGTGTATTTCCAGCAAAATGAGCTTTAGTCTTCACTTGCACCAAACTGTAGCGTGGCCTTCATGAAAAGATCTGTATCGACATTAAAACCATCCTACCTATCTCAAAAAAGATGCCCACGGGACCATGATATTACCGGAGGAACGTATAGATGGCGTTCGCGTCAGTCTCCCAAGGATCCGTAATCACGATAGAGGGTCGGAATATTTTAGCGAGTTCCATTTTAATTAAAAGCATACCCGTAGCGATGGAGACGGAGATAGAGGGATGGCAAAAATCACACGAGGTGTTTTCTGAATCGAATTTGAATGAAGCCCGGAGGATGCATTATCGGAGAAATTAGACAGAGGCATCGTTGTGCAGCGCAGTGCATGGCTCTGCATGATTCATAAACATCTCAGGCTGGGTCTTGGGTCTCTGAGATGAGTCTCATGAAAATTCAAAGCAGCCAGGCTATACCCCGATTCTGACGGGCTATTCACACGATCCACTCACTCCCCGAGAAAGCTCTCGTTCTCTACGCATGAAATTTCGATTTGCGATTCTACCGCTTTCATCGTACGGAAGTTTCCTCGAAGCGCGACATACTCCGACGTGTTGCTTATCTCGGTGGTGATGGTCACTGGTTCAATTTTTGCATCTCGGGAGGGGCTACGCCCGCGGGCGGCCACGACACTACAGGCTCTTCTTCTCGTTTCTCGCACACACCCTCGCGGCGTCTCTTTCATCGCGGTCAATCATCTGCGCGCTCGTCTCAGCCAACATCTACGCCACTGCATACGAGCCACACAGACAGCCGCAGAGTGGATAAGGCATAGAGTGGCTCGGGTGCTGTGTATACGGCAACGACGACCCTCCGCCCTCGACCCCGGCTCTCGTGTCCCCGGGGCTGTTTCAGAGCTTTCTCTGCTTTCTCGGCTTTTCTACCCTCAAACACCACACGCGAAGACAAAACCTTGTACACACCTCGTCTTCCACGTTGCTACATTCTATTTTCGTCGCTGATGAATCGACGGGGCTTTCCTGTGGGCGAAGCCACCAGCCGTTTCAGAGCGAGGGAGATTTTTTCGTTCTGGCGACGACGGCAAACTCATCTTCTCTCGCTCGTTATTCGATGCTTTTCCAATTTGACGCCGTCCCACTGCCACGAGCCTAGCCCGACATATTCGATTGACGCTGTGCTCTGCGCAGAGGATAATGTAGCGGATCGAGGAGATCAAAGTCCATAGGTGTGCATTGTTCATGAGCTTTCTGATTGGACGTTCGCTTCGGGGCGGAAATGAGTATCGGGGTAGAACCGATTGTAAACGAGAGCTCCAGTTGATCTTGTAACGATCGGAAGACATATGATACAATAGCCTGTTGTGGGAATGAAAAAATATGATTCCGATGAAAAACACGGGGTTCGGAGCTACTTAATGCGGCGTCAACAAAAAAATCATAAAATAGAATTGTTTCGGACGCAAATATGCAGTGCTTGGACTTTCTTTTGTCTCAGGACTCAGAATCATTGTCTCACGTGGTAAATACTCCATGTGTTGAAAGGTAAAGATTGTGCCAATTAATTAGTCTCCAATTGATAGAAGAATCTTATATGATTAAAGAATATCAACTCTGATATGCAAGATTCGTACGCTGATTAGTTTTAATTTCAGTCGAATAATCCGACGCTCCCTGCCCTCTATGCTCAGATTTTCACAGCCTCTATTCAACTCCATGTGATTTATACAGTGTCTCTAGGAGTCTTGTCAAGATCGAGGTCAAGATTGCCTGAGAATCCATCGACTCCACAAATTTGAGAACTTTTGATCGCCTTGGGGGAATGTTCACTCGGATTTCACAGACAAAACTCATCATACTCATAAATCGCACAAAATTTCATCGAATCACCTCAAGTATGAATGGAAACACAGCTCTGAATGAGAACAAGAAACGCTATCCCCTCGAATGCTAAACTCTTTGAAAACGCATGGGTCTATATTTTAAATTACGGGACGCCAGGTGATTGAATCGATTCTAAAGTTACGAAAGGGTTTTCCAAATTCCGCGGAGACTGACGACGCAACCACTCAATTACTGCGCAGTGAATATATTGCTCGTGCGTTACATCAAATTCTCTAAATAGCCGGGGAAATTTTATTTGAGTCGAGCGGAATGAAATTCGAAGATGCAAAACGTCAAGAGGTATGAAAACGGAATGCTTTGTCATACATAGTGTCTGGGATGCTTCGCAATTCGCTCTCACGAGGCCATCAATGCCATGCCAGAAACGATAAGCCTTATTTTCAACGCTAAGTACAGAATACGACGAATCTGATCCAATACTTTTTCAAAAATTGTTGAGATGGAGTTCGAAAGAAATCAAAATCCAGGCTCCGGGACGAGATTCCGAGAGAGGTGGACAATTTTAGTGATGTAAAGATTCAACGAATTTTGATCATTGCAGAGAGCTTGAGAGTTTAGAAACATCAGAATATTCTTCGTTTGCGGAACTGCAAACATTTATTCAAGCACGTGCACAAAAAATTGACGAGCGGTTAAATTTAGAAGCGTGATGATGACTTTTATCGAAAATATTCAGTGTTAATCAAGTCAAATTCATTTTTGTCAAAAGTTAGTTCATCACTGGACTACGTTCAAGAGTCGTAAGAATGTGAACACAAACGTACAATATGCTTGGTTGCAGACAATGGAGCCCAAACTCTGATTTCGTGAAGTTTATTCAAATTGTATGCTCAAAAGATTCTTGTTCTGCTCGCCACGGACTTGGAGAGAATTCAAATTCTTCCGAAACACGATGTTCCAAGTTTTTAAATCCTATTGAGGGGAATCAACCGAATCCTGAGCTCAAGCTCATTTTGTGTGGATCCATTTCCGAACTGGATGATCCTCTTGTGGTAATGATTCTGGATAGTTAATATTGTTAAGGGGATGCGGTCACCGTGCACCGTGCACGCTGAAAGTTATTCGCACTTTTATCCGATACACTTGCGATTAGGAATAAACGACGAGAAGACGAATACTTATTATCATCCAACTTGAGTTCGTCTTCTCATCGTTTAGCTCGCATCGCAAGAGAATTTGATGAAAGTGCGAATAATTTGAGCGCAGGCACCTCCTAACCTACAATATAGGTACTTTGTAATTCTCACTTTTATCCGATTCTTTCGAGATTTGAGCTAAACGACGAGAAGACAAACTCAAGTTAGATGATAATAAGTATTCGTCTTCTCGTCGTTTAGCCCAAATCGCAAAAGAATTTGATAAAAGTGCGAATAACTTTCAGCGTGCACGGTGACCGCATCGTCTTAAGGAACGGATTTGCGAAGAACGATTTGAGCAAGTCGACGTTGATCAAGGCAATGAAGTTACCGCCGCCGGTATCCGACGAACATCTCAACCAAGTGAAAAAAATTTTGCAATGAAATGGAAAAACCAGAGATCTAGATAATCTCACGCTTTAGAGTCATACACCACACCTCTTCTCGTATACCAACGTCGCACAAAAATCCATAAAATGCGATATCGGCTTGGATGCAAGCGTAGATCGAAATAACAGTACATCGGCAGCCATACACAGCTCAGCGCCCTAATGGGTAAATCGTCGATTCGGCAGGATTTTAATCGAGCGTCGCTCTCGTGCCCCATTTCCACTCCCGTTACACTTCATCACATTCGACCCCAACCTTCCTCTCTCCCCCTCAGACTCAAACAGACGTTCAAAGCTTCCCGCGAGAATCCACCGGTAACGGCTAACGACCCGAGCAGAGCACCGCAGCCACGGTCGAATAAATAATTTCGATCTTGCGCAAGCTCTCGAGCTACATATCACTCTGCGCAATGGACGCGTCGCAGCTCCCACGTCTTATCTGCGGCGCTTGCGCTTCCTGCAAGCTCCATTGCACATCACGTTTCCTTCGGCTCCCTTAGAGGAAGCTCGGCGAATTTATCCGTACACGATGTACTCTAAGTATGTCAAACTGCGCAGATGAGCATGGAAGCGCATTCCGATGGCTCGTTTCTCAGTGATCTCTTATTCATCGCAAGTTTCAGGCTCATGCATGTTGCAGAGGAAGAAGGGATGACCGCTAATCGGTGGTCGTTTATTATGCGCTAGCAAAATCGAGAATTCGAAAGCTGACTGATGGGAGCTTTCGTTCTCGCGAAGATACTTTTCCTGATTCGAGATTCCCTGAGTACTAGTTTCATGAATCGTCATATATGGATTCTGAAAAATCATGAATCGAAGAGAGAACTTGACAATCAGGTCTATTCCAATTCCCTTAATTTGAAATTGAACATGCAAAGATGCCGATTGATGTAATACAAGCGCTACTCAAATGGACAAACAGTAATGGCAAAATTTGGTACATTTGGAAATTTGCGTATGAAATTACCCCAGCTGAACCTTCGAGGGATTTAGGAGTCGGAGAGGAGTTCTGGGCGAATTTTCGAGAGTCTATCAACCACGGCGTCGAAAGGGCAATTTTGGATGAGCCATTTCTAAACGAAAAGATTTTCACGGGAGTGGAAGTACAGGAGGAAGAGTGCACGAATAATGCTTATGATGAAACACACGAACAGTTAGGAGTCGAAGACTCGAAATGTAAGCATACATGGACGAGCGAAAACAAGTCGAGGTAAGATCTAATCTGCTTTTTGGACTCATTGAACTACCTCAAGAACTGCGAAATGTGAATCAAATGACTCCGACAACCAGTTTAGTCTATAAGCGCCGCGCCGTAAAGGCCTGCAGGACGCATGGTCAAATAGCCATATTGCCGATACCCGAGTCAATATCCCAATACTCTAAACGTTTTGTCACCTCATTTCAAGTTGAAGATAACCATTCCCACAGCCCGACGGATTAATCGAGGCACGCGGTCAAGACGCGCGCGCCTACGCAAGGATAACTGAAAAAAATGCGAGCGTGTAACTATACTCAGAATTCGTCGACCCTGACTTTGCCGGGCCACTCCATGTCTCATGCAAGTGATCCCGGATCATTTCTGCGTTCTCCAGAAAATATAAAGTGAGTTTTCCATTTTTCGTGTTTGCACGGCTAAGAAATCGAGGAGGAAATCGCGTTCACTAAAACCGGTGCCAATTTATTTTTATTCGACCAATCTTGACGTACCTTAGCGCATTCGATTCCTTATCTCAAGACCTTCAAAATCCGCTCTTTAGGGTTGCAGAACTCTGATTTGGAGCGTTTCTATGTACAAAACACGAAGATGGTTTGAGAATCAAGAAGGCCGACATCGGAGTGAACCCAACATGCCCCCATATGGTTATCTCGGAAAGGCGTGCAGTATGGCTTTTTTTACCACTCAGAACGTGTTTATCACGTCAAAATAGGTCGGAAACGATGTCTTGGGCCAGCTAAAAGCTACAAATGTCGCTGCACGGTGATCAAAACGGATCAAAGCGATTATATTCACTTCATCGCCGATTTACATTGTTTTAAATGATGGGGGCAAGTTGTGTACACACTTTTGTAAACTCTCAAAAAACACCTTTTGGGAGAATTCAAACAGCTCGGCTTCATTATATCCAAATTGGACGTATCTTAGCTCATTTTCAAGGTCTTGAGACAAGCTTTAAAATGAGTTAAGGTACGTTGGAAAATATGGGGATGGGCCAAAGTTATTAAGAAAATGGCTTAATGGGGGCAAGTTGGGTACACTTACCTTATATACTCATTATGCTAATGTTATGAGCTGCAGCTCGAAAACGGTTGAGCGTTTGTAAGTGCGGCTCTGGCTTTCATGTTTTGGCAATAAACGGAGACTATCCCCAGAGTTTCAACCAAATCCGTGTTCCACAACCCCTGGGTGTTCCTCGTTAGATACAAATATGTCAGTGACGCAAGCTACCTGTCAATAGAGGCTTATCATTTGTGTTTGTCGTGGAAGCTTCGAGAATTGCAGATTGAGCAGTCAGGTCCAATATTTATTGGAGTCATTCAGTGAGCTGTTCTCAAAAGTAAAGCTGGAGGTGAGTTGTATAAGAGATGGATCGTTCCATACTTTTTACGAAATGAGCAGTTAGTGCAGTGTTATTTTCCGCTCGATGCCAGAAACGCGTTTTTATGCCGAATCTCATCGCGATGTAGATCGGACCCCCCCTCCCTCTTTACTTTTTCCAAAAGTCTAACTTGGCGAGTATGGACATCCTTTTCCCATGGAATTTCATCTGAGATCAAAGTATGAATTTCAATTCCTGAAGGTCATGAGATCAGGGAAAACATGTCGAGTAACTTTTTACTAAAATCTCAACGTCAAACGAATGGAGAGAGATTGCAAAATATTTATTTCAATTCTTGAGAGTCATGAAATCAGGAAAAGTATGTCGAGTAATTTTTTTGCAAAATCTGAATGTGAAATGCATGAAAAATGATTGATTACATTACAATCTGATTAAATCTGTAAGTTTGACTCAACTTGAGTTACTCACCATCTCTCTTTTCCTTGAAATATATTGCAAATGATAGACCAATAAAAAAAAACAGAAGTGAGAAAATTCAATCTACCATTGATCGTTCCAGTTTGGAAGTCAGTAAAGATGGTGAGTAACTCAAGTTGAGTCAAACTTACAGAGAGATAATCAGATTGTAATGTAATCAATCATTTTTCATGCATTTCACATTCAGATTTTGCGAAAAAATTACTCGACATACTTTTCCTGATTTCATGACTCTCAAGAATTGAAATAAATATTTTGCAATCTCTCTCCATTCGTTTGACGTTGAGATTTTAGTAAAAAGTTACTCGACATGTTTTCTCTGATCTCACGACCTTCAAGAATTGAAATTCATACTTTGATCTCAGATGAAATTTCTTGGGGAAGGGATGTCCATACTCGCCAAGTTAGACTTTTGGAAAAAAAAAAAGTGGGAGAGGGAAGATTTCAGGCCTTGGCTATGGCAATGATTGAAAATTCCCAGATTGACAAATATAAGCTGTGAACAGTAACACGTAGAAAAACCAAAAAAACTTATCCATATCTTATTCTTAAAAATCATCTCTCCAATGAACAGCAGTGTGCTACGTTCAAAGATAAATATTTTTTAATCTTAAGCAAGTGAATCTGGAGCAGTACAACTTTTTGTTTTTGATAGCAAAACTTGGAATTAGTTCATGAAATTCAACTTGAGTTGATGCAAAGACTCTCAACTCTACTTTTAATAGTATAAGGTTTTCAGTTGATGAGAAACTTCTGGATTGTGAAAATCCCTTACACGAGTTGGTTCATCCGCTCTCCAAGAAGAGAGGATCCCAACCACCAAAATGACCCACTGATGGGTGACTAACAAATGAAACATGGAATCATGACAATACATCTGTTTTTCAACACTATTTGAAAACCAAAAACTTGAACAAATTTCAACTAGGACATTGATTATCCTTGACACATTAAGAAGTTCAAGTGCTGCGTGGGAACTCATTTTGAGAATGAAGATTCAATAGCGTTATGTGAGAAGTGCTTTGATGCCAGACAGAATGATCCTCAAAGTTTATCCAGATGAATGTATGGATCCAGTTTCTATGTTAATTGACTTCTTCACCCTACATTCTTCCAAGTTTAACTTACCAGTTTTCTCTAAGAGCGTAAATGTGCTACTCTTTCTCAATAATAATTTTGATGAATCAGATGAACCCTGAACAACTCTTAATTAGACCTATTTTGGAGTTGACCTATGCCCACTAGCTGCTGATGAAGTCTTTAGCATGAATGTAAGTGGCACGTCAAAACAGCTCAGACCCATAAATCAAGGATAAAAGTGTAGCCAAGACTAAGATGTACAGTGATATGCAATGAAAGCATATAAAATTGATTAGAGCAGCATCAGAGATCACTAATACACATATCACAACAACTGTTCCACAGTCACTAATAAGACTGACCAGTCCTACAACATCTAAATGTGAGAGACGATCCTTTGTGTTGGACCCGAATAAGTTTTTGGTGAGATATGAGAAATAGCTTGAATGGATAATACATTGGTTGCAAAGTAATTCTCTCACTAAAGAGTAGATTATGAACTTGAAATACACAATTTATAGCTTCAGAGTTTGGTCTATATCTCAAGTATCGGAGGAAGTAAAAATCAATTCACTGATAAAATGTACATTAATGCTTAATCGCACCCATGCATCATGAACTCTCCAAATATATTTGAAAATTATTCTTGACACTTCACCTTGCACTGCACAACAGCAAGAATGGCACACATTTTTGTCATCAGACCATCATTTTTAAATCACTGCAAACAAGAGAGCATAAATCAGATGGCTTCTTTTGCTTTCTCTAAAGAGAAAGCTTCGTTTTCGACACAGCGAATTTTTGATCAATTTTTCCATTCAACCCAACATTTTATTCAACATAATTCATCTTATCAAAAAAGTGCTTTAACCATCTTATTCCTCTCGCCAAAATCTAACGATTGTAAGTAACACTTTTCCCCTTAGAATCCTCAAAAACCCCCAGTGACTCATCTCTCCGGCCCTTTGTCTGTGTCTGTGTGTGTGTGTGTATGTATGTTGTTTTTTTTGCGCCACGCTTTCTCTTCTACACTCCACTCTATCGATTTTTGCTTTTCTACAAGTTCTAGAGAATGTCTCAGAGATGAGACCAGTGATTTGCCTGGTCTCCTCTCCAAATCGAATTTAATTTGAACGATTTTTTAGGCAAAATCGCTGAAATTGTGTACTTTTATACTAAAATATCTCTTTCTAACTTTACCTTACCCCAATTTTGATTACCTAGACTACGGTTTTTTTGGCTCAATCTATCTTTTGGTTAATACCGAAATTCCATTCAAACTCCATCAACGTGAATTTTTATAAAAAAACCAAAATTTCCAACAAAAACAGCGATTTGAGCATGTTTAGACCTATTCTATCGAAATTCCGTTTTAACCAAATCACTCGTTTTGCTAAAAAAACCTCACTTTAGGTAGCCCAAATCCCCATAACTATTTTCCTCAGAAAAATAACTCAAAATATACAAAAATATTTTTTTCAATATTCATACTTTCCTCATATCTCTCCTCTAAACTACTTTATTCAAATTTTACTCAACTAAGTTGATATTTTTTCATCGTTCTAAATCGATTGGTTGATACCGAATTTCCTCAAAATCCGTTTTAATGCATTGAAAATCCCATTTATTCCCGAAAAATCCAAATTTTTTCAAAATACTCCCATTCAACCCAATATTTTCTTCAACATAATTCATCTTATCACAAAAGTGCTTCAGCCATCTTATTCCTCTCGCCAAAATCTAACGATTGTAAGTAACACTTTTCTCCTTATAATCCTCAAAAACCCCCCAGTGACTCATCTCTCCGGCCCTTTGTCTGTGTCTGTGTGTGTGTTGTTTTTTTTTTTGCGCCACGCTTTCTCTTCTACACTCCACTTTATCGATTTTTGCTTTTCTACAAGTTGTAGAGAATCACTCAGAGATGAGACCAGTGATTTGTCTGGTCTCCTCTCCAAATCGAATCTGATTTAAACGTTTTTTGAGGTAAAATCGCTGAAATTGTGTACTTTCATACTAAAATATCTCTTTCTAACTTCACCTTACCCCAATTTTGATTACCTAGGCTATGATTTTTTTGGCTCAATCTATCTTTTGGTTAATACCGAAATTCCATTCAAACTCCATCAACGTAAATTTTTATAAAAAAACCAAAATTTCCAACAAAAACAGCAATTTGAGCATGTTTAGACCTATTCTATCGAAATTCTGTTTTAACCAAATTACACGTTTTGCTAGAAAAACCTCACTTTAGGTAGCCCAAATCCCGATAACTATTTTCCTCAAAAAAATAACTCAAAATATACAAAAATATTTTTTTCAATATTCATACTTTCCTCATATCTCTCCTCTAAACTACTTTATTCAAATTTTACTCAACTAACAAGGAGGGTGCCAGGCCTTCGGATCACCAATCCTCCTGTAACTCTAGGATATGTTTTGTTATACCAAAACATGTAACAAACCACTCTTATAACTTGCCAACGCTCCCTAGAATCATCTTGAGTACCAGGGTCAATATCCCAGCAAATAGGCCTTTTCCATGTGGATTGATGCATCCATAGCTCTCCATGAGCTGGCTATTCTATGCCGTGGGACTTTCCTTTAGACTAATAAGAATAGTTACATGAAATAGAGACTGAAAAGAACAAATTCCAGCTATATAAGACTGGTATAGCTCATCTCAACCATGGATGAGGGAAGTTGAGGATCAAAAAACTGGCAAAATTGAGTTAAAAATCGACGGAATGATGAGTCTGGGAGAATATAAGACTTTTCAATAAACATACATTAATGAATATGATTTACTCACATTCAGAGACCATCACTTTCCCAATTAATGTTGTCAAATTGCACCTGCACTGTGTAAACTGCCAAGGCCAGCCAAGGAGAGTCACAACCAATAGCAGATCCAGCGACTGACCTGTAAAAATTTGACAACAAAGTATCGTGCTCAACTCACACTCTGACTCTGCATATTCTACACTGATTTTACATGTTTCTATTCACAAGTTGATTGAAAAAATTCAATTTGAACTAATCTGAAATAGCTCTGTTGACACAAAGTTAACCTGATTTTGACCACGTTCAGAACAATGTCACAAGGAAAGTCTTATTAAGCACCTCAAAATGAATACTTATCTGATAATTCCAAACTGCAGGCTGTCTGCCACGGACTGTCAGGATGGTTGTCGACGATTTTAACGATGGAAAAGTGATCAAGTGCGAGTTTCTCTAAAGCTAAACATGGAGTGAAAAATACGACACGTGTATGACTTTTGTCGTCTGCTCCTTTATAGCATGGCAAACTCTGCCGGTGCAACAGTTTCTCGCAGACCATCACCTGGCATGATATTCTGCTTGAGAGAAATTCACAATTTATCATTCATCGTCGAAAAGCATCTTGAAAATCCGTGACAGATAGCCTACGGTTTGGAATTCTCAGATAAGTATTCCTTTTGAGGCGCTGGATAAGATTTGCTTGTGACAATGTTCCAAACGTGGTCAGAATCAGGTTAACTTTATGTCAACAGAGCTATTTCAGATCAGTTCAGATTGAATTTTTTCAATCAACTTGTGGATAGAAACATATAAAATCAGTGTAGAATATGCAGAGTCAGAGTGTGAGTTGAGCACGATACTTTGTTGTCAAATTTTTACAGGTCAGTCGCAGGATCTGCTATTGGTTGTGACTTTCCTTGGCTGGCCTTGGCAGTTTACACAGTGCAGCTGCTATTTGACAACATTAATTGGGAAAGTGATGGTCTCTGAATGTGAGTAAATCATATTCATTAATGTATGTTTATTGAAAAGTCTTATATTCTCTCAGACTCATCATTCCGTCGATGAAAAACTCAATTTTGCCAGTTTTTTGATCCTCAACTTCCCTCATCCATGGTTGAGATGAGCTATACCAGTCTTATATAGCTGGAATTTGTTTTTTTGAGTCTCTATTTCATGTAACTATTCTTATTAGTCTAAAGGAAAGTCCCACGGCATAGAATAGCCAGCTTATGGAGAGCTATGGATGCATCAATCCACCTGGAAAAGGCCTATTTGCTGGGATATTGACCCTGGTACTCAAGATGATTCTAGGGAGCGTTGGCAAGTTATAAGAGTGGTTTGTTACATGTTTTGGTATAACAAAACATATCCTAGAGTTACAGGAGGATTGGTGATCCGAAGGCCTGGCACCCTCCTTGTAAGTTGATACTTTTTCATCGTTCTAAATCGATTGGTTGATACCGAATTTTCTCAAAATCCGTTTTAATACATTCAAAATCCCATTTATTCCCGAAAAATCCAAATTTTTCCAAAATACTCCATTTTTATAATCCTTACACCAACTATATTAAAATTTGCCCTCAACCATACTACATATATTCCATGGAAAACCCTAGTTTAGGTCATCTGAATTCCCCTAAAAGGCAATCTCCTTATAATAACTCAAAATATTAGAAGGAAATCGCATCTAAAATTCATTTTCCGCTATTACCCAGCCCCTTAACTAATATATACAAATTTTACTCAACTAAGTTTATACTTTTTCATCGTTCTAAATTGATGAGTTGATACCGAATTGTTCAAAATCCTTTTAAATACATTCAAAATCCAATTTATTCCCGAAAAATCCAAATTTTTTTAAAAAACTCCATTTTTATGATCTTCTCACCAACTATATCAAAATTTTCCCTCAACCAGACTACATACCTTCCATGAAAAACCCCAGTTTAGGTCATCTTAATTCCCCTAAAAGTGAGTCTCGTAATAATAACCCAAAATATTAGAAAAAAATTGCAGCTAAAATTCATTTTATCCTCATATCTCCCTCTACAACTAATCTATCCACCTTTTAATGGACTAGAGAGATACTTTTCCCTCATTCTACATCGATTGGTTGGATCCAATCATTGGATTGTGAGTGTGATATGAAATGCAATTAAATTAGATTAAAAAATATAACTATTTTGTAGGAATCCCAATCATCATTTTGGAATTTGATCAGTTTCGCAAATTTCTCATTAGTTTCAGTGAACCTCTTAAACTATTTCGCTAAGAGAAAGCATTCTGCTAATCTCATTTAGCAGCGTATTTTACTAGTAGACCAACAATGAGATTGGCATCAATTTGTATTAAATCTTCACTGTATTCGATACACGTGCAGAGAGTAAACACTCATCTGGAGCAGAACCTGAATGGTCAATATGGTCTGCTAGCTTGCTTTAGTCGCACGCACACAAGGCCGATTGTGTCACACCGACACAGAGTCGACTTCGAGATGAGTCGAATCTCGAAAGTGGCTGGAGACGAAAATCCACGATGAATTTCGTCGGGGAGGGTCTCAAATTTGTCGGTCGTGGAACGATGCCATCAGTTCATACAGCGATGAAACAAAATAGTATTTCGATAGAGAAATGATCAAGCTCGCGATTACTGGGGCACATCGTCGCTGATAAGCGCAAGAATCCATAATATTCTATGATCGAGGCAGAACGAGAGGTTAAAAAACCCCAACTTGGCGTATATAAGGCTACGGCAGCGCTGCGAGTTTTTTCTATATATACTCGCCAGCAAGGCGCTACCGCGCCTTTTGATATGAATATCTTGAAGCAACTTCATAAGGGATTCACATCATCTTGCTTCACGATACAATTTTCAAGCCCTGCTTTACAAAGCAGTCAACTTCGCTAACTTCGATGCACATATTTAGCTGGCGTAAGTCAAAAAACTATAAAAAGCCGTGTCCCAAGATCTCGTGAGCACTTCATTTTTTCAAAAAAGGACGAAAAATTGTACTCTATTGGAATCACTCTATGCATATTCAAGCTTATTCTGAAGTCTCTCCTTGCGTAAATACCGAATTTCTTCTCCTAAGTGTCCCACAATGAGTCTCTCAAATGGAGCAAAGGACCCCGCCATAAATGATAGGATTTTGGCTTTCAGCGAATTTGACCGAATTGGCAATCAATCGATAGAGCTCGACGTGCTGAGCAAAAGTCTCCATAGCCGCTAAACCCGAAAAATTCTCGTTTTCGAGTGATTTGGTTGCAAAGTCGCCGATTTTACCGAGCCAAAATAGGGTTATGGCATCAATCGAAAAATAACATAAGTTCGAATTCGTTCGGCTCGCTTGGTATTTGCCAGCTAAATACCTCTGATGAAGCAAGAATCTTTGCATTACACGCGATTTGAGAATCCTCTCAAAAGAATCTTTCACTGCCGCCATTCTCGCGGGATATTTTCAAAGTCCGCACAATCGAAACGCTTCGAAAGATTTTGATATTTCAAACGGTCTGCGGGACATAGTATATTATCAAGGCAAATGCGGATGACGAGTTTCATCATCAACGAGATACATACAATATTTAGAGCTCACACCTCACGCAAGGGTGCGTTGAGAAGAGCGTTTTCCCGCTGGATGGTTGAAAAATACGTCTAAGCTCTCAGTACAACTTTGAAACAAAATCATTGAATCTTTTTTTCCGAACTGTTTATCGTTTATTGAAGGTAACGAGATTTTCACCTTTCTAGTGTGCGGGGGCGGGAGGGGGGCCTACAGACATTTGGAAAGATCTTATGGGATTTCAGAGAGATATTCGTTTCGAATTTTGGGTGGTGATTGAATTCCGCGTTGTATCGCACTCCCCTCGAACATACGAAAATCGAATCAGGCCCAACTTTATATCGGTAAAGGTTGCGAAGATCGTTTTAATTTTTTTTTCCGGGATCGCTGATTGAGACTTGTACGGTCATTTGAGTAGACGCCTATTGATTTTCGAAAATATATTCGTTTCAGCGAGATGATATCAGAAATGAGGAGTCAATTAAGTACTCTGTTGAAACCATGTGAAGCATCGAATTCTTTTTTCTCAAAATAGGTGTGATCTGACGGAAAATGTAATCGTCGTTTGATAACCAAGAGATATTGCATTCTGATTTTCGATAGATATATTCTCGAATGTACACTACTGGTCAAGAGTGTAAATACAACTCTGGTGATTTCTAGAGTTAGACATTTCAGAGCCTACTGGTCGTACAGACCTCTCCGCGATTGCATTTTGTAGCTTACCACGAACACTTTTGAAGCTATTTCCTATGTATGTTCTGTCTCGCGCATTAAATCAGAGATACACGGGTCAAAGGTATAACTTTTTCGCATTCTTTCAGCGAAGGTACGTGACCTTTGCCGATATAGAGTTGGGCCTGATTCGATTTTCGTATGTTCGAGGGGAGTGCGATACAACGCGGAATTCAATCACCACCCAAAATTCGAAACGAATATCTCTCTGAAATCCCATAAGATCTTTCCAAATGTCTGTAGGCCCCCCCTCCCGCCCCCGCACACTGGAAAGGTGAAAATCTCGTTACCTTCAAACGATAAACCGAGTAAACAGTTCGGAAAAAAAGATTCAATGATTTTGTTTCAAAGTTGTACTGAGAGCTTAGACGTATTTTTCAACCATCTAGCAGGAAAACGCTCTTCTCAACGCACCCTTGCGTGAGGTGTGAGCTCTAAATATTGTATGTATCTCGTTGATGATGAAACTCGTCATCCGCATTTGCCTTGATAATATACTATGTCCCGCAGACCGTTTGAAATGTCAAAATCTTTCGAAGCGTTTCGATTGTGCAGACTTTGAAAATATCCCGCGAGAATGGCGGCAGTGAAAGATTCTTCTGAGAGGATTATCAAATCGCGTGTAATGCAAAGATTCTTGCTTCATCAGAGGCATTTAGCTGGCAAATACCAAGCGAGCCGAACGAATTCGAACGTATGTTATTGTTCGATTGATGCCATAACCCTATTTTGGCTCGGTAAAATCTGCGACTTTGCAATCAAATCACTCGAAAACGAGAATTTTTCGGGTTTAGCGGCTATGGAGACTTTTGCTCAGCACGTCGAGGTCTATCGATTGATTGCCAATTCAGTCAAATTCGCTGAAAGCCAAAATCCTATCATTTATGGCGGGGTCCTTTCCCAGTGCATTTTGATTGCATGATACATATAAAAAGCTGCTCATTCAGACTCTCTCAGCGGAATATTAAGGAAAGTTGCAAGAGAAAATTCTGCTTAAGCAGACAACTCACACTTTTCTCATCGTGATACTTCATTCAATTACGGTGTGTGGATTCGATTTGCCTCTCTCAATCCTACCGAATGTTTGTGTGAATACAAAAATATTCTGGCGTGAGAAATGGAGTGCTCGAGATCGCGTTCCAAACGTTTAGAGAGGTCATCGGTACTGTTTTTTGCAGTTTGGCATTCGTCACTGATAGTATTGAAATTGTGACTAGTATGTACTGATTAAGAGTTGAAAAACATGTACAAATCTTCGAATTTTACAAAGGATTTCAAATTTATTCTGACTTGGCACCCTAAGAACCTCGTGGATCCTGCAGGACTTGTTGCAGAGAATAGGGTATTCCAGGTTGTTCTAAGCAATCCTATGGCAATTGTGTCTTACCGGATCTTGTATAAATAAAGTAACTCAACTCGGAAGAAAGAATATCCATTCATTATAAGAGGTTCTCGGTTTTCGAGGGGTTAAGCCAAAAATGAGATACTGATTTCGCCATCGAAATCAGCTAGACTTTCGGGCACCACCAGGTCTATCAAGTTATTCATGATCATTTCGGAAAATCAAGCGAAGCACCGAAAATTGATTGGAGGCATGCGTACAAAAATTCCCGTTTCGAAACATGTTGGGCACCTCGTGGCTAATAACGGTATAATTAATGTCGTAGGCTGTTACAATCTTCAGGCCATTACGATTTCACGCGCGTAAGCACATGAGGAGCAACACAGAAGTTTATTTAAACGGTGGTTTTGCAATAAACACTGATCCATCACTCTAGTTACCGATCGCCGAGGAGATAACCGCGCTGTCATTTCCTCGGAGTCAATAACAAGAGGGATGGGTTAGCGTTGAATGAAAAAGCACTTTCCAAGCGATAGTGCCCAGTGTTGCGCCGCGCGTGAAATCCTAATGGCTTGAAGATTTTAACGGCCTGTGACATGAATAACGTCATGTGCAACGATACAACGCTTGAAAGAGCGCTATATATGATCGACCAAATAAGCTTTCGGATCGAACAACCGCGACGAGCTCTCGCTGCCCGCTGAAGCGCTCGTCGGCTTGTCAGATCCGAAAGCTCAAATAGCAACGTTGTGCACAACGTTGCTACTTGTTATAATTACAGTGCCTTATATAAATGAATGCTCTGTTTTGTGTAAGTGGTTTGCGTAATTTTTGCTGCGCAAGTCCCTACCCTAATCCAACAGCTACCGTTCTACCACCTTACTTAGTTAGGGAATCTTGTGGGAAAATGCCTTGGGCCCTATTCGCGCCGGGTAGAATTGCTGCAAGGATCCCTTTTTGTACTGACAATTCTCTAGATGGGACTCTATTAGCTCCCTACAATCGATTTGTGCCCACAATAAGCTTCATGAATAGGACGAAGAAAATTAATCTCGAATATCCAATCGTACGGGAATGATCCTCCGAGTAGAAATACGACCATCAGATGAAAAAAGAGAAATCCTTTCAGTTTCTCGGTCATCGGAGGGATTGGGTATAATGAGTTTGGCTAATAACAAAGAATCGGCCAGAGTTCTTGCAGCTAAGAATTCAAGATTCTCGACACCAAGGTGGAGTGTAGGATGAAGCTCCCTGTAAAGTAGAGATTTGGAGACTTACCTTCCAGCAATGCCATTTGGTTGGATTTCTTGTAAGAAGATTCCCAATTCACCCCGATCTTTGCTACGTAGCCCGACAACGCTGAACCCTAAACTTGTTCCCTCATTCTTCACCAACTGCAGTCAAAAATAATGAAACGTTGGCTGAGAACACTAGACAAAATCTCGACTGTAATGCACATAACTCTATTCCATACCTTGACATTCAATATTTGACGTCCGCGAGCTGCCGTTTCAATAACTTTCTGGAATTCTTTGGCATACGTCGGTGTCATAATGGGAGTCATACCGATTACATCGGAGTTCAAACTCGGGCTTGTAACCTGTGAAATATATCAAACGACCGAATCAAGACCTGCGCGACCGATCAATCGTTATTCGTCCCTTCTCATCGTTTTCATGGCGAGAAATGAAAGAAATAAATGACATAGTTTCAAGATATAACCGATGAGACTCAGTCATAAGGACGTGTAAGAGAGAAACACACTCAATGATGAAATTGGTAATCATAACAACAACCTGGTTGCTTGTGTCTTCGCTGCTACTATGCAAGAGAGAGGCCACGGGTACTCTCTGATCATCCACTTCACTGGCATCTTGATATACGTTCTGATACATTGTCTGGCCCACTGGCTGATCAGGTGTGCTTGGCACGGAGAGTTCAAGCTGGCCGCCGAGACTGATGTCAAAATCTCCTGGCAGAATAGAGGGATGTTCACCAAGTTGGCCATTTAGCTCTGTTAGTGAATCCTGTATGGTAACGATACTCCGAAATACTGGATCCTCCAAGAGAGTTATCAGGGACTGAAGATCCTGCGTTGTATGGAGTTGTAACTTTGGATCATCGCAATCCTCCACTCTCTGGTACACATGCTCGAGTAGATGCAAGGCTGTTGATATATCTGTGAAGAGCCCATTACGATACTTGAAAATATCCACAAATGATGTGCAGGGTAGGCATTTTTTCAACTTATACATCCATCACGCTCTTGGCTATGATGGACAAATGAAGTAGTCATTCGCAAAGAAAAATTAAATTTTTTTTTTTTGGAGAGAAACTATTTTCAAAGTAGTCAGAATCAGACCCTAAATATCCAATTTTATAGTAGTCCAAACTTAAAAAGGTCATAATTGTGGAGTATTCCTCTCGGAAACCTGTCACCAACACCTTGATGATCATCAGTTACTACTACTATTGACCTCGACATGCACGAGAGTGCACAATAGATGAACTCGCATTCGAATTGTTTGCATCTATCTCATGTCCGCGAACAATCGACAACAAATATATGTGTGTATGTCAACAGTTTGAACGAGATCAGAGATGGTTGAATAGATAAACATACTGTAGAACTGATCAAGAGTTGGAGTGATGGGCCACTACTTGAGCGATTGACTCACCTGTATTCAATGTCATGTTGCTTGGGTTTTCCTAGAGTGCAACCCAAGAAAAACTCGTCAGTGTCCTTTCAGAGGCAAATCTGCGAACAGGCAAGAATTAACATTGGAAGGTACCGTAATTCAAGACATCTACGCACAAACTATGAAGCTATTCACAATTCCCCAATTCACTTGAGCATGTTGATATAAGAACCAGTATGCGATCTGTTTCGATTAGTGAAAACTTTGGAAATTATCGCTGATCGAGAATCATTCTGGCACAAAGAAGGGTCCAAAGGACGAGCGGGGAAGACTACAGACAGGGTAGTACGAGAGCTGGTCAATTTTTTTCATATCTCGTGGAACCTTAGAATCGTTTTTAAGACATTGGCCCGTATCTATCGATCACAAAACTGCCACCACACGGCCTAGTTCCGAAGGATTTTTAACCATCGTTTGTTAAAACAATTATTCACACAGTTTGATGTTTCATCACCCATAACGACTGAGACTTCTAGGGATGATAATTCACTATTAGATGTCCAAAAGCGACCGTCACACCATTCCGGATTGAGGGAATGCGCGTCAGCTCAATTTTCGAAATCGATATGCGATCAGATCATGTGTCATGATACAGTGAAATCTCTCTTTTCGGAACCTCCCTATATAGTACTGCAAGTAAGCCCCGAAGAGCTGCTTCCTGTAGAAGAAAGTGACTAAACTCTTGATAACCGCGTGATTTTGGGCTCAAAGGGTAGCTGGTACATCTAGTTTGAGTTGGCGAAAGGTTTCTTGGTTAAATATTTGGTGCAACGTATAAATAAACAATGAAAGCATGCATTTTTTGCGTCTTTTTTGTTTTTCCGTCATAAGTCGGAGAAGATTGATTTTTCGAGAAAATTTGTAGGGAAGTATTTTGAAGATCTTTAATTGATCTACAAGAATGATCAGGAACACTTCTCCTCGGAAAATGCATCCTTTCCGAGTTATTCTCCATCAAAGTTATAATCGAATGTGTCCAAGTAAACTCGCTCAAACAGTAGTTTATAACCGATTCTAACTATTTTTCCAAGATAAGAGAGTCAATTTGGAACAAAAAAGGTTTTTTTGGTATTCGTTCCTGAGTCTAATCGTTTTCGAGTTTGAAAATAGCAAAATTTGTGAGTTCCGCCCCTGAATGAGAGCAACCACTGGGTGGAAGATCGCAGAACTCATTATTTCCATTACTCGGAACAGATTAGACTTAGGAAAAAATACCAAGAGATCTTTTTTGTTCAAAAATGACTCAATTATCTAAGAAAAAAAGTTTGAATGCGTTTCAAACTGTTTGAGCGAGTTTATTTGACCAAATTCGATAGTATCTTTAGATGAAGAATAACTCGAAAGGGATGCATTTTCCAAGGAAGAGTGTTCAGATCATTCTTGTAGATCGTTCAAAGATCTACAAATTATTCCACCACAAAATTTCCCGAAGAATCAATTTTTCTCGACTTATGACGGGAAAAAAAAAGCGAAAAATCCAAGTTTTTTTTGTTTATTCATACGTTCCAACAAATATTCAACCAAAAAACTTTTTGCGCCTCTCAAACTAGACGTACCACATACCATTTGAGCCCAAAATCACGCGGTTATCAAGAGTTTAGTCACTTAAAGATCGAATTCAGGGGATTACTTGCATTACTAATAATACCTCTGGAACAGGGACGCCTCCATATCGTGGACACTTCGCCTGCGACAGGCTAAGCTCCTATGTTTTCCCATGAATTCGCCTCTCTTCAAAGCGGACACTCTATAACCCGGATGCAGACAAAAATTTCAATCACATTCGCCCATGAGAGGACATTTATAAGCACCTCTATTAGCCGGACATGTGATGGCTTCATTCTGATATTAAATTTTCGGTATAATGCACCGATTATGCTGCAGAGAGCAACAACAACGATTTTGTTCCTGTTTAGGAAGATTTCAATCGTTGACTCGATCTCAATTATCTACAATAATTTTTGATCTAATTGATACCTTTCATTCTTATAGAATCATTAGATAACCGACTTGACAGCCTCTCTATGAAACGGACACCTCTATAAATGGGACACATTTCTTGCGACCGGTGTCCGCCTCATAGAGGTTTCACTGTACTTCGTATGACCTGAATATTTGTAGTAGAATATATTCACCACTCAGCAGTGGTGGTTTCTCGATCAGACGCAATAGATCCCCATAACCATATTGGATGAGGATTGAGAACTACTGGAGTTACTGAGGCTAATCCAGTCGACATTTTTGCGCAAGTATTTTCGAGGATGCGAGACACAAAATAACATCCAGGCATTAGAGTATAGAGGTGTAGTGTTCACTCCATGATTTTGAAAAACGGTAAAGAGAATCTTCAGTAAGACTACGGCGGAGAAACAAGGTGCACAGCAACTCGACATCAAATCAATCACAATATAATGAATAATTGTCGTAACATTCAAATCGTAATGAAATTCCAGGGGTGATTGTGGGTCATTCATCTTCTCGCAATGGATATGTCCAAGAACTATATACACTCTGATGGATTCTGAGATTACTTCTTCAGTATTTATCGATGAGACTCTGAATGATTATCAAAATAACAATGACTAGCTTCATTTTAACATTTTTTTAGATGAGATGAATGTTAGTTCAAAGCTCAAAACAGCCCATCAAGTTAAAATGTCTCTTTGTTTTGAACAATGCACAAAGTGAACTTATGATAGAGTTCATCTCCAGGACCCAAAGAAAGAATGATAATTCTAGCTGCTCCTTTTCAAGATTGAAACTATGAATTCGAGAATGAAGAGTTCAAGAAGCAATTTGGGAGCTACGGACCTTCACCTCGAATTGATGATGGTTTTGATTCCTCAACCAGCTGGTCAATTCCATCTGATGAAATGGTATTCCTGAGACTCATTACGAAATGAAGCGAGGAATAATAGCAAGAGGGATCTTCAATTGACGAGGACTGATTTGATGAGTGGAGTTGACGGATAAATAATGGCATGAATTATGGATCACTCTAGGAGTATTATAGATGATCATAAGTAATTTTGTAGATTCTTCGTCCTTGATGTTTAATATATGAGACCAAATAATCATCTCATATATTATAGATGATATTCATGATATGACAATTCTATATACATAGTTCAGATCAAAACTTCATATCGTCAACAGTGATTACGTGTGGACAGACTCCCATCCAGGAATTGAACGGTAATTCATCATTTTATAGAAGAATAATAATCACACAGTTCTTGATTTTAAAGAATTGTGTAGAAGGATAATCAAATATTCAGGAGATCAACTTTCGGAAAAGTAACTATGGGGTACTTAGATAAGTATTTTAGTCCTCTTTGATCATAATCTAATCAGAGGCTCAACATTTTTCGTTCAGAGAATCCCTACGGTAATGTTTGTTTTAAACGTCGACACTTATGCTTCATTCTCATTCCATGGTTCACGTATCAGCATTGAAAAAGTTTGCCACAAGCGAAAAAAAATTTGAGCTCTTTGCGGTTTTTTTCGTTTTTTCTGTTTTCAAACAATCGGTCAAATTTTCGAAAAAAACTCGAATCACGAGTGCAAGAGAGTGAAGTAACTTTATATCACCATGTGCGGCAGTGATTTAGCTGGCGATACTCCTTGCGAAAGAGTCTAATGGCACTTGCTGGTCTCAAAAACACCCAGCGTGAGTCTCCTAACTCAAGTTTCCCGAAGGTTGAAATTTCCGTCAAAGCGCGTTTCGACCCTGGCTTGATAGGGCTTTATACTATCTCACAAATGTTTTATAGAAATTCTGTAATCTTATCAGTACTAAACCACTTAGAAAGTCATTCTAAGATGCAAAAGCACATTTTGCCATTCATTCAAGAATTTTGCAAGATGAAGTTATAAAGGGCGATTTTGAGCTAATGACACTTACTACACTGTGATGAGGTGAAATCATCAAGGGCGGATGATACCAGAGTTGTTGGTAACCAGCGGTACTTCTTTGCTGGAAAACGAACACCTGTTTACCTGAAAAGTATGAATCAGCTGTAGTGCATGAATGGCAGAAACTAGCGAGAGAAAATGAATGTCATCAGGCATCTATCCAAAACGAGGAAAAAAAGATGAAAGCTACAGTGAGCAATTGATACCTACCATGCTGTTGTGAACATTGGAGATCATCAAGGGTGAGTGATGCTAGAGTCATCGATTGGTAGTCAGTGATATTTGTTTACTGACATTTTTTCACCTGAAAAATATGACATAACTCATGAAGGGCAATGATTTGTGTGACACAGTGAAGATTTTTTGAAAATCATCTAAACTTGGAGAAGTCAAGGGAAGTTTATAATGAGCCATATTTGCCATGCAGTCAGACATCTATAAGATCATTAGAAGTCAATTATACTAAACCAAATACAATTTTTCGCTGTTGATGTCAACTTCAAACCATAACTCTTGACTAAAGAATTTTGCCTTGATTTGTGAAGATAATTGGTATTGGCTTTGATCCCTGCTCAAGATCAATTAAGGTTTATTCTTCTATGTTCACTGCTTAGAAAGGAGAGATAGATAGATATATCTTTGTTATCTTTTGAGAAAACAATACATACTTCAGGTACGAGTAAATAAGAAATTCAATCAATCTAACAATCAACATGAAAACGTTTTGGTGACGGCAAGCATATGAATCAAATAATAAGATTCAAGAGGAATATCACAGTTCACATCCGAACATGTTAGACGTAGAAACCGAATCCGTGGTCAGTTTTGTCCGCAACCTTCGAAATCTTTTGGTACGCCCAAAAAACTGTCCACAGAGTGGAGAGTCATTTTCAGGCTTCTTACACACATCTCAGATGAATAATACGTGCATAGGTAGATTTGAATCGGGCGTGTATTGAATTGAACTTTGTTTTTTCATTTTTCACGTGCTTTGACGAGCTAAAAACGGTGCCGTTGGTTTTGGAGCTCGGGGAAGCGTCGGGAGTGAGACATTGACTAGTTGATGCAGTTTTTCAAAATGAGAGTGGAGAACGAGATCTAGTACCTTCAGCAGAGAGCTCACTCCCAATTCACCCTGAGACCTCGAAACCATCGGCATTGTTTTCAGCTCAAGTTCAACTCAAAATAAGAGGGAAAACATATATTTCAATCCAATACACACCCGATTCAAACCTACCTATGCACGTATTATGCATCTCAGATGTGTTTAAGAAGCATAAGATGGCTGAAAATGTCTCTCCACTGTAAATCTCAATTTGTAGTTTATCTACAAATTTAATTTGTAGTTTGTCAAACTACAACTGAATTTGTGGTATACTACAAATTCATTTGTAGAATTAGAACTTAGAAAATATTCGGATAACAAACTACAAATCAAATTTGTGGAATATCACAAATTGAATTTGTAGTTGGTGCCGAGTGTCGAAAATTCATGACTGCGCAAGCGCAAATATCTCATTTCGAGTTCCTCTTGCCTTTCGCGTTCCTGACCACGCTGATCCCGCTCAAACTGCACAGATACATGCTCTCGATCTTTCGAGCTCGGCAGCTCTCGCGTTTACGAACATCGTCTTAAATCACTTAAATTCTCTTCGGGTTTTTCTATTCTCATATTCATCAGAATACCTCACGGGATCCCACATATCAAACATTTGCACTATTTAAATGAGTGTTCAGGTACAGTGTAAATTATGTGAGTTTTCAAGTACCAAATTCTTTGGCTACCACAGTTTCCATTTGTGAATAACTACAAATTGAAATTGTGAATAATTCTACAAATTGAATTTGTAATGGGAAACCTACAAATTGAATCTGTGCATAACTACAAATTCGCTGTAGTCCAAATTTCACATTTTGAATTTGTAGTTATGCACAAATTGTTTGTACAAAACTACAAATTGAGATTTACAGTGTCCACTCTGGGGTCAGTTTTTTGAGCGTACCAAAAAATCTAGGAGGTTGCGGACAAAACTGACCACAGATTCGGTTTCTACGTCGAAAAATACATAAGAAACGCATGTTCACGCCCGTAAAACACTCCAACTCAAAATTCGCATTCTTTTAGGGCCCCCGGAGGAGCAACGGTTCACGGATTTGATACCTTGGATTTTTTCATTTCTTGGATCAGCTAGATCTCGGCCTCCACTGCATCAAATTGACTTCTTCAAGTGGTCATTTTGAAGGAAATCACGCCAGCTTTTGATTGAAAATACTCCCGAGGAAGTAAATCAACGCGCATGCGCAGGAGATGCGAATAACTGATTCAGAATTTGCTTTAAAAATGGTTTTTGACGCTTTTGACCGGTTTCCATAACTTGGGAATAGACGAAAACACCTATATCCGATGCAAAATGACCTGGTAAATAAGTTGGTATGGGCTTCTAACGTTTACCCGAACGTTTACTGTGATGAAAATTGATTTGTAATTTTCAGGAATTTTTTTAGGGACCTTTATCAAAAGTTGTCATCACAAGAATACTTTCTCATTGATCGATATAGTTTGAAGAATATACAAAAAAATTTCAGAGCGTTTGGTTGAGATGCGCCAAAATGCGAGCGCATAGAAGGTACACCGGTTTTTAGCGTTTTTGAGAGAGTTTTTAGGGTGCCACACAAAATAGAAGCGACTTCGGGACCTACAGATCTTCGCTCCCCTCATAAGAAAGTGGGGAAAAATACTTTCGGGAAGATACCGAACAAGGTCTACTCCACTCTCCTCAACCGCCTAGTCCCTTTGAGTGTTTAGTTCTGTTGTGTTGAGTTGTAGCAAGATGGATCAGCTGCCGAATGCGGCAAAGGTACCCTGGCACCGAAGTTGTGAGCTGTGGAAAATCCAGAAAGACAGATCGGTGCACCGAAAATTCTACTTCCCGAATCCGCAAGGGGAAAAACTTTACCTTCTTGCATTTGTTCAAATTATCAAAAAACTAGCTCAGACCGACCATCCTGGTGCGCCTCAACCTTTGCTCGTAGTTTAGCTCACACTCTTGGTTTAGGAAAATTCTACTCGGTCCAACAAAAATTCTACCACCTCGGTTTTTCCAAATTTTCTATTGGGTTTTTCCGTGATCAGTAGGAATATTCTCCAATCCCAAGTCCTGGTGTGAACGTGCTACATTATGTCACGTTTACACCAGCATCACGCGCCAAACCGCTGTAAATGAATGAGGTGTCAGCAATTCACCACGAGTAAAAACCTAATTACTGCCAATCACGAAAAACCCAATAGAAATTTGGATAAAACCGAGGTGGTAGAATTTTTTTTGGACCTAGTAGAATTTTTCTAGACCAAGAGTGTGTCACTACGAGCAAGGGTTAAGGCGCACCAGAATGAAAGGAATGAGCTAGTTTTGTGTGATAATTTAAAGAGAGTGAAAAAAGGTAGAGTTTTTCCCCTTGCGGATTCGGGCAGTAGAATTTTCGGTGCATCGATCTGTCTTTTTGGATTTTCCACAGCTCACAATTTCGGTGCCAAGGTACCTCTGCTGCAAGATTGCCAGCACACATCACAAAATCAGAATTGCGCAAGGAATTGGCCGCACTCCTGGAACTGGAGCAAATAGTTCATCAAAAAAAAAAAAAATAAACACACTCAAACTCAAATACTACAGCATCAGTTCTTGGACCGAGCAGAAGTGCGACTAAGGCGGCAAGACAGGGCAAAAATGACCTCTTCTTCAATCCTCTTGAAGTTTGAACAGCGGGGAGAAATCGATGACTCCACTCCGACACTGCCTTTCGGAAGTGGTATTTCTGAGATACCCCTAATCAGAAATTGCCCCGCGTCAACGGAGCTTCCCCGAGGGGAAAACCACACCTTCCCCGCGGTGGCCCCGCGGGGCAAATGTATTTTCCCGCGGGGCCCCCGGCAGGGCGTTCTCGGGGCAATATTCGCACAATGTACATGTAGTTTTCTGATGAAAAATATGGTATATTTTTGATCATGTTTGTAATTACAACTCATGTCATTCTTCAAAAACTCAAGTAAGACTGAAAAAACGAGAAAAAATTTGGTAGATATTTCTGTAGTCTGTGTTTACATACTTCTGCTGTGAGTAGTTGGGATCTGGACTCTGCAGATTGGCGGTGAAGAATGTTCTTTTCCTGGACTGACACTTGAGTTAAAAGTGAGTGCTTAATGATTTTAGAATATTGTGTGATCACCTGAAGGAAATTTCCCTCACACACCTGTAGAGATGAGGTTAACTCAGGAACATTACGCAGGGATGATATACTAAAGTGTATAGATGCTTTTTGCACTCCATAAAGACAACTATCAGAATTAACTCAAATTGCAGAATCAAGACCTGATGCTCTATTACAGGTGATGCACATCCTCAGCTAATTTATACTTCTCTGTAGAATATTATACAAGCATAGTGAAAATACTTGGAAAAAATCTACGCTCAGTTATATCTGACACTATTGAGCTTGCTTATCCCAGTTTTGAAAAATGATTTCTGCTTCAGAGTAATAGGGAATGCATGAATAATTGTCACAGCATCTTCAATGTGCCCTTGGGGTATTTCTCGCCTCCATTTCTTATGAACATTCGTATTCTGTCATGAAGTTTCTTCAGAGCTTGAAAATCTTTCTATGAGTCTTGGCTCTATGTCACTTATTTTATATTTCAGAATACTAATTGTAGAGTTAAGCATGATGAAAACTCGTCATTACCAGAACACTCACAGGAAAATGAGTATATCCCAAGCTATCTCACTTTGCTATGCCACAAAAATTGATCAAGTGCGAGCATTTGGTACTTGGTTGAAACAAAGTAGAGATTCAAAAATGTGACAGTACACCAATTCTTGATGGCACTCATTGAATAATCTCTTGCATCTTCTTTTTTCCACCATGGAAAAGTAAGTTATTTTGGATTTATGTACATAACCAAAAAATGACTGTGAATTTTCTGGTGATGATTGAATTATCATCGTGTCCATCTATCCATGTAGTATTCTAGAATGTGAAGTCAGCGCCTTGAAGCCAAGACTTATAGAAGAATATTCAAGGTCTGAAGAAACTTCTTGACAGAATATGAATGCTTATGAGAATTGGAGGCGAGGAATACTGTAAAAGCACGGTAAAGATGCTGTGACAATTTTTCATATACACCCTGTTACTCTGAAGCAAAAACATTCATCAAAAGTGAGATAAGCAAGCTCAATAGGGCCGGATATAACTGAGCGTAGATTTTTTTCCAAGTGTTTTCACTATGCCTGCAATTCATGAAATATTCTACAGAGAAGTAGAACTTGGCTGAGGATGTGCATCACCTGTAATAGAGCATCAGGTCCTGATTCTGCAAGTTGAGTTGAATCTTGAACTTGTCACATGGAGTGCTAAAACCATCTGATCACTTTAGTAAAGCATCCCTGTGCAATGTTATTGACTTAACCTCATCTCTGTAGATGTGTGAAGAAAATTTCCACCAGGTGATCACACTATACTCAATATTATTAAGCACTCACTTTTAACTCAAATCATGGTCCAGGAACAGAACTTTCTTCATCACATACTTCAATGTTAAGTGCCCATCTCCCCACGGTAGAAGTAAACACAGACTAAAGCAGAGATGAGTAGACTAAAGTAAGGCCTACGCTAAAGTAACCTTTTGGACTCTTCTTATAGTAAGGCTCTTTTCAATGCCTGAGATGATTTTTCTGTTTTACTTGAATGCTCAGAGAACGATTTGAATTATAATAACAAACACGTGCTAAAGTGTATTGCACTCTCCATTAGTATTGCTCCGAGGATGCCCTGCGGGGCAGGCCTGCTGCGGGGGTACACCTCATATGTACGCTTCCCCATACATTTGGCCCGCGATCTCCGGGGCAAGCTCCGCGGGTTCCCGCGGGGAAGCCACCGAAATTTCTGATCGGGTCATTTGGGTATTAGCTTTCGTGAGCGGTCCTCTGGCGTACACAGGATCTCTGGGACGCGCACAGCGAAAATCAATAAACAATTACCGGAGATGAGCAGAGGCAACAGCATCCGAGAGGCGGGCAAACCTGACCCAGCCACAATTCTGGAAAAGGCTGACGGCTCGGCTGACGTGGAAGACTAATTATTCTGGCTGTCACCAAGTGTCGTGGACACCCAGACGTCGTCCACGGGTACACGGGACCAACGAATATATTCGTTGACGGAGCCGAGGTGAGCGGATGCAGTTTCTGAGCAGCTTGCAGGAAGCACTTTGCTGTCTTTTGCGCCACTCTGTGCACGCAGGGCAGGGACACAGGTGCACTATTCGAGCTGTCAAGCGTGGCCTAGCAGACAATGTATAAGAGATGGGAGTTGGCAGAGCCGAGAGCGACAGCCCTAGCGACAGGGTTCAATATTCCGCCACCTCACGCGTTCATCCGTGGTATTATGGCGCTGTAGTCAGGGTTGACATAGGGTCCCTAGAAGGGGGTCGAGACAAATGGTCCGCCATACTTTGCCCAGCCCGTGTTATTTACTATACCTATATTTTGACTCCGTCAATATAGGTGTAGTGAATAACACGGGACTTGGGCAAAACATGGCGGACTGAAAACACCGTGTGTCGACTCTCTTCTAGGGACCCTAGGTTGACACCTCGAATATGATCCCTGCATGGACTAATGACGCCGAGGGCGTGTAGAAGTCCTCGATTTTGCAGCGGTGGATGACGTGCGTGGGTGTGGTGTACGCAGGTGTTCACTGTAGTGAGCTATAGCTGCAGGGCTGGCCGTATACAATACCTAAGTATACCCTGGAGGTATACAAGTATAGTATACCTGGTATATTGGTATCCCGGCGCGCTATGTACATTCTTGCAGCGCGGAGTTGGTGCCAAGAGATTTTCAACGTTTTCCGAGCACTTTTCCACGACAGGTAAGTGAGATCATGGTTCTCAGAATGTAAATGAACGTAAACGCACATACAAGATTGAATCAGTCTCTATCTCTATTTTTTTTTCAAGCAAGTCTATAAAGATTTTTGGGGTTATGCATGTTTATTGTGTTCATTTTGAATTACCTTATTTCTTTATTGAGAGTAGAGTCGATGGATAGATGGTAAAAGGTGAATAATGATTCACTTTACCCAAACCATTTTGGTTATCTTACAAAATTCAAATTTTCAGTAACCATCACAATGCTGAAAAGCTGCTTGCGTACGAGTTCATGTTTCAAAATCTATCCATCGACTTGGATGTAGTCATTGCTGCAATAGAGTATGTGAATATATTATTACATCCAATAAACTCATATTATATCACATGGCCCATAATCAAAATGTTATCAAGCGTGTCCAGATGGATGCAACCAAATAAGAATCTGTTGAATGAATTATGGGGTTCAGTATTTTTCAACTTTTCAAAGAAAGCCTGTGTGTGTTATGTGCTTCTGAAGGTTTAGGAAAACTGATTGAGCTCCACTCTGCTCTGATAATTTGTTAAAATTAGCCCTATCTGATTTGAGTGCCAAATGTTGATAAAAATTCCTTCATCAGAATATGATTGTATTTACTGTTAAGTTCCATCTCAATTTTTGGACACAAACAACACAAAAGAGTAGTTTTGGGCCTCAGGATTAATCATTCCTGGTTGGTGCCTGCTAGAATTACTATTGTAAAATCCACCAATAACTTGACAGCACATCATCATTCTTCTCACCAAGGCAGTCGTTTTGATTCAGCATTTTGAAATAAGATACATCTTCATTTTGTTACAATTGCAACCATAATGATTACTTATCCATTACATGTACTCACAAGGAGGGTGGCAGGCCTTTGGATCACCAATCCTCTTGGAACTCTGTGATGTTTTCTCATACCAAAACCTGTAATGAACCTTTATAACTTGCCAACGCTCCCTCGAATCATCCTGAGATGGCGTGGGGCTTTCCTTTGGACAAATATGAATAGTCACATGAAATGGAGACTGGAAATAACAAATTCCAGCCATATGAGACTGGTATAGCTCATCTCAACTATGCATGAGGGAAGTTGAGAATCAAAAAATTAACAAAATTGATCAGGGGAGTATTCATTTTGAGGCACTGAATAGAATTTTTGCTTGTGACATTGTTCCAACTGTGCACAGAGTTATTTCAGATCATTTAGGATTGGATTTTTTCAATCAACTTGTGGATAAAACATGTAAAATCAATGTGGAATATGTAGTGTCAGTGTGTGAGTTGAGCTCGATACTTTGTTGTCAAATGTTTCCAGGTCAGTGTCATGATCTGCTATTGGTTGTAACTCTCCTTGGCTGGCCTTGGCAGTTTACACAATACAGCTGCCATTTGGCAAAACTAACTGAGAAAGCGATGGTCTCTGAATGTGAGTAGATGATATTCGTTACGGTATGTTTATTGAAAAGTCTTACATCTTCCCAGACTCATCATTCCGTTATTAAAAAACTCAATATGGCCAATTTTTTGATTTTCAACTTCCCTCAATCATGGTTTGGATGAGTTATACCAGTCTCATATGGCTGGAACTTGTTATTTTCAGTCTCTGTTTCATGTAACTATCCATACTTGTCAAAAGGGGAGCCCCACGCAATAGAATAGCTGGCTTATGGAGAGCTATGGATGCGTCAATCCTCCTCAAAAAGGCCTATTTGCTGGAATATTGATCCTGTTTCTAGTGATTCGAAGGAGCGTTGGCAAATTATAAGGGTGGTTTGTTACACTTGTTTTGCTATAAGAAAACATCCCAGAGTTTCAGGAAGATTGGTGATCCAAAGGCCTGGCACCCTCCTTGGGAACATGATCTTTCATGTTTTGTCATTATCTATTTCATGCACCAAACCAAGAGTTCGAAAATAACTCTTCCTCAATATCATGAGCAAAATAAATCCACAAATTCCATTACCGATAGAAGTAAAAATGCTCACAAGCAACAATAGCATTCCAAATCGAGTTCTAATATGTACCATTTGGAGTCTGTTTGTAATGTGAGAATGATGGTCAAAGTGAACTGAGAAAAAGCCAATATATTTTCCCATCAGTTTCGCTAACCTAAATGATTGGAAGAAGACTTTCCATCTAATTCCTACTTTTTTCAACTTGTTTTGAAAATTCTTCCAATAAAATGTGTAGGAGTAGGAATGCATATGAATAACACTAGAGCAAGCTGGAGGAAACCATTACCAAGGAGATGTGAAAAAGAATCAAAATAATGAATCTGTTTGCTATTTTTAAATAAGGTAAGTGTACCCAACTTGGCTCTGTACCCAACTTGCCCCCATATGCCGATCTCAGAAATGGGCACTCGTGGACCTTCTCGCATATTTTTTTTACGTTTGTTATTTTGAAATATGTGAAAGTATGCAGTTTGCATCGCCCGCGGATCATTTCTGCTTCTCTAGAAAATTAGAAGTGATTTTTCCATTTTTCATGTTTGCACGGCTAAGAAGTCACCGAGGAAATCGCGTCCACTACAACCGGTGCAAATTTATTTTCATTTGACCAATCTCTACGTACCTCAGCGCATTCGATTCCTTGGTTCAAAACCTTCAAAATCCGCACTTCAGAGTTGCAATACTCTGATTTGGAGCGATTTTATGTACAAAACACGGAGATGATTAGAGAATCAAGAAGGCCGAGATTGGAGTGTACCCAACATGCCCCCATATGGTTATCTCGGAAATGCGTGCAGTGTGGCTTTTTTTTACCACCCAGAACGTGTTCACCGCATCAAAATAGGTCGGAAATATTGATTTGGACAAGCTAAAAGCTACAAATGCCGCTGCACGGCGATCAAAACAGATCAAAACGATTTTGTGCACTTTATCGCCGATTTACATTGTTTTAAATGATGGGGTCAAGTTGGGTACTTACTTTCGTGAACTCTCAAAAATCACCTTTTGGGAGAATTAAAACAGTTTGGCTCCAGTTGATCCAAATTGGATGTACTTCAACTCTTTTCTAAGGTCTTCGGACAAGCTTCAAAATGAGTTGAGGTACGTTGAAAAATATTGAGATGGGCCAGAGTTATTAAGAAAATAGCTCAATGGGGGCAAGTTGGGTACACTTACCTTAGTACAAACAAAAAGTTGTCAGCGTTCTATTTTCTTTCTGTAGGCCCTATAAGGCCCCCCGGAGGCCCTATTCAGCCTATCTTATAGCTCCGGTGAGATTGACAGTTTTCTTGACGTTCTCGGACGCATTTTTCACGTGGAGACTATCACTTTCAAGAAAAAAATTTTGAAGATTCTATAACTAGGACCAGTGATTCATGAGTGCTAGTGACTGAAAGCAGATATCAACGAGTTTTGGACCATGACGACCTACATCTCACTTGATAAGTGACGATCGACTGTTACCAATGATCATTTCAGAGGTCTTAAGGCCAGGCCATAGTCCGCCGCCATATTGAATGTAGCCCTGAATCCGTTCGGAGGATAAGTCTAATTTTACTCAACCAAATGACTTGGAATTTTACATAAATCTATAGAATGCATGTCTCAATCGCGTTACGAAGCCAAATATGTCAATTCCACTCAAAAAAGTATCCAAACGAGATGTACACAAACCTCGTCTGCTAGAGAGCGGCAACCTACAACGTCTCCAGTAAACCTCATCTGGACACTTTCTTTCAGTGAAATTGACATATTTGGCTTCGTAGCGCCATTTAGGCATGCATTCTATACATGCACGTGAAATCCCAATTCATTTGGTCGAGTAAAATTCGACTTATTCTCCGAACGGATTTACGTCTATTTAGCGGACTACGGCCTCACCTTAAAAGAATGTACAATTATATCACCTGAAAAAGTTGATCATTGCACTTTTTCTACGGACTACATTTGAATAAAATTGAGCAATTGTAGAAATCATTGAAAATTCAATACTGAGATTCTCATGATGAACCCATCTATTTTTACCTAACCTATGCCAGAATGTTTTCCATGACATATACTCCCAGGGGTGGAGAGATTGAGCAAGGTGGTTATCTTATCAATTTTTGGAACGTATTTAAGAATGACGTTTTTCTTGACATTTCAAAAATGGCAACATTAGCTTCACCTGCATGCGCTTCCATTTCATATAATATACACTAAACGTGGTGAGGCTGTCCCTTCAAGAACCTTCAAGTGTGTGGTAAAAATTTTGTCGACGAGCAAGAAGAACCTTCAACCTTCAAGTATGTGGTGAAACTTCTGGAGAGAAGCCACTGGCTTAAAATCGAGTCGAAGTTTTTCTTCAGACAGTCTGGGATGGACATCATTCCGTGTGTTGAAGCGCAAGCCAGCAAGAGCGTGGTTTTCTTCATTTTTTCTTACATATGAGCCAGCTGGCTGACGTGAGCGAGTGGTTATGTATTTCCGACTCGAAATGACAGCCCACACACAATTTCGGTTTCAGATTTGCTCTAGAGCGTCACCTAATTATATTCCGGCACTCATACCCGCAGATAGACTTTCCGACATTGAGAGGCAAGGAGATCGCGTTTAAAAGTTGCAACCTGACCCCGAAATCGTTTTGAGATGGTCATCTTGAATTGGAAAATCAAACTTTCATATCCAATTTATTCATCCAACTCATTTGTAATTAATTTGGAGAAAACAACATCCTTGCTGGCTCGCAATCGAAGGCAGTGAAGTGCCCAGTATTACTTCCTGAATGGAGCCTCCAGCTCGTTTGTCAGATGTGTCTTCAGTGTCTCGACTCCAAAAGTTCTCCGTCATATTTTCAGTTACTTCAGAGTGATCTCACCACGTTTCATATATATTATATCAAACGAAAGCGTATCCAGGCGGTGTCAGAGTGCCTGCAATTTTCGAGGAAATCTAGAGTAACGTCATTTTCGAATGCGGTCTATCAATTTAAGAAATTAGAATATCTCGGCCAATTATTCTTCACTAGTCGTGAATGTCATATGTAATGAGTATCTGGTTATGTGGCTTAAGTGAAGTTGGTGAAATCCAAGGGTAGCTTGCAAAACTGATGAGTTGACATGGTTATGAATCACTCCAATCATCAAAAGGCGCGGCAGCGCCTTGCTGGCGAGTATATGAAAGAGAAGAACATGTGAGAAAGAGACAGAGCGCGCGCAAGGCCGCCCTGCCTTATATACGCTGAGTTGGGCCGTTTCAACCTCACGCATTTTTTCGAACTTACTTATTTCATGCTTTTCTGGGTTCAGGGGGGTCTTAACCCCTCTGAACTCGTTATTTCGGTCCTCAACAAGGATATTGGCAAGTCATTTCACCGCTGACAGCGTGTAGTGCCAAAATATCTTGCCCACTAATTTCGACTCTTCCCAATTTTTTCGCGTCAAGATTTCAGCCGCGTCAAGACACTCGAAGTCGAACACAATCGATTGTTGATGTCGACCACGTGGGCAGTGTGGGGCGCCGATGGTTTCACGCGTGAAACATGACAACTTCAGAGCGTACTTTTGTGGAACCCGCTTGAAACTTGCCAACGTCAGAGCGTCCGGCGCCGAAACTTTTATCCCGTGTGCGAGCAGACGACGAGATAAGATGATCTGCCTGACATCAGATGGATCGAGTGTTTATTTGTACGAATATCGCAGTATTTCAGCAAATAACCTCTCTCGATCGGCGTGCACAAAGTTTTTTTGTGCAACAATTTTGTGATGGCTTATGTGTTTCAGTTTATAGGATGCAGAAAATTCTGCATATATATTCGCGCAACCTGAATCTACGGTGATTTTGTGGTTGGATACGTCATGCAGAAATCACAAAAAATACACCCTGATCAATTTTCCTAGTTTCCAAAAGAATTAGTGAATAGTGCTGAACCAAGTGGAGAAGAAATGATTCTTTTCATTCTTTGCCAGCTGTGTGTGAGCTTGATTATACCTATAGACAGGAATCAAAATTTTTCTTGCTCTGTGAGAATTCACTAACATCAGTTTCTACTGTTGTCTGAGTGATGAATGACATTTCAAGAGAAACTGTGTCTTGCTTCTTTTGTCATTAACTTTGAGTTTTCTCCTCAATAATAATCTGCTATGCCTTGCAGCTGAAAGCTTGGATCGTCGCAGAAAAAAGCACTGACAGACTATTCGCGGAGTAGAGTGTGATAAAACAATCTATGTCATAACTATTAATACATGAAGCCACCCTAAATGTTAGGACAGAATATCTTCTGTCCTATTATTTAGGGTGGCTTTATGCGTTCCAACTGCTGAATCATTTGTACTCATGAAAAAGCTCGCTAGCCTTTTCTCTATGATGTTCACCAGGCCTGATGATCATTGACATTCAACAGTCACTATCAGCATCATGCTTTCATCTAAAACAGTCTTGTAGAATTGTGATAAGATTTGAAGACCAAAATTCATGTAGAGCTGATATTTCCCCAAGTTGTCTCGTGTTTATGGTGACAGGAACCAACGTCAGCGCTTATACTAGTAGAAAAATGAGTCCACTTATATTTGTTCAATGACTGGTCCTTTTTTCAAGAAGAATCTTCCTCTACAAAAACAGTCACAGCTCGCACCAGGAATAACTTGAAATAGTTTCTAAAAAAGGACTTGAAAGCTCTCGACTTCTACTCTGAGATGGTTTTGAATTATCTTACTCCTTCAATTTCCGCCAGATTTGCGTAGGTTTGCGTATTGACCCGATTTTTATAGAGTTCTGAAAGCTTCAGGTTGATTTTGCAAGAGTCTATCAAGCTGCGCGTAAAAATACCAAATAGCTCTCAGAGTGCTTGGAAAAACTACAAAACGACACCGCGTGGAGTCATTTTGGGTCAAGGAGATCCGAGCAGCCGGGTGAGCAAAATCAACCATTTTTTTGTTAGGTGTACACAAACTTTTGACCGGTAGTATTATATCATATGATGTGATTCAATGAGTTGGAGTGGAGCAGCGTTTCAGAACTTCCGAACAAGTTGCCCCCGTGTCTGACCTTGCGTTCTGTTGTGATTTCGATAATTCGGCTGTTGAATAATTCGACTACTCGAGCATAACCTTCCTTGAGAATATTTTTTGATGTACCTGCATCAGATCAAATAACAATTGTCCATATCGATTCGACTGCTTACCTATAATGTTTTTCGGTATCACAAGTTGGCCTCGTTGCTGCAGTGGAACTTTCCCGCGTCATCGTATTCTGCTGTACTGGCGTGACGGTGTAACGTACAAATTCAAAGTCAGTTTGCAATAATGAACCGCTGGGACAGAAATGTTCGAGATGCTGGAGTGATTACAAACGAGCTACATGGTATCCTCGCGGAGGCATTCTCTGTCTGTAATATACCATTCTTCGCAGTAGAAAATCCAATATTTCGCCAACTCATTCAGGCTCTGATTCAAACGAATGGTCCATACACACCATCCATACACATAAAATTAATCAAAATTTCGATAAAATCTTAATCAAGTACCGGAAGGCTATTTTTCAGCGGTTGGCAGAGCACAAATTAGCCTGAAAATGTTCTGAGTCACATAATCGTGCAAAATTACTAGGACCAGGCATGCGAGACAGGATACATGACTATTCGCGGTATCTTTTTGGAATTGAATCAACGTTGATCGGTGTAGTAACCAAAGCTATCTTTACTGGCGCAGATCCTACTTCTATCGTTATTGCAAACGATTACCGCTCGCAAAATATTAGCACCTGCAGGAGTTTGCACGAACGCTCATCTAGAATATCACAGCACCATGCGCTGTAGTGTATCGTTACGATAACAAGATTGATCCCTATAAGACTAAGCAAATCTTCCTTCAATTCCTATCAAATGTGAGATCTTTGAAACGCTCTAATTATTTTCTTCGTAACTCTTATGCAAAGATATAAATAACAATGATATTCTTCTCTGAAACCAAATGGCACAATCGCGTTAACATCTTCCAAGAGCCTAGTGAGCACTGGTATTTTCAGAACGATTTATAAATAAATTTCACAACAGTCATCAAGTGAAATATAGAATTCTTTGCAAGGTTTAAATAAGTCTGTGCTTGTACTGATTGTCCCTTGGTTTTTTCAAGGCAATAACTCAATTTCAGGGTATTTGCCAATTGCCATGTCTGAGAAAAATTGAAGATACCGCAAGGACAATAAACATTGTAAAGAGATAAGGGTTCAAAATACATCTAAACAGTATCTTCGAAAGCAATAGAGATAGCTAATGATCGGAGATTTGTCACTCATTTTTGGGTTTCCCCGATGAGCTTGGATGATTCTCATGATGCGATTGATCTGTGGCATGACAGGGATTTGTGAAGCGTTGAGGGCAAAATCACCAAAATCCTTGTGGTATCGCCCAGTCAATTCCCAAAACTCAATATTTGAGAAGCTATTACAAGGTTTTAACAAACATCAAAAATATCCAATTTTCCCAGGTAACTAGATAACGGATCCAAGGAACATTTTATTTTTGACAGTTGACTTACGAGCCCTAAGACTTTGATTTGGTTGCCTTGATAAAGATTGTCGAATCTATATCGATGGTTAAAAACACTGCCACATAATAAATTGGCTTAATGAAACCACCAACAATTTCTGTAACCTTACCAATGATCATCTCATCCTGAGCCTCAACGAAATCCTCAGTTAATCTTACCGCATGGGCTACTGAAATTTTCTCAGCAATCAATTCTTCTAACTCATGTAAACTAGTTTTGTACTCTTCAGGCAAATGGGCTGTAGACATTGTGGTTACAAACTTGACTTTATCAGATCTTAGCTCTTTGAACAATGATCGAAAGCTCTTCAAAAAACAAATGTAGAGATTCACGGGTGGTATTTCCAAACATTCGTAGTCAAAATTTAAGTCGTGAACAAAGTAAGTCATATGATTTTTTGTTTTTTTTGTAGACTACATCCACGGAATTCCAACAAAAATCTTGGAATACCTCTTCAGTTACGAGATTTACTTGTTCAGACTTAACGTAAGTCTGATCATTTTCGTTACTGTATATGACACTGACAAGATACTGGTCTACGCATTCATCTCACTCGACATTAACTAATTGGACAAAAAGAATATCTGTGACATTGGATATTGATTGAGATATCGAGTGCGTCATGGCTGAACGCAATAAACCGCTGTTAAGATTTGCCACGGGCCGAATCTCGAACGTTCCATTCAGAGCTTCAACAAAATTACTAATATGCACCGACTTTGACTCATCGAAAGGAATTCCAAAGCGCACCAGCACTTTCAAAGAAAAAGAGTCAATACTTCCAGAAGAGCTTACAGATTGGGATTTCACCCTTTGTTTTTTACAATTAGACTCCCGAACACTTGGGCTGAGACTCTGCGAGTTGCTCTGATTTTCAAAAGATTCTAAACTATGGCTGTTTTTTCCTGCCTAGACTGAATGCACTCAGTGCACTTCTTCCGATATCAATGGTCGAACCTGTACTCCTCCTATTCTGACATGAATGCGGCTCAGCCTCCACTAGATGTGCACTCTGCCTCTTTGTCATGCCTGAGCTTGCAGAAGGTACTGCTGAGTCCTCGCTTTCACTTTCGGAGTTTACTTCCATAGATCCTGGAGAAGCATTTTTTTCTGTGCTGCAGTGGGCTTTTAAACAAGGGATCCTGAGATAAATGTAGTGACATCTCACAAATTGTTTACAGGTACATCATATACCACATTTTCCATTTTCGGACAAATATCATTTTTGGACTCAAGAAGTATGATATCAAGGAATGTAAAATACCTGTGAGATTTGAGAAACACGTGTTTTCTCTTAGAAAATTGGCGAAGACATGTATCGTACTGAGCTTTGAAAACTTTGTTGGATGCATTCCTCATTGGCGTATAGGCCTCCCAGGCATCAGTATCAAGCTCGTGAGCCTTACCTCTTTCTTCATCAGCCATTGCCTGAAAACATTATTGATTCCATAATATTTACTCCAAGTACTGGTCACTCGTTATACTCTATAGTCACAAAACAGTGACTGTTGAGAATAATTATTTTGAGATGAGGAGATATGAACGAAGGAAACACATAGTCATGGGCACAACGGATGGACTCATGTGACAATCTGAGATAAAACCTTTTCGTACTTGTTGCAAAGAGTATTACTACTGGTGAATCAGTTCAATTGACCGATGACACCTATCGGAATTTTAAACACAACAGTAATTGCGTGGTGAAGATTAGTGATTTTGAGTGTTTGATAGAGTATAGATCACTTCGTGTTTAACATGGTTATGCTTCTGTCACATTACTCTGTCTGAGTACTTGTAATGGAGAACTCATCATTATGGTTGCGGTTGTAACAGAATGAACATGTATCTTATTCTAAAATGCTGAATCAAAACGACTGCCTTGGTGAGAAGAATGATGACGTGCTGTCAAGTTATTGGTGGGTCTTACAATAGTGATTCTAGCAGGCACCAACCAGGAACGATTAATCCTGAGGCCCAAAACTACTGTTGTGTATTGTTCGTGTCCAAAAATTGAGATGGAACTCAACAGTAAATACAATCATATTTTGATGAAGAAATTTTCATCAACATTTGGCACTCAAATCAAATAGGGCTAGTTTTAACAAAATATCAGAGCAGAGTGGAGCTCAATCAGTTTTCCTAAACCTTCAAAAGCACATAACGCACTCAGGCTTTCTTTGAAAAGTTGAAAAATACTGAATCCCATAATTCATTCAACAGATTCTTATTTGGTTGCATCCATCTGGACACGCTTGATAACATTTTCATTATGGGCCGTGTAATATAATATGAGTTTATTGGATGTGATGATATATTCACATACTCTATTGCAGCAATAACTACATCCAAGTCGATGGATAGATTTTGAAACATGAACTCGTACGCAGGCAGCTTTTCAGCATTGAGATGGTTACTGATAATTTGAATTTTGTAAGATTGGTTTGGGTAAAGTACATTATTTACCTTTTACCATCTATCCATTGACTCTACTCTCAATAAAGAAATAAGGTAATCAATAATGAACACAGTAAACATACATAACCCCAAAAATCTTTATAGACTTGCTTAAAAAAAAAACGATGCTAAAAGAGATTAGCAGAATGCTTTCTCAAATCAAATTCATGAAATCAACACTTCATCTATCGATTATCTGAAATTCGAAATATTATAATTTTTCATTATATAATGAAAATAATTCCATACGTTTATTCAAATTTTATTATGAAATCCATTCACATATACTTCTGTATTGTATCCTCAAATGATATAAAATATGAATCTATTAATTATCCTGAAATAATACCCGAAAAAATTTTTCTGAAGAAAAATTCGATGAAAAACGGAATAATATGGCTTCATACGTAACCCGGAAACTCAAAAACGCATCGATAGATTATTCTTAAATTCCGTGGGTGGATTTGGGAGACTCTTCCGCTGAGATCAGTGAATTTTGAGCATTATTCGATGAGTATTTTTTGACTTATAAACGTTTTCATGACAAATTTTCGATTTTTATTAAAAAAGTATATCTTAAAGGCGCATCTTTGAGGCGCTAAATCGATTGGTTGATACGGAATTTTGTTAAAATGTCATTATCATGGTCTTAGAGACCAGTGTAAAAAGGAGTACAGGGAAGCTAGAATAAAGTGGGAAGAAATCGAAATTGTGTATTAACCAATCGATTCAGCACCTTAAAAAACCTTTATATTGAAGGACTCATATTATTCAGAGGAGTAGGGAAATTTATCGATAGTTTTTAAGATAGAGGGAAATGAGAAAATTTCAGAAAAATTTTTCTAATTCGGGGGATAATGGTCGGGGGATGCTCAAATTGTAGCGTTCCCATCTACAGATGACAACGAACATGTGTGCAAAATTTGGAGGGGATTGGTAGAAGCAGTGAGGAGTTTTGCTGCGACAAAGAAAGGAAAATACGTATACCGTATACACACACACACACACACACACACACACAGACACGGTGGGAGGGCTCGGATTATGGGGTGATAGTAATTTTTCAAGGTGTTATCGAGGAAAACTGTTACCTACAATCCATACATCTCGGGAAAACGAAGGGGACAGTACAATTTTCATGTATCCAAGAGCTTTCTTGGAGAAAAAAATGTTTAAAAAAAAGATTCGAGGACAAATCTACTATCATCAAATGAAAGCTTATTCTTTTGAGAAAGCAATAGAGATACAGACTGATTCAATCTTGTATGTGCGTTTACGTTCATTTACATTCTGCCTGTCGTGGAAAAGTGCTTGGAAAACGTTGAAAATCTCTTGGCACCAACTCCGCGCGGCAACGATGTATCTAGCACGCCGGAATACCAATATACCAGGTATACTATACTTGTATACCTCCACAGTATACCTAGGTGTTGTATACAGCCAACCCTGACTAGCTGTCACTACTGCGTGTACAATTGTTCATACATACCTATACATACATACGCCATCTTCCACTCTCTCAGCCAATCAGATGCATCTTTTGATAAGAAAGGTTTTGTGCTAGGCAGTCCTATCGGTGAATTCCCATGCACAAGAAGTTTGTTATTGTTTGCATGCAAGTCTGTGCAATAGTCTTCAACGTGTAGATGAGGTCCGCAAAAGACCTCGACCTCGACCCGCTAAATAACACCGTCGTTTTGGACAACAATAACTACAACTGCTGTATAAAATTATAGATGATCCTGTCTGTGAAGAATTCGCAAATCTCAGGAAATTAGTGTAACAGTGATATGAAAATCGAAGATGATTGAGTTCACGCAGTTAGGTTGTTTACTTTCACTGGTGATCATCCCACTCAGTAATGGAGCGGACTACACTTATGAAATTGACTGTAAAAATTTACAAATGGGACAGTTTATCTGCCCACATCCTGATTACGAGTTCATTGATCCAAAAACTCAACAGCCAAAAGGCTGTACGCCCGAGAATAGAGCTGAAGGTATTGCTTTAAGAGATTATCAGAGAAATTCTCAAACCCTTGTCCTGGGCTCTATTATTTGTAGAAAAGACTCTCTCCAAGAAGGTGTCATTATTCACAGTGAATTATTTCTTTGTCTTCCAGTTGTTTGCCAAACAGCAGATGGACTCATATGCAGTAATACAAAGAACAACACCTTCAAGAGAGATATCCCTTGTAAATATACGTGAGTGAACATTCTATTTTCGTATGCAGAAAAAAATGTTGAAAAATTATTATCTCTATAGAAAATTCAATCAAACTTACGTTATTTCAGTAATGGATACTCTTATGAAACATCTCTGCTGTTATCTATATTCTTGGGAATGTTTGGTGTTGACCGATTCTACTTGGGTTATCCAGCCTTGGGCTTGCTCAAACTAAGCACATTAGGTTTCCTGTTCTTGGGACAATTCTGTGATGTTATACTGATAGCTACGCAAATTGTTGGACCAGCTGATGGTTCTCATTACGTTATCCCATATTATGGTGCTGGTGTGACTATAATGAGAAGTAATAACTGTACATACAGACTACCTCAGTATGATTGGTGATAGTGCGATGGAGTGCAGTCTATTTGTTCTACAAGTTATGAAGTCTACATCAGTGTCTATGTCAATCATTTTGGATAATGTGTATCAAATCAAGCTATTGAATATCACAATCTTCCATGAGTCAATAACAGAACTCTACTCTATTTTTTCTTCAAGAGGTGCATAGGAATTGTGCATTATGATGATTCTAAGTATTCAAAATTGCAAGCAAATATTGATTCAGAACCTGAAACAAATATCGGCACTGTTTAAGCCTCCTTTTGATATGAATTTGTTATAAAAGTATTCATTATTAGTCAGAAGATTTCATTGATCTACCCATACCTGTTTGCTGATAAAAATGTTCTAGACCCTTCGAGTAGAAGAAATCCATGGGCACCTTCCCTTTTGCCCACATTTTCAAACACAACCATCTTTCCAGGTTTGTTAAGCAGGAGAGAACATTACATTTTCGTCCTCCATTTTTAACTTATCACAGTTCTCATTGTCAATGCAATTTGGATTAGATCGTGTTGGGTATTAAGTCCTTTTATATTCACAGACTATGATTTCTTCGTTATCATAAAAAGAAACTGCATTGACACGACCAAATGTGGATGCTTCCTCTTGTAGTTATCCAATCTACTGTGCTATGGAATGATATTAATATTCAGGGTTCTTGTGAATTATCATGAATATGAGAGGAAAATGAACACACCCAATCCCGGACTCTCTATGTCTTTATGCACAGCAAGCCCTCAAAGCTAGGGTCCTGCGAATTTGTTTTTAGGATGTTGTTCTTATGTTTCAGAAATGTGATGAAAATCAAAGTAAACAACGATACTTGACGATTAAATGACCTCAGAAACAGATCCATTTACTAGAGAATCGAATACAAATCACACATGGAAGTGGATTTGGTTTGAAAATTTCTCCTTGTCTGCATGCAAGCAAATTTGATAGGCTATATTCTGTTCCTTTATATGAGCAAATCCACTAAACGCGGTGATTCGTGCGTTAAGGTGATGACAGATGAAGCGCTACGCCACGATTTTGCCTCACGCCACGACTCAAAAATCCATTCTAGCGAATCCAACCATGGATGGATTTGTTTCATTCTCATAATCCACCACTGATACTGTAACAATGAATCCAATTCATCGATTGTCGGGTTTGCTGGAATGAGTTTTTGGGTCGTGGCGTGGCGCAAAATCGTAGCGTAGCGCCTTATGTGTCATCACCCTTAGGCCTTTTGTGCACCGATTTTTCGTGCCAATTCAGACGACTCCGTGACAAAGCAGATACTTTTTCTGAGATCCTACAACCAATTGTAACGAGTTTAAGACTCAAAACTGAAATAGACCGGAATGACGGTCCACTAAATTTGAAACATCACGAAATTTCGCCCGTGACATGGCTTTTTTCCCTCAGTGTTAAGGTCGGAATTTGAATGCAGTCCGGGATATCGGTATGATTCTTGCGGTAAAATGACTCTCTAATCTGAGGCTATAACCACCTCGAAGCCCAAGAATATGCTTCCAACAGGTATGAAACTATCTCTTGTTGATGACGCGTGACTACTTTTTGAAATGAAAAAAAAATCGACGATACTTCTCACTGCACGCTGACGCAGTCTGGCTGATTATATTCCTGCGAATGACATTTGATTCTTTATCAAAAACGAAGAAATTTGGATGGATCGGGTCTATGTGCGTCGAATTATGTTTGATTGGCAAACATGTTAGGCTTTCAGAAAAAAACGTGATCGCTTCAGTTTTTTGAAGCGCACACGAACAAGACAGGTCAAACCGATCCGGTTTTGCTTGTGATCTCTCGCTCTTATCGTATTTAATACCAAGTAAGTAAATGCGTGATCGAATATTCCGTTGTTCAATTGTACGAGCTCCTTTGCCCATTTTTGAAGGGGATTTTCGGGAATGACATTGCTAGAAAACTCTTAAATAACTTGTATTTCATAACTCCAACAATCTCCCCGAGTTTTCTGGTGAAGAGTGCGATACTTTCCATCCCCATCAGCGGTCAATTGAGTGATGATAGAGAGTATTGCGTGTGGCAATAGCATTGCTCTTATGACCATTTCCGGTGTTCTCCATCCCACCCCACGCCGTCTCGTAAAAATCGGTCACGCGAGTGGATTTGAGTTCTAGATACCGATCACTGAGAGTATGTAAAACCCGAGTAATGTACGATGAAAAAAATTTTCAAAATTTCTTTCCTCCCAAATCACCACGTTTCGTTGATTTGCTCATATACGGTCATGATTGCAACCAATTGATTGCAGTTTTTCCACAATCTTTTCACAGTGTTTGCTAATTCAATAATTGTGCCACCAATGCTCCGTGCTCGATTTGGATGATCGCTGAATGCAGTTCGAAATCTCTGTGCTGAACTAGTAGTGCTACAGCAGAGCTTGTAAAAGCTTCCTTTAGTAGAACGTTCACGAAACCCTCGGGATGATAGCAGTCAGTTCATACCAGGAGTATCATTGTAAATTGGACACAGGAAGTCAACGAAACAAACTCCCGCCGTTTGATAATGTCTTTTTGCTTGTTGCTTGGATGAAGTTCCTTCCCAAGAGACTCACACAGCATGGAAAAATTTGCCTGCAAACATTTTAAACGAATAATTCAATGAAATCGCCCAGAAACCTCGCATCAGAAACTTTCTGAAAAATGTTTTTGTAATACAGTAGTGTACGCTTAAGACGAAAACACTTAATACGCAAAACCACTTATTACGAAAGCAACTTCTCGGTCCCTTGAATTGTCTATGTTTGCGCGTGTAATTTTTCACAGTTATACGGATTGTGCGAAATGGTTCGAATTTTAGGAGTCTCGAGTATTGTCTATAGATACAGCCTTAACTTTCTTTCAACTTGTAGGAATGGCAAAATCGGTTCACTCAGTTAAATCTCACTATGGCGATCGAGAATGAAATTTATCGGTTATGGATTCGCCTAGCAACGTTCCAGATCATCAAAATACAAAGAATTGAATGCATGACCGAGTGCTCTCATGGTTTCGATAAGTGAGATGACGACAGAAAGAACGAAAGTCATTGATATTCCGAGTTCTTTGGAAACTTTGTATATTGTACGGCGAATGAGCGACTTATTCCATTGTAGAATGAATACTCAATCGGGCCTGTACTCAATAAATGAACTGAAAGATTCCACGGACGGGAACATTGAAGATTACGTGTTGAAAAACTCCATAGAAAAGATTTCCCACTAGATCAACTCGGATTTCCTCATCTCCTTCGCAATGATTCTAAATGATTCAAATCATGGATGAGATTCAATTCGTCTTCCTCTAATTATAACAGATGAAAAGAAGAATAGAGTGAGCAATGATGAATTTTTTAGATAGTTTGTGATCTTGGATGCTATTTTTTATGTAGGATCTTCCCAACACTCATGCGAAATTCGGATAAGAGAAAAGATTTCTTCGGTCCCTTGAGTTTCTTCTTTAGCGTACTCTACTGTATTACATTCCAATCCCTCATGAACATCTTTCCGAAAAGTCCCAGAACATTTCACGGATTACTACCTATCCAAAATCTTTCGAAAATATCTGTCTGAAACGTTTTTTAATGGTTCCAAAAATTTCCGGGAGACCTTCAAACGGTTTTTGATAGTTCCTTCGGAAATTCCGGCCTTATATTCTGGAAATATCATTTTTTAGTATTCCTGTAATATTCTGCTAGCAATCTGTCAGCAATCTTGGTCCAAAGAAAGTTTCGTAAGGTTCATAGATGCTGGGTTGCTACATTTTCAGAGAAATATTCCAGAATCATGACTATCGAATATCCCATCGATATTGCACCGACTACTCTCCACGAACCTCGTGATTAAAAATTCTGGAAAGTTTCTACGAGAGCTTTTATAAAAGATTTCAGTCTCACATTTCAAAAGTATCATTTTCAAATATCTCTGTAGTACTATGACGTGTGCACTCGCACGTCTAGCTGTAGCTACAAGAGATGACCGAATCAGAATATTTTCAGCACCATCAAGTAATATAGGAACCGCTGTTTTACGTCATAGTGCTTCTAATTCAGGTAATACCATTTTTCTAGATTTTTCAACTATTTGAATTCATCGAACATCAAAAGATTGACTAGTTCATGCCGTCATTCACATCGCGCGATGGAGGGAGGTTACAATTGTCGATGTAGTGCTGGTCGGTCTTAGAAGTGTGTGTGAGGTTGTCTCTTATGTGTACGAAACGTTTATCGATGTAGTGCTGGTTGGTCTTAGAAGTGTCTGTGAGGTTGTCTCTTATGTGTACGAAACGTTTATCGATGTAGTAGTCATCGGACCCACCGCAAAGCTAATAGGTATGGATCAGAAACTCATCGCGCCGATACTTAACAATGATTAATATTCCTCGAGTATTTTCTTCGTCGAGTAATATAGAGACATGATTTATGATCTTGTTTTCGAGAAATACCTTCTGTAAGAAGGATTCGTCATAGTTTTGTCTCAATAGTCCCAATTAATATTGCTTTTAATATTGTTCCACGAACTAATCAATTGGAAAAATCAACACCGCGCGGAGAGAGGATCAATATGTTATTAGTATCCCGGAAATCTATTCATTGTTCTTAGTTTCCATTTCGATGGAACATTAGGCATGAGTCATGGTCGATACGATGACGAGCGTACTATTGATGATAATCTATTCAATAGAAATGATATTCATTATGTGATGACTTATCAAATGTAAGCAATACTATCTCTCCTGAACTATATAAAAAAGATATGAAAAATAAAGAGCATTGGACAACCAGTATTCGAACTCTATCAACTAACACATAATCAAATCTTCAGTAATCTTGCTTTGGACAATTTTTGAGGATTCCCCAAAATCTTTCTGAATGTTTTCTCGAAGCTCTTTGAATGATTTGTTGAAAGATTCCCGGAAAATTCTTGAAATGTTCCTGGAAAATTCCAGGAAACTTCTGGTGCAATATTTCGAAAAGATGACTTCAAAATATTTCTGCAATACTACACAAATAGATTCTAGCAACTTCGTATCGAAAGATTTTTGGAAGGTTCCTGAAAGCCTTCCAAGATATGTTTGAAAGGTTTCTGAGAGTTCCCTCAAAGATCTCAGTTCAACATCCCGGAAAGATCAATGAACTGCAATAATCCACTGACAATCAGCTTCCGAGATATCTTCAAAAGGTTCCTAGAAGGATTCTCGAGGTTTTCTGAATGGTTCCTGAGAGGTTCTTGGGAGATTTTAGTGCATATACTAAGAAAAGCCTCCCCGAAATATTCCTGCAACATTCCAACGCCATTCTTTTGTCGCAATATTTGGGAGATGTTTGAATTTTGAAGGTGGAACTTTCTTTACCAGCGGTGAGGAGCCTTGGCCCGGGAGAAAAATTTGTCTCGATGCAAACACCGGAGCCCGTGTGATTTTTACGACGCGTAGCTAACTTTCCGCGTGAACACCGTATTTACCATGTAAACGCTATGAATGAGCATTGCCCAACTAGGCAGACGAGCTTACTGAAGACTGGAACCCGCGAGATATCACAAACAATTGACATAGTAGTAGCACATGTGATCGAAACAACACGAGATAAGTTGTTGAGTTACTGTTATTGTATCACTTAAACTCGACAGCTTGTCATTTAGCCGGAATCATGAGAGCATTGCAGGAAATAAGAACTGTTGGACCGTTGGTACCTCCTCTGTGATATAGGCTCATTTAAAATTTCTAAACTTATTCAAATCCTCTTTGAATTAAGGCTAATCACGAGTCGTCGCGTATAAATAAAGCCATGATAATAATAGGTTTGTGGAAGCTTTCTGCCTGATTCCGCACATATCTCTTGGAAATGTTCCACAGGTGATCTCCCAGAAATCTTGCACTGAGATATTGTTGATAGATTTCCGCAAGCTTCCTAAATTCTTTCCAAGCAAAATTATGTCACGGGGTACTGAATATTAGTACTGAAAACCGTTACCATCGAGGTTACAACATATTATGCTGTTGAAGTATTGCGAGGAGTAATTCTCAACAACTTGAGTCTGTAGGATATGACACATGAATATTGCGTTGGAACATTTTGGGAGTCTTTCAGAAACATTGCAGTGATAGATTGTAGGAATCTTACAGGAACATTTCATTGGAAGATTCTGTTCCCGATAGATGTTCAACACACCTTAGTTCTCAAATTTCGTTCTCATAAACTACATGATTCTACCAACACAGTTGGTGGGGTCGCTGAGTGTTAGCTCGGCCAATCATCGAAGTTAAGCATCGTTGGGCGCGGTTAGTACTTAATGGGTGACCGCCCATCTCGGTCTAATCAACCTTGACGAGCTGACTTTTCTGATCGATTAGTTGACACTTACACCTCAGCAACGTGAGCGGGAGGCACGAAATGTTGCAATTGTGGTGTTCATGCCCACGAAATGTGGCATGAACAGCGTAAGGGTAGCATGATTAATGTGCCGAACTTTCCGGAGTAGGTTTTATCCCTTCAGGAGTTTTCCCTCGCTCCACGGGCATGATTCCCGGGCAAATGCGGAAAATTAGCTTAGGGTGAGTGGCTGGATCTCAAAAACATGCCACGATAAAACACGAAACGATAAACCACGAGACCCGTCCCGGTTGTAATAGTCCATTGGCTGAAGACGACCGTTGAACACATGAAGAAAAAAAGAAAAAAAAAGGAACTATACGATTTTTGGGAAACTATCTATCAGGAAATTTGATGGTAGCATTGAAAGATCTGTCATGTGCGATGACATACCCAGGACCAGCTATGCATAAGAGGCTGTAAGCGATACGTGAGGATTATCTGAAGATGCGTGCCGGCTATCTCGCAAGCGTTCACAATAGACGATGGTTAGTATATAAGAGAGGAAGACGGCTCATTGGTTAGGTGTCGCGTACATCGAAGAGTTCATGAAACCTGGATAAATCTAACATGAAGCTTTGGATTCAACGTCACTGAAAGTGCCTCTAGCAAAAAAAGCCCAGAATGAGGACAATTGAGTTGTAACTTTATTCAAACGTGCACCCAAAACCCTAATCTAGTGGAAAAATTGAGCAAGTAACCAAAAACTCGATCGCGTTCTGAAATTGTTTTGAATCGGCCGAACATACCGCCCGCCTTGTTCATTGGTGTTGAGAAAAATGAACAAACTTGAACAATAATTGAAAATTCAATACGCGTGATAAGCAAGTCTGTGAGCGCAGAAAAAGAAAGATGTGAAAGTTGATCACAGACTTGTTGAGGGAATAATGAAGGGTCACAATCAAATCTTTGAACTAGCTAAATACTTCATTCACAAGTTTAACTTCTGGAGATCTCCATTCTTCATCAAAATTTCCGCCCGCCATGATGGCTCTGATTCTCAACAGGTAGTTGTTTGTAAGATCACAGACGGGCAACAGAATGAGTTCGTCCAGAGGTCGCTCGTATTCTGAAGAGGCGGTGCGAATAACTGCAACCCTACTCAACTCGACAGGTCCAGTGAATAATCGAGTGATCCGAGCTAGTGGCCATTTTGTTGGTGGAACTTGATTGTCTTTGAACATGACAAGGTCACTCACTTGGAGTTGATGGTTTGGCTTCAGCCATTTAGCTCGCTGTTGCAACAAGGACAGGTATTCTTTGCGCCATCTCAGCCAAAAGTGATAGCGCATCAACTGAGTCTCATGCCATCTAGAGCAGATCTTGTTTGGCTCATTGATTTCGGTAAAAGGCTCCGGAGGTGAGACAAGTGGAGCACCGATGAGAAAATGTACAGGTGTAAGACCAGTAACATCTGCTGGGTCTGAACTCAATGCAGAAAAAAGACGAGAGTTCAGGCACGCCTCTATACCTTTTTGATTCATTTTTCAAAGATCTACAACAAATTACTGTACACTTTTTTCGATAAAATGCGTTCCCTTCGAGTTATGGGGTCAAAACCGTGGAAAATGACAGATGAAATACGAGTATCAGACGAAAATATGTTTATTACAGGAACAGGAGGTCTTATATGGGAAAATGTGTGAGGACCTTTTTTGTTCATCTTTTCAAGTTCTACGAAAAGTTGCTCCACATATTTTTCGATAACATGCGTCCCTTTCGAGTTTTTGAAGGTGAAAAAGGGAAAAATATCGAAAAAATACATTTTTTCGACTTTTTTAAAATACGGCCCAAGTGGCGATTTTGATTTTTAGTAGGTTGTGATCCCTCAGATGTCCCGAACCATATTCAACAAGAATCCTACTTGCTGTCGTCAGCGGAGGGTAGACTTGGTTCAGGACCACCGTGATGTATGTGGTCGTTGTCCCTGCTGGCCGAAGCAAGAATATTTTTGACAGCAAGGGGAGATTTTCACTCGCGAGAATCAAGTAAATTCAGCCTCCGCTAGATATGCCCCTCGAATGACCTCAAGGTGAGTGGCATGATCAATTTTGCATCCAAAAATTTGTCGTGGTTTGAGTGATTTTATTAAACTAACCTCTGCCCACGCTGTTTTGATTGAGCACGGGTGAATTTTTTCGAGAATATTGTGCAGTTGGGATTAGTCAAAACAATAGATCAATCTCAAGCCCCGATAAAAACGTGCAAATCAAATATCTTACGAGTGAAATCTACGCCCACAAACGAATGCGCGAGCGCTGCTTTGTTGGAATATTTCTGATGCTGCAAAGAGAAATTTACCCTGAGCTTCATTGTCATCACGTCGACAAAGCGCATCGGACGTTCCTTGACAATTCGTTATCTGGCTCAAGATTGTCAAAATCTACAAAAAACGCGACTCGTCAGATGAGTGGTCAATATAAAGAATGTCGATATCTCTCACGTTCGACCTAACTCTAGAATTTGCCTAAATTTCTTGCTCAGAGTGGTTTCGAAAGAGTAGTCGCAATAAACCTTGTCACTGAAACAATTCTCCCCAATCCGTGAAATTCGTGGATGGCGATAATTTGGAAAAATTTTAATTCGCAGATGCACGTCGAAGTGGCGGGAGGATCGGACGTTGCTGAAGTCATCGAGGCAACTGATCGGTGTGCGAGATCTGCGACGAACGGCCTGATGATCGAATCAAGTTTGGTGCGTCCCGTCATACATGCCTGACGCACGACAAAATCACAGAATCAAGGCGTATGCAGCTCCTCAATGCAAAGCCGCCGAAAATTTTTGTTGTATCTAATATACATGTTACGTACCGAACCCGAAATCGTACACTTCGCGAACGGTACAGCCGATTCTGTACCATTCGCGAATGGTACACCACCATTTGTACCGAGCCCGATATTCCGGGTTTGGTACAGCAGAGTCTTGTACCATTCGCGAACTGTACAGCCACCTTGTACCGAACTCGATTCCGAATTGTGCCATATGGCTCGGATCGTGTTTACAAATGAGAATTGTCTGTAAATGATGATTAGCGTTTAAAATGATATGTATTGACGAGTTCAGTCAAGAACAGGTAACGATCGAGCTTGCACAATGTATCCCGATAATACTATTCGTGATGAGCTCAACTCAAAATTAGATGTTCTTGGAACATCCGATAGTTGTAAGTTCATAAAAAGTGAAACAGAATATTCTTACACACGTGACACACAGTTTGATAACCATTAGAATCACTGCACGGGGTATGTTCGCGTATCTTGTTTTGATGACATAATACATCTTGTGGACACCGCCAAACCCAGTTTCATCATGAATCTATCTTCATTTAATATATTTCATCAGTAAATCGTAGATTTTGGATTTTTCTACGTGATATCTCACTTCGTCGTCCCATCGTAAGAAGAAATCCTCAAAATCAGTCTCATTGTCTGAATATTAACATTATAAGGTTAGGGGTTTATTGTGATTTAGTACGATTTTTTACCGGCTTTGAGAATTTCTTCTTACAGTGCTATTTTCATTGGAAAGATGAGACGAGGAATATCGCCAACAATCAATACATATGTCAAACTTTCAATCTTCTGTATTCCAGAGAGGTCTTGAATGATTTATTCTCAATTTCACTAATTAGCCTCGCAAGGTCTCGTCATTCTGTCTCACTTTTTATGAACTTACAATTATCGGATGTTCGCCTAATTTTGAGTTGAACTCATCACGAATAGTATTATCGAGATACATTGTGCAAGCTCGATCGTTACCTGTTCTTGACTGAACTCGTCAATACATATCATTTTAAACGCTAATCATCATTTACAGACAATTCTCATTTGAGAACACGATCCGAGCCATATGGCGCAATTTGAAATCGAGCTCAGTACAAGGCGGCTGTACAGTTCGCGAATGGTACAAGACTCTGCTGTACCAAACCCGGAATATCGGGCTCGGTACAAATGGTGGTGTACCATTCGCGAATGGTACAGAATCGGCTGTACCGTTCGCGAAGTGTACGATTTCGGGTTTGGTACGTAACATACACACGTTTCTCGGTGTGGTCTATATGTCAGTTTCTCTCGGTGTGGTTGATATGCGTCAAACCTCAGTCAAAGGATGGTTTTCTTTGTAATAACAGCCATTTTTTATCAACTAAAGATCTTCAATATTGTTACTCTCCATGTAAATCGGTCCTCTGTCTAAGATGCACTTGGCGTCGGAGCGTCGTTGTATGTACCTACGTGCAGTAGTTTTTTAACATTCCAGTATGTATAATTTGATGTTGTATATGAATCCCCATTCAAATAATACTGAATGAATTTTTAATCATAATTAGAGCGGAATCTACCTTTTCATTGAAAAATATGCCTGCTATGCTTCAAACTGATCAGTTAAATGATGCAAAAATTGCATTCACCTAAAAATCGTTGAGATATTTGCGACATGTCGCAAATTGAGGTTTGGCGATATGTCGCCGAGCTGTCGCAAAATCATATCGCCGAGCGCCGAGCTATCGCCAAGCTATCGCTAACCTATCGCAAACATGTCGCCAATGGGAATTTGCGATAGGTCGGCGACATGTCGCCAATATTTTTGATTCCTACGCGGGGTGCCACCTACCGGTAGAATTACCCGAGGTTGGTAACTTGACGCGTACCTTACCTTGCCAGCCGCTATGACAGCTACATCCCCTTCACGAGGGTTTCCGCGAATCTTTCAGCTATTGAGCTTCTGAAATGAAGAAAGATTTGTTGCATCGTGCACATCTGGAATGAGTTCCATGTGATTCTTACACCTCGAAAACACATGGAAAAAGTGGTGTCATTCATTTTCAAGCCAAGATATCTGGTTCCGAACCAAAATTGCGGAATTTGACACTTGGAACATTTCTGGAGCAACTTCAGTTCAATAGATTTGACTCTGATCTGGCTATTAGAGATTATATTTTGCCTTAATCGACTCCAGGGAAAAGTTCATCAAGAAATTCTCCAAAATTCGATGAAAATCTCCAAAATCGAATCGCCACCCATGTGTCTAAATTCAATTTCTGGAGTATACTGTAGTTATATTGTTCATATTCCAGCCGAATACTCTAACACATCAAGAAATACGCGATACCATCACATTTAGAGGCTTATTTTAGTTACAATCGAGATTCATATATTTTTCCTCAGCTTCTCACTGGAATACCGATCCACGATTACAAGTCAAAACAATGCGATTATATCCGTCTCGTGATGAAGAAAGAACAGCTGAACATTACAAACCTATGCTTAGCGTTTGCCGAGCAAGCCCTCTAAAAATAACAATTCAACAAGCCAAGGGCACAACATTCTCATAAGCTTTCAAGCCGTGCAAAATTTTTCTGGATGATGGCACAGTTATGAACCGAACGGGATTCGATTCGTCTTGTTCTGAACTTTGAAATCATCCTTCTACTTTCTGTTTCGGACAGGGTATTTCATCATCTGAGCAAATTATAGCTAGAGTAAATTTTTTCACAAAACCGACTTACATTGCTAAAGGACGGCTGTAATCATATCAAAGCCAGGTTCACCTCTGAATCGAACTTTTTTTGAAAATGTGAGTGAATATATAATTTCATCAGAATTTTTGAGGACCAGGTATTTCTGGTACAGCACTATCAATTTGAAAAAAGCGAAAGTTCGCACGCGAAACACTTCAAAATCAGTGTTTCCGGTCTGCTGTTGACAAACCAGAACGCTTTTTGCCCAAAGTGAATAAAGTACGTCTTGGATGATGACAGATCCTATATCATGCCACTTTATTGAGGTACCATTAGCTCAGAATATCCTTGGAACACTGGATATGCACAAAACTTGAAAGTTTCGCGGAAACCCTCTAATATGAATATAACTGGACGTTCCCTGTGGCTTTGCATAAGGGAGAGGCAAAATATTATATTTGAAGTAGCCGAGCATACTACAGGAAAGAGAAAACAAGAGTGCCTGTAATTCTTGCTTGACTCACAGAAATTTAGGGAGAAATGTGATATTATCCGAGATGGGAACGAGACAATGGCTCAATTTATCTGTTTGGAAGGGAGTTAAAAAATATCTCATAATTTGGAGTTCTCTTCCATCTTTAATAGTTACACTCGTAGTTGGAAATGTTTCATAATGAGTCGCATTGAAACTATCTCAATGACATATGAGTTGATTATTTGGTCTCATCGATCTTGAAGGACGGTGGGGAACTAAATAAATTCCCAAAATTCCATGAAAGAAATTTTATTACTACGTTTCATGTAACTCATATATTAAACATCAAGGACAAAAAATCTACAAAATTACTTATGATATCTCAATGACTTTCAATAGATCTGGGCAAAATGTCCAAGTATGATATATTTCTAGATGAATATGCCCTCTTATGAATATAAAAAATGATTGACGCAGGTTCGATCAACGTGCTCAATCACCATGCATCTTCGAGTGCACGTTTCTGCCTGAATATCGCTAGACTTGAAATGGAAATAGCGCGTGAGCACTGATTCTGAAAGAATAATAGTGCATTTGATCTGACGCCTCCTATCCAGGAGATGGTGTATCTCTTCACCCAATTCTGAAATGCGGTATCTCCCATATAAATATGATAGGAGTCACCATCTTCCAGAATCGGGTTAAAAAATACCATTTCTTTGATGGTAGGTGTCGGATTATTCTCCTTTCATCTTAACTATCTCAATGAATGTCTGCGATGAATTTATGAGTAGTTCCGTGGAAACTTTAATATTTGGAGGCGGAAAATGTGCCGGCCCCAAATCCCACTTCGGAAGTTTCTGACATGCATTTTTCGACTTTTTCAAATATGTCATGTATAATTTAGGTCGGGCACGGATTTAAAAATTTCCACTCATTGGTACCATAAGGATAACACGTATAACACGGTAGTGGCGCACGGAATCTGACATTGTGATCGGCACATGGAACCTGACATTTGACACTTAAATTGATCTCACGGCCAAACGATTCAAGTTGCAGTCTTGAGATTTTGGGGTTTTCAGTTAGCCATCGGATACTTTGAAAAAAATTGACTAGGGCCTCCGTAATCTCGCGTTGGAAGGTCGCACTAGTACCACACGGAACTGACAAAAAAATTAGCAAAAGTATATTTTCGCGGGAAAGTACTCCCCGAAGTGTGGAAATCAGTTTTTTCTGATTTCTGAGGCCTAGAAAAGTTGCGCCTGACAATTTCCTTTCAGGATATATTGGCGTGGGAAGGTCTGGAATGAGGCAAATTCACTTTTATCGAGGAAAACCGAGGGAGTCAAGTTTTAAGTAAAATTGCACCTTAAAATGTACGTACTCGTCATGGACACAAAAAGTAGTCTTTGGGCTCTTATAATAGAACTATATTTCATGCTTTGTATCATCAAATTCGATAAGTTTGCCCGACCGAATTTCAAACAAGCCTCACCGTGACGCGTCACACTCACAAAGGTCGAGAAAATGAAAAACCACAGCGCACGGAATTGACATTTTGACCCCTTTCTCGATAATGATTTTTTTTGGCGACCCTGGATCACCGAACTAATGATTCCGCCAGAAAGAGCACCAAAAATACGTCGGAAGTGACCTGTACGAATTTTTTCCCAAGCGTTTCAAGGGTTTGTATAAGCAGGCACACATTATTTCAAACTTCCCACGGAACTACTCATACAATCTCGATTGATTCTTATTGATTCTAATATTGTAACCGCAAATCGCGACAAATGATAGCAATCTGCTGAGAAATATTGAGTTGTCTTTATTCAGTTGCCTATTCTGATGCACGATATACCTACATGTTACAAATCTTGAGGATCGTTCTCGTATTCCAAGTACTGAAAACAAATTGAATCATCATACGAATTGATTTCGTTTGGACCATATAGTAGAATCTCAGAATCAAATGAAAATATCCTGAGCGAGAGTTCAAAGTGGAAGTTTCATTCCATCTCGGACAGATTCTATCGCAAGATAACGATTGGATTCAACTTTGCGGAAGTTATCAGTTTCCGAGCCAATATTTATTTTGCGGCTTTCATGCAATGATCCGCAGAACGCATAGTCAAATTTTCATTCGAAGTCGCCCGGGAGCGTTGTTACACACCCGGGAAATCTCGATTGTCTTCGACAAACTCACCGATCGCGTAACGCATCGGATCACTCTCAACTGACATCACGAGCTCCGACGCATAATTAGATTATCACGCTAGTCGAAAGTTGTTATCGGTGTGGTTTTTGTCATCGGATGGTACGATGAGGCTACATTGCGACGATGCTATTTCAAAAAGTGAGGCGTCACTGTAGATCGGCTCGCTCGGATCAAAACTGCTCCCGCTGCTCGTACTGAGGCCAGTCGCGATGCCTAAGTGGCGCTGAGCTGCCCTGGGTGGAAGATCGTCTCGATCCGCTGCCTGTTGGTTCACTACGCTACTCAAAGTTCTCGCCATTGGGCTGCAGCAAAAGCAAAAAATAGTTATTGTTGAATTCTCAATGTCTGTCGAGGAAACTCAAAAGCGTAGTGGCAGATACTGACGAGGTGAGAGTGTTCGGCTTGGAATGGCCAGCACTGAGGAAAGAAAAGTTTCCCGCTATAGCCGCGCTGATCGATGCTGCCATGGTGTTATGAGATGACCGACGACCTCCGAAACGCATTTTAGACGAGGTGCCGCAGCTACTGGTGATCCTGCTACTGTTTCGGGTAGATAGCCTATTGGCCTTGCGGTTTTTTATCACAGTCGTGTAAACGTATTTTCTGTAACAAAGGTGAGGCTGATAATTGATTTTTTTGCTCGAGATGATCTCGACGAGATCAAGTGGTGATCAACCTCATGGGTCTGACCGAGCAGGATTTTGTTATCACTCTGCGGTCGTTTCGCTCGTCAAACTTTCGCTCGTTTCATTGGGGGTGTAAGAGTTCAGTACAATCGCGATAAAAAATATAGATACAACCGCGGACATAAAAAATTCATATCCAAGGTTGTTTAGGATTTCTATGTTTCATTGTGTTTAAATTATACAGCCTTGATGAAGCCAGTGAAAGTTTGACGGGCAAAATGTTGGCACATTAATGGTTAAATTCTGCTCGGCCATTCCACAGAGATGACCGATACTTCCTCTCATTGGACAAGGTAGCGCAATTTTCAAAGACTTCTTGTGCTATGTGGTGCTACAATTTGACCTAATCCTCGGACAGTGAGCCTCGGCTGGATTCAGTGTCTGATCAGTAGTTGAGATTTGTCTGATTTTACCTGTAGATAAAGCCCACCATGGCAATGATGCTCGTCAGGAGAATGAGTAAGGCGATTGAAGCGCCTACAAGGCCGTAGTACTCGTCGGGAGACATGCATACCGTTTGGATCACCGGAGCAATCCTCATCTCTGCTGTTGTACTGTTCTCTTCGTCCATATCAAATCTTGAATCAAACACCTGCAACAGTGGCAGATTGTGATTACTTACAGCACTATATCCGTAACAACTCGCCGTTTTTCCGAGGACGCGACTATGGTAGTCATATCTCATCACAATGACTTCTTTCAACGCTTGTCCTCGTGTGCTGTTGTACTTGGAATTTCTGGACAAAATCTCCAAAGGATCCCGCGCTATGTGAATCATATTTTGGGTTCCGGCCAAACTTCTTACAAGTGTAATCAAACAATAGATCTCAGAACAATGAGCAAGAGTCTCCATGGCAGCAAAACTCAATACCCTCTTCGTTCTGAGTTATTTAATCTGGAAAGTACCTTCATTGCATAGGAATAGTGATTTTATGTGGCGATTTCGATTGAGCTCGACTCGTGTATGGTTGCATATTCACGATTTCCGGGCTAGCTTGGAGTACCCGGATCTTTCCGGAAGAGAATAATGAGATTATTATTATCATAAAGTCTGACGAAATCAAACGATTCAACTGAACCTGTGAAAATTCAGGATGGGCGAGTTTTACCATAATTAAATCGACAAACGTGAGTCGTTGTGCCTTAGTTCTTGGGATGATTATGCGATCTTGTACTTCTTTGCACTTGGGAGGGTAGTCGACTCACCGGTCATAAATTTGATTAAAAAAACTCATTGCCAAAATCTGAAGAGGTTATCAAGAAGCTATTAGTTTGATTTTAATCGGAATCGGATTGGTTTGATTGTTATCTGATCAAAGTCAAACTCACTCCTTGATAGTCTCTTTCGATTTTGGCAATTAATTAATTAGATTAATTAATTAGATTCATCAACCGTGAGTCAGTCAACCTCCCAAGTACGAGGAAGTACGAGATCGCAGAATCAGCTCAAGAATTCCTGAATTTAGCAAACAGCAGCTGATAAACAATTCTGAGTAAAGCCTTGATAATTTCAGATAATGGCTGATTCAATAAGCCGTTCCGCGTGGATCAGTCAAAAAACCTGGAATGAAATTGGAGTACCGAACAAAATACATCGCATAAATTCCATACCTCAATCATCGAACGAACAAACTCGTCGGGACCATCGAAGGCGCTCTTGACCTCCGCCCTAGTACCAGTTGACACCAATTCGTCTGCGTTTGTTGTTGTGCGAGAGATGGTAGTGTCGTTGTTCGAGGTCGAGTTTCCGAGTTGCTGGAGATCTGACTCCTCTGCAGCCTCATCGTCGGGATCGATAGATCGTCGCTTACGTCCAAATGAGGGCTCGCTGCGCCCATTGTGCGACGGACAGAAGGCCGGTTGGCAGCCTTCCCTGCAAGTTCTCACGTGCGCCTCGAATACCAGGAAGTTCGATTCGGGTATCTTGAAGGCGTTGAAGCGGGCCTCCAAACTATCTCCCTCGCGGAGCCTGTCCAGGCCCGGAAACACGTAGTTGTCTACCGGACATCTGTGCAAAAAAGTACTTGGAGTTAGACACGAATTTTCCACATTCACACAGATTCTGTACATTCTCTGGAAAAAAGTTCAGACTTTTTTCGAAATTATTCCAAATCATTGTCGGAGTAAGCATTTGTTGGTCCCGACACATTACAATTCAAGCAAACTCTCCAGCCAGAAACGGAGGACCCCAAGGGCCCGAAATTAATTGCCTCAAAACGAATCGAGAGGTTTATTTCAATCGATCCCGAGATAGATTCAGATGTCACTGTTTAAAGGAACACCATTTGAATCTTAAGAATCACTCATCATTGAGACTAGACTCCAATTAAACATCAATGGAATCGGCTGAGCGAGTTAGGTAGGAGTTACCCTGGTAGAAATGAGTGACCATTTCTTGGTCAATAACTAGCCAAGTCGTGCTGTTGCTACTAATTATGTGAGCTATACCAGCCACCTGATGGCCAGAAAAATACGAAAAAATGTTCACATCTCTACCAGGGTATCTAGAAGCGAGAATCGATTAGCAAATGAAATCTACAAGAAGTGAATCGTAATGCATACCCGTATCTGTCAATGAGCTGGACACTTCTGCCGGAGTAGGGATCCTTGGCCACTACGTTTGTCGCAAATATGTCGCTTGAGTAAGTGTATCTGTGGATGATCATTTCCAGAAATGTCAATCATCGCCATCCTTCAAGTTCAACAAATATCTCAAAAGTTTGGGATACTATACCCATCAATCGCCTCGAGCCTAAACGTAAGTGGATCGCCAACAGCTATCGTAGTGGTTGGTCTGCCTTGGTACAGAATCATCAACCGGACCTTGGAGCTTAGTGTGTTTTCAGCAGGTAGGTATTCTATAGGCACTGGCGCGGCTGACCTTCTACAATAGCCAGACATACAATCAATTAAAGCAATGCTATATTTTTATGACAGTTATAGATTGAATGCTCATAGTAGCACGTACCCCGCGTCGATGTAGCCGGACGTAACGACGGTTTCGTCGGGTCCCCGGAACATGCAAGTGAGGTTGAACCTCTTGTCTCTATCGGTCTGCACATAGTCAGAGAATTGCACCACGACTATGTTGGTCATCGTGTCGCCGTACTGGAATAATCGAAAACCTGGTTAGCGCCCCATCTAAATGTAGCAATGATCGTGGGCATTTGAAGGATTACCCTTTGGGTTCCGCATTCGGGGTAGCCGTGAGACCCGCTGATCCTCAGCACATTAACTGTGCCTCCGCTGCCCCGGAAGAAGCACTTGTCGTAGTGGTTGTGCGTGTAAATGCGCCCAATGAATGCCTCCGGTGTTCGTAAGGTGAACTCCATACCTTCCTCGCTGCATATTTGGCTCACTACGATAAAACTCGCGTCATTTTTGATTCCCCTTATCAAAATCTACATGTGGAATATACAAACATCAAAGTACTCACCGTCCAGGCAATCGTCGATACCTTGTCGCCCACTATTCCTTTCGTAGAAGTCATAGTCACTAGCGGAGTCGTAGTAGATCGGATTCCCGATATCCATATCCTTGGAATCTCTGTCGCTCAATTCGCAGTTGTCCCTATCCTCCGGTGACACGCCGGCACCACCAGGCCCATACTGCGGCTGGGATCCTGCCAAAGGTGAACCCGGTATTCCAGGTCCAGCAGCGGGTACGTACTTTCCTCGGTAATTGAAGGACCGACAGACGAAATCTCTGGCGTTGCTGCACTCGGCCCCGCACGCCCTCTCGGAGGAGACCGTTGCAACGCGCCTGACAAACGGTTGGCGCACCCTGGTGCCCTGGCTGACTTGTCTGAAACTGTCACCCTCGTCGCAACGAGATATGAGAGGTGGGCGGCCAATTATTGGGCCACCGGATCCCGAGCCACTGGTACTGCCGAGAGGGCGCGAATGGTACACGCCACCTTCGCCAATGTAGCCGCCGCCTACGATTGCACCGTCGTCGTACCCAGAACTCGGTCCAGTGAGGGAGTTACCGGGTGGTGGTCCAGGACCTGGTCCACCGCTACCGTAGCCACTACTGACCGGTGGTCGCCCGGAGGGGGCGTAAGGTGCGCCCCCGTACGGTCTGTCGTAGTCCTTGTTCCCACCGTACGTCGGGTGCCTTGGGCTGTTGGAAATTCGATAAGAGCTCAGTGATTGCTTCGATGTTAAGAT